>CM033469.1:262808058-264008058 GCA_019447015.1 Hymenochirus boettgeri
ATGCCCCAACTTTACATAGGGCCTGTGGGCAGTAAGTCCCCCCCATTTGCATGGACCGTGGGCAGTAAGTGTGGGCAACATGCAATGTCCCATTGTTTAGTTGGTGGATTCTGGAGCACAGGTGTCTATGATCCACCATTTACACTCACTGGGTGCAAACTTGTATGTGGATAACTGGGGATAACTTGTATGTACCAGTCACACTTCCTATGGGCAAACTTGTATGGGGAGCATTTTTTACATGGGTGTGTATGTGTGTCATTTATACTATGTGGGATATTTTATTTTATGGGGGAATGTGTGTCATTTATACTCTGGAGGGAGATTTTGTTACATGGGTGGGTGTGTTTGTCATTTATAGAGATGGCCGAACTATATAAAGTTTAGTCCATTTTCTAACTTTCGAACCTCAGAGAAAGTTTGAAAGTTCGAATTCGGACCCATTCAAGTCTATGGGAGAGTGATAGTTCGAAAAGTCTGAGTGATTTATAGCTAAACTAACAAAGGTTACTTACTGTAAATGGCTGTGGCACCTGGGAAATGGTCTGGGCAACATGTCACTGTCACCAAAACTTGTTAAAACACTTCCTGAAGTCAGGCAGGCAGGCAATTCTCGGGTATTGCGCAAGCTACATTCAATGATACATTCGAGGATTATCGAACGATCACGAACGGTACATTCGAGGATTATCAAACGAACGATCCTTCCAGTATTAGCTAACGGTCAATCGAGGATTATCAAACGATGAAAGATCCTTCCTGTATTAGCGAACGGTAACAGTGGACTAATATGAGTGCCCCCCCATGGAAGATGCATATACAGTTTTGCTCAGATGGCAAAAACCGTAGAGACACCCCTGTAACTCCCCCCCCATATGCATGGACCGTGGGCAGTAAGTGTGGGCAAGTGTGGGCAGCATGCCTCCCCTCTACATAGGACCCGTGGGCAGTAAGTCCCCCCCATTCGCTTGGACCGTGGGCAGTAAGTGTGGCCAGCATGCCCCCCTCTACATAGGGCTCGTGGGCAGTAAGTCCCCCCCATACGAATAGACCGTGGGCAGTAAGTGTGGGCAGCATGCCTCCCCTCTACATAGGGCCTGTGGGCAGTAAGTCCCCCCCATACACATGGACCGTGGGCAGTAAGTGTGGGCAACATGCCTCCCCTTTACATAGGACCCGTGGGCTGTAGGTCCCATCCATACGCATGGACCGTGGGCAGTAAGTGTGGGGCAACAGCCCCCCCCCTACAAGGGCCCGTGGCAGTAAGTCCCTCCCATACACATGACCGTGGGCATAAGTGTGGGCAACATGGCCCCCCCTCTACATAGGGCCCGTGGGCATTATCCCAAGTCCCCCCCATACCCATGACCGTGGGCATAAGTGTGGGCAACAATGCACCCCCTCGACAAGGCCCGTGGGCAGTAATTCCCCTCCATACACATGGACCGTGGGCATAATTGTGGGCATCATGCCTCCCCTTACATAGGCCCATTGGCCAGTTAAGTCCCCCCCCATCACTCAGGTCCGTGGGCAATTAAGTGTGGTCAACATGCCCTCCCTCTACATAGGGCCGCGGGGGGGGGTGGGGGGTGGGGGGGGGGGGCAGTAAGTGTCCCCCCCCATACACCTGGACCGTGGGCAGTAGTGTGGGCAACATGCCCCCCCCTCTACAGGGCCCGTAGGGCAGTAAGTCCCCCCATAGACCAATGGACCGTGGGCAGATAATTGTGGGCAGCATGCCTCCCTCTACATATGGCCTTGGGCATTAAGTCCACCATTCCGCCTGGACCGTGGGCAGTAGTAGTGTGGGCAGTCAGCCTCCCCTCTACATAGGGCTGGGGCATAAGTCCCCATAAACATGGACGCGTGGGCAGTAAGTGGGGCAGCATTGCCTTCCCCTCTCACTAGGGCCCCATTGGCCAGTAGTCCACCATCTCATGGGCCGTGGGCAGAAGTGTGGGAACATGCCCTCCTCTACCATAGGGCCGTGGTGCATAAGTCCCCCCATCCACACTGGACCGTGGGCAGTAAGTGTGGGCAACATGCCTCCCCCTCTACAAGGCCCGTGGGCAGTAAGTCCCCCCATACACATGGACCGTGGGCATAAGTGTGGGCAAATGCTCCCCCTCTACATAGGGCCTGTGGGCAGTAAGTCCCCCCCATACACATGGGGACGTGGGCAGTAAGTGTGGGCAACATGCCCCCCTCTACATAGGGCCCGTGGCAGTAAGTCCCCCCCATACACATGGACCGTGGGCTAAGTGTGGGCAACATGCCCCCCTCGACAAGGGCCCATGGGCAGTTAAGTCCCCCCCATACACATGGACCGTGGGCAGTAAGTGGTGGGCAGAATGCTCCTCCCCTCTACATAGGGCCCATGGGCAGTATTCCCCCCATACTCAGGGCCGTGGGCAGTAAGTGTGGGCAAACATGCCCTCCCTCTACATAGGGCCGTGGGCAGTAAGTCCCCCCCATACACATGGGACCGTGGGCAGTAAGTGTTGGCAAACATGCCCCCCCTCTACAAGGGGCCCTGGGCAGTAAGTCCCCCCCTACACATGGACCGTGGGCAGTAAATGTGGGCAGCTGCCTCCCCTCTACATAGGGCCTGTGGCAGTAAGTCCCCCCATTGCATGGACCGTGGGCAGTAAGTTGGGGCAGCATGCCTCCCCTTTACATAGGGCCTGAAGCAGTAAGTCCCCCCCATACACATGGACCGTGGGCAGGTAAGTGTGGGCAAACAGTGCCCCCCCTCTAACATAGGGCCTGTGGGCAGTAAGTCCCCCCATACACATGGACCGTGGGCAGTAAGTGTGGGCAACATGCCCCCCCTCTACATAGGGCCTGTGGGCAGTAAGTCCCCCCATACACATGGACACGTGGGCATAAGGTGTGGCAAACATGCCCCCCTCTACAAGGGCCTGGGCAGTAAGTCCCCCCATACACATGGACCTGGTGGCAGTAGTGTGGGCGAATGCCTCCCCCTCTACATAGGGCCGTGGGCAGTAAGTTCCCCCCCATACACATGGACCGTGGGCGTAAGTGTGGGCAATTGCCCCCCTCTAACATAGGGCCCGTGGGCAGTAAGTTCTCCCCCCATACACATGGACCGTGGGCAGTAAAGTGTGGGCAACATGCCCCCCCTCTACAAGGGCCCGTGGGCATTGTAAGTCCCCCCTACACATGACGGTGGCTAAGTGTGGGCAGAGCTGCCTCCCCTCTAATAGGGCCGTGGGCAGTAAGTCCCCCCCCATACACATGACCCGTGGGCAGTAAGTGTGGGCAACATGCCCCCCCTCTACATAGTCCCGTGGGCAGTAAGTCCCCCCCATCACATGGACCGTGGGCAGTAAGTGTGGGCAACATGCCCCCCTCTACAAGGGCCTGGGCAGTAAGTCCCCCATACACATGGACCGTGGGCAGTAAGTGTGGGCACATGCCCCCCTCCCTACATAGGGCCGTGGGCAGTAAGTCCCCCCCCATACACATGACCGTGGGCAGTAAGTGTGGCAACATGACCCCCCTACAAAGGCCTGTGGGCAGTAAGTCCCCCCATCCACCATGGACCGTGTCGTTAAGTGTGGGCAAGCATGCCCCCTCTACATAGGGGCCCATGTGCAGTAAGTCCCCCCATCTCATGGGCCTGGGCAGTAAGTGTGGGCAACATGCCCCCTTACATAGGGCCGGGGCAGTAATCCCCCCATTAACATGGACCGTGGCAGTAAGTGTGGGCACATGCCCCCCTCTACATAGGGCCCGTGGCAGTAGTCCCCCCATACACATGGACCGTGGGCATAGTGTGGGCAGCATGGCCTCCCCTCTCACTAGGGCCGTGGGCCTAATTCCCCCCATTCGCATGGACCGTGGGCAGTAAGTGTGGCACATGCCCCCCTCTACATAGGGGCCGTGGGCAGTAAGTCCCCCATTACACATGGACCGTGGGAAGTAAGTGTGGGCAACATGCCCCCCCTCTACATAGGCGCGCTGTGGGCAGTAAGTCCCCCCATACCAGGACCGTGGGCAGTAGTTGGGCACATGCCCCCCTCTACAAGGGGCCGTGGGCAGTAATTCCCCCCCATACACATGGACCGTGGCAGTAAGTGTGGGCATCAATGCCCCCCCTCTACAAGGGCCCTGGGCAAGTAAGTCCCCCCATACACATGGCCGTGGGCAGTAAGTGTGGCAACATGCCCCCCCTCTACATAGGGCCGGGCAGTAAGTCCCCCATAACATGGACGTGGGCAGTAAGTGTGGGCAACATGCCCCCCTCGACAAGGGGCCCTGGGCAGTAAGGTCCCCCCATACACATGGACCGTGGGCAGTAAGTGTGGGCAGCATGCCTCCCCTCTACATAGGGCCCATGGGCAGTAAGTCCCCCCATACTCATGGCCGTGGGCAGTAAGTGTGGGCAACATGCCCTCCCTCTACATAGGGCCGTGGGCAGTAAGTCCCCCCCATATACATGGACCGTGGCAGTAAGTGTGGGCACATGCCCCCCCTCTACAAGGGCCTGGGCAGTAAGCCCCCCCATACACATGGCGTGGCAGTAAGTGTGGCAGCATGCCTCCCCTCTACATAGGCCTGTGGGCCAGTAATTCCCCCATTCGCATGGACATGGGCATAGTGGGCACAGCACATGGGGCGTAGTCCCCCCCAACCCCCATACACATGGACCGTGAGGCAGTAAGTGTGGGCAACATGCCTCCCCCTCACATGGGCCTGTGGGCAGTAGTCCCCCCCATACACATGGACGTGCAGTAAGTGTGGGCAACATGCCCCCCCTCTACATGGGCCTGTGGGCAGTAAGTCCCCCCCATACACATGGACCGTGGGCAGTAAGTGTGGGCACATGCCCCCCCTCTACAAGGGCCCTGGGCAGTAAGTCCCCCCAATACACATGACGTTGGCAGTAAGTGTGGGCCACTGCCCCCCTCTACATAGGGCCAGTGGCAGTAAGTCCCCCCCATAACACATGGACGTGGGCAGTAAGTGTGGGGCAACTGCCCCCCCCTTACATAGGGCCCGTGGCAGTAAGTCCCCCCCATACACATGGACCGTGGGCATAAGTGTGGGCAACATGCCCTCTCCCTTACATAGGGCCGTGGCAGTAAGTCCCCCCATAACAAGGACGGGGGAGAGGTGGGGCAAGAGCGTGGAGATAGTCCAGTAAGGAGAGTGGTGGCAAAAGTGCTTAGTGAAGGGCAGTGAGTAAGTCCCCCCCATACACATGGACCGTGGGCAGTAAGTGTGGGGCACATGCCCCCCCCTACAAGGGCCGTGGGCAGTAAGTCCCCCCCATCACATGGACCTGGGCAGTAAGTGTTGGCAGCATGCCTCCCTCTACATAGGGCCTGTGGGCAGTAAGTCCCCCTATTCACATGGACCGTGGGCAGTAAGTGTGGGCATCATGCCCCCCCTCTACAAGGGCCCATGGGCAGTAAGTCCCCCCAAACACATGGACCGTGGGCAGTAAGTGTGGGCCGCATGCCTCCCCTCTACATAGGGCCCGTGGGCAGTAAGTCCCCCCCCATACACATGGACCGTGGGCAGTAAGTGTGGGCAACATGCCCCCCCTCTACATAGGGCCCGTGGGCAGTAAGTCCCCCCATACACATGGGCCGTGGGCAGTAAGTGTGGGCAACATGCCCTCCCTCTACATAGGGCCGTGGGCAGTATGTCCCCCCCATACACATGGACCGTGGGCAGTAAGTGTGGGCAACATGCCCCCCCTCTACAAGGGCCGTGGGCAGTAAGTCCCCCCATACACATGGACCATGGGCAGTAAGTGTGGGCAGCATGCCTCCCCTCTACATAGGGCCTGTGGGCAGTAAGTCCCCCCATTCGCATGGACCGTGGGCAGTAAGTGTGGGCAGCATGCCTCCCCTCTACATAGGGCCTGTGGGCAGTAAGTCCCCCCATACACATGGACTGTGGGCAGTAAGTGTGGGCAACATGCCCCCCCTATACATAGGGCCCGTGGGCAGTAAGTCCCCCCCATACACATGGACCGCGGGCAGTAAGTGTGGGCAACATGCCCCCCCTCTAAAAGGGCCGTGGGCAGTAAGTCCCCCCCATACACATGGACGTGGGCAGTAAGTGTGGGCAACATGCCCCCTCTACACAGGGCCCGTGGGCAGTAAGTCCCCCATACACATGGACGTGGGCAGTAAGTGTGGGCAGCATGCCTCCCCTCTACATAGGGCCTGGGGGCAGTAAGTCCCCCCCATACACATGGACGGTGGGCAGTAAGTGTGGGCTGCATGCCTCCCCTCTACATAGGGGCCCGTGGGCAGTAAGTCCCCCCATACACATGGACCGTGGGCAGTAAGTGTGGGCAGCATGTCTCCCCTCTACTTAGGGCCCATGGGCTGTAGGTCCCATCCATACTCATGGACCGTGGGCAGTAATTGTGGGCAACATGCCCTCCCTCTACATAGGGCCATGGGCAGTAAGTCCCCCCCATACACATGGACCGTGGGCAGTAAGTGGACATTGGACATTTATGATTGCTTCCAACTATAATGTGATGCTTTTTGCAGCGTCTAAACTTGGGTGCCAAATTTGCCATCAACAACCCAGGACTTCCTTTTGTCCCTTGCTATTATTGGGCCAATATCCTAGCTTGACAGTGAAGCCGAAACAGCAGGAAAACTACACAGTGCGCTGTACAAAGATACATCTGGTGTCCTATTACCCAGACATCTACTTCCTGACTGTAACCTTCCTGCCAATACTAATGTATTGGCCAAAGTGGCAACAAAATAGCATTAGTGGCACCTGAACATGAGAAGTATGTGCCTAGCCAAGGCAATGCCACACTCATAGTAAGGTTTTCCAGTAATAATACACCTGTATAGGTTGTGTGTAGGGGGGAACCTAGTTGTACACTTATTACAAGGGTCCTGACATGTCACACATGGGATTTAATATTCACTAGTCGCTTGCCATTTGCCATAGGAACCTTAGTAAATGATTGCCAACTGTTGTCTTTCATGGTATTTCCTTAGGAGACACAAAGCAAAGTGTGTGTCAATTGTGGCCACCAACACACATTTCTTACTCACTATGGATGTGTATGCTGCTCAAAGTACTTTACATGCCATTTCAGTATATGATGTTATACAAAAACAATAACATTTTTGGTGTTTCATGTGCGAAAATTGTGGCAGAGGAAACAATTTCTCTCCACACACCATAGATGTCCCAGTGTATATGAGTCAATGGCTGCATGCTGCAGGTGTTTCTCAGTTTACCTTGCCATACGTGGAAGAGTGAACACATGAATGCTGCGTACTTTGGTCAGGCAGGTGGTCATCCTTGTGCAAACTATGACCTTTCATATTTAATAATAACAGCAACATTCATGTGTCCAATTGTAATGGACAGAACTGCCACACATTGTTGTAAATAGGCGGTCTGCTTTTTTCCCAGGTGCAGGGGTTACTGTATGCTACAAGGTTGGACTTGAGTTAACAGTAATTGTGAACTATTCCTATGGCCAATTTTGGAAACAGTAGATAGACTGTGCCTTTAGACGTAGACTACCTATAAGCAAGTGACAAAAATGCTGATTATTGTGACAACGACTAAAAGCAGACATTTCGGTGTTGACACCTGGTGTCTATTAAGGATGAAATGGTTGATAATGTGCCTTTCGTGCAAGCAATGGTATGCCCTTGTAGTTGAGGATGTACTTTTTTTGCTAGCCTACAGTTATTCTGGCTTCTGTCTCCCTCTTTCCAACATAACCCCACCCACAAACACATGACCACAAATATACAATCCCCTTTGTAGAACCTGTTGAGAAGTGATTGCATGCGATTTTACAACACTTGCTCGGATGATGTACTACATCCCACCCTATTATGTTACTACATACAGCAGGTTTGCCACATGGGAAAGTGCCTGATTAAAGAGTAAGTAAGAGAAATGTTTGCTCTGTGTTTGAAGGGACAAGCTATGTATTCTCATAAAATACAGTATCCCTTATAGGCGTACAATGGCTGTTGAGTTCTCCTACTAACCCGCACAGAAATGTATTCAACAATATAGTGCATACAGACCTTGACACTTCCAATAATAATCAAACTGTCGCCTTATGTGCTCTTCAATCAGGCACTTTCCCATGCAGAAAATGTGGTGCATGTAATTCCATTACACCGGGGGATGTACTACATCATGCCAGCAAGCACACTAAAATGAAATTGCCTCACTTTGCAACCTGCTCGACCAAGGGACTTGAATATTTTCTTAAGTGCACGTGTGGGTGGGGTAATGTATGAATGCAGTGGCTGGAAACGCATTTTGTTCATGACTGTCTATTCACATTCCTTGTAGCTGGTTGGGATTGTCAACATGGTCCAGAGCAATTGACATCCAGACATCTGTTATGCTTAAGGTGTACACGCTCGTTATGATGAGCAGTTTTCACAAACACAGCTTCCAAAATGGAATTCCACATGTCTGCACATATGTAATTGTGTAACCACCAAAGTGAATAGGGACCTGAGTGTTACCCAAACATATCAAGTTCATCAACATCACCACCCAGAATGAAGACACTCATCATGACAGCATTGTATATTGCTACCTACCTTTGTTAATAAATCATCCATGGTGATTACAACTTGACTGTCATGATTACAGTTGTTTACTTGTGTCCAGGTAGCACCTCCATGACTGGTTTTGTCAGCCATCCACACCTACAAGAGTGGTTGTTTGAGTGGCAAAATACATACTAGGTGTTGTGATGTTGATACATAAAGAGGACTTGGTTACCTATTAACACATTAGCCTAGAGTTTAAATGTTGATGTTCAAAGAATTGGTATATGTTGGGAGGGAAAAGCTTTGCATAGAAAGCTATGTGTGTATGTGAGCTCCTTTCTAAAAGTGTATATGCAGTTAAAAAGTGTTTGATTATGCGTTTGATTTAGCTTGGACTGTTTGCACAGCTAGGTATGTAACGTCTCATTGAGCGTCAACATACCACAAAAGGCACACACTTTAGTTTCGGCCTCAAAGGATGGTGCCAGTATACATGACATCTGACTAGGAAGTGACTTAACTGAACAGATATATTACAAAATGAGCCCAATAACAATGATCACACCTAACATCTTACATTGTTGTTCCCAGCTCACTTATCAGAGTTAAATTCGATTGTGGGTTTACCAAAAATAAAAAGATGGCTGTCAACAAAATACACGTTTAATATACAGTAACATGCACATTGTTATGCATGCGTTATCATAACAAAAAACTGTGCCTTTCTTTTCAGTGTTCTCCACTGTAAGTTGCAGCGTGGTTTACACATAAGAAAAGGCAAGTAAGGAACCAAATTAGCCAGTTAGGCAATATTCACCTAAATATTGATATGTAGGTCAAAAAACTTGTGTATCTTACATATCTGCACTTGGTATGGAAAACTGGAGGCTAAACACTGGTTTTACATTAACTTTCAAAACCTCGCTCTGGCTACACATCATTCTTGCTATACTAGCAAATGTCTACTGCACTACCTTACAATTGGGTATATTGGGTATCTTGTGACACCTGATGGATTGGAAACATATATTGAGTGTGTGGGTTGGTTGAGGACAGCATTGGAGGCATATTGTGCACATGCCTTGCTGGTGGATGCCACTGGGATGGGTATTGTGGTGGTAGTGTGTCACATACAAGATGGCTGCTGTTTAATTTAGATTGCACACCACTATTCAGCAATTGCATTAGGAGAGGCTCACAATGAAATCGTTGTGTAGGATTCATTCTCTTCAGTTTATGTGCAACAGTTGCCGCAATGGAATCAAATTCATCCTCCCCTCGAGTGAGCACTGTAGCTGCATAGTCCATGACGTTACGTGCAAATCTGCCAGTATTTTTGCTATGTCTTCTAGCAGCAGATGCGTTTGCCGAGGAATGTGGCTGGGGACTATGGTTGGGCTGTGTTACACTGTGTTGTGTATCCTGTGTGGGATGTGACATTGGCACTGGCTCCACAGGGCTTTCTTCAAAGTGGTTAAAGGGGCTGCTGGATGCTTCTGGCAGTGCTGTCATCTCACCGTATTTGGCTTCACATTGCTGAGTCTGCACGGTGGGGCTGCATTGTGGTTCAAAGGTCTGCATATACATAAAAGAGAAGCAGTTATAGCACACGTTATCAAAAGTCACATTGGCAGATCAATGGTGTGTTATCTTATGCCCCCAAGGTCCAAATCAATCTACAGATAATTTTGCTCAAAATGGTACATGTTGACTGTACACACACATGCGGTGCATGACTTCATTTGTATGTCATTCAAAAGGTGTGCCATGTAATGTGTTGAACACATACTGTCACCTGCTACCATCCGCATGTATAAGTAATCATCACGATATCGCATTCCATACTTATTAAAAATGTTTTTTAACATATAATGTCAATTTTACGTTTGCCACCCTTTTATGGGGCAATAAACTTCTCCTCACCATTAAGGGCAAAATGGGTTGATACGTAGGGAATGTAACACTTGTCAAACAAATGTGCTCCATATTGAATCTTTCGTGCTGAAGCAGACAATCTATCCTGCATGTGACAGAGAAATGGCTTGGGCACAAGTGCATAAGTCAATTGCAGTTGCCTCAAGAGAAGCAATTATAATTTCAGATGTTGCTTCAATAGCCACATTTTGCTCCATTGCACATGGACAGTGTATGCCGTATTGTGTCTACTTGTAACGTATGTGAATGATAGATAATACGTGCTGTGTTCCATATGGCTTTTGGAAAAGTGAAAAAGTAAATGATACCGTGCTCTTAGTTTGGCATGTGGTGCTAAGTTCTTTGTGCTCTACCTAACTAATGAAAGTGTCATATTGCTATGTGGCAGCTAGTATGCATTATGTATTTTCATGTCCACTAAACATGCTTACTTCGTAGCCTACATGCATGCAGCCATACATAGATTGGCAGCAATAGCAAGCTTTCCCTCTCTAAACTTCATAATTAACTGTGAATGGAGAGTAAATTAGAGGCACAATTACACACATTGTGCTGGTAGTGTAAATGTGCATGTACATTATAGGGGACCCAAATGATGCGGCACCAACACAGCTGTTCATCATTCCAAAGAAATACACATGGTCATGGGGCAATGTGTAGGGTATTCATTATGACTACAAACTTGGCTGTGAGTTATATGAATGTCTTACATACGATAGACTGGCCATGTGTAACAGGTGCGCTCAAACAATTTAACAACAACATTAATGTGTCCAGTTACTTACACTATTGGATGCCTTCACAGATTCACCATTTCTCCGCTGATGACAGACTTACCGCAGAGACAGACACATTACTTTGCACCTCACATGTACACTGGATGTCTTCCTCATTGGTAGCATTTGGCATTGTGCTTGTAGATGGTCATCACACATCTTGGTCGATGGTAAATGTCAACAAGTCAAAATACCATAGACGTGGGACATATATGTCTTCCGGAGAAGTGCCAGATTTATGGGATTGTTGCACCTTTCTGTATTCCTTTTTAAACACCGTCCTTAGGTTAGCTATCTTGGTTCTGACAAACTCCACAGTAGCTTTTGGATTGACGGTTTGACACAGTTGAACTAGTTTGTCATATGCCTCAGCCCTCACATGTCGGTTAGAATATTCTTTGGACTTGATGCGCCACAAACACGGCAGCTCTCGGTACTGTTCTATGAAGAGGCGCAGAAATTCTGGGCTAAAAAATGCATCCGCCATTCTACACACCAGAAAGAAGCAAGATATGTCCCGTTACATAGGGTAACTGGTAGTGACATACAGCAGCAGAAAATAGATGAAAAGCAATGTCCTGGTGCATGTTGTGTAACATCAGACGTTACCACACATTGCCTAGACACTTTGTGTATAGCATCATCTAACTATTTTGCACATGAATTGTTAGTATGAACTAACAAGTATTAGCATGCACATTGAAGAATGTTGGAGCAAACAGTGTTGCAGTGGTGCAAATTACACGACAAGATAGCCACAAGTCACCACTACAATAATGTCTCAGTACAATCTTGCACATTATTGGGCAACTGAATTGTATCCACAGAAGGGAACAAATGACAATGCCCTTGCTGTCATGTCCTTAATATTGGCAATAATGTTAGTTGTGTCATATGTTGAAAGTGTCGTGTGCTACTGTCATGGCCACTGCCGCTACTTCACATTTCACTGGCCCCAAGTCCAAGTAGATCATGTCCATGTGCGTTGGACATGTGTCAGACATGCTATTTACTGCATAACCGTGCATTGCTTAATGTAAAGATATATGAATAATGTCCTATACTTGATAATGTTCTGAGTCTCAATGACCAATTTGTGCCGGGGTAGTCATTTGTACCAGGGTCATTTGATATACTTGCACAGCACAGCCCTACGATAATGAAATAATGGGTAGTGCAGCCACATTTACAATGAAAAAGGAGTTTGAAAGTAAGCAGCAACTGCACTGGCCATATAACATTGTGTGGCAGCAGACCAAGCACCTTTCATGCAGCCTAGGCAAGCCCAAGGTGCCTTAGAATGTACCTTACTTTGGACGTTGGCCAACGTTGGCCATGGTAAATGTTAGGCAATCTAAACCTAAGCGGGTTGGGGTTTCCTTATGTTAGGGGAACATTAACATGTAAAGAATGCCAATATGTATTGAGTCACATACAAAGACTACACACGCCTAGGTAATATCCTTGGAGACTTCACATTTACTCTATTTCTTGGGTTACAAGTATCATATTGGAGGCGTATACCATTCCCCTGTAGTGCATTTGGAACGCAGGAAGCGTAAGAGAACAGTTGGATACTCTTTAACATCCAGGAGCAGTAAGAAACCAAAAGACAGCAAGGGTTGTGTTCAAAAACAAAATCCAGACTAAGTGTACAGTATCTATAGGATAATGCAGCCCCCACTGTAAATGTTAAGGATATTATAAGTAACTGAGCCCCTCAGTGACCATATGAAAGCATTATGTCACTGGGCAAGGCCCTATTATACAGGCCACGGAAGTCCCAGGTGACTTCTAATATCCTTTTCATTTACACTTTGGGGGTGCCTTATTGATTGTAAGCTACCTCTTTGTGGCTTCTGGTTCCCTGCACCTGATGGAACCTTTACATTACATACGGGATCATGCACCCCCAACTGTACATTATAAGGATATTATAAGTCAACAAGGAGTTCCGTGACCATATCAAAGCACGATGCCGCAGGTCAAGTAGCTTTTATACAGGGCACATAAATCCAAGGTGACTTCTAATATTCTACTTATTTACAGTTCGGGGTGCTTTATTTATTATAACCTATGCCTTTGGGGCCTGTGGTTTCCTTCTTCTCCTGGAACTGTAAGATAATAAGGCTATAATCTCACAGTTCCTCCCATTGGAATCCACTACAGGGGTAGGTTATGTAAGGGTATAATTGTAACGTTCCTCCCATAGACATGCAGTACATGGGTAGTTGTTAAGGATATTGGATTCACCTTGACCATGGCTGCAATCTCTAAAATGTACTTGGACAGTGCAGTAATAATTGTATATGGTAGGGCAATTAGTGAGTCCGTAGTAATTTGCTGATAATGTACAGTTGTGCCACTTCTTCATCTATGTAATGAAAAAGTGGTCATGCATTATGCAGAACTTCTATTAATTAAGTGTACCGTGATTAATGTACTGATGTTATATGTGTTTGTAGGTAAGTTAGTTTGGGTGTTAAACGTAATATAGGATGATCATGTCAAATACCTGAATTCTTCTTCCGATCTTCCGTGGACGACTCTGTTGGTCTTTCTGAAGGTTGAAATGTTCGTGTGGCCCCGAAAACGCTCACAGCCCAGGAGGTGAACGAACTATACGATCGTCCTTGGCTACGCACGAGCGCAACTACGCACGAGCGCAACTACGCACAGGCGTCACTACGCACAAGCGTCACTACGCACAAGCGTAACACGCACGGCTCTGCAAAGAAACGCCCATGCTCAATTTAAGAGACATAAGTCACTTCCTGGACTGCCATTTTAGAGCTGATACAACATGGACACGCCAGAAGTGGAGTCAGTGTGTGACTGCCAACTAGCTCCAACGCCTCTGTTTGAAGAGATACACATTGAGATGGAACCGCCTGGACAGACACCTGGCAATGCTGCAAAGGAAGCTCCCAAAGCTCTGGGAAAAAAGAGGCACAGGCCTGAGTTGAAATTGGTGGACTTCCAGTACAGGGCCTCTCCAATGTGCCGTGAGGAAATGGTATACATGGTTAAAATATTGGATAAATTAGATTATGACTGTCGCCATAAGACGTACAATTATCAAAATAAGCACAAAGACAAAATTCTACAACGTGTCATTCAGGGTATTGCCAAAAATGTTTCCATCAACAGGTCGAAAGACCAATTACGAAAACGATGGACGGATTTGAAGCAGCGCGAGAAGTTGCAGTTAAAATCGATTCGTCGAACCATCGTAAAAAGTAAGTACACCATATGTAAATGTCATGGTATGCTTGCCACCATTTGTGCCCTATACGAACGTCACACGTTCCTTCGATCTAACGAACCAAGATAAACACGCGCAACAAACACCACTAACAGCAGCCACAGGCGACAACATATGATAACCTTGATCTTTCTATATGTGACAGCACCTTCAGTAATAGATTGAGAAACCCAAAAAGTTTAAGGTGTTCAATGTGTTAGTGGCTATGTTGTCCCCATTGGATATGGAACATTATGAATCCAGCACAAAGTGGATTTTGGATGTTGAGGAAGTTCTGTAGGAAAAAAGAAGCGTATCCTCACCACAGTATTTCATGTAAGCAGCTGTCCTTAACTTGATGCCATAACTTCTCTTTGTCCTTTAGGAAGAGACAAAAGGAAACCAGTCAGCACAGAAACCTAATGCAGTTTGTTTGTTACCAGGGATGTGGAGGAGCCGAGCAGCTCTGGCAAGGATGCCAACATGGACCCAGGTATGTATGCATGCTACTACTTGACATTGAGGCATACTTGAGGACATGTGTATTTATTTCAATGTACCATGGCTTGCATGTACCTTTCTGCAACCGGTATTTGAGGTACCTTCTAGTGTCACGATTGTGTGAATACAGCACATACTGTAGTGTAAGCATTGTCTGCACTATACCTACTGTATATAGGGGTTGAAAACATCACCTCTTAAGCATATGTCATAAAAAAAGTATTCCTTTGAAAGTTAATATGCGACAACACCTGACTTGTAGGTGCCGGCACCGCATCATCTTATATTGACTGGATGTCACATCAGCAGCCTGCCATTCACCAAGCAATTGTTTGACACTTGTTTGTGCTTATCGCCTCAGCAAGGTGGTTTATGTGAATTACAGCGTTTGGATATATA
Organism: Hymenochirus boettgeri; assembly: GCA_019447015.1. Lineage (NCBI taxonomy): Eukaryota > Metazoa > Chordata > Amphibia > Anura > Pipidae > Hymenochirus > Hymenochirus boettgeri. The sequence goes on from CM033469.1 coordinate 262,823,460, forward strand.
TTGGATTATGCACACCCTAGTTCAAGTCATACTGATCTTATCAGTGGCGGAAAAGTTGCCCCACAATATAAAAATGTTTGCATGGAAGCCTACAAACTTGGAGACACATGGGTGCAAGTCAACGTGACTGATTGTCACTTCACTTTAGTACTGGCGCTACCTTCATTATGATAACGTCGCCCTTTATGCCCTGTGTGTTTTACTTCTCCTCATCTCAGGGTATCATAAGAAAACAATTGGGTTGCTCACATACTACACCAGCATAGGTGTAATTTCTAGAGTCGATAATGCACCCCCAACTGCCAATTCGAGTGATATTCAAAGCACCAGGCCGGAGCCCCAGAACCTTTTATACAGGGGCCTGAACTCCAAGGTGACTTCCACTATCCTTACAGTATTATAACCTACCCCTTTTTGTGGCTTCTGTTGTCCTTTATCTTCGGGGAGTGTACCATTATAAGGCTACAATGTAAACCTTCCTCCCATACAAACCCACAACAGGGGAAGGTGATATAGTGGATACTGCACCACCAAATGTTACTTCTAAGGCTATTAGAAGTCACAGTGGCGTTCCGGGACCATATAAGAGCACGATGCCGCACGCCAAGTAACTTTTATACAGGCCACGCAACTCCAAGGTGATGTACACATGTCTTATCATTGAAAGTTGGGGGTGCTTTTATTAGCATAACGTACCACTTTGTGACTTGGGGTTTCCTTCTCCTGCAACTGTAAGATTATAAGGCTATAATCTTAGAGTTCCTCACATAGACATCCAGTACAGGGGTAGGTTATAATCATAGAACATACCCCTGTTGTGGATTTCTATGTTGAGACATTTAAGATGATGGTCTTCCAAAGGTACAGATCCATAAGGAGAACTAAAGAAGAACCCACAAAGGGGCAGGTGATAAGAAATTACTCACCCCCAGCTGTCAATTAAAAGGATAATAGAAGTCCTCTTGGACTTCCCCTCCCTGTACAAAAGCTACTTGAACTGCGGCCTGGTGCGATAATATTGTCACGGAACTCCTTGGGGACTTTTAATGTTGTTACACTCCACCTCTATTGGATTTGACTGCTGGGAAATTGAAGATGATAGGCTTATAATCGTAGTGTTCCACAAGCAGAAGGAGCATACTATACACACAGGGCTAGCATTTAGCAAACAATGGGGCAGCCTCTTGACAATGAAAGGGACATGGCAAGTCACTTAGGAGTTCCAGGCCCTGCATACAAGCTACTGGAACTGCAGCCTCACTTGCTTCAATCTCCAAGACATTCAGGATTTCACATAGGCCTACAATGACCATTTGTGGGTCCATAATCCACTTTCTAAACTTTTACAGTAAAGTCACACTTATAGGCGTACATTTGTGACCATTTTGTTCTTCAAAGTACCCTTATAGCAATTGAACACCGTGGAAGATATGTTCATTTTGGTCAACAGACAGATAGGATCAGACACCAACATTACTACAAAGTTCCGTGTGCATACATCAAGTCCATGTGTCAAAGCACAGAGTGCTCAGTGTATGCATTATCATTATGGCAATGTTAGACACTGGACACTTAGCGTGATATGTACAATAGTGTAGCTACAGGATGTTTCACCCCAAGCAACATTTCACATCCATCGAGCTAGAATACCACGTCTATATGCTATTCAGCTCACCACATCTCCTATAGACTTTGGGTGGCCAGATGTGTGTTCCTGGACATAACTTCCACCTACAAGTGAGTGACCTTATTGGAACCACACCCTGACTATATAAAAGGTGGTTAGTCAATATGTGTTCACATTTGACAAACGAACTACAGTGTATCAAACATGTTGTGATGTGCACATGAAATGCACTTTTGATTATAGCAATACCTGTGGAGGTGTATGAGTTATAGGTTCTTCAATACTAAACAATTTAAATGGCAAACTACCGGCTACTCATTGATTGTGCCCCAAATCTCCTTCTACTTTGGTCTTGTGTCTACTTGATCATTGGTCCCATTTGGACCACAAGTGTGTGTATGGAACGATCGTTCGAGTGAACGTTCGGTCGTGGCTACTTTCACAAACAAATTTGTTTACCCATGTGCGACAGGACACCGTTTTAGCACAGTCGGCACCGATGATATATGGATAGGTTGTGAAGTAGATCATACTGGCTGGAAATGGGACAATCCAACCAGCTTATGTCTGAGGACAAGCATATATAATGTAAAATGTATTGTGCAAAGCAGCTATAACACATTTATGGCCACTATTTGCCTTTTCTTTCATGTAACATCAATGTTAGCACATTGATGACTCTATAAGGTACACCAGTAGTGTAATTGTAGAGGACATTCAGTCACACTATATCCTTCCAGTCAAGTCAAGCAGAAGGCACAAAGGGGTAGGTTATAATAAGTACGGATTGGCCTATAAAAGGGATATTTGAATTATTTGCGTGCCTTGTAGTAACGGTTGTAGGGATGACGAGTCATCTAGTGGTGTGGACAGTGAAATCATCGGTCACTTGTAATATCCTTACAATGAACAGTGGTGGATGAATGATCCACTATATACTGTTAGCTGTTTTTGCCCTACTATTTCTACCTTTCACTGTAAAAGAACCACTTACTAAGTGAAATGAAAGCATGGTCATGTGAAGAGTACCACACATTACAAGAAAGCATGTCAATGATTGCAAGCATTGTTTGTGGCAACACAAATATGTAATGTGTGGTAACTTGGTAGGAATCACATGATGTGCTTAATAATGGTAATGTATCACTCTTTACATGAATGTTTGATTTGCATGACATAGGGAATCGACATTAGGGCGTATTAAAAAAGTCCAATCTATCCCTACACTCAATTTCTACATAATGGTTGTTGAAACAGTTTATGCACCCAATGTATTTTAGCCACAGAAATTTAGCCAATATTAGATACAGAGATATAGGACACTCATTGGACTATTATATTAGCTACAATCATTGTCAAGCAATTAGACTGTATCCTCGGTAGGCAGAGTCTACTGTATTGACGCTGGTAATATGTTGATGCTTAATTACCTTATTTTTTGTCCATTCATAGATGTGTGCATTGTGGCCAGGAAGACGAAGGATACTACGAAGGCCCAGGCTAAATTACAAAAGTGCATGCATAATGTACACAAGATCAAAGCTAATCTAAACAGTCTGGAGGAAGATTTAGAAAGTGTGCAGCGTTGTCTGCTTTGAATGTAGTGTTCTACACCATGCAGGTTTTTGTACAGTTACTACTGATGTATGACCAGATGTTAATGTTTAAAGTTATATTACCTATGTATGAATATGTAAGTAAATTAGCTAATATTTTGCTGCAGAAACAAAGTGCATTTGTTTAGTGCACAGTGAGGATAAACGTACAGTTCCCAAATTTGTATGTCACACACATGATTTGCACATCAGCAACACTCATTCCAACACATACCAATAGCACTCAATCCACACATACGCTGTGTGTCTTGTCCTACCTAACAAGGATTCCAATGTATGCAGTACAAAAAGTCATTTTGTACATGAAAAAGTGTAAAGCAATTAACCAGTGCTGTCACCCATTGCCACAAAGTGCTTGACTGAACCCATGTTTTTCCATCATCGTTCCTGTAATTACTCACCATACGTATGTGTCCTATACTGTCCATGGATGTTTGTTTGTAAATATACATATGTGGGACTTCTTGTAACGGAGATACGTAGGTTCCTAACATATGGGTCCATATACGCTACTGTGTTGCTATGGAGAAGCCAACCCGTTTGTATGCTACAAAGGGAGTGCAGCTTGGATGCATATACCCAAAATGGGAATGCACAGAAGATGCCACCAATTGCTTAACATTTGTGTATGAGAAGTATGGCCTTGTGAAAGCAATGTGAAGGTTATGTATATGATCCTCCCAGAGGTCATACCCCTTGCCACCCATCAAACATAGGGCCCTATTTATAAAAGATCGGTATCGTTATCGTAAAATACCGATCGTTATCGTAAAATAACGACCGGGTTTTTGCCGATAACGACCGTTATTTACCGATAACGACCGGTATTTACCGATATCCGTAAATAACGGTCGTTATCGGTAAATAACGGTCGTTATCGGTAAAAACCCGGTCGTTATTTTACGATAACGATCGGTATTTTATGATAACGATACCGATCTTTTATAAATAGGGCCCATAGTTCTAAAAAACATCTATGCATCCAATCACATTAGTTACCATTGCTAAGTAACGTCACCATGTCCCTGACAATGAGATGAAGCACTAAGCTGTTGGGATCATGTTTGTCAACATTGCATGCGCATACTGTCAGCACACTATGGCTGTGGCAGCAAAAAATTTATGAATCTAGTATGGTTAGGCTTTAAGGCAAGCAGAGTGTAGCGTCTATCCTTCACTATGCAGAAGCTGCAACAACTGTACTACCTGTTGACACTGTGTAAACATAATTTGCTAACATGTCTTTCTAACGGTATGTTTGCTTCAGAAACATTAATGACATGTGCATGACAATTAGATTTATTGCTTATTGTGCAAATTGGGACAATGTGATGTCTTGCTGATTTTGTTGTATTAAACAGTACAGTGGTGAAGTGGGTGAGGTTGGATGCATGGCAGCCCCTTCAGACACATGTTGTTGACAGCTATTTTACACCATCCTACATTTGTTTATGTGTTCAAACAGTGCACATTGCACTTGAATTACAATGAGTGCCTTATGGCCATGCTGTGTTTACTGTTTATTCAAACGATTATGAAAATTGCAGCTTTAAGGCTTCTGACAGCACTTTTTATTGCGCAAGCAAATCCACTACTCACGTTTTAGAATTTACACATATTTTGTACTTTCCATAATGTTTGTGTGGCTGTTGTGATATCCCATGCTAATTGTCGGCATTACAACGCAATCATAGTGTTAGCAATGCTGATGGCAGTGTGCTTTATGTGCACTCTTCAGTGTAAGCATTTGGTAACCATTATGTAGACAATGTCACGACACTCATGCATCAACATCTATGTGCACGTTAGTTTTTTGCCCATCGACATGTATAAAAAGATTAAAGGAAGATACCCTATGTATCCTTTAGTATGTGACGGGAAAGCACACTTTACATGTAAGGCGAAAAGTTTGGAAGTATCTTGAGCTATGTGTACGTATATGATTTTATCCCAAGCCCATGTATGTTGAAAGGTTTATTGACTGACTACTACAAGTATTTTTAATGTGCTTTCATGTGTTAAAGGAAAGGCGACTACAATGAAGGTTAGGTGAATTTAGAAGCTGGAGCTGGTAAAATACCGTTGCCATATTTTGCTATCCATATGAGCCGCCACAGCCTAGCTGTGTGCCTTTGAAATTGCTGACATTTTGTGACTGGATTTCAGAATGTTAACCTCTGCCCGTGAAATGTCCTCTGCTTTCTGGTGCTTGAGCCTAAAACAGCAATGCTTATGAGTTACGTGCACACGCACGTGCACGTTAGTTACATGCAATAATGTTTGAGGCTAAACCAGCAGAGTGCACAGCACTCACAAGCATTACTGTTTGAGGCTCAAGCAGGAGAGTGTACAGTAGTCACACACATTACTGTTTGAGGCTCACGCAGCAGAGTGCAGGGAAGTCACAAGCATTACTGTTTGAGGCTCAAGAAGCAGAAAGCAGATGAAATCTCACTGGGGCGGAGCTTAAAACTCTGCAAACCAGTATCATGAGGTCAGCTGTTTTGAAGGCACAAAGGTAGGCTCAGGACGGCCATACGTATAAAAAAAATATGGCAACATTTTGTGAAATGCTGAAGCTTGCAAACCATTATAACTTGATTTCGCACTGCACTTATCGTTTAAGGTGTGAAGTGCTGATGTACACAGTGAGTTGTTGGCCTATATTGATGGTCAAGTGCATTTTCACATGTGACATACAAGTGGCATGTATGTCACATGTGAAAATGCACTTGACCATTTTTTGCCCTTAATTAGCCATTAATAAAGACTATGCTGGCAACATGACATATTGTTTTGTACATCACTTGACGCAATTTGCATGTTGTCAACATAAAATTGAAGGTACATTTGTGTCAAACAATATTGTATTTCAATCTACATGGACAAAGGCCACTCTGTTTTAACACATAAATATGTTTTAAAAATGTTTGTCTGAACCGTATTACCTGCCATCAAAATGTGTATACCAATGTTAACAGCATAACACAGGCTGAAAAGTATTATGTAATAATTATTTATTTTGATGCTATCTTGCTTTTGTAATAAAACGTTATTGCTCCAGCACAACATGCGTGCTGTGTTGATTGTAGTGTACTGCCTTTCTTGTAACATACACCAACAAAGTTAGCAATTTTGTTATGCGGCTCGCACACACTGAGCGTTACACGTTTGTCATACTTTCTAGTGTCCAACAGCTATAAACAACACATTTGGGGGAGCAACTACAGACAACCAGTGTCAGTGGAAGGTGGGTGACTCAATTAACAGAGGTATTTTTGGGGGAAAAGGACAGATATATCCTCCTTGTTCTTGTTTATTGGCTAAAGAACACATATATCCTCCTTCAACTTCATACGACACACACTTGTCATCAACATGCAAACTTATGTGGCTGGTTCAAGCAATTTAGGGGGAAAACTGTAGCAACATTTCTCAGTACAAACACTAACCACAATGACATCAGTGGTGATGCACTGGCATGACCTGTGTGCCAAACTGCACTTCAGCGTATCAGCCCACAACTTGAAGGACAATAATTTTATTAATGCCACCCTACACATTGCTTGAATTGGTGGATTATACATAACATTATGCTAACTGGCTCATGTGAATGAAAAGGATGGAGTATGTCACAAAGAATATATGTCAGCATCTGAAATACACATCTGGGCCATATTTGGTTCACAAGCTATAATAAACCTTTCTAGTTGGGTGTGCATTACTGACGCGAACATATGATATGAATTTACCACATCACCGTCATGTGTGCATTGATGGCGATCAGGATACTCCGAACACTGCCGCTTATCCAACACTTCAAAATGCTCCCTTCTATCCCTTACCCAACACACTGTGCCTTCATGTGTAGGGGCTTTGCCATCCACTTTCATAACGTTCCACCTCTGCCACACCACAGTGTGTGAAGCCGCTCCTAGTTTTCCTTGAACCTGCTGCCCACTGCTGAACAATTGTGTGCGTTGTTTGTAAGCATGTACCACCAATATTAACCACTATGCAACAATGTCATGAAAAAACACCAGCGGTGCCAGCCACAGTGGTCATGGAAATTCTGAAAACAGTGCAATTCAAGACCACATGTACATATACATGTGTGACGTAAAAAATCAGGTGGCTTAGTTGAGGCACCTGGAAGTTCTATAAACGTAAGCTGCTGCTCAGACTACCTATTATTACACATAGAATGCATTAAAGAGATTGACAATGGAGTTGTAGCGGCATGTAAGCTAACCCTGTAGTGGATTTATATGGGAGCCACTTTAAAAGTATAGGCGTGTAATGTTATAGTTCAAGAAAGAGAAAGTAAAACAAAGCCACAAAGTGTAGCTTAATACAAGCAATGGAACAGAAACTGTAAAAGATAAATATATTATCAGTCATCTTGGAGTTCGGTGGGCTGTATAAAAGCTAGGCGGCATACAGCCTCATACTTGTATATAGGCAATGAACTCTGCATTATCACTAATTCTATACATAAACATATATATATTTATGAGGCCCAAATGGTAGTATTGTAGGTGATGGAGACGCAAAGTAAATGCCTTGGCTACCATTCGTGAATACACAGTGACTCAATGCTCTCACAGTAATGTGGCATCCATAGATATGTGACCAAGTGGTGCACATGCCGTACTGTCCAACATTTCCCCACAACTAATTCTGCTAATTGTGATATGCACTTGTATTTGTTTTGCAGTATTCACCGCTGGATAAGGTACCAAGGACAATGTTTGTCACTGAAGAACATGCCCTTGGTGTTCTGCTCTGTGCCGTTTGTGTAGACAATAATGAAAACTGATGGAATGTGGTTTGGCATTGTGCAAATAGTGTGCTATGTGCACTGACCCAGAACAGAGTTGGTACTGACGAATGGCACTATGTATGCTCCTCGGACTACGTGTTGTTGTGGGTGATGCAACACACATAGGCCAAATGTCATAGGGTTGCTGAGTATTCTTCTAAAGGCTCACATTCTTTCCTGTACAGCCACGAATGTATGTATAAATATCGTTTCACCCCTCCTGGGTTCTTACCTCTGTAATTAAGTGTGTTAATTTATAAATGAAGGTTACTGATGATGTTATGATGTCTCCCTAAAAAACTAGGGCTCCAAAAGAGTGTTGCTACAGCAGATAGTGTGTAATGTACTACCAAATGTCAATTGCAAACAGAAAGCAAGTAAAAGGAACAAATGTGTACACATATGAAAGTACAAGGCTGCAGACGGAGTACGTTGTATACACGTGGGTGAAGTGCAGGTTTACTTTTCTTTTAAATGGACTTTTCACTCTGGAACTGCATGCCAAAATGCTATCGTTCCTGTTGTTGGCTGATGGTTTCATGACCCTATTATATCACTTTAAACATAAGCCTATAATGGTAATGTTCCTCACATTGAAAGCCACTACACGTGCAGCTTATATAATGGAATATGCAGCCCCCACGGTAAGTAAAATATAGCCTTTTCCACCGGCCACCACTCCTTGTACCAATTTGGTGGACAGCTGCTGTTCCCAGGATACATATTGCAAGCATTCATAAACTAACACACACTTGGGAGTTCATGGCAACAATAGAAAGCGTGCTTATTCCCAACTTGATCGTGGATTGACAAAATCACATGCCAAATAAACAAGGTTTACATTTGTGTAATCAAGTCCCAGCCTTGTGCTCATTTAGGAATGCTTCATATGTATCACTACATTGCAGTTGCTGATTCTGTACGTCACGAACGTGTGCGTGACGACGATAAACAATAAGATCGTGCGAGCTTCGTTGTACGATCCTTCACACACATCAACGATTAGGTCGTATTCGAGTTTTATTTTTCTACCGGCACGATAAAAATTTACAACAATGTAATCTACCAACTTAAATTTAACACGACTAAATCTATTACATTAACAATACAACTTTCGTACAACCATACACTTCATACGATGCTCGTACAATCTAATTGTACCGTCTATGGCCCCCTTTAGATAGATAGATAGCAGAGTTGGATAGATAGATAGATAGATAGATAGATAGATAGATAGATAGATAGATAGATAGATAGATAGATAGATAGCAGAGTTGGATAGATAGATAGATAGATAGATAGATAGATAGATCGATAGATAGATAGATAGATAGATAGATAGATAGATAGATAGATAGATAGATAGATAGATAGATAGAAAGATAGATAGATAGATAGATAGATAGATAGATAGATAGATAGAAAGATAGATAGATAGATAGCAGAGTTAGATAGATAGATAGCAGTTAGATAGATAGCAGAGTTAGATAGATAGATAAATAGATAGCAGAGTTAGATAGATAGATAGATAGATAGATAGATAGATAGATAGATAGATAGATAGATAGATAGATAGATAGATAGATAGATAGCAGAGTTAGATAGATAGATAGCAGAGTTAGATAGAGAGACACAGAGAGATAGACAAGAAGCAGATAGTGATAGTAAAATAGATAAACAAGAGGCAGATATATAGACAGAGATATATATACAGAGAGAGAGGGACAGATAGAGATAGATAGGGGCAGAGGTCGATGTAGAAGGTACAAGAAGGTCTCCCTGGCCAAAGGTGTGGGCAAGCGTCTGACTACAACTGAACACAACAGTAAGTTTAAAATGGCCAAATTGCTACCAGTATATAATGAAATTGCCAGTTTACTGTGCCTTTGTGTCATTAATTTGTGTCTCTCTGTCCAACTCTCTGATCTCTATCTCTGCCTGTCTATTTCACTGCCTTTCTGTCTATTTATCACTATCGGGCTGTGTCTCTATGTTTGTGGTTATCTATCTGTCTGTCTGTGTCTTTTTGGCCATCTCTATTAAGTACTTAGTGGGTGTGGCCTAATTGGGGTGGAGAAAGGGGCGTGACCTAAAAAATTTTGAGTGCCCAAAAGTGCCCCTGATCTTCTTAAACCCTAGATACGCCCCTTGGCATGCAGCATTTCTGTCCGTTTTTTCCTGCATTTTCTATAGAAATCTATGGAATACACATTGTTTAAAAATGGATATAAATGTATGCAAAAAATGGATACAAACTGACAGAAACACATGCTGTGCGTTTCTGTCAGTTTCTAGTGTGAACGAGCCCTAAACCTTTCTCTTTTGTGGCTCCCATCCTCTGGAATTCTATTGCCCTCTCTCTATCAAAAAACCTAAATTAGCAGGTTTAAATATATCCTTACATCCTAACTATCTGGTAACCAGCAGAGTATATGATTGCTTTATTTGCACTGCATTAGTCTCACTCCAGCACTTCTACCCTTTTCTTTGTATCCGTATGTTACCCACACAACTAGATTGTAAGCTCTAATGGGGCAGGGACCTCCTTTCCTCTTGTGGTAATTAATTTTATTTATATAATTTATATTTTTATGTACTGAATTATTTTTGGGGGATTTTGTTATTGTTCATTGCTTGCATCCTCAAGTAGTGCTTTAAATAAATTATACGAACATACAAGTTAGCAAGGATTTAACTAGATCCTTTCCTGATAAAGCTCTTACAATTTTGGTACTTAAAGGACAACTCCACCCTCATAAGAACATCTTTTATTATAAAAGGCCTCTTTAAAATATGTTGATATATTATAGTTTGTCCTATGAATTCAATACTGTATGCCTGCTATGCTTCTGGATGCCTCATGGAAACGGAGCAATTTAGCCTGGGCATGCTCAGAAGAGGCAGACAGGGGATTAACATTCAGTCATTGGCTGTGATGTCAACTGTCAAATCCATAACTGACAGTTACTAACTGGAAGAACCAGGAAGCAGAAACAGGGGAAACAGGACATTTCAGATTTTTCAGATTTCAAACTATAACCGTTTAGGAATTGGGGGGTGATTTACCTGTATGTAAGTTTTCAATTTGGGGCTGGACTTGCCCTTTAAGGACAGTTCAATAACACCTTAAAAAGAAAAATCTTTAAACCATACTTGGTGAATCTGTGTTACTGACTCTATAGCTTGAACCCCTAGCACCCCCTAGTGTTCCAAGTACCTTGGTTGACAAGTAATCCAAGTGTTTCACATTATATCCACATGATGTCACTGTCCACAATACCATAAAATATCTTTAAAACTAGCAAGGAGATTCAATAAAAGTTGTTACCGTTAAAATGGTGGTACTTTTGCCCCAACCAATCAGATGTTAGCTTTTCAAATGTAAATGTTACACATCCCACTCCCCAGCTATATAAGGTCAAAATTTCTGTTACATCTATTTACCAATAAGAAAAACTAATCAGTATGCATGTTCTAGACTCTCTAGTACTCTCTCATTACCATCTAAGAGCTTTTATATGCTGCAATAAAAGTTGTTTTATTTCACATTGCTGTAATTGTAACCACGGCAGATTACCAGGATTTGGTGTTGGTTGAAGCTCTTCCTAGCTGTTTGGCCCAATTCTTTAGAAACTGTACTGTGTGAATTTACTTTTTTTTAACTTTTAAAGTAAAAACCTGCTTCAAAATATCTGAACAATTTACAGGCATAGAAACCAATAAATAAATGTATTAGTGTTAATAAAGAAACTATTTCATAAAACATACCATTATAGCTCCTTTATCATCATGATTATTTTATGTCACAGTTGTAATAACTAACAACGCAATCCTAAAATTCCAATTGCTAAATAACTGACCACATTGTTTTTTCCCCAAATATAACAACATGGCCACAAAAAAAAAACCAGTTCCAGCAGTAATTTGCAAACACATCATGCAGAGGCTGTTCAGGAGAATGTTAAAGGGACACTATACTGAAAAAATTACTTTGCCTCATCCTAATCTATAGTTGAATACATGCAAGTAGCACTTACTCTGATTTATGTGTGTTGCTGCATGCCTTTAATCCAGCACATATTTTATTTAGGACCAGTATCCCCCCTCCCATTTTAACCACTCCCACTTCCACCCGACCTGACTTTTTCCCCACAAACCAACTTTCAAGCCTGTCCACAACACACAGCATTCCAACTGTCAAAACTCTGTCACCATTCCAGCTACAGTAAAACTACTTACAGGAGAATAGTTTTTGACAGCTGAAATATAAGAAGTTTTAGATTGGATATCTAAAGAAATAGGGGGCAGATCAACAAAAAATGATACAGTGGTGGTTGTGAAGAATTATAGTTTTCAGTTATGGTCAATTTAAAATAACTTATTTTTCAGTATAGATGCCCTTTAAGTTATTCACTTAATTTTCTGCCAAATGAAGTTTGTATAATGTTTCACAAATACAGTTGTTCAATTTATGTATTATTGGAAAACTTCAACAGGAAATGTTAGTTAGATTTAGAGCCCTGCGCGGCTATAATTTTTGGTAGATGTAACTGACCTGCAACCGTGAAAACTGATACCCACACCCCACCTGAACCCTGCTTTGCTGGTGGGTACTATAACTGTCCCCGAGCCAAAACTAGTGAGACATGTAACCCAAACCAGCACCTGCAGATTTATACCCAACCTGCAACCCATTATAAACCTTACCAAAACCCTACCTGCTTTCCCATTCAAGGAACACCTGACCCAATGCAGGACTCTACCCCATATAGTGTTTTTTTCTAATGTGTTTAAATATATTATCACAACTCTTTTTTCCCCATCTAATCTCACTGTTACCGTACCTCGATTTTATTTTCAATGCAGTTAGACATTGTATGTGTTGTTTGAAAACTTCAAAAGGAAATGTTACCCACATAAATAAGAGTCCTGCATGGTTGTTAATGTTCATACCCGCACCTGTTCACACATGCAAAACAGCTACCTGCACCCAACCTGTTCCCGCTTTGTTAATGAGTACCATAACTGAACCTGATCCACAAAACATTACAAAATACATCAAAACTTATGTTCATATAAGGACCCAAAGAAAACAGGGGTTTCAATACTCTCTGTTTTAAACTGGGCAGGGGGGAATTCTTCACCATGCAGGCTACACAAATAAAGAATCTTGCCTTCTCTGACAACCTACAAATTGTTACAGGACTGTAAGGCTGAGTACACGTGGGCATTTTTTTTTTGTCAACAAATTACTGTTAGTCATGTCACAAGTTTTTCTGACATGTCCAATTGCCCTTTAGTCTGATCCGGGTAGGTTGGACCAAAAATCTGCTTATGTGTACCTAGCCTAAAGCCTAGAAAACAGGGGATCTGTTTTTTTTTGTTTTTTTTTTTAAAATACAATTGTTTATCTTCCATTCAAGATAACAAGTATAAGATCCAAAAAAAGATCCCTTTTAAAACGTTTTCAATCAGAACCATTTGATTGGATGTATGATCCACCCATGTATCTCTACCTTAAAACATGCCATACAGGGACCATATCAAGTGGTGTATAGAAAAAAAGTAATGCGCAAAATTGTCCGCTGTCCACATTTCTCATTGCCTAACTTGCACAGATTTAATCTTGAGATCGACAGTGCAAGGTGGGAAATATTTTACTAATTCTTACATTCAAAGGGCATGTCCACCCCCAAACTAAAATTTAACCCACTACTCGCCCCACTGTACAGTTTAAAAATAATATTTAACTTACATCCCTGCTCCTCATCGTTCCCCTGTAGTGCCTCTTCAAAGTCCAGAAAACTGAAGGGTAGGAGCTGTCTTACTGTCCAAAATGTTGCTGCCTCTGTTGTGTTCTCTCAGTTGCTTATGACATGTGCAGGGGAGCCCTTTCCTCCCCTCACAATCCCTCCCTGGCTGCTGATTTGCGGAGTATAATCCTCTATATATCTTGCAGGGCATGGCCTACCACCCCCAACCGACATTATGGCATTTTAAAAATAGATTCCAAACTGTACTTACTGCTCCCAGTTCCAGCGCCTTCTCTATTGCTGGCTGCCGGGGCTGTGATTGGCTGCCACTTGTAGTTCCAGCAGGCAGGGGAGCCGGACCAGAGTGACGCTGGAACCAGGAGCTGTAAGTAGAGATTGCTATACATACACAAGTGCAACAGTTGGGGTGGGACTGGGCATGGCGTACAATATATAAAAAGTTTTCACTAAGGGTGGAGATGCCCTTTAAGAAAATAAAATGTACAAATGAAAAAAAGACCAGTGTTTGTCTTGCATAACTGTTGTGTATAGAAGCTGAGTTTATGCTACTGGAATACTTGCTTGAGAATTCGTAAGAGAATATCTAAAGAAATAAAAGTTCAGATCAACCCAAACAAATTTTTATTTAAAATTTGTAATTAATATCCACTATTGTGTAATAAAAACAAAAAGCAGGGTAGATGTGTGTGTGTAAGGGGCATTGGTGGTGGCATTGTGGGAGGTGGGCATGGTGGAGTTGGGCCAGGGAGTAGGGGTGGTTAGCCAGGGTGTAAAGGTGGATGAGAAGGGTTGGAGAGATGTATGGCCACGGTGAAGGTGATGCCGAAAACATTTGAAGAGGTGGGATGAAACACATTAGAGAAGGAGGTGCGGCACACACTGCTGGAGATGGTCTGGCCACCATCGATATAGGTGGTGTGGATGCCATTGGTGCAGGTTGTACTGCTGCCATAGATGCCTCCTGAATGTTTACAGTGGATAACAAAAGAACATAATGAAAGAGTTGTGATTTATTCAAGTACATTTCCTAAAGCAAAAAGTGGTTAACATTTCTTTTAGAACAACCTATATAATAATAAACTGGATTTTGCTAACATTATAACAAGTTAAATGTTGCTCACTATTCAGTGTCTTCAGATACATATGACAGGGGAAATACTCCTTCCTGACTTCCAGTGGCAATCGGAAATATCAACTCCAACTTTATGTATCAATACCAGTAACATGCAACATACTTTGCTTTAAGAAACTCATACTGCTTTTATTTAAAAATATCAACGAACCAGCCTTCTCCACGTCCAATAAAAGACAGTTCTATAGTTTTTACCATTCTCACAGTGAAAAACCCTTTCTGAACTTTCCAGTCTTAAGGAATGTCCACGTGTCCTCTGACATGTTCTATTGGGAACAATGCACTCATCAAGACATTTACTTTATCAGCATCCTCACATCAACATGGTCTCACATGTCAGTCCTCATTTCTTACTATTAATATACTTTAAAAATTGTTTAGGGTTAGTCTTGCTTTGTTCAGCTATCCTTACTTCATTATGTATAGTATAGTATTTGAGGTTGAATAAAGACACATGTCCATCCAGTCCAACCCATCTAGTAATACCCTCATTTAACTGTTGATCCAGAGGAAGGCAAAAAAAAACCCCACCAAATTTCTGAAGGGAAATAAAAATCCCTCCTGACTGGATCAACTTTACTTTATATATCAATACCAGTAACTTTCGAATATAATTCCGGGCACACTGTTGTCTTGTGAAAACCAATCATCTTTATTCAACATTTCGACGTCTCGCAGGACGTCTTCATCAGGACATCTACAAAGTGCAACTGAATAAACACTTCCTTAAATACAGTGTCATGTGATTAACCACACCCCCTTCCTCATCATGTGATACAACATACCTCTCTCCTTCTTTACAGCTATAAAGTGCCTTCCGTGCATTCTTTGCTGCCATTTTATAAAGTGCCTAGGGAATAGAACATATGAAAGTGCATAACTATAAATATATAGGAATAAATATTAAAAACTTCATACATATACAAGTGTCAAAATTCCAGTTTAAAAACATTATAAATATTATATCACCCTATTTCTCATGGATCCATTCGCTTCCCTGCACAGCAGCTGATTCGCTCTGTCTCCTCCTCTTTTTGGTATTGGAACCTGATCTATGACCCTATGATGGATCCATAGGTTAAATACACTAACACCAAAGGGGCTAAATACGCAATTTTCTTTTAAGTGTTTCCTATAATGATATTTATGATATTTATAAGTGTAACTTGGACTATATACTGTGAGAAATAGGGTGATATAATATATTATAATGTTTTAAACTGGAATTTTGACACTTGTATATGTATGTAGTTTTAATATTTATTCCTATATATTATAGTTATGCACTTTCATATTCTCTCCCTAGGCACTTTAAAAATGGCAGCAAAGAATGCACGGAAGGCACTTTATAGCTGTAAAGAAGGCACTAATGGGAAGCACTTTATAATCAAGTGAATAGGATAGAATGAGACACTGGAGAGAGGTATGTTGTATCACATGATGAGGAAGGGGGTGTGGTTAATCCATGACAAGTATTTAAGGAAGTGTTTATTCAGTTGCACTTTGTAGATGTCCTGATGAAGACGTCCTGCGAGACGTCGAAACGTTGAATAAAGAGTGATTGGTTTTCACAAGACAACAGTGTGCCCGGGAATTATATTCGAAATTTGAACCATAATATTACACATAGCGAATGGGAGCTGTGTGACCTGGAGGCACCTGAATATAGTAACATGGTATATTGGATGAGTGCATTTGAACCTGAAAATACCAGTAACTTGCAACATTCCTTGTTTGCAGAAACTCATCCAGCTTTTTTAATAAAATGCTTAGTTCAGTAATATAAATACAAGCCAAATAATAATCTCTATATGGTCAGGGAACTCCTTGGTGGCGTAATCTCCTTATATTACACTGTAGATAGCGTATTATCCCTTATATAAAGACTGTACACATACCCACACATACCCATTCCCCCCCTCACACAAATCCAAATGTCCGTGTTAGGATTCCTGGTTTTGTACCACATCATAGAATCCATTTTAATTTCACACTTTTACATTAAGTTTAGTTTCTTGCTGTTTGTGCAAATTTCTCAGTAAACAGAAGTTATCTTCCTGTTTATGGTTTAATAAAGGAGAGGATAAGGGAGCATGTAAGGGACATAAATAAAAAATTAGACAAGAACCCAGTAGGGAGACACTTCTCTATATGTAATAATGGGGATGTGTCGAAATTGGGAGTCCAGTGTGTGGAACATGTCACTAGTAATATTAGTGGGAGAGATGTACGAACAGCTCTCCTAAAGCAGAGGCTAGATGGATCTGGTTGTTAGAAACCAGGATCCTGAAGGGGTTAAATGCAAAATGGGATGTAGCATGCCATGTATAGTAATATATATATATATATATATTTATATACATTTATTTTTTGTCTCTCTCATTCTTGCGTTCTTGTCTCTAAGTTTTCACTAAATTTAAATTGCTTGATTTTAGATAATGTTGTTATTCAAGAGATTATTTTGATCGAATGTGTAGTTATGAGCTACCCCAGTTGGGGATTTATACGCATATACGCATGTACATATACATTTTGAAACATAAATGTCTATATTATGCCATATACTTATGTAGATTAGTCCCACCGGAAAGTGAGGACTGTTGCTTCCGTTTGAAGAATTAAGAAGCTTTTATGTAACCTTACCCTCCCGTGTTTGATGTGTTGCTGATTGAAACTCGGTGAGAGCTATCCATTTATTGGTGTTTTCTACTATGGTTTAAGTACTGCCTTCTTGTGCATGACAGGGTTTAATAAGCTATAAATGTAGGCTGCACCTCCTATCGTGTCTTCCCCCCCATTTTCTCTGGTGTATTCTCACCTTACCTACTATCCAATGCACCTCTCACATTGAAGGAACGTGCTCGCTCTTGACCAGCAGTTCATTGGGTAAATCCTCCCACTCGTGAAGCAATTTGGAAGGGCGCATAGCCGTTTCTCTATTTAGACATGGCACGCACGTGATGTCATAGTCGCGACTGTGTACCGGATTGGCGTATGTTCTATCTGGAGTTCTCTACCAGCCAGCGGCCTTGTGGCTCTTTTTTTTGTCCTGTAGCTGTGAGTATTGCTCACTAGCTCTTGAACCCCTTATATTTACTTTACCTTTACTGAGCCAGCTTGTGTTCCTCTATATTAGAGCCTGGTGTTGTCTAAGAGGAGATCCAGATCATCTTCCAGGGGGTGACCAAAAATATAATACATACAAAAAATAGAATTCTAGTGCACAAACAATTCTAATTGCACATTGGCTATATCTCCATAAGGTTGCTGCTACAAACAGCCTGCTAATCCCTGGATAAATAAAAGCAATTAGTTCAACAAGTTGGCCAAATTATTTTAAGCCCAGTCACCACATCAAGGTTGCTTGGTATGCCTCACCTAAGGTAGATGCGCTGTTGCTGCTATAGCAAGAAAGACATCTCTTGCCATTGATGAGTGTGTCACTCTTAAAGGCCTCATGGAGACATCAGGACTCATTGTTGAAGAGATCCTATTCAGTCCTTGGAACAGCAGTAAGCCTGCTATTGCTATAGCAGGTATCTCCAGAGCAAATACATTCTGGCTGGATGATATAGACCAAGCCCTACTAAATGGAACCTGAGGGATGAGATTCCTGAGGCTTCGCCAGTAGAAGGCTGATGCTTCCTCAAAACAAAATCTATCCAACTTACCCTTTACTGGCGAGTTCCTCTTTCGGTCTCAACTCTTTCGGTCTCAACTCAAGGATATTATTTCCAAGAATGCTGATAATAAGAAAATCTCTTACCTCAATTTCAACCAAGAAGGCCTACACCCATTCAGCCTCAAAATAATTTGTCTTACCAAGATGCAAAGACATACAAACCAGGAAGAACTCATTTTCCAAAGAACTGGAAGCAGAATACTACTCTTCCTTTCTTTCATCCCAAGGGGGCCAAATTCACTAAAGAAAGACAGTTATGAAGGTTTCTTAGTCCACCATCTGCCTGTAGGGGGGCAGGCTACAACATTACAAAGATGAGTGGGCAACAACTACTAACCACCAGTGGGTCCTTCAAACAGTCTCCCAGGGTTAAAAAATTCAGTTAAAAAACAAACCAACTATAAATCACTTCAGGAAATCAAAGGAACTATTTTTTCTTTTCCAGAACAGCTCTAAAGAGTATTCTAGAATCTCTGCTTTCAAAAGAAAATGAATGAGCCAGTACCAGTCTCAGAACACAAGAAGGGAATTTACTCACCCCCATTTCACTTATGTAAAACAACAGGAGAGTTCAGACCCATCCTGGATCTGAGATTCTTAAACGGGTTCATCAATACAAAACTATTCAGGATGGAATCACTAAGGGTCGTCAATCAACATCTTAAGCATTCCAACATTTCCCCAACACAAAAAATATCTCAGGTTTAGCGTCCTACAACATCACTTCCATGCATGCCACTCTGCATTTTGGGATCACTACTCTAGTATCTCTGAGAATAGACAGAATGAAATGTTTCACTTATATAGAGGATATCCTTGTTGCTGCAAACTCCAAACGAATGGTAGACACTCATCTTCAATATATCCTGTATACTTTCCAGAAGCACAGTTGGTTAATAAAATAATCAAAATTCCACCTAGCACCAACTCAGAGGCTGAAATATCTGGGATTCCTTATAGATACCACAAAATTACAGATAGCTCCTCCAGAGAAGAAGGTCCTGGATATGCACCACTATTTGTATACCAAATAAAGGTTAGATTTGTATTACTTTTTTGTTACACCGGATGAAGTTACCTATTCTGAGACTTGATGATATAGGGGGATACTTTCCTCTCTTTTTGTATGAAACTCAGTATGCAGTCAGTCCAGTGGGCTCTTCTACTCCTCCGTCCACTTCAAAATTGTCTGTTATCCCAATAGAAATCTGACCAAGACTTACAGAAGTTATTCTTACCAATCCCTGAGAGAAAAGATGAATTGGTGGACAAATCCACACAACTTCAAACCAAAACATTAACGTCTTGGATATGGGTTCTGTATTAGAACCCATGTCACAATACATACACGACTATTACCTCCAACTACTAGCAGCAGGGATTACAAATGGTGTACAGTATGTGACACAACAGATTTTCTTAGGCAGTTGGATGTAATAGATCAGATTGACTCTGAGACATATCTGTGTGGAATTGATATTCGAACATTATCAGGGAGATTCAATAAAAATTCTTATCGTTAAAAATGGTGCTAATTTTTTTGCACCAACCAGATGTTAGCTTTTAAATGTTAGTAAGATCTGATTGGTTGGGGCAAAATTAGCACAATTTTTAGCGATAAGGAATTTTATTGAATCTCCCTGATTATACGTTAATTCCCCAGACAGACTGTATTCGGGTAATTGAAGAGGTTTTATTGTCCACGGACCTCACAACAACGAAGATTTAATTTAATTGGTATTACGCAAAAAACATTTTAAATTTATGAATAATTTTACTGGAAACACCAAGGGACCTCCATGGGCGCGATTGTAGCACCATTTCTGGCTAATTTGTATGTTAAACATTTGGAAGATCAGCTGTTCATACACAATCCTAGCTATATTAATTATATCCTTGCATATTTTCAATCTGCAGATGACATTTTAATAGTATGGAAGGGTCCCTTGGAGTTGTTCAACAAGATGATGTTAGAAGCTAATAGTGGCCATGCAAAAATTAAATTCACACATGAGACTTCACAAATATCTTTGCCATTTTTAGATGTGTTCATTAAAATAAAGGAGCAGGAACTTGTTACAAGAGTCTATTGTAAACCAACCAATAAAAATAATCTGCTGAACACTGGCAGTGTTCATCATCCAAAAACATTTAAAGGGATCTCTAAAGGTAAATTTATGCATATGAAGCGCATTCCTTCTAACCCCCAGGATTATGAAGCTGCAGCGAACAGCTTAACTGAAAGATTTATGCAGAAAGATTACAACAAGAAAATTATTTCCAAGGCCAAGTATACAGTAGCACAAATCCCTAGACACCATTTGCTAACACTGAATAAAGACATTCAAAACCAGAGACACTGGCTAATCATGCCGGGTAGAAACTCACCGCGCACCGTGTTTTTCGCGGAAGCGCGAGGAGACTAGGACGGCGAGACGTCATTACGTCACCACGTCAGGGGGATTCAGATGGAAATTAAGAATCAGAATACCACGCATGCGTGTATCTCGCGCATGCGCGGATGAACGACTTCACGTCTGGGAAAACCCGGAAGTTAGGAAACCCCGCGAAATAGAAACTATTTAAGACGAGTAGCAGGAGATCAATATCATACCCTTGAGAAAGCTATAGAATATAGCGAAACGCGTTGGGACTTGCAACAATCAGTAGGGTAGCACCCTGGATATAGATCTTTCACCCTAGAAGGTTACATAATTGTAGCAAAATAGGAGAAGGAGTCTAATAAGACTTCCCTACATTTCTATCGCACTTGCAGTGTGCACTTTGCATTTTATTTTGAAAAAAGTTTTTGTTTTACCAATTTTCACCCTGTTTTCATCGGTGACAAATAAAGCTGTGTTTTTACCCACATCTCTGGAACACGTAAGTCTTTCTGCTTATACATTTTTTATATGGTCTGTATGTATTTATGTATTAGATTGATAAGGTATTAATACTATATATTTTGGTCTTATCTGTTTTTGGGTGAGAGGAGGACAGCGCAGCTACCAGATCTGAACTAACAAATATTTTTGGGATACAGTGGAATTGGGTAGCCTAGCAGCAGACCAACAATCACCCACATCCCTTCACCATACCATAAGCGCTAAGGATATTTGACAAACTGAATAAAGATAGGCCTAAAATAGATAAACTTACTTTTGTGTCCAAGTTTGGCGAATACAGTACAGCTATAGAAAAAGTGTTAAAATAACATTGGGACATCCTCAGGTTTGATGTGAAATATGTCCACCTGTTTTAAAACACTCCAAAGTTTTGCTATAAACAAGGTGTAAGCATTAAAGATAAGTCATGCCCCTCTGACTTATCCTTGCAGAAAATTTCACATGTTGAAACTAAACATATAGGTACCTTTCCCTTTTTTAACTACAGAAATCTGCCACCCAACAATGGACCATAAAATTAGAATGTTAAACACATCAACATGTGAAACAGGTAATGTAGTGTATCAGCTTAAATGTTGTGTGGGAAAATATATGTAGGGCAAACCAGTAGGGCTCTGAAATTACATATTCAAGAACATAAGGTCAACATACGTAACTTTACGCCAAATACAAATGATACCTCAGTTTCGAGTTACTGAAATGGTGTGTTCTAAAACAAGTGAAACCAGCCCAGAGAGGTAGTGACATTAAGAAGGGACTGTTGCAGCAAGAATGCTTTTGGATAGAGGCTAAGCAGTATGCAACCAACTGGCATTAATGAATCTTTTTCTATTAAACCTTTCCTGTAGGAATATGTGTCAAGGTTGAAATGCATAGACAATTTAAAAAGCATACAGTACTGGTAAAATGAACAGTGGAAAGGTGTAGGGCCATTTGATATAACTGTAGAGCAGTGTGCAACACAATTTAATTTTTAAACCAAAACATTTAACAGATCCTTTGTGGATAATCATGAAGGATAAGGGAGCCAGTCTAGGTCGCCACACTGCGCAGGGCAGCTGGGACAAAGAAACATCCAGAATGACATCTAATGTTGGCTGTGTGGTATACCTTACAGACATTCCAGAAACTCATTCAGGGATATCCGGTAAAGGTTTTATCAGACAACACTGTAGTTTCTTTTTTCTTTCATCCTCACCACAAGAAGCTAAAGCTTACAACCTGGCTCATGAAACAAGGAACTTCCAGGACTTAAAACTCTCAAATGAAGCAAGATTAAAGGGCAACTATAGTGGAAAAAAAACTTTGTCTCTATACAATGTATAGATCACTTAGTATAAGCTGCCTTACTTTCATGTTGCTGTGTGGCTTCGTTTCTTCACACTGGCAGAAGTTTGTAACAAGCTGTGTAGTCCCCCTCCCCTCTCTGTCTACTCCCCCTCAAGCAGTGAAGGGCTGTATACAGAGTCCGAGCATGGTCAGTTGAAAGGACTTTAAATGAAGTGCTGACATCCTGTTGACCCCTCTCTTCCGGAGCTAGACTGCAAGCAATCAAAGTGTGGGATAAAGTAGCAATATGCTGAAGGGAGGGGCAGAGGGGGAGAGAGGACAAGTGGTGCTGAGATTCTTTACAAGTAAGTTACTGAACTCTGCCTGTTCTCTAAGTTTACTAATTGTTATTTATTTTTTACCTGAAGTTCATATCTCTCCCCTGCTTAGCTGAGATCATAATCACTGAAGACAAGAGTCAGTGTAACAGCAGCTATAGTGAGACCTTCACAAACACAGTGACACTGCTTTTTATCCTGATACATTTCATTTGCTTTAGTCTATATATTTCATAGATTGCACTGTATGTCTTGTTTGGTATATAGTCTGTATTACTGTATTATATATACTGTATTAGTGTTCCATTTGAGTCACTGGTTTTGTATGTATATAAGATTTTTTTTTGGGGGGAGGGGCTGTTTTATATTGTGTTGTGCTCATATTGCTGGGTTAATGGTTTATTGATTGTGTTTAGCACTACAGCATTTGACTATGTGTTGCACATGGTACTTACAGTGTGGGTGAAGGAGTATGTGACAGTGCTGCAGGGGAGCTTTGGATTGTGTGGGTGTGTGCCTTTGAGTGACAGATGAGGTGTAGCAGCTCATACAAATCACAGCATATTCAAAGGCTTATATCTCTGGGACTATGAAGAATTTAAAGAAACTAAAGGTACTCTGGTGGTTGGGATGACTTATAGGATGTATTAGATGGAATTAAAAAAAAAAACTATTTTCTCACTATAATTGCCCTTTAACTTTACTGGCAGTTAGGAAAATTTCTACATCCATTAAATACTAATCACCAGTGCTCTGGGTTAACAAAGACATTTAATTTCGGGAAGTAAAATTTTCCCAGGTTAAAAGCAGCTCTTCAGAATGTCAACTGGGATAATGTATTATCAGGTAATGGTACTGAACAGAAGTGGACTGTATTCAAGGGGATTTTAATCCAATTCACATCTATATTTATACCCTTGGGAAATAAATGTAAAAAAAATAAATCCGCGCCCATGTGGCTGAATTCTGATGTAAAGAGGCAAATGGAAAGGAAGAAAAAGGCATTTAAAATCTTTAAGGCAGAAGGAACGGAAAGGGCCTTTAGGGATTATAAAAACTGTAACAAGGAGTGTAAGAAAGCAATCAAACTAGCTAAATTTAATAATGAAGTTAGGATAGCTGAACAAAGCATCACTAAGCCTAAATGTTTTTTAAAGTATATTAATAGTAAGAAGATGAGGACTGAGAATGTGGCACCATTACGTATATACGAGTATAAACCGAGATTTTCAGGCTAAAAAATTGCCTGAAAATCGAGCACTTACCTGCACCAGCGGCCGCACGCTCCGCATCCTCTGCACTATTCAGCGCCGAGTAGTGACGTCAGCCAGCAGAGGAATGTGAAGCATGCGGCCACCGGAGCAGAGGATCCAGAGCAGCCGATCCAGTGGAGCCAGTAGGAGAAGGCAACTGGAACTTTCCGAAGGAAGGGGGAGAAATAAGAGTAATTCCTGCAGTGGCAATTCTTTGCAACTGCAGATGTTTGGAAACTACAACTCCCAGCAACTAAAGCATGCCTAAAGAATGCATTAAAGAATTCCCATACAGTATGCTTGTGAAGGTTCTCATTCATCCAGGTCATGGTATATCTGTTGTATTCAATTAGATCAACTGGACTTGAAATGTAGTTCTTGAAGACGTTTCGTTAGTCATCCGACTGGCTTTCTCAATTCAGAATGACTTGTACAAGAATCTGTGGCAATTATGTACCCTGGAAAATCCCAATTAGCATATCACAGCCAGGTGTTAAGGGTGTGATTAGATAGTGGCTAAGAGGTGTTATAGGAACGCCCAGAGTAAGGTGTTAAAACAGCATTGTACATGGCAGACAGTTGGTGTCTGTGCAGGACATCCTCAGGTTTGATGTGAAATATGTCCACCTGTTTTAAAACACTCCAAAGTTTTGCTATAAACAAGGTGTAAGCATTAAAGATAAGTCATGCCCCTCTGCTTATCCTTGCAGAAAATTTCACATGTTGAAACTAAACATATAGGTACCTTTCCCTTTTTTAACTACAGAAATCTGCCACCCAACAATGGACCATAAAATTAGAATGTTAAACACATCAACATGTGAAACAGGTAATGTAGTGTATCAGCTTAAATGTTGTGTGGGAAAATATATGTAGGGCAAACCAGTAGGGCTCTGAAATTACATATTCAAGAACATAAGGTCAACATACGTAACTTTACGCCAAATACAAATGATACCTCAGTTTCGAGTTACTGAAATGGGTGTTTCAAAACAAGTGAACCAGCCCAGAGAGGTAGTGACATTAAGAAGGGACTGTTGCAGCAAGAATGCTTTTGGATAGAGGCTAAGCAGTATGCAACCAACTGGCATTAATGAATCTTTTTCATTAAACCTTTCCTGTAGGAATATGTGTCAAGGTTGTGAATCATAGACAATTTAAAAAGCATACAGTATGGTAAAATGAACAGTGGAAAGGTGTAGGGCCATTTGATAAACTGTAGAGCAGTGTGCAACACAATTTAATTTTTAAAACAAACATTTACAGATCCTTTGTGGATAATCATGAAGGATAAGGGAGCCAGTCTAGGTCGCCACACTGCGCAGGGCAGCTGGGAAAAGAAACATCCAGAATGACATCTAATGTTGGCTGTGTGGTATACTTACAGACATTCCAGAAACTCATTCAGGGATATCCGGTAAAGGTTTTATCAGACAACACTGTAGTTTCTTTTTTCTTTCATCCTCACCACAAGAAGCTAAGCTTACAACCTGGCTCATGAAACAAGGAACTTCCCGGACTTAAAAACTCTCAAATGAAGCAAGATTAAAGGGCAACTATAGTGGAAAAAAAAATTTGTCTCTATACAATGTATAGTCACTTAGTATAAGCTGCCTTACTTTCATGTTGCTGTGTGGCTTCGTTTCTTCACACTGGCAGAAGTTTGTAACAAGCTGTGTAGTCCCCCTCCCCTCTCGTCTACTCCCCCTCAAGCAGTGAAGGGCTGTATACAGAGTCCGAGCATGGTCAGTTGAAAGGACTTTAAATGAAGTGCTGACATCTGTGACCCCTCTCTTCCGGAGCTAGACGCAAGCAATCAAAGTGTGGGATAAAGTAGCAATATGCTGAAGGGAGGGGCAGAGGGGGAGGAGGACAAGTGGTGCTGAGATTCTTACAAGTAAGTTACTGAACTCTGCCTGTTCTCTAAGTTTACTAATTGTTATTTATTTTTTACTGAAGTTCATATCTCTCCCCTGCTAGCTGAGATCATAATCACTGAAGACAAGAGTCAGTGTAACAGCAGCTTAGTGAGACCTTCACAAACACAGTGACACTGCTTTTTTATCCTGATACATTTCATTTGCTTTAGTCTATATATTTCATAGATTGCACTGTAGTCTTGTTTGGTATATATAGTCTGTATTACTGTATTATATATACTGTATTAGTGTTCCATTTGAGTCACTGGTTTTGTATGTATATAAGATTTTTTTTTGGGGGAGGGGCTGTTTTATATTGTGTTGTGCTCATATTGCTGGGTTAATGGTTTATTGATTGTGTTTAGCACTACAGCATTTGACTATGTGTTGCACATGGTACTTACAGTGTGGGTGAAGGAGTATGTGACAGTGCTGCAGGGGAGCTTTGGATTGTGTGGGTGGGTGCCTTTGAGTGACAGATGAGGTGTAGCAGCTCATACAAATCACAGCATATTCAAAGGCTTATATCTCGGGACTATGAAGAATTTAAAGAAACTAAAGGTACTCTGGTGGTTGGGATGATATATAGGATGTATTAGATGGAATTAAAAAAAAAACTATTTTCTCACTATAATTGCCCTTTAACTTTACTGGCAGTTAGGAAAATTTCTACATCCATTAAATACTAATCACCAGTGCTCTGGGTTAACAAAGACATTTAATTCGGGAAGTAAAATTTTCCCAGGTTAAAAGCAGCTCTTCAGAATGTCAACTGGGATAATGTATTATCAGGTAATGGTACTGAACAGAAGTGGACTGTATTCAAGGGGATTTTAATCCAATTCACATCTATATTTATACCCTTGGGAAATAAATGTAAAAAAATAAATCCGCGCCCATGTGGCTGAATTCTGATGTAAAGAGGCAAATGGAAAGGAAGAAAAAGGCATTTAAAATCTTTAAGGCAGAAGGAACGGAAAGGGCCTTTAGGGATTATAAAAACTGTAACAAGGAGTGTAAGAAAGCAATCAAACTAGCTAAATTTAATAATGAAGTTAGGATAGCTGAACAAAGCATCACTAAGCCTAAATGTTTTTAAAGTATATTAATAGTAAGAAGATGAGGACTGAGAATGTGGCACCATTACGTATATACGAGTATAAACCGAGATTTTCAGGCTAAAAAATTGCCTGAAAATGAGCACTACCTGCACCAGCGGCCGCACGCTCCGCATCCTCTGCACTATTCAGCGCCGAGTAGTGACGTCAGCCAGCAGAGGAATGTGAAGCATGCGGCCACCGGAGCAGAGGATCCAGAGCAGCCGATCCAGTGGAGCCAGTAGGAGAAGGCAACTGGAACTTTCCGAAGGAAGGGGGAGAAATAAGAGTAATTCCGCAGTGGCAATTCTTTGCAACTGCAGATGTTTGGAAACACAACTCCCAGCAACTAAAGCATGCCTAAAGAATGCATTAAAGAATTCCCATACAGTATGCTTGTGAAGGTTCTCATTCATCCAGGTCATGGTATATCTGTTGTATTCAATTAGATCAACTGGACTTGAAATGTAGTTCTTGAAGACGTTTCGTTAGTCATCCGACGGCTTCAATTCAGAATGACTTGTACAAGAATCTGTGGCAATTATGTACCCTGGGAAAATCCCAATTAGCATATCACAGCCAGGTGTTAAGGGTGTGATAGATAGTGGCTAAGAGGTGTTATAGGAACGCCCAGAGTAAGGTGTTAAAACAGCATTGTACATGGCAGACAGTTGGTGTCTGCCATGAACTCCTTCATCTAACCTGACTACACAGGAAAGAAGAGCCTTAACATCCCTCAAGAAAGATTCCAGTATCACCATTCTACCGGCAGATAAAGGAAGATGCACAGTGGTACTCAACACCTCTGACTACCATGATAAGGTGACCATGCTCCTGGCCGATAACAACCATATGAGGCTTTAACAAGGGATCCCACCAGCCGTTACAGAAAAAGAGTCATAGACTTACTACAACAGCTTCAAAAGGATAAAGCCATGACCGAGCAATGTATCATCGCCTCTACCCTGGTGAGGCACATCCATGCATATATGGACTCCCAAAGATACATAAGGAAGGGGCCCACTAAGACCTATAGTCAGCAGCATCAACTCGGTAACATACAAGGTGGCAAAATATCTAGCAACATCTTAGGACCTTGGTGGGAAGTTCTAAGCATCACATCCAGAACTCTCAGGATTTCACCAACAAGATTGAAGATATAGTACTCGGTGTGTAGAAGAAACTATGGTGTCCTATGATGTGACATCTCTCTTCACTTGTATACCCACCAAGGAGGCTGTTGACATGGTGAGAAAACGGCTGGGCCAAGACAGCACTCTACCAGCAGAACTGATCTCAACCCAGAACAGGTGTGTTCCTTGTTGGACTTGTGCCTGAATACCACCTATTTCAAATACAGGGATAAGTTCTATAAGCAAAAAACATGGATGTGCTATGGGATCTCCAGTTTCACCTATTGTGGCCACCTTACATGGAGGAGGTAGAAACACAGGGCTTAATACCTTTAAGGGCTAGCACCCAGCCACTGGTTCAGATATGTTGATGACACCTGGGTTAAATCCACCAGAAGGAAGTACAAGCTTTCACAGAACACATTAATGCGGTGGACCAAAACATTAAATTCACAAGGGAAGAGGTACAAAACAACAAACTGGCTTTCTTGGACTGCTTGGTAGAAGTTAAGGAAAATGGTAAACTGGAAGTAGAGGTTTACAGAAAACCAACACACACAGATCAGTATTTAATGTTTGACTCCCACCACCCTAGATCAGAAGTGGGGGTCATCAGAACCTGCAACACAGAGCCGAGAACATCCCCACTAGCACAGAGGCGAAGGCTAAAGAAATGAAACATCTCAGAGGAGCCCTTAAAACTTGTGGATATCCGACTGGGCCTTTGTCAAAAGAAGTAGAAGGAAAGAAAAGAACACGAATACCAACAGTGAAGGGGAAAAGCAAGACAGGAGGAAGAACATGGTCATCCCATATGTAGCAGGGGTCTCCGAGAAATTAAGAAGAATTTTCCAAAAACATCGTATCCCTGTCTGCTTTAAACCGAACAACACACTGAGGCAGCAATTGGTACATCCGAAAGACCCAATAACAAAACACAAGAAAAGCGACATCATATATGCAGTGCAGTGCAGTGAAGAATGCTCTGATTGTATGTGGGGGAGACCAAACAGCAACTGCATCAACGTATGGCCCAGCACAGAAGAGCCAATTCCTCGGGTCAGGACTCAGCGGGTATCTGCTCTTAAGGATAAAGGACATACCTTTGAAGATTGTAATTTAACATACTGGGAAGGAACGTGACTGGTTCAAGAGAGGGTGTTAAGGAGGCCATTTATGTGAAAATAAAAGAAACCAAGCCTAAATAGAGGTGGGGGGGTTCGACACCAACTGTCTGCCATGTACAATGCTGTTTTAACACCTTACTCTGGGCGTTCCTATAACACCTCTTAGCCACTATCTAATCACACCCTTAACACCTGGCTGTGATATGCTAATTGGGATTTTCCAGGGTACATAATTGCCACAGATTCTTGTACAAGTCATTCTGAATTGAGAAAGCCAGTCGGATGACTAGCGAAACGTCTTCAAGAACTACATTTCAAGTCCAGTTGATCTAATTGAATACAACAGATTTCCCATACAGTAATAGCCAAATGCAGTATGTCAATTACTGTATGGGACTTCTGATGTTCATTTAAAGGGCAACTAAATCCTAAAAACAATACAGAATCAGAAGGAGGATGGTATCTATTGCTGCCTTCTTTTTCGGTATTGTTTTGAGGCTTTAGTTGCCCTTTAAATGTACAGCAGAATTCCCATACAGCAGTCCCATACAGTAATAGCCATTCTGGATTTGGCTATTACTGTATGGGACTACTGTATGGGAATTCTGCTGTACATTTAAAGGACTATACTATAGCATGCATATCACACTCACGGGCAAGTTTTCCATCTTCGTTCCTGGCTCCTGTAACATATATTGAAGAAGGGGAGGTAAGACATGGGGGCATATTTATATGGGTTTTTTTCGCCACCCTTATCGCTGCCTTTTAAAAAATTTTTGACTCATTGCAATTTATAAAGCAGCGATAACCAGTGGCAAAAAGTCATTACCGCCATTCCCCATACATCGCAATGGTTACCACTAGATCATATTTATAAAACGGAGAAAAGTGTTTTATTGCGTTAAGTTCAGCCATTCAAACCCACCATTACTGAGGTGGCAAAAAAATGCATAAGTGGCCATTTATCTTACCTGCCAATGGGTCCATGGAAGGTGTCAGTACATTGTGGAGTGTTTCTCAATACTAATAATTACCAAGGGGGGGTCTTAGATTATTTTCCAGCAATAACTGTAATACGATCTGTGATTTCTGATTTTCCTAAGATCGCTTTTTTAAGGTTCCGTTTTCTTTATTTGCCAATAAAGTCAAATAGGGGTCTGGAGGACATTTATATAGGGGCATTTTTTTTCGCCAAACTTCACCACAATTTTTTAAACATTCAACTTTTTTTTTTAAGCATACTGCAGTTATTAAAAAAGAAAAAATTATGTGGCAAAAATTAGCACTAATAATTCTGAAAATGTGGCAAAAAGTTCAGCGCATATTATGGTAAATACTGTAGGTAACACTCCCTGGTGTTTTTTCAAAGTAGTATTAAATTGGTTAATACACACTGAACACCTTTGTTATTTAAAAGTAGCCTAACACGTGTGGTGTTATTTATTAATAGGACATTTTTTAGTATTGCTTATTTTCAGCAAACTGCAGCTCATTATCAAACCAGTTCCATTAATATGGGAACATACCATAGTGCTGTGTAAGAAATAGTCATGTTAATGGAACATTCCAGTAAGTCAGGGCTAGGCCACACTAGCGTGTTTTTCTCGCGTTTGCACATGCGTTTATCGATAAAATGGAAATCGTAGGAACGCGAAAATTCACGAGATTTCCTATGTGCATGCGATTTTGGTAACGCATACGTTCACCGTTTTTGGTGAGTTAAGGCATGCGTTTCCATAATGGAAAACGGCAAAATGGCATGCGCAAACGCAAAACGCACTGTGCGTTCCAGTGTGGCCTCAGCCTAAACGAACCCATTTCTGGGCCATTCCCCATAGATTCTTTTACGCCACCTCAGACGATAGAACTACCACTTTGATTTTTATTTAATGCTATGAAAAATGCCTTTAAGGGCAAGTCCAACCCTTTTGTAAAAAAATTCTGTAGTGTAGGGCTCCATCTCCCCATCCCCTATAGTTATTTGTAAATAAACTAAGCCAATCACCAGTGATCAGCTTTTTCAACACTACACAGTGGGGCCAGTAGTGGGTTAAAATGTTTTGGGGATGGACATGCCCTTTAATGGTGTTTGGCGAAAACTGGTAGAATTGCTAAAAATGCATCAAGATAAAAAAGGTGTCAAAAAAGTTTCACCTATTTATAAATAGCGTTTAATAAACAATGTCAAAAATAGCTCTGAAATATCACCTTCTCAGCTTTATATAAATGCCTCTAAATTTAACATATACAAGACCCCCTCTTTAATGTTGCCAAATTTTTAGAGCCCTGGTCTTGTAATGGCCAACACTAGAAAGTAATTTCTCTTTTCACTGCGATACAAGGACTTAATGCAATCATTAAGGCACATCGCTGATACTACTGCCACACACCACCACAGTGATAACTTTTGTGGCAAAAATGAGCAGTTTCATAAATAAGGCAAAAATAATGCTCTTTGCTATTTTCACAATAGCAGGACATCGCAATAATGCAATCGGTTACAATTATGCCCCATAGTTTCTGTTCTTCAATTAATACAAAAAAGGAATAGTTAATTTTGTGAGTGAACTATTACTTTAAAGTTACAACAAAAAGCATTTAACTTGTTTGGAAATGACAATTTCCCTTTAAGAGATTACAACTACCACTGTCTTAAGACATCTTTCATATCCCTCAACTGATTTCTGGTGAGAGTCTTTATTCGTAATGAGAGGCGGCTATGTACATACTGTGGAGTAGTTCAACAGATCAGGTCACATTTTTTGTTTAAGTGTTTGGACACAACGAAGAATATTTATTCAAGTGGGGAACTTGCAAAGGGCACAGTATATTAGGTATAAGTTTAAGTGGAATGTACTGATATTTCAAACTTTACTTTTTTTTAAAAAAAATTGACATTGTATTACATACATTTTTTTGTAATGTTTTATTTGTACTGATATTTCAAACTTTACTTTTTTTTAAAAAAAATTGACATTGTATTACATACATTTTTTTGTAATGTTTTATTTAAAAATGTAGTTTTAGCTTTTTTGAGAAAAAAGGCACATGTACATAAAAAAAATCATGGTGGCACAGTGCAGGTTAACATTCATATACAAGAAAATTATCTTAGTTGGGTTAATAGGACATGTGCATATAGGCAATGTTTTCTTACATGAAGTATCCAATAAAATACAGTACTGAAGAGTTTACATAGGGTATTTGTTTTGTAAACCATGCAAAATTATTTAATTCCTGTGATCTTTATGTAGATGCTGTGATCTGAGGGGCTTCTGCTACATCAAACAAGTACCTTTAAACTTCATATTTAGCTCATTGAGATTAGATTCCTTTTTCTTTTGCCCTGCATTTTTAAGTCAAAAGATCACAATATTAATGAAAACATACAAAACTAAATTTAATATTCCATGGTGCTTGATAAAACTAGACAATTCAGGATGCACCAATACATTTACACTGCTCTGTAGCATTTAGATGGTAAACGTGGAATTAATTTAAATCCCAAAAGTTTTAGCATGGTTGGTAATCCAAAAATCCTTTGAGTTTCTCTTGCATTGTCTGGCAGTTGTACCGGACTACTAATGATGTACTAGGGATGTCACAAGTGTACAAATACAGATAATCCTGAAAAATCTTTGTGGTGACCAAATTAGCTTGAATTCCAAGATTAGCAAATTTGCAACAATTATAAGGAGAAACAATAAAATCTGCTGTGTTTTTTTATTATTTAAAACAAAGGGTAGATGTCTGCTTAGAGAAACCCCTTCCTTTATTAAAGCTATGAGAAGATCTGTTACAGTTTACATATCAATACAAAGGAACAAACTGTATAAATAATTTTGTGCCAGGACAGATATAATATACAAAAACCATAAACTGTACATAATTATTTTGAAAATGGAGGCAAAACAATATTTTCTATAACAAACACTGCTTTATACTTTCCATAGCATTTTGTCTATGGAAATATAGAAAGGTTTTAATGGAAATGATAAGAAATGCATTTCCTGGTTCCTGGTCTTGGGTTACAAAAAATATAAAAATTGATTTACCAGGAAAACACAACGGTAAATGTAAATCAAGGATACTGTTCCATTATCCACTTCTGGAAGGAAAATTCAAGAAAAAATGGGAAAAAAAGAGATGTATTATGTGTAATGCACTGTAAGGGTCAATCAGTATTGAATGATAAGAGCATTAGTGGACAACTTGAGTAATCTGTTTGGACAATGTAGTTACATCTTATTTAACCTTCTATTGGAGGAGTGTTAATTCTTTGTAGGCTGCCTGATCACAAAACCTGTCAAACTCACAATAATATCCCAAAATCCTTTTTAACCTCCATATAACATTGGCAAACTTCCCAAGGGAAATCTGCAAGTGGATGTTATCATGCTTCATACTGTTATTAACATTGTGCATGGATTATTGCAATTACACACAGTTCAGACACAATGTGCAAACAACAACCAAATGTGTACATATCCACTGAGCATTGACATATCTTTTTAAATGGCTGATATTGTTTTGGGTTTTTTTTGAATCTACAAAAAAAAACCTCTAAAATTGAAAAAATGTTGAGGAACAATGCTTAAAAATGAGTGCATGTGAAAACAGTTCTGTGTACTTTATGCAAATGTTCAGTCATCTTAGAACGTCCGTTGCTTCTTAATGCCTGTGAAATGTATCCCGTAATATGATTTCTAAATAGGATCAAATCTTTTCAGTCCGAACTTTTTACACTTTGATTATTAGGAAAGCTAGACTGGATCCTGGATTTATTAGACGGATATTGGTTCCCGAAGGCATTTAATTCAGTGTCAATGACGCAGCTTGCTTGATGACCGATGCAGCTGTATCCAACTCTTCGTCTGTCTGCTCCACAGTCACTATCACCCTAATGCTGTGAGGTACAGAATGCAAAACACATGGTTACCACAATAGATTTTCTTTGTTGTTCTTTTTAGCATCAATGCTATATTATAAATACAATACTACAAACAAGTTTTCAGCATTAGGAAAGAAAAAAACATTCCATTTGATTAATATTTGACCCCGTATTATCTGTGACATTTTTTATTTAAAGGGTAACTAAAAGGGTTAAAGGGCATGTCCATCCCTAAAACAAAAAAGCGCCTACTAGCCTGTTACCTGCCCCAACCACTATATTTATCTCTGTGTTAACGATAGATCACAATGGGGCCTATCAGGCCATTATCATCTCCCTGTACTAAAGTAGTATGGCCACATCAATAATGTATAAAAGAATATATACAGAACAATTCTTGATGTGTATTTGCAAATTGCCATAAATTCACATTTGCATTCAAAATCTACTGTGATTTTGCAATAGAAGTTGCTTTGTCTTATAAATACAACAAGTTAGAAAAAACAATCCCAATAAGTTATCTATTTAAAAAGATATGCCATGAATTACAGGCAGATTCCTCAAGCTAGAGGTATATATAGCTGTTGGAGGCAATGTAATGTAAGAATTCTGCTTACCTTGGAGGAGGAAGATATTTTTCTTCTTTTTCTAAATAACGAGCCTGAGTTACTGCAATTTTTCTAGTCATGCACTGGAGAATACAAAAGGGGATAACTTTAATTCATTATAACACAAAATCACTGGGTGATTGGCTATTGGCTGTTTGAAGAAACAGATCATCTCCGACTCTAGCTTTGCCTCAGATTTTGGGAGGGGCTGGGCACATACTAGGAGTGAGCTGAACAGGACATGAGGAGATATAGTGACAGAGAGCAAAAAAGGATTAAGTTCCTGGCAGCTCTAAAAACATATACATTTTTTTTACTTTAGTGTCCCTTTAAAGCTTGGTACACACTGTAAAGTTCTTTTAAAAATGTCAGACAGAATCTTTAAGAATACACAGTACTGAGCATTCTCCCTGTATAATGAGAACGTTTGGGACTGCCACAATACCTTCAGCTGCGACAAATTCCTTATACTTTAATACAGGAGGCCAACCAAAGGAAAATTTCCATCATGTCCGAGCATTCCTGAGGCCAATGGTGAACATTCAGAGGTCAAGGGAATGATCATTCCTGCACTACACTCTAACGATAAAGGAGTAGGACTGATGTGGTCAGATCTGACACAATCATCCCTTTATTGTTTTGTGTGTTACCCAGCTTTAAACCTAAAAAATCTTGAGTAAGAAAAATGCGACAGGTTGGAACAGTCACAGCCGACAGTAAAGCCTGTTTTTAATCATTTTATCTGCATTAACTATTCAATGAGGATGCACTGAGACTACACTCCCTTCACCTACTGGTCTGGATCACATTCACATATTGGGGAAAACAAGCAGTTTCATCCAGTCTTGTCAAGACAACAAAAGCTTTATTGTATGCATGATCCATATCTATTCCACACAGAACAGCAGGCCACAAGAATAGCATCAAATATTAAAATCATCTTATGTATCCAACACTTTTACAATAATAACAGATTGACAGCTAAATAGACACATTCAGGGAGATTCAATAAAAGTTATCATTTAAAATGGTGCTAATTTTGCCCCAACCGATCAGATCTTAGTTTACATTTGAAAGCTAACATCTGATTGGTTGGGGCAAAATTAGAACCATTTTAAACAATAAGAACTTTTATTGAATAACCCTGATTATATTTTAAGACAGGTACCTCAGAGCAGAAAAGAACGGAATTTAAGGCTGAATAAATTACATTTATTTTATTTATACTGGATTTAAAAAAAAAATTTAAATATCACCATCTTGTTTATAACTTACATGAACGACAATATTTTGCAGTAAATTCATATCTTTTTCTCGGCATCCGCTGCTTTTTTCTAGCTGAAGATGAAAGGCTGGAGAGACGCTCACACCTACCACTTTTAAACCAGAAATTCTGTAAATACATAAAATGCATGGTTTAGTGGCATCATGGGAACACAGACTTTCTAAACCATCAACCTCTTTCTGAAATCCCTGATCCCTCAGACCCAGGCACATGCAAAATAAATAAATTGCTTTATGGGCAGAAATGTTGCCTTTTTTTATTATTGCTTCCCATGGTTTAATTTTATATTTTGTGATTGCTTCTTTAAAAGGCATGTCCAACCTCAAATTGATATTTTATATACATGTTAAGTAGCCCCCTAAAGCTTCTTTTCATTATACCGTATATACTCGAGTATAAGTCGAGGTTTTCAGGCTGTAAGTCACTCACTTGATGGAGGAATCTGGCTGCCGCATCCACTGATGGTCGCATCCACTGACGTTACTACTCTGTGCCAGGAAATGAGACCGGCGCCGGGTAGTGACGTCAGTGGATGCGACCATCAGTGGATGCGGCAGCCGGATTCCTCCATCAAGTGAGTGATGTCGGGGGGCCCGGACTCTCCTGCAACTATGACTGCTTGTCCCACAGCACCTGGAAAAAGGTACGGCTGCATAAAAAGAAGAGGGACTGTAGTGGCAGGGTGGAACCATTGCTAAGTGAGAAGATGGGTGCAGAGAAATATGGTTTTATTCCTGGGGGTGGGGGGGGGGGGGGAGAATAAGGGAGCAATTTGGGTCAGGGACAGGATAGTTTGTTCTGGGGTTGTAAACAGGTTTAGTATGTGCAGTTCCACTACAGATGTTTGTAAACTACAACTCCCAGCATCTAAAGCATGCTGGGAGTTGTAGTTTCCAAACATCTGGAGTGCCAATGAATTGGGGATTACTGTTAATTTAAAGGGCAACTAATGCCTGAACAATAATGAGGATGGTACATATTGTTAAATAGATTGCCTTCTGATTCTCTATTGTTTTGAGGCTTTAGTTGCCCTTTAAATGGACAGCAGAATTCAAATGCAGTATTTCCATACAGTAATAGCCATACTGGATTTGGCTATTACTGTATGGGACTACTGTATGGGAATGCTGCTGTCCATTTAAAGCAAAAACAATACAGAATCAGAAGGCAGTAGTGGTCATAATTTCTACCCTCGACTTACTCGAGTCAACCAGTTTTTACTAATTTTTGAGGTAAAAATAGGTACCTCGACTTATACTCGGGTCGACTTATATTCGGGTATATACGGTACTTACTAATTTCAAAAATACTTCTAAAAGGACTTGCACAATCCAATCCCTTACCAGTTCTTTCCCTTGTGTGCTGTTGCTTCCAGTGATGTCCAATGGCTGATGGCTGTTACAATGGCTGATGGCTGTTACAAAATCAGACTATTCTGCTGTGTGCTCAAAACCAGCTTGCAACAGCAGCAGAGAAAGCTGAACCTGCTGGCTAGGGATCGGGTTGTGGAAATACTTTCTGGAACGTCGTTGGCAAAGGTAAGTATAATGATAGACAGGATTGGGAGATGCTTAACCTGTACATTAACACTTTAGGTCCCTGTTAATGTTTGTGTAGGATGGGAACATATAGGACATTTTTATTGTGGATGACTTACCCTTGCAAAGCTTTATGAATTCGTTTACATTTTGCCCTCAAAATATTGAACAGCTCTGTAAAAGGGCAAAGCAAATTTATAATGAATGATAAATGGAATAAAGAATGTTGTAACATTCAATGTTGTAACATTGAAACATTTTCCTAGAACCTTTTAAGGACAAGAAATTTTTATATAGGGAAAAAACGGATCTGTATTATGTACAGAAATTCAAGCCATTACATATTTTGATCATTCACAACACCCACTGTTCCCTCTAAACTGCGCACTTGTATGTCCCAATGCTACGCAGGACTGCACCAGCAGGTTAAATAGTGTGCACTATTTGGAACACTAGCTGCACTGTAGTGTGGATGAACAAAGATCCATTTTAATTTACATTGGGGCTTATTTAATAAAAGGCACTAAAATTTTGCTTTGCCAATAATTTGCCTCAACCAATCAGATGTTACCGTTTTGCTGGTCATGCAGTTAGAAAACTTGGTTTGGTTAATTGGTTGCTGCAGATTATTTGCAGTGTAGGCTAGTACTGTATTCTCTCTTTTGTTTGTGTAATGTATTGTTGGTCACCAATTGCACTCTAGTGCAAATATACAAAAACCCATCCATTTTTATATTTATATTATGTTAAATAGTGCACACACAAAAATCTGGTGGAATATATGTATGTATATGTTTTTTATATAGCGCCACATGTGGATGCAGCGCTGTACATTAAAATACAAAAAGCCGTAAAAGGGGGACAAAAATATAAACAAATAAATATATAACTATTAGCATATATGTTTTTAGAGTTCACATTTATTAGTACCAATATTTAAATCCTTTTAGCACTTTATTACCAGTTATCTGTCTTAAAATCAAAATATATCTGTTTAAAGGTAATTTATACTAGTATTTTGTGCACTGTCACTTGAATTGGTAATAACTTGTATGATGTCATGTATAGGTGTGGTCTATACTCTAGCACTAATTGCACAAAGAATATATAAGCCTGTGCAGATGCACTATTGTTTGAGCTTGATAAAAGCCGATATACAAGGGCAGAATCATTGCTACTGTTGCACTTTGCACTATGTTTAAAGGGCATGTCCACCCCCAAAACTATAATCCCACCCAGTAATGGCCCCATCATGTAGTGTAATAAAATCCTTACCTCACATCCCAGCTCCATATGGTTCTCCTGTAGTCCCCCCCCAAGTCCCAAAAACTGCCCACCAGGAGGATAGCAGAATCCATATAGGACTCTGCCTCCTGTCTCTCCTTCAGGAGAAGTTTGGCATGCGTACTGCAGCCCTTCTCCCCCTCCCGATTAGGATTCCCTCCCCCTAGCATAAAACCCTTTCCATATAACATTCCCCCTGTCCCCCCCAGCCCCAACCGCTATACTTTTATTATTAGAAAGTGCCCCAAACATTACTTACCTTCCCTCTTTCCTCCGCCGCATTGAACTCCTGGAAGCCGCGTCCGTGATTGGGGCTGGGGGGACAGGGGGAATGTTATGTAAAAAGATTTTTACACTAGGGGGAGGGAGAGGGAGGGAGGGGGAGAAGGGCTGCAGTACACATGCTAAACTTCTCCCTAAGGCCAGATAGGAGGAAGAGTCCTATATGGACTCTGCTATCCTCCTGGTGGGCAGTTTTTGGGAATGGGGGGGGGGGGGGGACTACAGGAGAACCTATTGAGCTTGATGTTAGGTAAGATTAAACTACACAATGGGGCCAGTAGTGGGGGGGATTATAGTTTTGGGGGTGGACATGCCCTTTAATTTCCCTATGCAATTTAAAGGAATAGTTCACTGCAATTGTGAACTATTCCTTTTCTACATTGATTGAAGCCAGGGAGGTTAAGGAGCTATCCCTTACCTCCCGTTCTTCAATCAATGTTTAGATAGCCAGGAACGAACGTCTGAAAATCTTACCTTTCACACGATCCAGCAGGGCAACTCTGAAATTCCTGACTGCTTCCTGCTTCTGTTACACTATAACACACATTATCGGGCATGCGCGTTATAGAGTATCAGAAGCAGGAAGCAGTAGGGAACTGTCAGAGCGGCCCCGCTGGATCGCGTGAAAGGTAAGATCTTCTGAATTTCGTTCCTAGCTATCTAAACATTGATTGAAGAACGGGAGGTAAGGGATAGCTCCTTAACCTCCCAGGCTTCAATCAATGTAGAAAAGAAATAGTTCACTATTGCAGTGAACTATTCCTTTTATGTAATTTTAACATATACTATCACATGGTCTTGGGTATTTGCTCCAAATTTAAACAAAACATAAAAGGAAACTACCTGAGTTTTCCTCCATAATGTTAAGCCCTTCAATAGCTGCAGATGCCAGTAGAGGAGGAAGAGATGCAGAGAAGCAGTAACCTTGACCAGACAATCTCTGTGAAAATGGATAACAGTTTTCAGATTTTTAACAGTCTACAAATAATTATGGAATAAAGTTATTAAAACTTATTTTGTTAAATATGTTTAATTGTAAACTCTTTAAACATCCTGAGCAATGAGAAGAAAAATCTATTAACACCAAAATCTTGCATGTCTCCCAGAACAGAAATCTAATAATAAACTTACTTCCAACACTAAAACGGTATTATAAATATATAATTTATAACTCCCCTCCACACACTGACACTTTAATATACCTTGCTATACACATACATTAAAAAAAAAAAAAAGAGAAAGAGAACAGTACATAGAAAAAAAACAGTATCAAAACGGACCATAAAAATCTAGAAAGGGAAAGTTTAAGTATAAACTTTAAATTTGGCTTGAAATTAACGCATTTTGAAAGTGAATGTGTGTGTTTGAGCTATAGATTTTAAAACTCAATAATGCCAATGATGAGGAAATAATAAATATGGCTGTCACATGAATTAAAGGTAGGTCAGTTTGTGTGTGTGTGTGTACTCGTGTCAGGGGATAAAAGACTAACTTTTTTGATGATTGGTCAAAATGTGTTTTTTTAACTATACTTACCCTTTAAATATGGTTGCCACATGAATGAATGGGTAACTCAGTACGTGTGTGTACCTGCATCAGGTTGGAAGTTAAAAAAACAAACTTTTTTGATTATTGGTTAAAATTTGTTACCCTTTAAGTATGCTGCCACAGAAATGAAAGGGTAGGTCAGTAGTTGTGTGTAGCTGGGTCAGGTTGGAGGTTAAAAAACAGACTTTTTTTGATGATTAGACAAAATATTTATTTTTCTTAAATATAGTTATTCTTTAAATATGGCTGCCATGGAAATGGAAGGGTAGGTCAGTAGGTTTGTGTACCTGGATCAGGTTGGAAGTTAAAAAAACAAACTCTTGATTATTGATCAAAATGTGTTTTTTTTTTAACTTTAGTTATCCTTTACGTATGGGTGCCACAGTAATGGATAAGTAGATCAGTATATGTGTTTACCTGTGTCAGGTTGGGGGTTAAAAAAACAAACTTTTTTGATGACTGGTCAAAACTTATTTTCTTGACTTTATTTACCCTTTAAGTATGGGTGCAACAGGAATGGAAGGGTAGGTCAGTAGGTGTGTATACCTAGCTTAAAAACTGTAGGAGGAGATACAAAAAAGCAGAAGAATAGAATGGAAGAAGAAGAAATAGAAAGAGAGTACCCCTTCTAGATGGTGATACATATTGGTAGATCCCAATCTACTTGCAAAGTCCAGCTATGGCATTCCATTTATAGCAGATGGTAACCGTGGTCTCTCCCATACCTTTCAGACAAGACTAGGATGATGTCTCGAGCATCTCTTAATAAGCTAGTAAACTTACACTTCATGGTATGCACTGTGTCTCTAAATTTCTGATAAAGGCGCATGATGAACTGTGTAAAGACCCTTACTCAATCTTTGCCTATAGACACCTTAGAGAGAGTAATTATTTTATTTTCAGGTTTGTGATTTAAAGGGCATGTCCACCCTTCTAATATACTTTTTATATAATGTACTGATCCTTCCCCCAGCCTCATTACTATTATTCACAGAAAGTGCCCCGATCTTTACTTACCATGCCTCTATCCTTCGCCACACTGCCCCGGCCCTCTGCTTGCACTGAAATGCAAGCAGGGAACTGGACCGGCAGCAGCGTCCGTGATTGGCTGAGAGGCAGCCAATCACGGACACGGCTGCCGGGAGTTTAGACCGGCGAAGGAGAGAGGCATGGTAAGTAAAGT
Organism: Hymenochirus boettgeri; assembly: GCA_019447015.1. Lineage (NCBI taxonomy): Eukaryota > Metazoa > Chordata > Amphibia > Anura > Pipidae > Hymenochirus > Hymenochirus boettgeri. The sequence continues at coordinate 262,865,774 of CM033469.1, forward strand.
TCGGGGCACTTTCTGTAAATAATAGTAATGCGGTTGGGGCTGGGGGAGGGAGCAGGACATTATATAAAAAGGGTTTTATGGTAGGGGGAGGGAGAGAATGGCTGCAGTGCGCATGCCAAACTTCTCCTGGAGGGGAGACAGGAGGCAGAGTCCTATATGGACTCTGCTATCCTCCTGCTGGCGAGTTTTTGGGACTTTGAGGGGGGGGATTACAGGAGAACCATATGGAGCTGGGATGTGAGGTAAGGATTTTTACACACTACATAGTGGGGCCAGTGGTGGGTTAAATTATAGTTTGGGGGTGGACATGCCCTTTAAACATTAAGAAGTTCGGGGATGGTGCTTAAAATGCTGCTTTGCGCCAGCAGTACAATACAAATGGGCATGCTTAAACCTTGGGGACAAAGTAATAGTGCTGGTGATTATACTGCTATAAATCTAGATAAATTGAAGCAGGATTTTTGAGTAATTTCAAAGGTAGGAGTGTGCTTTTTTTTTTTAATAGAGGCCACTTTAATCCCCTTTAATATAAAACATTGGATGGAAGGACTCTTCCCTCACAAATGCCAGTGGCCTGCTACACTAATCCAATGCACAAGTCTGAGAAATGCAAAGTTTGAGAAATTCTGATCCTAAGGTAAAAAGTACCGTAAAAAGTAATTTAAAAAAACAAAAGTAAAAAAAAAAAAAAAACGTTCCAGACTGGGGTTACCTCGATGTGGTTGTAAGGCTTTTCATTCATGTGATTACAGTGATGTAAACTAATGTTAAAGGACAACAATATCAAAAAAAAACATCACTACCCCCATTACATGTGCACACTTCTATCAGCTGAAATCACTTACTCACATTTAAAGCAGTGCTGTCCTCCCTTAGATATCACACAGCAAAGAGGAGTTCTAAAAGCCCACCTCCTAGATGGCCCAGGGCTATGATTAACATATCACTTGTCATTCGCTGGTGGGAATGCCTCTATGTCTCCTCTGCCAGTTAAACAAACTTCAAATGTCCGGTTGCTAGGATACAGCCTACATAATTAAGCTGATCAAGGATGGGTGGAGGAGTGTTTTCTCACATGCTAGCTCTGAGTGACAGTTAGTGGCAGACATGAATTGTTGCGCCCCCTTCACAGCACAGCACAAATGCATTGAGGCAATACAGTTATCCTTTAATGGTAATATTAATGATTATGGAAGTGCACAGATACACACACAGCGATATTATCAGACAATGATAATGAATGAAATATGATTTTCAGCATGTCCAATAATGAAACCACTACTTTGCCAGACATCCCACATGATACGATTAGTGGTAAATACATGGTATCGGTCTCTAATATAGCATATATGGCCATCAGAAGGTCGCTTACGTGCTTTGTGTAGATATTACTAAAAAGTTATGTTCATTTTTCTTGTATTTATGCCAAGAACATAAAGCACTGCATTCAATGCTGTTATCAGGACCTGGCCCAATGCTGGCAATGCACTAATAAGAAATTAGATAGATTTGGCTTTAATTGTAAGGCCCCACTGTACCTCTCCAGAAAACACGTTACGGTTTTTGGATCGGTAGAATTCGCGCATGCACTTCCAGTTTTCATTGGAGACGTGGACACGGATGCAATACGAAAAACAGATTACATCACACACATTTTGCGCATAGTGGAGCCTATCCCTAAAGTCTAATAATGTTTAAACACCATGGCTGTATTTATCGTCTGACATTCCCGCATGGCAAGTTCTTTTTGCAAATTATCAGTCCATGCGGTTCTGAGTGAATGTCAGGATAATGGTGGGGGAATGTCATAATGGGAGTTTGTAGTGTAAGGAAAACTTTAACAGCAGCAAATGGAAGTGCAGAAGCCTATGAGTAAGAACGCAGAGGCATACAAAACACGTCAGCCCAGTACATGATTGTAATCAGTTTATAATAAATGTTATGATTTTTATGGGGACATCAGGGTAAGTCAAGGTCTATAGAAGGTGTGCGAGTTCCTCTCTACAGTATTGTGGCAAGTGGCGATATATAAACTTAAAGACAGGCCCCGGGCATCTCAGCACCTGAGACAACGCAGGTGGGGTGAGTTGTGTATCCTGGTTATTCTAATAGAAGTGTGATAGTATACTTTGGAACATTTAAATATGGAATTTGTGGGCATTGGTAAAGGGTCCGGGGACTATACACCTGGCCCCCAACAGCATCCGAGTTAGTTGGATTACTACACGGATACAGACTCTGGTCACAAGTTGGTTATAGGCATATAGCAACAGTGCTACTCTTAATCCACATCGTAACAATAATTAAAGGGGAACTGTGGTCCAAAAATGACTTTAGGCAAATTGATAGGAATTGCTCTCCTGAGAATTTTTGCAATTTATTTTCATTGTTTATTTTTCATAGTTTTCAAGACATTTACATTTGTGTGATATGGCAGCAGCAGGTCCCCTGCACTTCCTGCTCTGAAACTATGTAACAGTCAATCTGCCCTGTGTCTCCTCCTCACCTTGCAGCCCCCCTCCTCTTGCAAGACCCCTGGTCACTCCCACTCATGGACCCCATGGACCCTCCATTTTCAGGCCCCCCCCTTGGCCCCCTTCCCTTACAGCCCCATGTGGCCCTGCCCACTCACGGACACCTTAACCCCGCCCAATCGTGGGTGCCGTTGCCCCTCCCACTCGCGTGTGCTGTGGGCCACTCAGACACCCCCCCCCCTTCAGGAAAAATATGTTAAAACAGCCTTTTTAGGCAGAGTGAGAACTCTGCCTGAAAAGGCTGTTTTCACATAGTGGGGAGTAGAGCTCTAGATTCCCTTACCTTCTCTGTGGGGATCTTCACACAGCAGAGAGGGGGAGGGACTTCCTGTCTCCCCCCACACTGAAGTCTGAGGCTGTGCTCGCCATCGGCAAAGTGGGGGAGCAGCCTAAGGAATATCACATGTCAGCCTCCCACCTATTAACTTTCTGGTCAGTAATTTTTTTATATCTTGGGCTGTGGAGATCACAGTTCCCCTTTAATTAGGAAACCTGAAGAAAAATTGTTCCCTAAAAGCAGTTTTGGTAGCATATTTCATATAGGATATTAGCCTATTTATAAAGACTTCAGTATTATATAACTAGATTGTAAGCTCTAAGGGGCAGGGACCTCATTACCTCTTGTGGCAAAGTCCTAGCACTTCTATTTATACAAGTTATATATTTATGTACTGAACTATCTATGTATTTATCCCCCTTGTATGACTTTATTGTATTTTAATACAATATGGCGCTATATAAACATATACATACATACATATTATATTCACAATAAAGTACAATATAGCCACTATTAAAGGATATACACTAACATTACAAACTATATTTACAACCCACCTGGTGATCAATTACAAACGACCTTCCACAGCAAAATCCACCAATTGAAGCAAGAGAATTCTCCATGTTGGCACTGATAAGGTCAATATCATCAATCTGAAAAGAATTAAAGAAATTATTTATTTTGACTGTTTAAACACTGTCTGTTAAATTGTAACCAAGTATATCTGGAAAATGTTTATTAAAAAAAATCAAGAAAAATTTAAAAGCATTTAAACCACTTGCCAGGATTAAATTTTTTATATAAAGCTTGTCAACATAAAAGAAAGACCCTAACAGGCAAAATAAATCTTTTAAACTGCCTGCTCAAACTTTTTTAAATTAGTTTGACCGTAGCAAATGAATTTCCTACTGCAAAATGGTAATTGCCAAAATCCAAGAAAGCAGGATGAAAAATGTATTGAAAACCAATTTTGGCTTAATAAATCCTTCACGCACACCTAAAAATGCATGTTTTTAAAGGTGGGTACACACAGTATTGATAAAGGCCCTATACATTTCCTTTTGATGGGAGTGGTCCTTTAACGGCACAGCGTGTATAGAAAAAAACAAACGCTATTTTTTCAATATCTCCTGGTACTGAAGAGAATTCATGGTACCTTGCACATGCTGAAGCTTCCCTGTACCTGCAGAAGCAAAACAGCCCCAAAGCATGATTGACCCCCCACCATGCTTCACAGTAGGCAAGATGTTCTTTTCTTCATAGGCCTTGTTCTTCCTCATACAAACATACCGTAGTGTTGATCCATGGGCCCAAACAGTTCTAATTTTGTTTTATCAGTCCACAGAACACTATCCTAAAACTTTTGTGGTTTGTCCACATGACTTTTGGCATACTGCATTCAACTCTTCTTATTCTTTAGACAGCAAGGGGGTGCGCCTGGGAGTTCTGGCATGGAGGCCTTCGTTATGCAGTGTGCGCCTTATTGTCTGAGCTGAAACTTCAGTACCCGCATCTGACAAATCATTTTTCAGTTCCTCAGCAGTCACACGGGGACTTTTCTCCACTTTGCACTTCATGTAGCGCACAGCAGTCGAAGTCAGCATTTTCTTTCTGCCACGACCAGGTAGCGTTTCAACAGTGCCCTTTGCCTTGAATTTGGGAATGATGCTTCCTATGGTGTCTCTTGGTATGTTTAACATCTTTGCAATCTTCTTATAGCCATTGCCCTTCATGTGAAGAGAAATCACCACTTCTCTTGTCTTCCTGGACCATTCTCTTGACTTCAACATGTTTGTAAACACACCAGTAAATGTCTAGGAGCTAAGTATCACAGTCATTTTAAATCTGCCTAATTGGTGCTTATTATGCTTGATTGCTGCTCGATGACATCCACAATTGTTTTCAATACCTGATCGAAAACAATTGAATGAACCTCTGTTCTTAAAGAAATAGTTCCCTCTCAAAGTGAACTATTCCTTTAATATATTGATTGAAGCCCGGGAGGTTAAGGAGCTATGCCTTACATCCCGATCTTCAATCAATACTTCAGGGTCCGGGAACGAAGATACCCAAGACCTTACCATTTACGCGATCCACCGCAGCCCAGCTGGAATCTCCAACTGCTTCACTCTTCTGTAAAGCTATAGCGCGCATTACGCGCATGCGTGCTATAGCTGTACAGGAGAATTAAGCTGTCGGAGATTCCAGCTGGGCTGTGGTGGATCGCGTAAAAGGTAAGGTCTTTGGTATCTTTGTTCCCGGACCCTGCAGTATTGATTGAAGATCGGCAGGTAAGGCATAGCTCCTTTTTACCTCCCGGGCTTCAATCAATATATTAAAGGAATAGTTCACTTTGAGAGTGAACTATTCCTTTAAGAGTGGTAGTCTTTAAAGGGTTGAATAATTGTGTCAATGAAGAAATCACATAAAAAAACATTTAATACTGTATTACAAAAACAATTAGTCATTTTAGTTGCATTAGGTTCTTTAAAAAGTCCTTGTAAGATTTCATTCTGAATACAATTACAAATGTACAGTGAATTCACTAAAACCCATTACAGCATTGGGGGTTGAATAATTTTGAAAACAACTGTACTTACAAGACTCAGTCCCTCGCCAAGCACAGCAGCGAAGTGCTTTCTGGTCATGGCTGTCAGCTATTGGGGGTGAGGCCATTGGCACGCCTATGACTGAAAGCTGCGACTAGCAAGCAAAAAGAGGGAAGTGTAGCAGAGTAATGAGGGGCAGGGTCTTGCAAGTGTGTTCAGGTGCACTTTTTGGAGAAGGCAAGTAAAAGGTAACTGGGGTTTGGGGGGTGCTGCCCTTTAAATAAGTTTAAAAAAAAATCACTTGGTGAGGCCACAAACCACAATGCAAACAAAGCCCCTTACTATTTTGTAAGCGATCTGACACTGTGAGCACACCAGGATAAACTGAAGGGATATTTACTAGCTTTTCCACTAACTTCCTGGAGCAGCATTTCTCTGCAGTGCCAAAGAATCATTCCGAATGGTGAGACAGAGACGGATATAATTATGTGACTTTCCTTTATGTTCCAATCCCCAACGAGAAATCACTCAGAACAAAATCAGCAAGTAATATTCTATTAATGCCAAAAAATACCAAACATTTCCTCTTAGAACTAGAGCTAAACGTTTGCTTAAATCCATCAGCCCTCTAGTTGTGTTTTTTTGACAGATGTTTCCTGTGTGGTAAAAGATTTCATGACAAATTAGCAAAATGTTATATTTAAAATATGGAAGCAGTATCATTAGGGGGAATACATAATCTTACATTTATTCCAAAATGTTCAGTGACTCCTCTGCCATGTTCCCCCAGAACTCCAAAAGAGAGGCTTTCTTCAAGAAATATCCTTATTTTGTACTTGTATTTCAGTTCAACCTGCAATTTACCAAAACATGAAAAGGTATCATTAACCCTAGAATAAAAGATGAGTTTCCAGACCTATAGGAAACCATTTTAATGCTTATCCTTTTTAACAAAACTATTCGCAACTGTTTTATATTAAACCATTTTACAAAGCCATTTACACTCTATAATAACAGATTACTGGATACAGAAAGAAATAAACTACACAATTTAAATCCCCTTATCACCCACAGTGGGTTAGGGAATTGATACTAAGTGTAATGTGTAAACACTATTTTACAGCTTACATTAAAAGGAAAGTATGCAGGGAGGCGCACACAGATAATGGTCTGCAAAAAAGTGTTTTTAATTACTGCTTACATTATGACATGTTTCGAATGGACATGCATTCTTTTTCAAGTTTGGAAAAACCGCATGTCCATTCGAAATATGTTGTCATGTAATGTAAGCAGTAATTTAAAACTCTTTTTTGCAGACAACTATCTGTATATGCCTACCTGCATACCTACCTTTTCCTGTTGGATTCATTGGCGTGGGTGCGGCCACCCTGTGTGAGCCGACTGAAGCCTTTGTTTGTGATTTGGAAGATACAGCTTTTAAATACAAATTCTTCTTCCTTCCGGTAACAATTAACCTGCAAGTCTAATCTGTTAAAACAGATGTTAAAAGCAGGGCCATTTTTTAATACAAATGTAATTAATGTGCAAACTGTAAAAGGTGTATTACCAGTTCAGGAAGAGGACAAATATCACCGGTGTTCATGTATAGTCCTTCTGCAACAATGAACTTCCTTGTCACTCGAGCTTTACGTGGATTCTAAAAAAAAAAACATTTTAAAAATACAGTTTATACTTAAACCTATAGATGCAAATAAGATTAGCTTGGTTTTAGGTGCTTTTCTTGAATATCACCAGGGTTATTATGGCTATACAATGAACTCGCTTGTGCACTGTTCACCAATAGATCGACTTAGAGGACACCAAGTATTGAACAACTACTTTGAGACTATAGAAGTTTCTAAATTTGCACTGACTTGTAAAATGTATCAATCCATAAGCCACTTATACTGTAAGTAAAGCCTTAAAAAAATATATCTACACTAATCTACTGTGCTCCTTCACAACAGTTAGGCAAGAAATGAGGATATTGCTAGATGGGTTGGACTGGATGGACATATGTCTTTATTCAACCTCAAATACTATACTATAGTATTACTGCAGTAGATCCTTTCATTCTATTGTTATCTGAAGTGATGACTTATGACACACCATTCATATTAAAAGTTATATTGGTGACCTGGGCAGCCCAGGCCAGACACTTATCATTATTTATAAGGAACGCATGATTGTGGGGGGAACTGTCCATTTTCATCTGAAACCACCCCACTCTCCTCACTTGTTTATCATTTATATGGTTAGTATTTTAATATTGGTACCCCAAGAAATTCAAAGACTTCTGTACATTTGTTGCATTTTTAATATTGGACTTTTATGAAAGGCCGATTGAGCCAACCACAAAGGCAAGACATAAGGAAACGATGGACTCATTCCAGCAGTCAAGAGAGGTGATTTATTCCCCAACTATCAGGGTTATTCAATAAAAGTTCTTATCGTTTAAAATGGTGCTAATTTTGCCCCAACCAATCAGATCTTAGCTTTGAAATGTTAAAAAAGATCTGATTGGTTGGGGCAAAATTAGCACCATTTTAAACGATAAGAACTTTTATTGAATCTCCCTGCAAATGTTTATAAATATCCAGTCTTGATATTTATAATTAAAATGTCTTAATTAAATGTTACTAAAAAAAAAAAAAGTATACAAATTTACAATAAAAAATAGTTTTGTTGTTGCTTGCTTGATTCTTTGGTTACTGCAAGAATTCCAACTATCACAATTTACACTGTATCAGTGTCTATGAAGGCAGGAAATATGCAAACAATATGGCAAGTCCTAAAGCAGCTCTTTTCCCTAAAGTCTTTAAAAGGGAAGAAGGAACACATTTATATAAAAGACAAGACTAGGAATAATGTTTTGCCTTTAACTCTTTAAGCAGAAAAAGTATCCCCCTATATATATTGCCCCACCTACAACAGGAACACCGAGGTGAAAATAGATTAAAACACAATAATTTATAAGATATACATTAAAAATTTACACAACACACAAAATCATGCATCCGTCCCTTTCTTTCACAGAACGCTTCCAAAATTCGAGTTCATGCCCTTATCCTCTCTCGGCTGGACTACTGTAACACCCTCCTGTGCGGTCTACCAAACAACCGACTGGCGCCCCTTCAATCAATCCTTAACTCTGCTGCCAGGCTCATTCGCCTCTCTTCCCGCTTCTCATATGCTGCCCCTTTCTTTCAATCTCTCCACTGGCTTAAATTTTTTGCACTTACTTGCACTACCCTTGTATGTAACATGTATGTTTTCCTTATTTATTTTAAAGCAACTGTAAAGCACCACAGAAGATGTTGGTGCTATATAAATCCACAATAATAATAATAATATAGGGTTATCTATGGATTGAGAGACTTCTCCCATCCCTGCTTTAGAGTTCTAGGACTAGTTTACATTAATACTTTACAGTCCTTACTCATATCTATCCCATTTTAATACCCTATATTGTGGTGAACCACATATTTTTTACAAGTGTGTGTGTGTTGTGTAAATTTTTAATCTATATCTAATAAATTATTATGTTTTAATCTATTTTCACCTCTATGTACCTGTTGTGGGTGGGGCAATATATATAGGGGGATACTTTCGCTCTTTTTCTGCTTAAATTGTGTATCTCATTATCCATATTTGTCCCTCCATTTATCACCTTTTGGAGAATTGTGCACACTCTTTCTTTGTTGTGCATTTGCCTTTAACTCTGCCATGTTCCAACAGTGTAATTAAAGATTTACATTATATTTACATTTAAATGTTGGATGAGTATGTTTATATCTTACCCATCCATCTTTTCTGGAATGTACTTAATTATAAACTGTTTATTGATACCTTTTGATCTTCCATCTCCTGCTCTTTTAGCAATCTTTCCAAGTCCTTTACGTCATTGTGTTTAAAGTACTTTATGCTGCTTCGGGAGGCTTGTAATCCTTTTTGAATTGCAAAGCAAGCAGCTTCATCTCTGTTAGAAAAAACTATCTTTAAATAAAGTGCAATGTAAAGCATTATCCCACATTATGTAAGGAGTAGTTTAGACTAACAGGGAGATTCAATAAAAGTTCATATCGTTGAAAATGGTGCTAATTTTGCCCCAACCAATCAGATCTTATTTAACATTTGAAAGCTAACATCTGATTGGTTGGGGCAAAATTAGCACAATTTTTAACTTTTATTGAATCTCCCTGTTTCTGTTTAGTCGGGAGTTGGTGCTATGTGGAATTAAAACAAACCCTTCAACTTTGTATCACAATATTGGGCCCCCAGTTCATCTATTTGTCATTTATACAGTTGCAGGCAGCAGGGTCTGACATTCTGGTGTCGATTATCAGAACCTTGAACCAAAGTATTCCATATTCTGTTTCCCATTGCTATCAGTCTACAGCCCCGATTTAAAATCTGGCTTCCTTACTAACCACCGTAAACTTTCTGAATCCTTAAAAGCATATGAATGTGAATGAATATGAATTTTTCCTCCTAGGTCTTAAAACTGCCTTACAGTGAAGTGAAGTTAAGCCATCATTCATGTTTAAAGGGCATCTCCACTGGTAAAAAAAACGTTGCCAATCAGTTTTATTGAAGAACGGGAGGTAAAGAAGCTGTGTCTTACCTCCTATTCTTCAAAAAAAAAAAACTGTAGGCACCTAAATGAAGGTACTTACCCGATTGCTCACTCCTCCACTGCGTCCTCTGACCGGTCCTGACAGACTCTGTATTCTTTGCACATCGCACTTGTGCATAGAGTACTAAGCCCTACACTACGGAACTTTTTTTATTTTGGGGGTGACAAACCGGAAAAGCACTGTGGTAGGTTGCAATATGAAATGATGTCATAGATCGCTCCATGCAGGTGGAATACTAAAACCAAGGATGGCCTCCAAAACCATATCAGTTTGAATGGAGGAAACCTACAAGTATAATCAATGCAGATCAGGGTTCTCTGGACAACTGCAATGCTGGTAGGTCAATGCATATACAGCTAAAGTCACCATCACATGAGTAGCATCTTGTCTTTAAGAACCCTGGGTTGGTATGTATGAATTACAGTTTCAAAGTGCTTGATACTTTGGCCCAATCAATCACCTAGCTGTAATTTCCAAAATGATTAATTGTTCCCTATGGATATTTCAACAAAACTGGACAGTCTGATGATAAGAAATGTTGAACAATTAAGCCTTGATGGACTTTTGTTATTTAACAACCCAAAATATCTATGCAACTATGTATAATTGGCACAATGCAACATGATTTGGTCACTATAATGTCCCTTTAAAAAATGGCAATGATAACTGTTCCTTCTTTAAATCGGTCCTTTAAGAAACAATGCTTAGGACTTACACAAATACAATGTCTCCTCGTTTGGAATATGCTGGGATTGCACTAGCAACAGTGGCAAAGCCATAGGAGTAGATTATAGCCTCTTCTGTCCTCATAAATTTAGCCAGTCTTTCTTCCAACTCTAGATGTACATCTAAAAGGAAAGCACAATATCTGTAATTCACAACCAATTAGCGTGTTAATTTACAAATCAAGCCACACTTCTATATCCTACTTGTGTCACTATAGTCTACATTGCTATCAAAAGTGAAAGTTCAGTGGAAAATATCATTATTTTCAAAATTCTTAAGTTTATATTATGCATACCTAATTATTCTACATATTCTCTTCCATTTTGAAAAATCAGTTGAATTTATGCCCTTTGCTATTCCCTGCTGTTGACATAAGTGAGCTGACATTTCAGGTTTAGAAACGGTCCTTCTTCTTCCCAGAATGCACACTACATTGGAATGTCATTTCTACTGATTGGCAGTTGGAAGGGTCAAAAATGCTCAGATCTCTACCGAGCAACTAAATTAACCCAGGCATTGGATCAAGGGCAAGACCATAACGGACTCTATTAGTGATCCTGCAAACAGGAAGTAAGTATTTCGGAAGCATTTATTTATACAGACACTATGCTGAATGAGCAGGTTAAGGTCATTAGGATGGAAAACTTCTGCTCCTTTTTAGTATATGTATTTGCAATGAAATTTAAAATAAATAATATAAAGAACAGATAAAGAATATAGTAATTCATGTGCAAATGTCATCACATATTTTGCCAATCTTTTCACAGTAAGTTATATGGAAAAATTGCATGAATTTCATAGAATTTTTAAAAGAATCCACATTTTTAGCAAAGTACACAAGTGTTATGGACGCATAACATTAGACAAAAAGGTCTCAGATCTTTAGCACCCTCTTGTGAGCATTTTAAATATGACACTAATTATCACCTATTTAACATTTTAACAAATATGTAATGATTTGTACAACAGTGATTGCTGTAAGGGTACTTAACTGAAATGTACTTTGGAAATAATTAAACAAAGCTCATTTCTCCATATGGGATTTTCTGAAATATATGTTCCTTAACTTGTTACAATTTTGTTATATCTTTGTCCAGCTTTCTAGCTACTAGGTTTCTTTTTTCCTTTTTGATAGTCTTAATGATTAGACGCCCCCTACTGTTTCCATTAATGGGACTCGTCAACATCTTAAATAGACCGAAGGCACACATGATTCTCCAGCCTCATCTAGAAGCTGTCATCGGAGAGCGCGTACGGCTTCCATGTGTGTGCCTACTGAGGGTGATCTAGCAATGTACGCTCCTCTCTGGTTTATGTCTCCCTAGAGGCTGCTCCCCTTTTTACTTGCCTGTGTGACTGTTGGACCGATCACACAGACTGATTCAATGGGTAGCGAAACGACTGGTTAGGAACTATAGGAAATTTTGAGACTGGATAGAGGTACTGCAAATAGCTCATGCTATTATTGTATTTGAAAGTTAGATTTGTATTACCACCCAGCAATTTGTAGGCACCACTTTTTGTACATATTCTGTTTTTTAATTGTTATTAACCTTACTGGATTTGGGTCCATTTTTTCTGTTCCTATGTCTAATAAAGGATTTTTATATATTTAGAGTGTGCAGATACTTTTAGTGAAACTATGTTTTCTTTTTGATTTGGTTATGGCGGTTCTCCATACGTCACACAAACATCAGAAGAACGCCACGGGAAAGTTGGAAGGAGAGAATGCAGTGTATGGGCACATCCATCACTCAGGATTACAGCTGTTTTATTCAGAAAATGTAATCATTTGAAAGATCTTCCCTATCAGTTGTACAAAAGCAATGTACAACAATCTGTCACATTCCATAAACATTTTTATTATTGCAAAACCCCAAATGTAATCTCTCTGTAAACTAAATCATTCCATGAAAACCATAGGCATAAAGTGAATTTATGAACATATGTTTTAAATTTAAAGAAGTTTAAAAATTTCCAGATAATCTAATTATATGCAGTTTCCTTACAGTAGGTTACTAAATGAAAGTAGGTGTTCATTGGCAGCTGGAAAGGGGTGATAGAAAAACAGGTGTTCTTGAGTATATAATGATTTTTGGGGGCAGGAAAGTTTTCATTGATATAGGATTAACTGCCCATTAATTACTTTAAATGGAAACAGTGGTCTCCATTCAAGTGGCCTTTATTAAAAAGGGCACACTCCTACCTTTAAAATGACTCCAAGATTATGCTTCTAACTTAAAGGGCAATTGTAGTGAAATTTTTTTTTTTTAAATTCCTTCTAATGTATCCTATAAGTCATCCCAACCACCAGGGTACCTTTAGTTCCTTTAAATTCTTCATAGTCCCAGAAATATAAGCCTTTGAATATGCTGTGATTTGTAGGAGCTGCTACACCTATCTGTCACTCAAAGGCCAAACCCACACAATCCAAAGCTCCCCTGCAGTACTGTCACACACTCTCTCACCCACACTATATGTACCATGTGCAACATATAGTCAAAAGCTGTAGTGCTAAACACAATCAATAAACCATTAACCCAGCAATATGAGCATAACACACTATAAAACAGCCCCTCCCCCCCAAAAAAATCTTATATACATACAAAACCAGTGACTCAAATGGAACACTAATACAGTATATATAATACAGTAATACAGACTATATACCAAACAAGACACACAGTGCAATCTATGAAATATATAGACTAAAGCAACTGAAATGTAACAGGACAACAAGCAGTTTCACTGTGTTTGTGAAGGTCTCACTACAAGCTGCTGTTACACTGACTCTGTCTTCAGTGATTATTATCTCAGCTAAGCAGGGGGAGAGATATGAACTTTAGGTAAAAAGTAAATAACAATTAGCAAAGTTAGAGAACAGGCAGAGTTCAGTAACTTACTTGTAAAGAATCTCAGCACCACTTGTCCTCCTCTCTCCCCCTCTGCCCCTCCCTTCAGCATATTGCTACTTTATCCCACACTTTGATTGCTTGCAGTCTAGCTCTGGAAGGGAGGGGTCAACAGGATGTCAGCACTTCATTTAAAGTCCTTTCAACTGACAATGCTCGGACTCTGTATACAGCCCGTCACTGCTTGAGGGGGAGTAGACAGAGAGGGGAGGGGGACTACACAGCTTGGTACAAACTTCTGCCAGTGTGAAGAAACGAAGCCACACAGAAACATGAAAGTAAGGCAGCTTATACTAAGTGATCTATACATTGTATACAGACAAAGTTTTTTTTTCACTATAGTTGCCCTTTAATGTGTTCTACCTACCTAAATTTACCTTAATGGTTATGTGGTTGGATAGGATTCCAACAGAATGTGCATGTCGTCCAACCTGTTTAAAGGTCCATTTTAACAGAGAATCTGTATTGCAATTACTTATCTAATCATCTACTAATTGTTCTGTAAAGGTGAACTAAAGTAAAAATATAAATGAGGGAATTTGTTCTATAATTCCTTGCTGTTAATTGTGCCTTTAAAATGAACAGTATTTTAAAGAAAATGTCTAGATTTAGTCTAGATCTCTGGAGATGGACTTGTAACCTTGAGATTGTTGATATTTTTCCACAGTTTTGGTTCTCAGACAGTTTTCGTCTCCAATTTGTTGTCCATGCTTAGTGTGGCACACACAGACCCACAATGCAAAGACTAAATGAACTTCCCTATATTTATCTGCTATTAGGTGTGATTTTTAAATTGCCCACACCTGTTACTTGCCCCAGGTGAGTTTAAAGGAGCATCACATGCTTGAAATAATCTTATTTATCCAAAACTTGGAAAGGGTGCCATTAATTTTGTCCAGCCCATTTTTGGAGTTTTGTGTGACATTATGTTCAATTTGCTTTTTTTCCTACCTTTTTTGTTTTGTTCCAATACACATAAAGGGAATATACATGTGTATAGCAAAAGATGTGTTACTGCAATACTTTTCTGTGAGAAATACTTGATTTTCTGGAAAAATTTCTGGGGTGCCAACAATTTTGTCCATGACTGTACAAGATTGTATAGACAAATATTCAATTTTGTATAGGTTTATACAAGAACAATGAAGGCTACGAAGGACGTTTCCTGTGGGTTGGAAAAAACTTGGAGTGGAACCTGTAAAAAGTCCCTTGTTATAAAGGACCTTTTTAATAAGGACATAGAAATAGAAGGACATTGAAACAAGAAGATCAAGTAAACAAGGTTGGTGTGTGCTGGTGTTGTGTATTAGAAGGGACTGTTTTGTTGGTACTGTGCAATGTGCATCCAGCCACACCTGGAGCAGACATTCCAGGGGACCTACGTCTGTGTCAGGTGTGAGTGGGTTGCCCAATTGGAATCTAAGGGGGCAGCTTGCAGCATTGCAGGGATTGGCAAATCTGGGGGGACCGCAGGCACTGGCTGGGGCCAGTATAGAGGTGGGTAGAAAAGGGACAGGGAAAGTTGAGGGGGGAGGTAGTTTTGTAAGGGTTACTAGGGGAAGTGGGGGACGGAAGGGTAGGGTTCTTCATCTCAGATTGCCCATCCCAACAGATTTGCTGCCTTAGGTGATGAAGTGGAGCACAGCATGTATGGAGCGAGCTAGCCTCATGAGCACCCAGGGGACTACCATCTCTAATACAAGGCAGGAAGAACTTAGGATAAGGAATGCTAGGCAGGTGGTAGTGGTAGGGGACTCCATTATTAGAAAGATAGATAGGGTATTCTGCCACCAAAACCATGCATGCCAAACTGTGTGTTGCCTGCCTGGTGCTAGGGTTCGGCATGTGGTGGATTGTGTAGACAGATTATTGGGTGGGGCTGGGTGTGACCATGCGGTTTTGGTTCACATTGGTGCCAATGACAAAGTTAGAGGAGGAGACGAGGTCCTTAAACATGATTTCCGAGAGGTAGGGGCCAAGTTAAAAGCAAGGACCTCCAGGGTAGTATTTTCAGAAATTCTACCTCAGCCACATGCTACACTAGGAAGACAGAGGGAGGTTAGGAGCATTAATGTGTGGCTAAGAGGGTGGTGTAAGGAAGAAGGGTTTGGGTTTTTAGAGAACTGGGCAGACTTTTCTGTTAGCTACAGGCTCTTTAGTAGGGATGGGTTGCACCTCACTGATGGCGGTGCAGCTGTTTTGAGGGAGAAGATGGCTAGAGGGTTGGAGAAGATTTTAAACTAGGTTTGGGGGAGGGTAATATCAGTCATCAGGGTATAGATAGCCCAGGAAGAAAGCAGGGTGTAGATTGGCCAGTGGTGGGTGGAAAGGAGGTGGGGCTAGCATAGGGAGACATGTGTATAAATAAATTACAGGATCATAATATAAAATGTATGTTTGAAAAATGTGAGAAGCCTGGCTGACAAAAAGGGAGAATTGGAGATAATGGAGTTGACTGAAAAGTATGATTTAATAGGTATAGCAAATAGATGGTTGAACAGTTCTCACGACTGGGCTGTAAAATTTAGAAGGATACGCCTTGTTTAGACAGGACAGAGAAAAAAGGAAAGGAGGAGGAGTATGTGTTTATGTTAAAGAAGTATTGAAGCCAAATTTAAAAGAAGAGAACTGGTGAAATGGATGTAAAGCGGAGGCAATATGGGTGGAATTAGGCAACAGGAAAGGGGGTAACGTCATTGTTGGTGTCTGCTATAGGCCACCAAATGCTAGCAGGGAGGAAGTGAGTCAGCTTTATATGCAGTTGGCAAGGGATGCAAGTTTGGGGAGTGTGCTCATTATGGGGGACTTTAATTAACCTGACATTAATTGGTGTAGTGGAACTGCCCGCACAGAAAAGGGCGATGAGTTTCTGATTTTGCTGCAGGATAATTTTCTCTCCCAGGTGGTTGAAGTTCCTACTAGAAAAGGATCTCTGTTGGATCTGGTAATATCTACCATCATGGAGAGTATTATAGATATAAAGATAACTGGAGGCTTAGGGAATAGTGACCACGAAATAGTGCATGTTATCGAAATGAAAAGTGCGCTGGGTTAACAAAGCTTTAATTTCAGGAAAGCAAATTTTCCCAGGTTAAAAGTAGCTCTTCAGAATGTTAACTGGGATAATGTATTATCAGGTAAAGGTAATGAACAGAAGTGGATTGTGTTTAAGGGGATTTTAAGCCACTTCAAAATTTAAATTTACACCCTTGGGAAATAAATGTAAACAAAATAAATCTGCGCCTGAATTCTGATGTAAAGAGGGAAATGGAAAAGAAGAAAAAGGCATTTAAAACCTTTAAGTCAGAGGGAACGGAAAGGGTCTTTAGGCTGAGGCCACACTACGACGCACAAAAAAAAAAATCGCTATGCGTTTCTGTCCACTTTTGCCATACATTGCGCTTGCATTTACATAAAAAAACGCATTTCATAGTAATTGTGTCCGCTTCTATTCGCTTTTTTATGCGCTTCCATAGACTTATATTAAGTGCGATTTTGACGAAAAAACAGACCAAAAATGGTGATCGCATGCATTCTAAAATCGCAACGGATCACAGCATACACAGTGGGGTCTACTGGCCGCGATTTACATTATAAATAAAATAGCATTGCGGATCGTAAAATGTAAACAGATCTTAAAACGCAGGAAAAGCGCACTATTGTAGCCTAGCCCTTAGGGATTATAAAAAGTGTAAGAAGGAGTGTAATAAAGCAATCAAGCTAGCTAAAATCAATAATGAAGTTAGGAGAGCTGAACAAAGCATCACTAATCCTAAAAAATGTTTTTAAGTATATTAATAGTAAGAAGATGAGGACTGAAAATGTGGCACCATTAATTAGTAATTAGTTACGGAGGATGGCGATAAAGCAAATGTCTTGAGTTGATCTAATCGAATACAACAGATATACCATGACCTGGATGAATGAGAACCTTCACAAGCATATTCTATTTAATCTGTTTATTAAAGGGCATCTATAGTGGGAAATGAACTTTTTTTTCTTTCTTTCCATGTGTTCTATAATTCCCTACAACCCCCAGAGTGTCTTCACTTTTTTCAGATTCCCTCTCTGTCCTGAGATACACCAGTTAGAAGAATACATGATTGCATTCCTCTACTCCTACTTGGACTGTCAATCAAATCCCTGTGACTTGATCCCCCCTCCCTGCTCTGTAATAAACATAGAGATAACAGCATTAGCAGGGGGAGAAAGGTAGCTTTGATGTTAGATATAAGGCTGCACTTCACCCCCCTTCTTAATAGCTTTCACTGATTGATGATGGGTCACAAAGTGAGAGATCATAAACTGTACTGATCTCCTTCTTCCGTGTCTCCAGGACAGCTTGCTTTCTATTGGCCACTGTGCGTGGGTGTGTTTTTCAGGATGTTGAACTTTTAACTCCTACAGCACATAAAAAGCTTGTCGGTTAGCCGGAGCTGAGACATGGAGGAGGTAACAGAGGGGAGGGAGAAGGGGGGAATGCTGCACATAGATCTGACACCGTGGTTAAACAGAGTCAGTGACAGATATAGGATTAAGGCAGCACAGAGTACATGAATTTAACTTTGCAAAGGAGCAATGTGTTTTTTTCACTATAGATGCCCTTTAATGATTTGGAAGTGGATATTGTCAGTAAGGTTTCTGTGTTTGCTGACGACAAAACTTTGTTGACCATTAAAAACTTCAGAGGATGTGCAATCGTTGCAGGAGAATCTAGAGATTGATTGTCACAAGTGGCAGATGAGATTCAATGTTGATAAATTTAAGGGGATGCATTTTGAACTTAAAAATCCTTCTGCTGCTTATACTATTAATGGTTCTGTGCTAAGTGAATCATTGTTGGGAAAGGATCTTGGGAGTTTTGGTGGATAACAAACTTAAAGGTAGGAAGTAGTGCCAGACAGCAACAGCTAGAGCAAGCATGGTATTGTCTTGTATAAAGAGAGGTATAGATTCATGGGAGAAAAAGGTTATTCTCTCTTTACAAAGCATTGGTAAGGCCTCATTTGGAATATGCAGTGCAATTTTGGAATCCTGTGTCCAAAAAGGACATCTTTGAAATAGAAAAGGTTCAGAGATAGACAACTAAATTAATAAGGGGATTGGGGATGCTTGAATATGAGGAGAGATTGTATAAGTTACAATTATGTTCGCTAGAGAAAAGGCTCTTGCATGGGGATAGGATTACTGTGTATAAATACATTAATGGGCCATACAATAAACTATCTGGGGCATTGTTCACCACTAGAAAATGTCAGAGGACACACGGAAATCCTTTAAGACTTGAAGAAAAAAAGTTTAGGCTTCAAGTTCGGAAAGGGTTTTTCACTGTGAGAATGGTAAAGCTATGGAACAGTCTTCCAGTGGACGTTGTTATGGCAAGTTCATTGGACAGTTTCAAAAAAAATCTGGATGAGTTTCTGCAAACATGGAATGTTGCAGTTTACTGGTATTGATATATAAAGTAAAGTTGATCCAGGGATATTTCCGTTTGCCACTTGGAGTCAGGAAGGATTTTTTCCCCCTTCATAAATTTGGTGTTTTTTTGCCTATCTCTGGATCAACAGTTAGGCAGGAAATGAAGGTATTGCTAGATGGGTTGAACTGGATGGACATATATCTTTATTCAACCTCAAATACTATACTAATTGTGTGCTGTACATTACAAAACTAAGACAAATCAAAGCTGTGTTTAGGCTTATCATTGACCTTTTGGGAACCCCCTTGCTTATCATATAATAGGGCAGACTTATCAAACTCTAGTTTGACCCTGTTTTAAAGAAGACTGTATATACTTACTGAATTCATTCCACTAAATAAATCTCCTGATCCTACATGTGCTGTGTGAACAAAGTTTGTCGGTTCACCAATCATTGTTCTGTCAATGCGCCTTCGTCTTTTCTGCAAAACAAAAAGGGGAATTCAATTTCAATAATGGTGTTATGTATATTATGGTGCTGATGTGTAAAGTGGATTAAAATACCTTATGTAAATAAATAAAAATAAAAAAGTTGAAAGAAGTTGAGACCAATACTACAAGGCTTCTTCACATCATACAGTTCTACATGCCCTTGTTTGCTTGGATGTAGCAAGCTGGATTTAGAAGGTGAAACTAATATGCCCTTTGACCATTTAATTCAGACCAGAAATGATGACAGATTTAGTTAAAGGGCATGTCCACCCCAAAATTTAACTTTTGATATGTGGTAGGGCATGCTCCCCCAGCCCCAACCGCATTAATATAATTGTTAGAAAGTCCCCCGATTCTTACTTACCTGCCCTCTCTCCCCTGCTGCAGTGTTCAGGCCCTCTGCTTGCATGGAATTGAAAGCAGGGGGCGGGACCGGCAGCCGCATCCGTGATTGGCTGAGAGGCAGGGAGGGCTGCACTGAGCATGCCTCAACCTTGATGAGGTTGAGGAAGTCTCAGGCACAGCATGAGTCACACACTGCTCCTACACAGCAGTTTCCTGGACTTTGGAGGGGCACAGCAGGGGAACTATTTTGAGCAGGAACGTAAGGTAAGGATTGTTTTAAACTACTTGATGTGGCCAGTAAGGGGTTAAATTTTAGTTTTGGGGGTGGACATGCCCTTTAAGGCTTGGTGAAATGAAATGTTTCTGTATCAAACAAGCAGTCTTCACACTATTAAGGAAGCAACAAGATAATAAGGATGTCCTGTTGTCTGAGATTAAATGAACCAGTCAAGGTCACCAAAGAGTGCAGTATATATGCTATACCGAATAATTTATTAGCTGGGGAAAAAGCTGGAAAACGGGGCTTTTCTTTTTGTGTGCTTTCACAAGTGCGGCTGTCAGATCAGAAGGACCTGCGAGTGGAGCGCCAGGTAAGGTAAGTTCGGCTGTGTCCCCTGAGCAAACTATTATTCACAGAGACGTAAGAATAAGCGTCCTCACCTCCCTGTGAATAATAGAAATGATTGGCAAACACTTGGTTTTTTGAGTTTACAGTTCCTTTAAGACCACAACATATAGATCCTCAATCTATACGCACATTTGTTAAGCTGGGTACACACAATGCAATATTTTGGTCTGATCGACCAATAGCAGTGTATCGGTTGATCGTGCTGAAATAACTACATGGTTTTTCAGCCGCGACCAACCATTCGTTCATCCAAATCGGACTAAGGCACTGTGAGACATGTACGAAAACCAAGGGTGACCGTGCGGTCCTCTATGGACCCCAGCTCAGTCTTTGCTAACTGTCAGCCGTGGCTACTTTTGCTGCGACTGACAGTCCTTCCTCCCAGCCGACCGGTCAGAAGTGCCAAACGGTTGGTCAGGAGGAAGGATCTGACAGTGTGTACCCAGCTTTACTCAATAGCTACTGAATATAAATGATGTTACCATACAGTTGTCTGTTAGCCCTGACTAGCGTGGATTTTATTCTTTTGTGTAGAATTAAGGTTGTAGATTCCATGCACTTTAATGGTTTAAATTTAAAAAAAAAAAAAAGGACTGCTCTTTAAAGACTGGAACCAACTGTAACAATATTTTTTATTGGTGCACTTTTTTAAATGCATTTGTTATCAGATATTTAACAAGTTCTCCTCCATTTTGGCAAAGGTATCCACCTCCCCCTATGCTCAATGAGCATAATTAAAGCTTAAGCATGTGCAGAGGAGGCAGAAATGGAAACATCAGTCAATCATTTACTGTTATGTCAGCCATCACAGCCTTGATTGACTGCATGGAGAGGAGAGCCAGCTTAATCTAAAAGAATGAAAGCAATAATTATCCTTAAAATATATGGTTACTAGTACATGTAATAAAATGTTGAAAATATTGGTTGGGGGCAGGTAAATGACAAATAAGCATTTTTTTGTTTACATTTCACAAGGGCATCTCAACCTTTAAGACTAGTCATGGGGAGTATCTCGAAGTAATGGGCCCTCCCCAAAGAAACTATAATGGGGCTTGCTCACTGCGGTAATCACATAACTACATGGGTAGCACCAACATGAGCCCTGTATTGAATGTAAGGGAGGGTAAGAATTTTAGGCCTAATGGCCCCAGGACCACTCTACAGTCACAGGGGATGCTTCTTTGGTAGTTATGTAAAAATGGATACAATATCTTATTATACTATGGCTATTACAGAGCATGTAGGAGGGCTTGTCATTTATGCTTGCTGTCCAAATCAACAGAAGTGTTTGCCAAATAATGTCAGATGACTATAAGACAAGAGACTTATTATAAAAAAGTGTGACTGCTTGTAACAAAGAAAGGCTAACATGTATTCAATAATAAGGAAAATCTAGGGCTATATATACACACAGGCAAATATTTTGGCTCAGCTGAACATTCACTAATATTGACCAGTTGGTCGATTTGGTCAAAGGAACGACCGATGCGCGGGGAAAAGTGGGGAAAAGTACAGACAATATTTTGGGCTGACTGAAATATCAGCTTCTGTGTACCTAGCCTTACTGTATATTTTGTTCAACTTTACAAAAGAACAGCTTCTAAAAAAGCATTACCCAAAGTCCTGTTGTTACAGCACTACTACATATATTTTGTCATAAAACTTAGAAAATACATGTCCACCTAATTACCCCAAAAACCTATACCTCGCTGGGTTAAAAAAATCTCCCTGTTGCTCCTAAATTTACCTGCCAGCCCCAATTCCTCATTAGTTCTCACTGACTTCCTAGTAACAGATGTCAGTGAGATCCATGACACAGACATCATGGCCAATCACTGGTGGCCTTTACTAGACGAGCCTCTTCTTCTGCTGGCAGCGCATGGAAAAGGCAATAGCAGCAACAGAAGAGAGGTGAGGGATTGGGTGCTAGTAAGTACCGTAAGCTTAGCGTCAGGGAGATTTTTTTTTACCAAGCAAAGCAGGTTTCAGGGGTAATAAGGTTAATTTAAATCTTTAGTTTGTGTTGTACATGCCTTTTAATATAAAATGAAGGTAAGAAATAAAGAATACAAAGAGAAAAGAACACATGCTTGTGTACAATATTGCGCAAAAGTTTTAGGTGTCAAATCTCAATTGTCTCTTCTTATACATTTTCAAAATGCAAAGTGAGCCAACAAGAAAATTTGATATAAAATTAATATTTGGTGTGACTACTGTGTGAGGAACAGCTAAGCTTCCAAGGTGAGGTTAAGGAAAACAGTTTCATGTCACAGGTTATACACCAGGTTAGACACAAAAGGGAAGCTTCTACCAGCTGGCAAGGGATTGGGCTGTGTAGGCCTACTTTCATATTGTTGTTTGACAGTTTTCTGAGTTACATGTAATGTTTTGCTAGAGGTAAAAACATCCGAACCACTCTGAAAATGGACATAAAAAGGTCCATAAAATAGGCTTAGTGGCGAGTAGTCGATTGGAACGAATAAATTCCATGGTGTGTACCCAGCTTAAAGGGTATCTCCACCCTTGAAAAAAAAAAAATTCTGTAGTTGTAGGGCCCCCTATTGTCGATTGTCTAAAAAAAAGTTCAAAGCAGTTCTTACAGTCCTTCATTCCCCCGAAGCTCAGATCTCGGCCCTCTGCTTTTTGGAACTGCAAGCAGGGGGCCGGACCGTCAGCCATGTCTGTGATTGACTGAGAGGCAGACAGTCGCGGTGGTGGCTGCCGGCTTTGCTGAACACCGGGGAAACGAAGGTACTGTTCTGATCTTTTTTTAGACAATTGAATCTGGTGGTTGGGGGCCCTACACTAAAGAAAATTGCTTAATGCTAGGGCAGAATTTCACAAAATTAGCTCGGACAGGAGGGGGGGGGCCTCCTCTGCGCATGTCACATACCTTGTTGAGGTAGGGAAATAGCAGAGACCGGATGACTCACAGACAGGCTCCTACACTATACTTTCCTGGACTTTGAACCATTTTGAGCAGAGATGTATGGTAAGGATTTTTAAACACTACATAGTGGGGACATTTTAGTTTTGGGGGTAGACATGCCCTTTAAGAAATTACCTCACTGGGACAAAATTGGGCTGCAGAAGTACTCACACAAAATTATTCTATGCAGGTAAGAATTGAATTTTGTCCTTTAGTAGATGTCCTTGTACATTGCTAAAAACAATTCGCTTTGCACTGTAAATGCTTCAGAGATAGATGTTGAGCTTGTTTAATATGTCTCCACTGGATTATTTGTATTAGTTTGTATGATGATAAAGAAAATTTCTTTCATGGTATTACAGGGGCATACAAACAATCAGATTTGTGTTTGTATGATACGGTACTTTGCACATTGTTACAGCATGGAAGTTTAACCAGTCCTGCCAGTTTTAGTGGGCTGGTCAATAAATCAATATCTTCTACTAAAACACCTGCTTTTTCCCCAGACATTGGACTTTTGAACTGAAAAGCAGATAATTGCTCGGGAGATTTTAATGCAGTGTATAAAGCAGAATGCATGCCAGGTAGTGGAGGAGACCGATTTATTCTTACGGTATGTAATCAGATACCATACCTTCTCTGATATTAGTGAGTGCAAAATACATTTAAGTCTCGCACAGAAAAGGCTTTCTTCAAAAAATGGTTTAAATAGTTTCCTTTAGAGAAGAGGTAATTGAATACCAACACAGAACCAACTTTATGTACTGCCATTTAAGTAGCAATACATATGCACTAAATAAATATGGAATAATGAGAATAACATACTTTTCCATAGTATTTAACCATACCATAGCTATTAAAATACTACCATAATGCCAGCACAGCAAATGCATATACATGCTTGGAAAGGTGCAAATTTATTAAATAAAGCAACATATGTTGGCATGATCACTATATCTTTTGGCATACCGACACACAGAATTCAGATTCTTAAAGGAAACCCACTGAAAGAAGCCTGTTATATGAGATTTTTTTTCCATTTCTGCTATATTTATTAGGCAACGCCTAAACATAACATCCTTTTTCCTTTTTATGCTTAGTAAAGCCTAGAAGTGTTCACCATAGCACAAGGTCAGCTAAAGCCAAATTACAGATGTATGTAATACCATTAACATATATGAACAGGGAGGCTTAAGAAATGTGTAAAAGTTGTACATTGTGCATATTATTGCATCTGACGGTATTGTCCCTTTCTCATTCGTGTGTGTACCGCATTTTCCTGAGCACACAGTCCGCCTTGTGATCGTTCTCTGCCATGGTCGTCTCCCTGTACTTAAAGTATAGGAAGCTGCCCACAGCTGGGGGGAAAATCTGCAGTCCTGACCATTCTCCCAATGCTTTAAAAAGGAAAAATGCCTGGGACTAGGAGTAACATGATCTTTAGAAAATGACAGACATTCTTGCATGAGTGTACCCAGCTTTAGATGCACTTCTGTAAAATTTCACAATGATAAACAACAATCTATCATTTAAGTAATAAGTAAAAATCAATACACAAAACAAAACACTTGCTGTTCCAATAGCCAGAATTTGAAAGTATGCAATCTGCACCAAAAACGGTAGTCGCATGCCTTTCAAGATCTGTCTGGAAGGCTACTTGCAGAGTGTGGCCTAAACAGGTCAATTCCATCCCAAAAAATAGACACATTGCAACTGCTTTAGTACAATATTTCACAGATTCATACGGAAATATCTTTGGTTAAGAATGGAATCTCTGGTATATATCTCTAAAGGAGAACACCCTAAAACACATTCTCACTGACTAATAGCCCAGAAAGTAATTGCTTGCTTGTCTATGTAATTCCAAACCAAAAATACATAGGGAGGATAATGAATTAAACCTGATTTTAGCACAGCTCAGCAAAAATGAATCCTTCCCACTCCTTTTGGGAATGTTACAAGCTATGAAGAACAAATGTTTTTTTTTTTCCCCCAATAGTAAAATCTCACAATCGTCACAATATAATTTGTAATGCAAAGTACCAAGTGTTTAAATTATTTGTATCCAATAATTACTTAATAATAATTTCTTAAATCATAGTTAACTCTAAGCCACGTATGTGCATTGAGTAGAGATGGGCGAAACTCACTAGTTTTGTTCCTTCTTCGGATTTCTGGATCTCGGGAAAATCCTGAAGATCCGAAACCTGAACGAATTTGCGATAATTTTCGAAAGTACGGGACTATTTTCGAAAATAGTCATGAACGTTCGAAAATTATCGAAAATACGACCGGAGACCATTTTCAAGTTTCCAATCAAAATTTCGAAGATTTTCAAATATTCGAAGCTACTTTTGAAAATAGCCTTGAATGTTCGATTTTCGAAAATACAAATCGGAAACTCAAAAGTGGTCTCCAATCGTATTTTCGATAATTTTTGAACGTTCGAGGCTATTTTCGAAAATGGTCCCGTACTTTAAAAAGTATCGAAAATTAGTTCCGAAGCCCCGAAATCTGGAGGATCTGTCCGGATCTTTTGGATTTCGGAACCGAGTAGTTCCGTGTTGTATGCAGGTTCGTGTCAAACCCAGATCCAATCTCTAGCAATGAGTAGCCCTCCAGGTGTTATAAAATTACAACTCCCAGAATTTCCTGACTTCCCCTTGTAGTTGAAGAGTTAGTGAATGCTGGGAGTTGGGCTAATGGTAACAAATTTCTGCTCTAAAGGTGCACATATATTAGTACTTACCCTCTGACCGTTCCGCGACATACAATCAATATTCCTAGAACTGCCTTACCCATTCTTCTTTTGCGGCAGACATACGATCGCAAAATGAATGGGTCCAGGCGAGACCACGCGATCATACGTTGGTCCCGAGGTAGAATGGGAAAGGCGGTTTCCAGGAATATTGATTGAATGTAACGGATTAGTCAGAGGGTTAGAACTAATGTATGGGCACCTTAAAATGCGTACTTGTGCATACACACGAAGAAAGAAAGTTAAAACAACAAAACATTCAGAAATTGCTTTCCCTCTTTTCTAGGTAGCTCTCAGTGTTCTCAACCAGCTACAGACCAGAATCACAAATTGCTGATCACTGCCAAACCGGATGTGTGGAGTGTACAACAAGCGATTAACAAGGCCAAATATAACCAAGCTTCTAAAAGGTGCGAGAATACTGTAATCACTGATATGAGTAATGTTCTTGCAGCTGGTGTAAACCAGGTGACTGGTTCGCCCTTGTAATGTGTCCTGTAGATACGGCACAAAGGATGTTATTCAGTATTCCTTAGAACAGCAACTGGGCCAAGTATCTCTAAAATCTGGGGGGAAAAATGGGTGTTACTGACCTTTCACAGAGGTTCTTCCTCATAGAAGTTTTATAATTACAAGTGTCCACGTTTGTTACAAAAGTTTCCTGTTACTTGGTACAACAGGTTCTAATCCTAAATGACACACTTTTTCCATAGCTAAGAGGCAAACACATATGGGGTATGTTTATCAAAGCAATACTTATTTTGTCCTTGTTTCCTTTTTAAACCCTTCTTTAGATTTACTTTTCTTTCTTCATTTTAAGACTTCTTATGTTTTATATCATTTGGCAGATACCGTAAAATATATAACTACCAGTCATCATGCAGAAGCGATCACAGTGAAGGGGCTCCTGAACAAGAAATTTCCATTCAAATATGGCAACACTGTCATCAGCTGATGTGTGTTGTGCTTGAATTTTCTGTGTATGGAAAGCTTTAATGGGGAGGGGTAATAGGGGAGCAGCAGTTCTACTGCCAAATTTTTTGATGCCCTTTCTCAAAAGATTTAACACTGTGTCATTTAGAGATTATGACTCACACTATGGTGGAAACCCTTTAGAAATGGATGCATTCAATATAGTGCTTAATGTATGAAATCTTATCTGTGTGAACAGATCTATTAAAGGAATGTGATTTTTTTCTACAGCAATTTGAAAGACTGATAAATAAATTTGTACATATATCATACAGAATATTCACAAATAATAATGCAACAAAATAAATGAGACGTAACCTCATTTAGTCAGACCCATAAAACAGAAAAACTGTTGATTGTGTGATGCAGTCTTTCAGGTTTTTTTATAATTAGAATTCAACCAGGGAGAGCATTAATGTATTTAGAGGCAACTGTTTGTTTGTTTTTTTAAGCACTTTGTTACTTATCTTTTGTGGTCAAGCCCTACCCCCATGTATAGAAAGGGCATAAAATAAGAGAAAGAGAGGGATGGAGGATTCACTTCGTACTGGTGAAATAAAAACAGTTTATAAAAAAAATCCCTTTAAAAAGGGACAGTATATACTACAGATTTTTTTACAATGAATGCAGATCTGATAATCTGATTGGATTGCCAGGGAATGAGATGGAAAATCAACACATATATTTATTTTATTGGTCGCTTATGGGCGTTAATCTCGATCACTGGTGCACAATTTACATTTTTCCTTGGTTTATACTTGCACTAAGTTTGTACTTTGTGGCAGATTACGTACCAATCATGGAAAATGCCAATGGGATACGCCGTGCACACCATCAAAAGAGCTCCTGCTTGACTCTTTTATTGGCATCATGTATGCTTAAGATTACAGATCATTATTATTAATAATAATAATAATAATAATTGTACAGTTAGCAGGCAGAACCACTGCTTCTACCAAGGATAAGAGACCCAAAGGACATACTGTTCTAGTATACAATAAACAGAAACCTGTACATTATAAATAACATATTTCTTGGAGGCCTATTACCTATATAAAATAAATGGACATGGTCATAAAACTTCCCACACCCTTTACCAGTACAAATTTCCTACATAACATAACAGTAAGGACAAAATACAGATATTTAAAAAGTTAAAAATGACTTACAGGCTGTGGCTGTTCTGCGATGCAGCAGTTGAAACATAACCAGAATTCACTCATTTTCTTTAATAAAATGTCCAAAAAGTCTAAAAGGTTGGTATAAAGGCAGCCAGCACTCTATACTGCTGATTAAGTCAGAGTCCTTGGAGCCAGTAGAAGGGTACACCTCACATATATGTGACTTCTGGGTATTCTGTGTTTTCCAATGGGTAGATTCAGTCAGTTGTCCGATACATTGAGTAAATACACAGTTTCTTCTCTGCTGAGAAAACACCCCTGCAAAGATAAACAAAACAGATTATGCTATAAAAATTAAGCACATTTAACTAGTCATCATATATATAGAATGTTCCCCATGCAATATCTTGTATTCTTGTAATACAGACTTGAAGGGCAACTACCACTAAAAGTACATTACCTGGGGAGGAGATTAACTTTCATTCACAACCATTCTAACCAGATAGCTGGGTTTAAAAAAAAGCTGCTCATGCTACAGCTGGGAGTTTTCCCACCCCAATCTGATACTCCTAAACATATCAGTCATGCATGCACATTGTTTAGAAAGCAGCTGGGGAAATGCAGGAGAGCTGTCTAAAGAGTGGATTTCTGACAGCTCACCACTCAGGTTAAAAAGGGACAGTTCACCCAAAACCTTCTAATAAAGACAGGAGCACTTGCTCCTGTCTTCCATATTGGCCCCTAAGCAGATAGCTCCCTTCTTACCAAACTGCAATCCTATGGCTGCTGTCCTCTGACAACACCACTTGTACATGATTCAACACCTACCTTTAACATGTGGGCATGAGGGATAGGGAGCTGTCAGGATAGACAGCAGTGGCGCAGGATTGTGGTTTGGTATCTAAGTGAGATCTGGGCTTAGAGGCCAATACAGGCACATGCTCCTGTCTCCATTAGAATTAGAATTTTGATTAAAAAGAGGTGATATTTTGGATGAACTGTCTATAAAGATTAAAATGGGAGGTAGGAATACCTTACTAGGAGTCAAAATAAAAAAACGTATTTTAAAATAATGACGTTATAAAGATATCCATATTTTGTTAAAACATACAGAGAGCTATATACTGAAATACCTTATAGTCACACCAAACTTTTTGTGTGTATTTAATAGGTATTAACAAGACTAACGGGATTTTCATGGCTGCTTAGGTTAAAAAAGAGGACTGTGGCAACCACAAGCAAGAAAAAGAAAAAAAATGCAGGAGCTCAATTATCATTGAGATGGATATCATCAGAAAATGCTTGGGTTTGGAACAAATTTCATATCATATTCAAACCTACTGTAGATCATAGTTTAATAGCTTATAACACAACATAAGCTGTTGCCATATACTGCTTAGAGAGCCAGAGATGAGCCCCAACATTTTTGTAGTGGAAAAAGTCCACTACAAAACATTTTGTGTAAAAATGTTGGTAAAATGTTACTGCAGTAAACTTTAAAATACTCTTTCATCAAGTTTGATTAAAATATACACTGCATAGTGCACAAATATAGGTAACTACAAGATAAGACAGGTGTACCTGAATTTGTTTATTTAGCCAACAGCGGGGGTTGATTTCCGTATACATATATAGTGAGAATGTATCAGCAATGTGTACAGGAAAGAATGCAAGTTAAAGTCTGATGCAGCCTTTTTAAAGCCCAATCCTAGAATATGATAAAATCTTTTAGGAAGACTGGCAACTGTCTTTATGTTTTACCCTTGTGAATACATTTTTCTCACTGTAGAATTGTTCAAAACCATTTGGAAGCACTCCTTAAGCATAGAGTACCTCTTAATTTGTAAGAAATACCAAAAAAGGGAGGTCAAGATCAATAATACCCCAAATACTCAAATCGAGGACCTCTTCGCATTAACCTGCTTAAAATTAAATTCAGAGCTCACATTAAGGTGTCCTAAAAAATATGCTTTATTGGTTATTGACATCATATAAATATAGGAACAGCATTAAACTATAAATAGAATAAAAAATAGTAAGATAGAAATGAGAAAAGGCTAAAAAAAGTACAATATGTAAATACCAAAATGTAGATCTCCTGTCACCACAGAATTGTACTAAAGTATTATATTAATATGTGTAGAATAAATAGAATAAGTGTTAGAACTTCGAAAACTGTAACATAAGGTATCTGTTCACAATAAATCACAATCCTATTCTCCCAGCCCACCCACCATTCCACAAGGGACTTCTATTTGCTCTGAGTAGTAGACTTTTACACTGGCAACCTAGCCATAACTTCCTCTGGGACATGGTTTAGTCACATGAGCAGTACAGGGGGTTGAACAAGAGGTTCAAAGGATTTCTAGGGGCATTGATTTTCTGATTCCTGGGATTTGACAAAACACGTGTTAAACAATGCCCCTAAAAACATGCCATACTCTTTATATTTCAGATAGGGTTACAAGTACCATAGATATGCATAATAAACACAAACAAAAACTGTCACTTATAACATTGCACATAGTAACTGCTGCTTGACCGTTGCAATCATCAAGGGCCAGAAATATTCTTCTTTATAATAGAAATCTCACACACGTATTGGCTCAGTGGTGTCAATTTAAAGGGGAATTTCAGTGCAAATACATACGCTTTTCAGAAAAAAGAGCAGTATTTTTTCATCCCAATGACCTTAATCTGCCAATTTGCTATTTTGTCTGTATATAAATAAATGCTTCCAAAATACTGACTTCCTGCTTGCAGGTCCCCTACTAGATACCGTTATGGTCTGGCCCTTGACCCAGCGCCTGGGTTGATTCAGTTGCTCAGTAGAGATCTGAGCATCTTTGACCCATCTAACAGCCAATCAATAAAAATTACTGTTAGGAACATTACAAGGAAGTGGTGCATCCTGGGAAGAAGGACCGTTAGAACCTGAAATGTCAGCTCACTAATGTCAACAGCAGGGAACAGCAAAGGGTATGAAATCAACTGATTTTTCAAAATGGTAGAGAATATGTAGAATAACTAAATATGCATTACACAAACTAACAATTTAAGAAATATTGATAATTTCCACTGAACTTTCCCTTTAAAGGACATTAGGCGAATAATAAAGGATTATAAAGTTGGCAACCACATAAAAAGGACCATTTTTAGCATTATTAATTCCATTATTTACCTACAATTTGATGTGACTGTGGGTATATATTGATATTATAAAGTTTAAAATATAGTGGTTTGAATCTTTTCAGAACATGTGAAATCAGTTGAACTTTATTATTCTCGAGTTTTCCTTTTGGGCTATTCAGCATGAGTCACTACACTGTTCGCTGTCCATTAATAATAAATGGCTCTCACGTCTTTAAACTAAAAAGTAACAATTCACAAACAGAAACTTCAACCCAAAGGCAAACTAACTGTGTAAGGCATTCGGTTCTGGTTTCGTTATACATATTGAAAACACACCAGTATGCTACATGCATTGTCACACCAGTTTACATTGTAATTATTTTCACATTAGCCTACCATATGATCTCCCAAGCTCCAAAAAGAGAGAGAAAAGCAAACAGTGAAACTGATCCTTTTGTTAAAACTTGTATAAAGCGGAACCTGGCTTCCTTTGTCAACAAAATAAAACTGTAATAGGCCGATTGGTTTTGGTTTGGTCTCCATACAAATGTTAGGTTTTCACATTTCATCCTGCCTGATCATAAAAATGCAAAGAAAGAAACCTGGAACATTATACTTGTTAGACAACATAGAATTGAATTCAGAAAAGACAAAGCACAACAAAAAAAAAAACTGAACATGCAGCTAACTGGATCAAATACTTCTGCAGGTCTATCATTATGTTAGATGTCACCCCTGTGAAAAGGCAATGCATGCAAACGAATGCTATTTTGACAAAAAAAAAATATGCAAATATGCACAATCTGATTTGTCTAAAAATTGCATTTAATATTTAATAAAAGGAAACGGATGCTTTCTCCAACTACTACTTCATTTTTTCTGACTTATAACCCAGAGATTTAAATGATGCATTTAAAGGGCATGTCCACCCCATTTAATAACTTTTGGGGTACAGTAGGTCTCCCTCCCCCAGCCCCAACCGCTATAATAGTTTTTACAGAAACTACCCTGATCATTTCATACCTCTTTCCTCTGGCATACTGTCCTGGCCCTCTGCTTGCATGAAACTGCATTCAGGGGGCCGGATCTTGCAAACAGAGGGCCGGACCGGCAGCCGCGCCAATCACGGATGCGGCTGCCGGCAGTGGAGAACGCCGGGGGAGAGTAAGTTATGATTGGGAGAGTTTCTGTAAAAACTCAGTGTTCTCCCTAGGGTCTTTTAGCCGGGCGGCCCACCCGGCTACTTTTTCATGTCACCCGGCTGGAAAAAAATTCTTTTAAAAGAATTTAGAAGTAGGTTTAATAGGTGTGCCAATAGGTCAGTAAAAACTCCCGCCAAAACTGCTCAGTCCAGACCCCTTTTTTTACACCTGCAAGAATATTTTAGCACGTTAACTAGCTTACCCAAGGCCACAAAAGGGTATCACATGTGCTTGTGCTGCTATGTTACATGGGTTACCTGCAGATGTTGTCGAACTACAACTCCCTGCATTCTACAACCATGAATGCTGGGAGTTATAGTTTTCAAACATCTAGTGGGACAAGTTAGACATCCCTGACCTATATATAAGCATGATGCAGTGCACATTTTCCCTTACCACCAAATTTCCCCGTCCTACCCCACCCGGCTACTTTTTCATGCCACCCGGCTACTTTTTCATGCCACCCGGCAGGGAAAAAATTCTGGGGAGAACACTGAAAACTATTATAGCGGTTGGGGATGGGGGAGGGAGACCTACTGTACCCCAAAAGGTATTTACACAGATGAGGAGAGCAAAACGGGTGGGAGGGAGGGCTGCAGGGCGCATGGCAAAATTCTTCCGGACGAGAGACAGACAGACAGTCCTATATGGACTCTGCCAAGCTCCAGGTGGCCAGTTTTCTGGACTTTGGACGGGCATAGCAGGGCAGCCATTGGGAGCTGGGATGTAAGGTAAGGATTTTATTACACAACAGATTGGGGCCAGTAGTGGGTTAAATTATAGTTTTGGGGGTGGATATGCCCTTTAAGTGCAGTCTCTCTAAGGGGTTTCTTCTCAGAAATTAGCTATTGCTTTCTGGTGCAATCATACTGCAAGGATACATCTTCCTCCCACGCCTTCCCCCTATCATCCTTTGGTGCATACCCCCTCTTGGCTCATCCCCTGAGGCGAACCTCCAGGTGGTTGACTCTCAATAGTGCATCTGTAACTGTGGGTTAGTATATATGGTATGATTAGATGTGGCAGTCGTTTTCTTAGGTAGGCATATCCTTTAATAGAATGACTTTAAGACCATTTTAGAGCACTAAAGGGGAGGTGTACGGTGAGCTGCTACTGGCTTTTTTAGTCTTAAAGCCACGTTAACCCATTTGCACTAAGGGTTAACGTGGCTTTAAGAGTAGCTGCTCTTTAAAGGGTATCTCCACCCTTTATATAATTTTTTTTTTAAAAATGGGAAAACCCTTCCCACCCCTAACCACTATATTAGATTTCCAAAAAAAGAACCTGAACTGCACTTACAGCCCCTCGCTCCATCCGGGCACTGATCCGGCTCCCTGCTTGCCAGAACTAGCAAACAGGAGCAGGACCAGCAGCCGTGATTGGCTAAGAGGCAACCAATCACAGCCACGGCTGTGGGCAACAGAAAACGCTGCAGGAGTAAAGGGCTGTAAGTACAGTTCGTATTTTTTTTTTTTTTTAAATAAATCCAATATAGCATTTGTGGGTGGGAAGCCATGCCCTACATTTTATATAAAACATTTTACACTAGGTGAAGGGCAGCCAGGGAGGGATTAGGAGGGAGGGGCTTCTCTGCACTTGCCACTGTCCTTTTTAGAGGACAAGGAGGAAGCAGGAACCTTTCATACAGGAAGACACCTCCTACTCTTCAGTTTCCTGGACTTTGGACAAGCACTGCAGGGGAACCATTTGGAGCAGAGATGTAAGGATTTTTTTTAAAAATAATACAGTGGGGCCAGTAGTCGGTTAAATTTTAGTTTTGGGGGTGGACATGCCCTTTAAGACTGAATCTTTAACTCCAACAAATAGCTGGCGTTAAAGATTTGGATTCTCAACGTAGAGAGAGCAGCTATCGTCTCTCGTTGCCTTGAATTACTGGAGCAAACAGGAGCGCTAGTGGATCTCTATACATTGCCCCTTATGCCCTTACTTTTCCTGTCTTTACAATGCTGTTTTAGTAAAGAAATACCATAGAAAGTCATAGTTTTTTGTGTAAAGTCATCTAAAATATGATATAGCTTTCTTAGTTATTTTGTAAAAAATAATACACTTCAACATAGAACTACGGCTGAAATAAGAACACCCTGCAGCTGTATTTTTTTTGCCTTGCTTACTTCTTGCCAAAACAGCTATTGTTGATCTGGGCTCTAAAGCTTAAATTCTAAATCTGCCAACTATTTAAGTAATAAAGGATCTCTCTCCTCTGCTCTGTGGCCTAGTGATTTCAGTACATGATTTATACAGTGTAGTGGAGCTTTATTCCATTCACAAATTATTTTCTGTTGATTTGTGAAAAGGATAACAAACAAAACAAGCATTCCATGTCCATAAAAGGCAGCAGAAGGAGGATTTATTTAAGTCTTGGCTTAAAGTAAGTACACATGGGCGATTTCACCTGAGATCCGTGATAATTGGGTGACCTTCAATCGCCTGTGTGTAAGTGTTCAGTTGGGTTTTGTTTACATACACAATCGGCCATTCGTCAAATGCTGGTGTGTACAAACCTTTACTGAAGGGACTCTCTTTTATATAATTTCTTCAGATAGTAAGAAGTGTATTATCTCTACAATTTACAAACTGTGCTTGTGTACATTTAAATGTAAAGATCAAAACTGAAAGTCAGACAGAGGCTGTATAAAACCTCCAGATATGCAGAGGATAAAAGTCTAATGATGTAATGCAGTGGGTAGAAGAAAAGATGAGCGTTACAATCTGTAGTCATATGACAATTATATTCTAGCCCGAAAGGACTATATAAGGACATGCTGTAGACACAGAGGGAACTGTGGTTTCTTTTATAAAAGTTTCACATCACAACTGACAGAAATTGTATGTTCCATTCAATTCCAGTTGCCTAGCAGGACTGGGTGAATTTAATCTATAGTTTTGTGTGTTCCCTAAAGGCTTGTGAGCACATATTAAATCACACAACTGTGCTTTAGGGAAGTTGTGCTGGTAACTAACTTATAAAGTAATTTGATCAGGGTCCACAAAGAGGCACTAGTTTTGTGTTAAATTGTTTTTCTATGAATGTGAGAACTACTAAAATAATGAGTCAAGCATATATGACACATTCACTGAAAAGTTCAATACACATTTAATTCTAAAGGTGGAAACGTTGTTGGCCCCTTAAAAGACGTTCATCCTATAATTCATTTTCTTAACTTCCAGCCCAGAAAGTCCAGAAAGTAGTGACCAATTTTTGGTACCTGAAGTCGGCAAAAACTGTACTGACTTCGGAATAAAAAAATACAATTAGGGTAATTTAGACCGACTTTTAGACAGAAGTT
Source organism: Hymenochirus boettgeri (assembly GCA_019447015.1). Lineage (NCBI taxonomy): Eukaryota > Metazoa > Chordata > Amphibia > Anura > Pipidae > Hymenochirus > Hymenochirus boettgeri. The sequence goes on from CM033469.1 coordinate 262,901,718, forward strand.
GTGACAGATACAAGGGTATTGCAAAAGACACCAGCATAGCCACTGCAAACCTATTCAATAGATGTTGCTCTAAATGCAGATGCAAATGTTACAATGGCAGCTTTTTAGCTGGTGTTAGAGTTGCGCATCAGGTAGCGCCCAATCCAAATTTACCCCGAAATGCAAATATATATGAAGGTTCTGGGAAACTAACAATTGCATTTTTGGGTAAATTCGGATCGAGTGATACTTGTTGTGCAAGTGGTGTTCTAACACCAGTGTTAGAAGTTGCGCTAAAAGCAGATGCAAAGGTTATATTTAATAGGTTGCAGTAGTTGCGCAGGAAACTCAGTTAGCGTGAATTTAAAGGGGATCTCCACCCCCAAAACTATTTTTTGCTGTAGTTTGATATGTTATCACATTTAGACATTACTTTAGATTTTTAGGCCCAAACTGCAACCACGTCTTTATTCATATTGGCAGTGACAAGCTTGGTTGATCAATATCAGGTAGTACACCAGCTTCCTAGACAATAATTCTTTGGTTTGTTCCCAACACCAGACACCATTTTTATAGACCTTTCCCCCGAGTACACTATTTGAGTTACTATGGATGTCCCCCAGTCACTTCTAACCCATTCCTGTGCCCCTCAGCCCAGCACGGGCTATGCATGATTAGTATTAACTGAAGAAAAGATGATCTCCATGCTAAGCAGAGTAAAATTGGTATATTCAATAAGGAATTAAATAAAAATCAATACATTGTTTCAATCAGCAAGAATAGGCTTTAAGCCTGAACATCCCTTTGTGCAGTGGCAATGGTATTACCTAGTCCTTCAGCTTTGCCTAATCTTGTGTTTCTTTTCTGCATGTTCATTTAGGGGGACCAGATATAGCGAGAGATGGCAAGTATCAGTCCAAATAATCAATCCCAAGATAAATGAAGAGATGGGCTGTCAGATGTGGATTTCTGCCTGTCTACAGCCATGTTAAGTACGGTTCATTCAATAGGTAAATTGGACAAGTCTAAAGCACTATAAAACACAGTACAGACATAATAAAATAAGTACAGTGGAAACATTTCTATGTTCCAGATAGCTTACAAATGTTGGGTTTTAGCCAAATCCAGAACGTAAAATATTTTGTTACAATAAACTATATACCCAGGAATGGCTCCAGTATAGAATATTAACTACATTTAAAATGTTCTGCTTCTGAACAGTAAAAATATTTTAGCAGAGACTTTGCGGTGTGGCGAGTTACTGAACTGAAATATAGTATAATATAGCGATATCCCCCTTTAAAGAATTTATTTCAGCCTAGAACCTTCACTTCCCATTAAATGTTCTGTAGATATTAAAAATTGTCATTTACAGGAGAAAGGGAAATATGACTCATGACTGCCACATCTTAGGCTGGGTACACAGGATGATTTTTTTGGGCAAACGGACCGATATTTTCGTATGTCAGTCGGAAAAATTGTCGGGGTTTATGATTGGTGTCAGTAAATCATGGCCAATCGTGTGGTCTCCTATTGACAGTCAATCAAGGCTATGACTGCTGACATCACATCCAATGATTGACTGTGGTTTCCCCTGCTACCTCTGCTGTACATGCTAAAGCTTATAAAAAGCTCTTTGAGAAGAGGGAGGAGGCAGATACTTTTGCCAAAATGGAAGAGAACTTATCATTAAATATCTGGTTACAAATGCATGAAATAAACTGGTAAAAATAGAATTTGGGGTTGCAGGCAGATAACTGAATAGTCACCAGGTTTTTGTTTTAAGGGTGGGCATGCTGTTTCATACCTGCAGTACTCACATGGATCCCTGCTGTCTGAACATTGACCATCATGTGCAACAGATCATTAGCCAAAGTTATGGCTAGGTTAATAGGCTCAAAAGGGGTATGTTATTGGTGTCTTAGTGCAATGGATCCACCCTCCTCTGTTGGAATAATTGTATGTGATATTGGACTGGAATAAAAATACCTAAAATAGTCAAATGTGAATGATTCAAAAATGTTGCCACAAAGTACACGAGGTAAAGGTTTTCACACAGTTTGGATATAAGCTCTTATACAAGCAGTATTATATGGACAGTTAGATCAAATGGTTTCCATAGTTTCACTACAGCTTCAGTTGGTTTCATCATAGTGTCTGAATGGTCCTCAAGTTAGAAAACCACTGTCCTGTATTATGTCAGTGACCATGCGGTATTTCATCATGTTGAATTGGTCAGAAATAGAGATGTAATGTGGGTTCGATTATAACTCAGTTTCAAATCGAATCTGAGGGTTTCGAAGTCCCTACGAAACTTTCGGAAATCCCGAATTTCACAGAACCCGAATTTTTTGAATTTTAAATTTTTAGCGAAAATCGAAAGTAGATAATTATCGAAAATCAAAAGTAGATAATAATCGAAAACCGAAAGCAGACTATTTTCGAAAATTGAAACTCGAACTTCGAAAACGAAACTCAACAGTTTCGAACATCTCTAGTCAGAAATTAAAATAATTTGTCACTTGTCTTTCTATGAATTTCTTACTAAATCTATAACTGTACCTGACCTGAAAGACAGACACTAAGCTGGAAATTATATACAATATGCCTAATGTGTTATGCACAGCAGCATCCAACCCATTTTATTATACAGATAACCAATATTCTGGCATCCTCTCAATATAAACCAATCGATGTCAACCTACAGTCAGCACTTCATCTAAAAGTCAAAGTACATTTGCTGTTGAATCAAAACCCGGGAAATGATACACGTATATACTTGAGTATAAGCCGAGGTTTTTAGGTTTAAAAACAACCTAAAAACCTTGCCTCGGCTTATACTCGAGTCACAAGACACTTACCTTCAATCCAGAAGCAGCCGCGAGTCAGGCCGGCAGTTCCCAGTAGTTCTTCACGGTTGCGCGATGATTCATCGCGCACGCTGGCGGATGACGTCATCGCGCAGCCGCGAAGCAGTACTGGGAACTGCCGGCCTGACTCGCGGCTGCTTCTGGATTGCGGCAGCCGGCAGAGAGAGGAAGACTGAAGACCAGATACGTTAAGTGAGCTGGGGGGGGGGACTGGGGGGACGTACATGCCATGCAGACACCCACATTACCTTTTTACTATAGGTGGTAGGAAACTACAACTCCCAGCAACCAAGCATGCTGGGAGTTGTAGTTTCCAAACATCTACAGTGGAATGGTATTAGGGTGGGGGACAGTATGCCATACAGTAACCCCCAATACCTTTCTACTATAGGTGGTTGGAAACTACAACTCCCAGCAACCAAGCATGCTGGGAGTTGTAGTTTCCAAACATCTACAGTGGAAAGGTATTAGGGTTACTGTATACCCTCGGCTTATACTCGAGTCAATCATGTTTTTCTAATCTTGGAGGCAAAAATGGGTACCTCGGCTTATACTCGAGTATATACGGTACTGGGTTTTTGAAAGGTTGTACCTTCACAGAACTCAAATTTTGGCACTAGAAATATTTTCACGATTATGGTATTACGTTTAATTATGTTTAATTAAACAAATAACCACAACACCAATGCAAAAGGGGAATGTCTACTGTTTATTTGGATAAATTATCTATGACACATCCTTTCTGTATTTGTTTTAATGTGTTCTTCATTCCATTTAGCTGGTAACATAAGCCATAACATAGGTGTGTTATGACAATGACCACAAGATATTATTATTATTATTATTATTAGGGATTTATGTAGCTCCAACATCTTCTGTGGCGCTTTACAATAACAATCATAAATTACACACAAGGGTAATCCATATTATACAAAATCAAATATTTTACATACAAAGGTAAAGAATACATTATAAGTACACAGCATCATGAGTTTTTTACAGCAATACCATGATACAATAGAAAAGAGGACCCTTTCCATAAGCTTACAGTATAGAGGAAATAAGGGTGAGACATAAGGTGACGTGAATAGGTAGACTGTACTACATTGGCAGTGTTGTTTGATTAGTGTGCCAGGTTATATGCTTGCCTGAAAAGGGTGGGTTTTGAGGTTATCTTTTAAGATATTAAGCAACAGTGAATGACGGACAGATGGAAGAAAGGAGTCCCAGAGCAGAGGGGCAGCATGATCAAAGTCCTGAATGCAGCATGAGAAAAGGTGACAAGGGTGGATGAGAGGAGGATGCCATTCATAGAACAGAGGTTTTGTCTGGGATGGTATGCTTGGATCAGGTCTGAGATGTATGCTGATGGTGCTGTATTGGATAGTGCTTTATAGGATAGGGTAAGAAGCTTGAACTTGATCCTTTGCGTGATGTGCAGCCATTGGAGAGACTGACAGAGAGGAGAGGCATTAGAAAAGCAAGAATACAAATGAATGAGCCAGGCAGCAGAGTTTAGGATAAGTTAAAGTGGTGCCAGGTGTTTTTTTGGTAAACCACAAAGGAGGGAGTTGCAGTAGTCAAGTCTGGATTTGATTAATGCATGAACTAGGATTTTGGTAGCTTCATGCAAGAGGAAGGGACGAATAAGAGAGATGTTTCTGAGTTGGAGCCAACAGGAGTTGGCAAGTGAGTTGATATGAGGTTTGAATAAAAGATCAGAATCTAGCATTATTTCTCGGCAATGAACATAGGGAGATGGGGGTATAGGCGTGTCGTTAATATTAACAGTGAGACAATTGATGGAAACAGATCCTGACAAGTTCAGTCTTGTCCATGTTTAGGTCCAGTTTAAGGAAGCAGGAGGACACGTAGGGAGATGAGATGTAAATTTGGGTATCATCAGCATACAGACAATACTGGAATCCAAATGAACTAATTAATTGTCCAAGGCCATAAGTGTAAATGGAGAAGAGGGCAGAGTATGGAGCCTTGTGGGACCCCCACAGAAAGGGGGCAGGGCTGGAGCTAATTACAGAGCGGAAAATGCTAAATGTAATACCAGTGAAATAGGAACATAGCCAAGAAAGAACAGTATCCTGGATAGAAGGAGGCAAGGCTCTGGAGAAGTAGAGGGTGATCTACTGTATCAAATGCAGAGGACAGATCAAGAAGAATAAGCAAAGAGTAGTGACCTTTAGATTTAGCATTAAGTAGATCATTGGTCACTTTAGTGAGGGCAGATTTGGTGGAGTGGTTAGGGCAGAAGCCTTACTGGAGGTGGTCAAAGAGAGAGTTAGTAGAGAGGTGGTGGACCAGGTCAGCATAGACATGTCTTTCCAGCTGTTTGGAAGCAAAAGGGAGATAGGCCGGTAGCTGAAAAGAGCGGATAGGTCCAGAGAGGGTTTAAGTATAGAGGATACCATGGCATGTTTAAATGAGATGGGGAATGTATCAGTGGATAGGGACAGGTTAAAGAGAGATGTTAAGGCTGGTATGAAGGAAGAGGAGAGGAGAGAAGAGGAATGAGATAAGAGAGAATGGGGTTGAGTGGGCAGGTGGTGAGACATGTCCTGGATAGAAGAGAGTCCCTGTTTGGTAATAGTGGTGAAGCACGTTAGGGGGGGAATTAGAGGGATTAAGCAATGAAGGAAGGTTAGACAGCTAGGGTTTGCAGAAAAACCATTTCTAAAGTTATTAAATTTTTTCCCGTTAAATATGTGGCTATTACATCAGCCAATAGACAAGTTAAAGGCGGAGGAGGTGGCAGGGAGTTAAATACTTCAAAGAGCTGTTTAGGGTAATGGGATTGTGTGGATATTTTTCATCATGTTGAAGCGTTCTATTCATCAAGTCCACACTAAAATAAATTCCCTGACCTAAAGGGCATGTCCACCCCTTTTTTTTACTTTTAATATATTGTAGGGCTTCCTCCCCCAGCCCCAACTGCATTATTATTATGTCCAGAAACTCCCACGAACTCTACTTACCTTCTGTCTTTCTTCCGACGCACTGTCCCGGCCCTCTGCTTGCATGAAACTGCAAGCAGGGGGCCGGACCGGCAGCCGCGTCCGTGATTGGCTGAGAGGCAGCCAATCAGGGACGAGGCTACCGGCAGTGGAGAACGCGGGGGGAGAGAGGGAAGGTAAATAGAGTTCGGAGGAAGTCTCTGGACATAATAATAATGCGGTTGGGGAGGAAGCCCTACAATACCCCAAAGGGGTTTTACACTAGGGGGAGGGAGAGGAAAACGGGAGGGAGAGGGACGGGAGGGCTGCTCTGAGCAAGTCAAAAACCTCTGAGAGGAAGCCTCAGAGGCGGAAACAATTTCTCTCCCTGCAATGCTCCTGGTGGTCAGTTTTTGGGACTTTGGAGGGACATTACAGGAGAACCATTTGGAGCTGGGATGTAAGGTAAGGATTTTATTACACTACAGAATGGGTTAAATTCTAGTTTTAGGGGTGGACCTGCCCTTTAAAAGGTCAGAAACTGATAATTAAAATGTGTCAATTGCCTTCCTATTTCTTTCCTGACTAGACATATCACTCTACTTTACTAGTGTCAAAACTGTACATTATGCCAAAGATGAAACTGAACATTCTGGTCTGTAAAAAAGTTGCCAATAAAGCACATTTGCTGCATCTCATGTTCGTCTTCTATAACAGTGATTTATTAAGGTGAAAGACTTACACATTCAGTTGCAATCCAAACACGATAAACTAAACTGCAAATAAGTCTGTAGACATGTAAAATATCAAATGCTGTGTGCCATGTCAGGTATTTTGTATAAATTATTCACAAGAAAACAGTGCAGTAGTTTCCATGTAATAAGATCTGCCATTTAGGAAATATCACAGGATTACAAATTACAGTGTATTCAGTGTGGTAAATAACTGGCTCACATCTGTATAATTAGAGGCAGGCTAGAAAGTCAAACATGACTATGGGCACACAAGACTTAAGTTTAAAATACATTTGATAAAATAGATACAGATACATTAACCCAGGAACAGTTCCTAAACATGTTTATAATTGAAGATCTTTTTTATTTCTCAAATGATAAAACTTTTTTATCCACAGCAGTAAAAATACAACTTTTATAAAATGAACCTTTGACTTGAGACAAAGCAAGTTATGGTGTAAGCTAGTGGTGGAAAAACATTTTTTAACATTAGAAGCTAGTCGGGGAACTCTAGGAGCCAATTTAGAAACTTAGGTGTGTTGGCTACCTGTCTGCTGGGTCCTAGTGGCAACATTTAAAGAGAAATACATGGCAATAATTATTTCACTTCAGGCAAACTCCTATAAAACTAGGCACAACCACTATGTTTGCAACTTTACAGATGCTTTTATGCTACGTTCACACGTTACATAAAGATTTTTGTTCTAATAGAGAGGGGAAGTGGCTGGTAGACCCCCTGCAGACTTTCAACATCATTTAGCAATTCAGCAGGATGGATCTCTAAACAATGTCGGACGGAGCCTCTAGACCAGGAATGTCAAACTTGCGGCACTTCAGATGTTTGAAAACTACAATTCCCAACTCCAATGCTGGAAGTTGTTCTTTTCAGACATCTAGAGGAATGCAAGTTTGATTTCCCTGGTCTTGACACATTAGATTCTCACCCAAAGTAATATTTGTCAGCTGTTTTGTTTTGAATTATCTATCATGGGGATAGCTTTAATTATAATGGTGTGATTGAATGCTTGGTTCCACTATCACATGCAAGAATTTTGCAAAGAGCTGCTGTGTGTGATACTCGTGTGTGCTGCGTTCCAGGCCATATCATGTTATTGGCACAAAAAGTTATGCATGCATGCAAACCACTAACGGACCAGGCCACAGCGCAAATAGTGGGAACTACCCGGTAGCATTGCATTGGCAATGCAAACTGGAAGCGTGAATGGAGCGCAAACCACACTCCGACACACAGTAGTGGGACCTAGCCCTGAGGGTGTTGCCTTCTTGTTCTTCTCGAGCTCCTCTGCTGCGGGCACTTTATTAGGCCTAAAAAGACTGACCCTGGCCTCTAAAACATTATTTATATAAAAATGTACATGTATATTTTTGATAGATTTAAAAAAAGATAGATTGTTTTCTTCTATAGGAGTGTAAACCCACTATGTGAATGCAAACGAGCAGTTTAAAGATGAAATACAGTCAACTATTGCTCTTAGTTTTACCTAGTTTACTGTACAAAACAAATGCACATCCTCCAGTCTCCACAAAAAAGATTAGTCACAAACCTCCCAGTCAGTGACCACAATAATGCAGGATTGTTCTGGGAAATTGGCACATAATACAAGGAATACCATGCAAGTAAAGACATGATAGGATGATTTCAACCAGTCTTTAGTAAAACAAAATACTAATAACAGGGAGAAGCAATAAAAGTTCTTATTGTTAAAAATGGTGCTAATTTTGCCCCAACCATTATTTAACATTTAAAGCCAACATCTGATTGGTTGGTGCAAAATTAGCACCATTTTTAACAATAAGAACTTTTATTGAATAACCCTGTAAATTTATTAATAATATTTTTTTGGGAGGAAAAGGACTATACTGTTAAAGGAATAGTTCACACAAAAAATGAATTATTGCTTTAAAGTAGTGATTAAAGACCGGGAGGTAAAGGACCTATTCCTTACCTTCCTTCCTTCAATCATTCGACCAGGAACGAAGGTTAGTATATTTACCTCGCACGCGTTCTACCGCCAGATCAGTTGACATGTCCCGACCAATTCCTGGTTTAGTGTAGTTAAACTATGCCCGGAAGCGGTCGGCAATTTGCAATGGAGCGGGTGGTGGAATATACTAACCTTCTTTCCTGGCTCCTGGTCGAGTGATTGAAGAACGGAAGGTCCTTTACCTCCCGCTCTTCAATCACTACTTTAAAGGAATAGTTCACTTTGTGTGTGAAGTAACCACTTCCTAACCAATGGTACCTGGGGGAAGACAAGACACCTTTTCACTTTTGGGGGGGGGGGGGGGGGGGGAAACAGTTACATTTGCAACATTTCACTCTTTTACTTACAACAGGGAGATACAACTTATCTGCATTGAAAGTCATTACCCCACATCGGGTGAATTATAGTTAAGGGCAAAAGTAAATAAGGGGAGTTAGAAAGTGACTGACGTCACTGCCCGGCGCCAATTAGTGACTTCAGCCGGCGCGCCAGTACAGGAATGAGCGCGCGGATGCCGGAATGCAGAGCGGAATGCAGAGGACGCTTACCTTCAATGCTGGCACACAGTCCCTGGAACACAGGAAGCCCTTGGATGGAGGAGAGCCCACAGTTCCTGGATGGAGAAGAGCCCACAGGTACAAACTGAACTGGGTGAGGGTGGCATTCAAGATGTTTGGAAACTACAACTCCCAGCATGCTTTATTAGCTGGGAGTTGTAGTTTCCAAACATCTTGAATGCAAGTGAGGTGTGGCATTCAGATGTTTGGAAACTACAACTCCAGCTAATAAAGCATGCTGGGAGTTGTAGTTTCCAAACATCTTGAATGCCACCCTCACTTGGCATTCAAATGTTGGAAACTACAAACTCCCAGCTAATAAAGCATGCTGGGAGTTGTAGTTTCCAAACATCTTGAATGCCAAGTGAGGGTGCATTAATGTTTTGGAAACTACAACTCCCAGCATGCTTTATTAGCTGGGAGTTGTAGTTTCCAAACATCTTAAATGCCAAGTTTCTACCCTCGGTTTATACTTGAGTCAACAACTTGTATTTGGATTTTTAGCTGAAATTGGGTACCTCGGTTTATACTCGGGTCGGTTTATACTCGAGTATATACGGTACATAGCAGTAATTCCAGGGGTTAGAAGTGGCTGGAAGTCTTTACAGAAATTACATAAAAAGCGGAGCAAATTAATCTAAAGAATTAAAACAAAATCAAGAAAAAGGCTTTTTTTGGGGTAAGATTTTATGGATTAATAAAGCCTGCAGAAATGGGTTATATGAACTTCACATTTACATATTTATTTTTATGGAGAAACTTAGAAGAAGATAACCCAGTAATCTAGCACCCCAGATCACTGTCTAAAGCTGGGTACACACACTACAGATTTTTATAAGATGACAGACAGGATCTGCAAGATCCTGTCTGCCATCTTTCAAAGATCTGCATACACACAGTCCCGAGCGCTCTCCCAATGCACATCGTAGGGAGAACGCTCGGGACTGTGTGTTTCCCTCAGCCGCGGCAGACTCCTCTATAGGGAGTCTACCACAGCCGAGGGAAATTTTCCCTCTTTTCTGAACAATCTTTCAGTGGCCGCGTGCTCGTTCGTAAATGTAAAGTACACACAGTACCGATAAAGCCCCGATACCGTCTGATCTGACGGTATTGGGCTTTATTGGCATGGTGTGTACCCAGCTTAAGGCTTTGTACATATGTACTACCTTGTGAATGAGACCAAACGTCCAACCCATGGCACAAAATTGATAAACGCCCTCTAGTCCACACAGTCATAAGTGTGTACAAGGCTTTATTCTTTTCTAAATTTCATATTTTATCCTATAAATTACAAACAAAATTGTGCATTTATGCTAATGGTCATGGCCACAAGTAACTATAGTGTTCTACGTTACCTAGATTCAAATTATATTTATGGGCAACTAAATTCATTGTATCATTATATAGCTCCTATAGTCATCTGTATTGACCTAGAAAGGGAGGGCTGCCCCACCACACCAATTGTGAATCAGGATATGACATTCCTGTTATTGTCACATTATACACCTTTGTAGAGCAAATTGCCTTGCCTGATTGGAAGCAGAGCTTTCCTTTGTGTTTGAAAGGCTGCCCTAGATTTTAACTCCCAAGGTCTTGTTGCCAGGGTTGCAGCTGCACACAGTAAGTTTCTGCTAGAATGCATGTTCTAAAGGGGTCTACAAAGACATCTATTATATGACTGCACACATAACACAGAGCACACTGTGGTATTGCACTCATCCTCTCTCCCTAAACAAGCTAGAAATACAACAAATTCTGCTTCATCTGGACTATTCCAGGATAAATAAAGATAAGGCATTAAAAGGAATATCCCAATCACAATGTTCTATTTTTTCAACCCTTCTTTTATTCTTAAATTGCAAATAAACCTACAAAGGTGCAGTCTAGTATCTGAAGTTCTTGTCTCCCCTGTTCCCTGTGCTTTGTACACATTAAAGATTGTTGCAGTTCACACTTGCTGCTTGTGGCTCGTCTACATTTTGTCTTCATAAGCTGTACTTTGCCACTTAAGACAGAGTGGAGTAGACTTGAAGCCGAAAAAGGACAATTAACTCTGAGTATCTACACCAGTTCTATTTGAAATTGCACTCCCCTGTTCCCTGCAATGTTAATCAATGATTTATTTAAAATATATTCAAGTGATTGAAATTATAAGCAACATTATACTTCCTCACAAGTCACTCAGCTATGTAGCAGACTAGTATAAAAACTTAAAACTCCACTGTTGTTCCCATTATGATTTATGAAGTGAAAAAAAAGTTTTGACCACTGCTCCCCCTGATCATTCCATCTCTTTCAAGTCCCTCCCCACTTTTTCAGAACTTAACTGAGCATTAAACGCGTTGAGAGGAAGAACGAAAATACCTGAAAATAAGGAACTGATCTAACAAACAAAAACAGAGACTCATAATATAAGGAATAATGTTTCCCTTTCATCATTGAAATAGGAAGTTTAGTCACCTTGTGTTCCCTGTCCTGCAAAAAGCATACAACTGCCATGTTCTTTCATAGGGCCAGGGAACCTTTTATGATGGAACTTTATATTACATGGAAATCGGTACATTATGCCCTATATATTACAAAGCAATTTTTGTAAATAATTAGTATCGATGTCGTAAAGGTGCCCCATACACTATAAACTTACTCCTGCAAAAATTCTCCCAGTGTTCTACACCCGGCTGCTCTTTTTTGTAATCGCCAAATGAATGTGCCAAAAGGGACCGTTAAAGTCAAGAACTGCCGGCCACAAACACACTCTAAAGATTTGAAAGGTTGATAGTTAAATTTATCTAATTCACAAATATACACATGGTACCTCCTAGGTGTCCAATCCCTTCTGGCCACCTCTCTCCATGATATAAATAATAGGGTTGTCCAGTCGTTATATTATTGCAAGGGGTAATCCCATTTTATTGCAGATACAACAACACACAACGTTTTGGCCACTTGGGCTTTAACAACACTTGATAAAGGCCAAGCGTCCAAAACGTTGTGTGTTGTTGTATCTGCAATAAAATGGGATTACCCCTTGCAATAATATAACGCCTGGACAACCCTGTTCTTTATATCGTGGTGTATTGTCTATCTGGCAGAGTAAAATCTATCTAATTTCTTTATAGTGTTTTGGCTAGAATTTTAGACCTGTTAACCTAGACATATAATTCTTACAGCCATATTTCTCACTGCAATGAAATAAACAGAATCCTGCACAACATATGTTGTTGAAACATTACCTGGACAAGACACAGACCCTTGGGCATGCTGCACACCCTGATAAACTATAAAAAAAAATGTAAAAAGGTTGCCATGAACCAATTTAGTTACTAATAATGGGTGCCAGCATTATTTATTTAAAATTACGCCATAATATTTTACCAGTAAAAAAGCCTTTGAATATGTTAAGGGGGAAACAAATTGGCATGTATGCATGTGTATGGAGGGATGCAGAAATTATAAGAAAGCTCTTTTAAATAGAGGACACTTGTATGGAGACCACGGTTACCCTTTAACTATTAATTTGCTTACGCACCTGTTGGAAACCTTTTCATCATTGTGGCTAGGCTCCACATTTGTTGAGGTTGTGATTTTGGGGTCAAAACAATTGCCTTAACTGTATTTATATGCCACTTTAAATGGTAACTGTGGTCCAAAAATGTCTTTAGGTAAATTAACAGGGATTGCTTTTCTGAGGAATTTTGCAATTTACTTTCATTATTTATTTTGCATAGTTTTGAAGATGTTTACATTTATATGTGTGATATGGGAGCAGCATCACCAGATCCCCTGCACTTCCTGCTCTGAAACCACGTGACAGTCCATCTTCCATGTGTCTCCTCCTCCTCATGGGCCCCCATGGCCCTCCCCTTGCAGACCCAGCCTGGCCCCTTCCCTTGCAGCCCCCTGGGCCTTTCCCTTGCAGCCTCCTGTGGCCCCTCCCACTCATGTGCTCTGTAGCCCGCCCACTCATGGGTCATGTGGTCCCTCACACTTGTGGGCCATGTTGCCCCTCCCTTGCAGCCTCCTTGAGCCTTTCACTTGCAGCCTTCTGTGGTCCCTCCCACTCACGGGCCCCAAGGCCCCTCCCACTTGTGCCCCCTCCCACTCATTGTCCCTGTGACCCCTCCCACTCACAGGCCCCAATGACCCCTTCCCCTTGTGGGCTCCCCATTGCCCCTCCCCCACTTGCATCTCAGACCAATACCCCCCTACCCTTTACAGAAAACTGTAAAAGCAGCCTTTTGTAAGGGGTAGGTGGGTATTGGTCTGAGGTGCAAGTGGGGGGGGGGCTACAGAGTTCATGAGTGGGAGGGGCCACAGGGGGCTGCAAGGGAAGGGGCCAGGTTGGGTCTGCAAGGGGAGGGGACACAGGGCCCGCGAGTGGGAAGGGCCAGCAAGTGGGAGGCATTAAAAAAAGCAGTGCTGTGGGCTGTGCTGTTCTTCTCTCCTACCCTTCAGTCATGCACTGTGCATGTGCCAACCGCAGATTAGAGGAGGAAGTAGTATTTCTGACCGCAGATTCAGAACCTCCCACCCCCTAACTTTCTGATCAATTATTTCTTCATATTTTGGGCTGTGCAGCATGTAGAGGTGGTTGATGGCTCGTTTTAAAGGTAGAAACCTGGCCTTTTATTTAAAATAAACTTGTTTCCAGACCGCAGTTCCCCTTCTTCTGATGCATTAGTGATAAAAGCTATAGGGGAAAATACATAGGCAGGTTTTAAATAGCTTTTCTGTGTGACAGTCTGAACAGGAAACTGTGATTTTTGTTAAGAAAGGAAAAATGGTTTAACAGCCATAAATGTTTAAAAATCATTTAGTTTAGTAGTTAAAATAGTTACAACTTGCATACTTAGATGAAAATAACAATAACACTTTTATTGCAAGAATAACATTAATGGCTTGGCAGACAACAGTACTCATCATTACAAAATCAATTAAAAGGCTTCTACAACAGATAACTGTCTATCTAAAGGACAGTCGATATCTGTGTGCATTAATGCTTGTGCGGTCAGGAGCTGGGGCATTTTACATGAATGCCACTTTCAGGAGGAAACAAAAACTGCCTTGTTTTTCAGAAATAAACTCAACCAGAGTAACAACATTTTAGGCAAATGTTTATTTCTGTAACAGAAAACACCATCCATGTGAGAAACGGGATTTTTTTTTGCAGTACTTGCCATCTTCCATATATACAAGTATTTATATTATATATATTATATATATATATATATATTATATATAATATAATTATACACGTATTTTTATATTATATATATTATATATATATTATATATTATATATATTATATATATATATGACCGGTCTGCTGAATTGTAGGCATTACCACAAAAAGGTAAAGTAGAATTAAACTCACAATCAACTTAAGCTAAAACTATTCTGATATTACATCTGATATTCTCATCTATAATAGCAAAATAACTCTTGATCAGTCAGTGAATTGTAGTTGTCCTTTAATGTAACCTTATGAATTTAACTCCATTTTGATTACAATAAACTGCCTACCCGATTAAAAGATATTTTCCCCCCTATATTACATAAATATAACATGCTGAGAAAACAGTACCCAGTTGGAAGTAAATACTGTACCGGTATATACTATTTCAACATCCCACTTATTGCATAGACATATGCAGTCTGCTGACCTAGTGTACTAAGAACTGACGAGCTTGCAAAGATACTGAAAATCTGGATTTGCAAACAAATTTACACACGGGAACTAACATTTATTAAATACTAGAGCTGGCCATAATCTAGTGTGGCTACAAGAAATGTCTGACATACTATGTCAGACTGTTTTGGGCGCCTCCGAGAGATGTCTGACTGGCTCCTTATATCAATTTTTCCCCCAATTCCTGCATAAGGCTTTGTTACCCTTAATATACAATCCTGAATGGTGTGCCTGTTTTTGTTTCTTATGGTCATCAGCCAGTGAAAGAATCCACATAAAAAAACTAGCAGTGCATGAGTGAAACTGGCTTAGGCAATCTAAATAGAAATATTATCTTGTGGGGTAAGGCTGGGTACAGACCAGCTGAGTTTTTGTCCCCACCGAGCATTCGCTACTTGCGTTGGTCGGGACAAATGACTGTCGGCCACTGCTATAGTGGCCACGACCGATTTCATAGGGAAATGCACGATTGGCCATGATCTACCGACAGTCCCGATCACCTGTTTGTCTGATATGGATGAACTAACATCCAAGCTCGGTCGTGGCTGGCCACCCCACACTATCAGATATTTCCGGCTGACCAACCAATACATGGCACTATCGGTCGGTCAGTCGTCCGGAAATATCTGTTGGTGTATACCCAGCCTAAGATAAGAAAGCAATCCCTCAACCAAGAGGACAGCCATATTTCCCAAGTCCCCCCAACAGCAGGTCACTTTATCAGGGCAGATCATCTCCCTCTTAATAACTTTGGGGTACAGTAGGTCCTCCCCCCAGCCCCAACCGCTATAATAGTCTTTTTACAGAAACTACCCTGATCATTTCATACTCTTTCCTCTTTCCGGCATACTGTCCTGGCCCTCTGCTTGCATGAAACCTGCATTCAGGGGGCCGGATCTGTGCAAACAGAGGGCCGGACCGCAGCCGCGCCAATCACGGATGCGGCTGCGGCCAGTGGAGAACGCCGGGGGAGAGTAATTTATGATTGGGAGAGTTTCTGTAAAACTCAGTGTTTCTCCCTAGGGTCTTTTAGAGCCGGCGCCCACCCGGCTACTTTTCATGTCACACCCGGACCTGGAAAAAAAAAATTCTTTAAAAGAATTTAGAAGTAGGTTAATAGGTGTGGTGCCAATAGGCAGTAAAAACTAAAACTCCCTCCCCCAAACTCATGCTCAGCCAGACCCCTTTTTTTACAACTGCAAGAATATTTAGCACGTTAAAAGCTTACCCAAGGCCACAAAAGGGTATCACATTGTGCTTGTGCTGCTATGTTTAGGTTACCTGCAGATGTTGTCGAACTACAACTCCCTGCATTCTACAACCATGGAATGCTGGGAGTTTATAGTTTTCAAACTCTAGTGGGACAAAAGTTAGACATCCCTGACCATATAATAAGCATGTCAGTGCACATTTTCCCTTACCACCAAATTTCCCCGTCCTACACCCCCCACCCGGCTACTTTTTCATCCACCGCTCTACTTTTCATGCCACCCGGCAGGGAAAAAATTCTGGGGAGACACCTGAAAACTATTATAGTCGTGTGGGGTGGGGATGGGGGAGGGAGACCTACTGTACCCAAAAGTATTTACACTAGGATGGGAGAGCAAAACGTGTGTGAGAGTGGAGGTGGCAGGGCAGCATGGCAAAATTCTTCCGGACGGAGACAGACGAACAGTCCTATATGGACTCTGCCAAGCTCCAGGTGGCCAGTTTTCTGGACTTTGGACGGCATAAGCAGGCAGCCATTGGGAGCTGGATGTAAGGTAAGGATTTTTCAACAACAGATTGGGGCCAGTAGTGTTGTTAAATTATGTTTTGTGGGGGTGGATATCCCTTTAAGTGCAGTCTCTCTAAGGGGTTTTCTTCTCATAATTAGCTATTGCTTTCTGTGCAATCATACTGCAAGGATACATCTTCCTCCCACGCCTTCCCCCTATCATCCTTTGGTGCATACCCCCTCTTGGCTCATCCCCTGAGGCGAACCTCCAGTTTGGTTGACTCTCAATAGTCATCTGTAACTGTGGGTTTAGTAAATTATGGTATGATTTAGATGTGGCAGTCGTTTTCTTAGGTAGGCATATCTTTAATAGAATGACTTTAAGACCATTTTAGAGGCACTAAAGGGAGGTTAACGGTGAGCTGCTACTGGCTTTTTTAGTTTTAAGCCACGTTAACCATTTGCACTAAGGGTTAACGTGCTTTAAGAGTAGCTGCTCTTTAGGGTATCTCCACCCTTATAAATTTTTTTTTTAAAAATGGGAAAACCCTTCCCACCCCTAACCACTATATTAGATTTCCAAAAAAGAACCTGAACGGCACTTACAGCCCCTCGCTCCATCGCGGCACTATGATCCGGCTCCCTGCTTGCCAGAACTAGCAAACGGAGCAGGACCTCAGCCGTGATTGGCTAAGAGGCAACCAATCACAGCCACGGCTGTGGGCAACAGAAAACGCTGCAGGAGTAAAGGGCTGTAAGTACAGTTCGTATTTTTTTTTTTTTTTAAATAAATCCAATATAGCATTTGTGGGGTGGGAAGCCATGCCCTACATTTTAAATATAAAACATTTTACACTAGGTGAAGGGCAGCCAGGGAGGGATTAGGGAGGGAGGGGCTTCTCTGCACTTGCCACTGTCCTTTTTAGAGGACAAGGAGGAAGCAGGAACCTTTCATACAGGAAGACACCTCCTACTCTTCAGTTTCCTGGACTTTGGACAAGCACTGCAGGGGAACCATTTGGAGCAGAGATGTAAGATTTTTTTTTAAAATATACAGTGGGGCCAGTAGTCGGTTAAATTTTAGTTTTGGGGGTGGACATGCCCTTTAAGACTGAATCTTTAACTCCAACAATAGCTGGCGTTAAAGATTTGGATTCTCAACGTAGAGAGAGCAGCTATCGTCTCTCGTTGCCTGTAATTACTGGAGCAAACAGGAGCGCTAGTGGATCTCTATACATTGCCCCTTATGCCCTACTTTTCCTGTCTGTACAATGCTGTTTTAGTAAAGAAATACCATAGAAAGTCATAGTTTTTGTGTAAATTCATCTAAATATGATATAGCTTTCTTAGTTATTTTGTAAAAAATAATACACTTCAACATAGAACTACGGCTGAAATAAGAAACACACCCTGCAGCTGTATTTTTTTGGCCTTTTCTTACTTCGTGCCAAACAGCTATTGTGATCTGGGCTCTAAAGCTTAAATTCTAAATCTGCCAACTATTTAAGTAATAAAGGATCTCTCTCCTCTGCTCTGTGGCCTAGTGATTTCAGTACATGATTTATACAGTGTAGTGGAGCTTTTATTACCATTCACAAATTTTTCTGTTGATTTGTGTAAAAGGATAACAAACAAACAAGCATTCCATGTCCATAAAAGGCAGCAGAAGGAGGATTTATTTAAGTCTTGGCTAAAGTAAGTACACATGGGCGATTCACCTGAGATCCGTGATAATTGGGTGACCTTCAATCGCCTGTGTGTAAGTGTTCGTTGGGTTTGTTTACATACACAATCGGCCATTCGTCAAATGCTGGTGTGTACAAAACCTTTACTGAAGGGACTCTCTTTAATAATTTCTTCAGATAGTAAGAAGTGTATTATCTCTACAATTTACAAACTGTGGCTTGTGTACATTAAAATGTAAAGATCAAAACTGAAAGTCAGACAGAGGCTGTATAAACCTCCAGATATGCAGAGGATAAAAGTCTAATGATGTAATGCAGTGGGTAGAAGAAAAGATGAGCGTTACAATCTGTAGTCATATGACAATTATATTCTAGCCCGAAAGGACTATATAAGGACATCTGTAGACACAGAGGAAACTGTGGTTTTCTTTTATAAAAGTTTCACATCACAACTGACAGAAATTGTATGTTCCATTCATTCCATTGCCTAGCAGGCTGGGTGAATTTAATCTATAGTTTTGTGTGTTCCCTAAAGGCTTGTGAGCACATATTAAATCACACAACTGTGCTTTAGGAAGTTGTTGCTGGTAAACTAACTTATTAAAGTAATTTGATCAGGGTCCACAAAGAGGCACTAGTTTTGTGTTAAATTGTTTTTCTATGAATGTGAGAACTACTAAAATAATGAGTCAAGCATATATGACACATTCACTGAAAATTTTCAATACACATTTTATTCTAAAGGTGGAAACGTTGTTGTCCCCTTAAAAGACGTTCATCCTATAAATTCATTTTCTTAACTTCCAGCCCAGAAAGTCCAGAAAGTGTGACCAATTTTTGGTACCTAAGTCGGCAAAAACTGTACTGACTTCGGAATAAAAAAAATCAATTAGTGGTAATTTAGACCACTTTTAAGACAGAAGTTGTGACAGATCAAAGGGTATTGCAAAAGACACCAGCATAGCCACTGCAAACTATTCAATAGATGTTGCTCAAATGCAGATGCAAATGTTACAATGGAGCTTTTTAGCTGGTGTTAGAGTTGCGCATCAGGTAGCGACACATCCAAATTTACCCCGAAATGCAAATATATATGAGGTCTGGAAACTACAATTGCATTTTTGGGTAAATTCGGATCGAGTGATACTTGTTGTGGCAAGTGGTGTTCTAACACCAGTGTTAAAGTTGCGCTAAAAGCAGATGCAAAGGTTATATTTAATAGGTTGCAGGTAGTTGCGCAGGAAAACTCAGTTAGCGTGAATTTAAAGGGGATCTCCACCCCCAAAACTATTTTTTGCTGTAGTTTGATATGTTATCACATTTAGACATTACTTTAGATTTTTAGGCCCAAACTGCAACCAACGTCTTTATTCATATTGGCAGTGACAAGCTTGGTTGATCAATATCAGGTAGTACACCACTTCCTAGACAATAATTCTTTTGGTTGTGTCCCAACACCAGACCCATTTTTATGACCTTTCCCCGAGTACCCTATTGAGTTACTATGGATGCCCCCAGTCACTTCTAACCCATTCCTGTGCCCTCAGCCCAGCACGGGCTATGCAGGATTAGTATTAACTGAAGAAAAGATGTACTCCATGCTAAGCAGAGTAAAATGGTATATTCAATAAGGAATTAATAAAAATCAATACATTGTTTCAATCAGCAAGAAGGCTTTAAGCCTGAACATCCCTTTGTGCATGGCAATGGTACCTATTCCTTCAGCTTTGCCTAATCTTGTGTTTCTTTTCTGCATGTTCATTTAGGGGGACCAGATATAGCGAGAGATGGCAAGTATCATTCCAATAATCAATCCCAAGATAAATGAAGAATGGGCTGTCAGATGTGGATTTCTGCCTGTCTACAGCCATGTTAAGTACGGTTCATTCAATAGGTAAATTGGACAGTTCTAAAGCACTATAAAACACAGATTACAGACATAATAAAATAAGTACAGTGGAAACATTTCTATGTTCCAGATAGCTTACAAATGTTGGGTTTTGCCAAATCCAGAACGTAAAATATTTTGTTACAATAAACTATATACCCAGGAATGCTCCAGTATAGAATATTAACTACATTTAAAATGTTCTCGCTTCTGAACAGTAAAAATATTTAGCAGAGACTTTGTCGGTGTGGCGAGTTACTGAACTGAAATATAGTATAATATAGCGATAATCCCCCTTTAAAGAATTTATTTCAGCCTAGAACCTCACTTCCATTAAATGTTTGCTGAGATATTAAAAATTGTCATTTACAGGAGAAAGGGAAATATGCTCATGAACTGCCACATCTTAGCTGGGTACACAGGATGATTTTTTTGGGCAAACGGACCGATATTTTCGTATGTCAGTCGGAAAATTGTCGGGGTTTATGATTGGTGTCAGTAAATCATGGCCAATCGTGTGGTCTCCTATTGACAGTCAATCAAGGCTATGACGCTGACATCACATCCAATGATTGACTGTGGTTTTCCCTGCTACCTCTGCTGTACATGCTAAAGCTTATAAAAAGCTCTTTGAGAAGAGGGAGAGGCAGATACTTTTGCCAAAATGGAAGAGAACTTATCACTTAAATATCTGGTTACAAATGCATGAATAAACTGGTAAAAATAGAATTTGGGGTTGCAGGCAGATAACTGAATAGTCACCAGGTTTTTTTGTTTTAGGGTGGGCATGCTGTTTCATACCTGCATTACTCACATGGATCCCTGTCTGTCTGAACATTGACCATCATGTGCAACAGATCATTGCCAAGTTATGGCTAGGTTAATAGGCTCAAAAGGGGTATGTTATTGGTTGTCTTAGTGGCAATGGATCCACCCTCCTCTGTTGATTAATTGTATTGATATGGACTGATAAAAATACCTAAAATAGTCAAATGTGAATGATTCAAAAATGTTGCCACAAAGTACAACGAGGTAAAGGTTTTCACACAGTTTTGGATATAAGCTCTTATACAAGCAGTATTAGAGACAGTTAGATCAAATGGTTTCCATAGTTTCACTACAAGCTTCAGTTGGTTTCATCATAGTGCCTGAATGGTCCTCAAGTTAGAAAACCACTGTCCTGTATTATGTCAGTGACCATGCGGTATTTCATCATGTTGAATTGGCAGAAATGAGATGTAATGGGGGTTCGATTATAACTCGTTTCAAATCGAATCTGAGGGTTTCGAAGTCCCTACGAAACTTTCGGAAATCCCAATTTCACAGAACCCGAATTTTTTGAATTTTAAATTTTTAGCGAAAATCGAAAGTAGATAATTATCGAAAATCAAAAGTAGAATAATCGAAAACCGAAAGCAACTATTTTCGAAAATTTGAAACTCGAACTTCGAAAACGAAACTCAACGTTTCGAACATCTCTAGTCAGAAATTAATAATTTGCACTTTTCTTTCTATGAATTTCTTACTAAATCTATAACTGTACCTGACCTGAAAGACAGACACTAACTGGAAATTATAACAATATGCCTATGTGTTATGCACAGCAGCATCCAACCCATTTTATTATACAGATAACCAATATTCTGGCATCCTCTCAATATAAACCAATCGATGTCAACCTACAGTCCGCACTTCATCTAAAAGTCAAAGTACATTTTGCTGTTGAATCAACGGGAAATGATACACCGTATATACTTGAGTATAAGCCGAGGTTTTTAGGTTTAAAAATCAACCTAAAAACCTTGCCTCGGCTTATACTCGAGTCACAAGACACTTACCTTCAATCCAGAAGCAGCCGCGAGTCAGCGGCGCAGTTCCCAGTAGTTTCTTCACGGTTGCGCGATGATGTCATCGCGCACAGCTGGCGGGATGACGTCATCGCGCAGCCGCAAGCAGTACTGGGAACTGCCGGCCTGACTCGCGGCTGCTTCTGGATTGCGGCAGCCGGCAGAGAAGGAGAACTGAAGACCAGATACGGTAAGTGAGCTGGGGGGGGGACTGGGGGGACAGTATGCCATGCAGACACCCACATTACCTTTTTACTATAGTGGTAGGAACTACAACTCCCAGCAACCAAGCATGCTGGGAGTGTAGTTTCCAAACATCTACAGTGGAATGGTATTAGGGGGGACAGTATGCCATACAGTAACCCCCAATACCTTCTACTATAGGTGGTTGGAACTACAACTCCCAGCAACCAAGCATGCTGGGAGTTGTAGTTCCAAACATCTACTGGAAAGGTATTAGGGTTACTGTATACCCTCGGCTTATACTCGAGTCAATCATGTTTTTTTCAATCTTGGAGGCAAAAATGGGTACCTCGGCTTATACTCGAGTATATACGGTACTGGGTTTTTGAAAGGTTGTACCTTCACAGAACTCAAATTTGGCACTAGAAATATTTTCACGATTATGGTATTACGTTTAATTATGTTTAATTAAACAAATAACCACAACACCAATGCAAAAGGGAATGTCTACTGTTTATTTGGATAAATTATCTATGACACACTCTTTCTGTATTTGTTTTAATGTGTCTTTCATTCCATTTAGCTGGTACATAAGCCATAACATAGGTGTGTTATGACAATGACCCAAGATATATTATTATTATTATTATTAGGATTTATGTAGCTCCAACATCTTCTGTGGCGCTTTACAATAACAATCATAAATTACACACAGGGTAATCCATATTATACAAAATCAAATATTTTACATACAAGGTAAAGATATTATAGTACACAGCATCATGAGTTTTTTATACAGCAAACCATGATACAATAAAAAAGGACCCTTTCCATAAGCTTACAGTATAGAGGAAATAAGGGTGAGACATAAGGTGACGTGAATAGGTAGACTGTACTACATTGGCAGTGTTGTTTGATTAGTGTGCCAGGTTAATGCTTGCCTGAAAAGGGTGGGTTTTGAGGTTATCTTTTAAGAATATTAAGCAACAGTGAATGACGGACAGATGGAAGAAAGGAGTCCCAAGCAGAGGGGCAGCATGATCAAAGTCCTGAATGCAGCATGAGAAAAGGTGACAAGGGTGGATGAGAGGAGGATGCCATTCATAGAACAAGGTTTTGTCTGGGATGGTATGCTTGGATCAGGTCTGAGATGTATGCTGATGGTGCTGTATTGGATAGTGCTTTATAGGATAGGGTAGAAGCTTGAACTTGATCCTTTGCGTGATGTGCAGCCATTGGAGAGACTGACAGAGAGAGAGGCATTAGAAAAGCAAGAATACAAATGAATGAGCCAGGCAGCAGAGTTTAGGATAAGTTAAAGTGGTGCCAGTGTTTTTTTGGTAAACCACAAAGGAGGGAGTTGCAGTAGTCAAGTCTGGATTTGTTAATGCATGAACTAGGATTTTGGTAGCTTCATGCAAGAGGAAGGGACGAATAGAGAGATGTTTCTGAGTTGGAGCAACAGGAGTTGGCAAGTGAGTTGATATAGGTTTGAATAAAAGATCAGAATCTAGCATTATTTCTCGGCAATGAACATAGGGAAATGGGGGTATAGGCGTGTCGTTAATATTAACATTGAGACAATTGATGGAAACGATCCTGACAAGTTCAGTCTTCCATGTTTAGGTCCAGTTTAAGGAAGCAGGAGAACACGTAGGAGATGAGATGTAAATTTGGGTATCATCAGCATACAGACAATACTGGAATCCAAATAACTAATTAATTGTCCAAGGCCATAATTGTAAATGGAAAGAGGGCAGAGTATGGAGCCTTGTGGACCCCCACAGAAAGGGGCAGCAGGCTGGAGCTATTTACAGAGCGGAAAATGCTAAATGTAATACCAGTGAAATAGGAACATAGCCAAGAAAGAACAGTATCCTGGATAGAAGGAGGCAGCTCTGGAGAGTAGAGGGTGATCTACTGTATCAAATGCAGAGGACAGATCAAGAAGTAAGCAAAGAGTAGTGACCTTAGATTTAGCATTAAGTAGATCATTGGTCACTTTAGTGAGGGCAGATTGGTGGAGTGGTTAGGGCAGAAGCCTTACTGGAGGTGGTCAAAGAGAGAGTTAGTAAGAGGTGGTGGACCAGGTCAGCATAGACATGTCTTTTCCAGCTGTTTGGAAGCAAAAGGAGATAGGCCGGTAGCTGAAAAAGCGGATAGGTCCAGAGAGGGTTTATATATAGGATACCATGGCATGTTTAAATGAGATGGGGAATGTATCAGTGGATAGGGACAGGTTAAAGAGAGATGTTAAGGCTGGTATGAAGGAAGAGAGAGAAGAAGAGGAATGAGATAAGAGAGAATGGGGTTGAGTGGGCAGGTGGTGAGACATGTCCTGGATAGAAGAGAGTCCCTGTTTGGTAATGTGGTGAAGCACGTTAGGGGGGGAATTAGAGGGATTAAGCAATGAAGGAAGGTTAGACAGCTAGGGTTTGCAGAAAAACCATTTCTAAAGTTATTAAATTTTTTCCCGTTAATATGTGGCTATTACATCAGCCAATAGACAAGTTAAAGGCGGAGGAGGTGGCAGGAGTTAAATACTTCAAAGAGCTGTTTAGGGTAATGGGATTGTGTGGATATTTTTCATCATGTTGAAGCGCTTCTATTCATCGTCCACACTAATAATTCCCTGACCTAAAGGGCATGTCCCCCCCCTTTTTTTTACTTTTAATATATTGTAGGGCTTCTCCCCCAGCCCCAACTGCATTATTATTATGTCCAAACTCCCACGAACTCACTTACCTTCTGTCTTTCTCCGACGCACTGTCCCGGCCCTCTGCTTGCTATGAAACTGCAAGCAGGGGGCCGACCGGCACCGCTCCGTGATTGGCTAGAGGCAGCCAATCAGGGACAGGCTACCGGCAGTGGAGAACGCGGGGGAGAGAGGGAAGGTAAATAGAGTTCGGAGGAAGTCTCTGGACTAATAATAATGCGGTTGGGAGGAAGCCCTACAATACCCCAAAGGGGTTTTTACACTAGGGGGAGGGAGAGGAAAACGGGAGGGAGAGGGACGGAGGGCTGCTCTGAGCAAGTCAAAAACCTCTGAAGGAAGCCTCAGAGCGGAAACAATTTCTCTCCCTGCAATGCTCCTTGTGTCAGTTTTTGGGACTTTGGAGGGACATTACAGGAGACCATTTGGAGCTGGGATGTAAGGTAAGGATTTATTACACTACAGAATGGGTTAATTCTAGTTTTAGGGGTGGACCTGCCCTTTAAAAGGTCAGAAACTGAAATTAAAATGTGTCAATTGCCTCCTATTTCTTTCCTGACTAGACATATCACTCTACTTTACTAGTGTCAAACTGTACATATGCCAAAGATGAAACTGAACATTCTGGTCTGTAAAAAAGTTGCCAATAAGCACATTTGCTGCATCTCATGTTCGTCTTCTATAACAGTGATTTATTAAGGTGAAGACTTACACATTCAGTTGTGCAAATCCAACCGATAAACTAAACTGCAAATAAGTCTGTAGACATGTAAAATATCAAATGCTGTGTGCCAGTCAGGTATTTTGTATAATTATTCACAAGAAACAGTGCAGTAGTTTCCATGTAATAAGATCTGCCATTTAGGAAATATCACAGGATTACAAATTACAGTGTATTCAGTGGTAAATAACTGGCTCACATCTGTATAATTAGAGGCAGCCTAGAAAGTCAAACATGACTATGGGCACCACAAGACTTAAGTTTAAAATACATTTGATAAATAGATACAGATACTTAACCCAGGAACAGTTCCTAAACATGTTTATAATTGAAGATTTTTTTATTCTCAAATGATAAAACTTTTTTATCCACAGCAGTAAAAATACAACTTTTATATAAAATGAACCTTTGACTTGAGACAAGCAAGTTATGGTGTAAGCTAGTGGTGAAAAACATTTTTTAACATTAGAAGCTAGTCGGGACTCTAGGAGCCAATTTAGAACTTATGTGGTTGGCTACCTGTCTGCTGGGTCCTAGTGGCAACATTTAAAGAGAAATACATGGCAATAATTATTTCACTTCAGGCAAACTCCTATAAACTAGGCCCAACCACTATGTTTGCAACTTTACAGATGCTTTTATGCTCGTTCACACGTTACATAAAGATTTTTTGTTCTAATAGAGAGGGGAAGTGGCTGGTAGACACCCCCTGCAGACTTTCAACATCATTAGCAATTCAAGCAGATGGATCTCTAACAATGTCGGACGGAGCCTCTAACCAGGAATGTCAAACTTGCGGCACTTCAGATTTTTGAAAACTACAATTCCCACTCCAATGCTGGAAGTTGTTCTTTTCAGACATCTAGAAATGCAAGTTTGATTTCCCTGGTCTTGACACATTAGATTCTCACCCAAAGTAATATTTGTCAGCTGTTTTGTTTTGAATTATCTATCATGGGGATAGCTTTAATTATAATGGTGTGATTGAATGCTTGGTTCCCTATCACATGCAAGAATTTTGCAAAGAGCTGCTGTGTGTGATACTCGTGTGTGTCGCGTTCCAGGCCATATCATGTTATTGGCAACAAAGTTATGCATGCATGCAAACCACTAACGGACAGGCCACAGCGCAAATAGTGGGAACTACCCGGTAGCATTGCATTGGCAATGCAAACTGGAAGCGTGAATGGAGCGCAAACCACACTCCGACACACAGTAGTGGGACCTAGCCCTGAGGGTGTTGCCTTCTTGTTCTTCTCGACTCCTCTGCTGCGGGCACTTATTAGGCCTAAAAAGACTGACCCTGGCCTCTAAAACATTATTTATATAAAATGTACATGTATATTTTTGATAGATTTAAAAAAAGATAGATTGTTTTCTTCTATAGGAGTGTAAACCCACTATGTGAATGCAAACGAGCAGTTTAAAGATGAAATACAGTCAACTATTGCTCTTAGTTTTACCTAGTTTACTGACAAAACAAATGCACATCCTCCAGTCTCCACAAAAAAGATTAGTCACAAACCTCCCAGTCAGTGACCACAATATGCAGGATTGTTCTGGGAAATTGGCACATAATACAAGGAATACCATGCAAGTAAAGACTGATAGGATGATTTCACACCAGTCTTTAGTAAAACAAAATACTATAACAGGGAGACAATAAAAGTTCTTATTGTTAAAAATGGTGCTAATTTTGCCCCAACAATTATTTAACATTTAAAGCCAACATCTGATTGGTTGGTGCAAAATTAGCACCATTTTTAACAAAAGAACTTTTATTGAATAACCCTGTAAATTTATTAATAATATTTTTTTGGGAGAAAAGGACTATACTGTTAAAGGAATAGTTCACACAAAAAATGAATTATTGCTTTAAATAGTGATTAAAGACCGGGAGGTAAGGACCTATTCCTTACCTTCCTTCCTTCAATCATTCGACCAGAACGAAGGTTAGTAATTTACCTCGCACCGCGTTCTACCGCCAGATCAGTTGACATGTCCCGACCAATTCCTGGTTTAGTGTAGTTAAACTATGCCCGGAAGCGGTCGGCAATTTGCAATGGAGCGGGTGGTGGAATATACTAACCTTCTTCCTGGCTCCTGGTCGAGTGATTGAAGAACGGAAGGTCCTTTACCTCCCGCTCTTCAATCACTACTTTAAAGGAATAGTTCACTTTGTGTGTGAATAACCACTTCCTAACCAATGGTACCTGGGGAGAAGACAAACACCTTTTCACTTTGGGGGGGGGGGGGTGGGGGGGGGGGGGGGGGGGGGAAACATTACATTTGCAACATTTCACTCTTTTACTCACAGGGAGATACAACTTATCTGCATTGAAAGTCATTACCCCACATCGGGTGAATTATAGTTAAGGGCAAAAGTAAATAAGGGGATTTTAGAAAGTGACTGACGTCACTGCCCGGCGCCAATTAGTACTTCAGCCGCGCCGCCAGTACAGGAATGAGCGCCGGATGCCGGAATGCAAGCGGAATGCAGAGACGCTTACCTTCAATGCTGGCACACAGTCCCTGGAACACAGGAAGCCCTTGGATGGAGGAGAGCCCACAGTTCCTGGATGGAGAAGACCCACAGGTACAAACTGAACTGGGTGAGGGTGGCATTCAAGATGTTTGGAAACTACAACTCCCAGCATGCTTTATTAGCTGGGAGTTGTAGTTTCCAAACATCTTGAATCCAAGTGAGGGTGGCATTCAAGATGTTTGGAAACTACAACTCCCAGCTAATAAAGCATGCTGGGAGTTGTAGTTTCCAAACATCTTGAATGCCACCCTCACTTGGCATTCAAGATGTTTGGAAACTACAACTCCCAGCTAATAAAGCATGCTGGGAGTTGTAGTTTCCAAACATCTTGAATGCCAATGAGGGTGGCATTTAAGATGTTTTGGAAACTACAACTCCCAGCATGCTTTATTAGCTGGGAGTTTAGTTTTCCAAACATCTTAAATGCCAAGTTTCTACCCTCGGTTTATACTTAGTCAACAACTTGTATTTGGATTTTTAGCTGAAATTGGGTACCTCGGTTTTATACTCGGGTCGGTTTATACTCAAGATATACGGTACATAGCAGTAATTCCAGGGGTTAGAAGTGGCTGAAGTCTTTACAGAAATTACATAAAAAGCGGAGCAAATTATCTAAAGAATTAAAACAAAAATCAAGAAAAAGGCTTTTTTGGGGTAAGATTTTATGGATTAATAAGAGCTGCAGAAATGGGTTATATGAACTTCACATTTACTATTTATTTTTATGGAGAAACTTAGAAGAAGATAACCCAGTAATCTAGCACCCCAGTCACTGTCTAAAGCTGGGACACACACTACAGATTTTTATAAGATGACAACAGGATCTGCAAGATCCTGTCTGCCTCTTTCAAGATCTGCATACACACAGTCCCGAGCGCTCTCCCAATGCACATCGTAGGGAGAACGCTCGGGACTGTGTGTTTCCCTCAGCCGAGCGCGCAGACTCCTCTATAGGGAGTCTACCACAGCGAGGGAAATTTTCCCTCTTTTCTGAACAATCTTTCAGTGGCCGCGTGCTCGTTCGTAAATGTAAAGTACACACAGTACCGATAAAGCCCCGATACCGTCTGATCTGACGGTATTGGGCTTTATTGGCATGGTTGTGTACCCAGCTTAAGGCTTTGTACATATAGCTACCTGTGAATGAGACCAAACGTCCACCCATGGCACAAATTGATAAACGCCCTCTAGTCCCACAAGTCATAAGTGTGTACAAGGCTTTATTCTTTTCTAAATTTCATATTTTATCCATATAAATTACAAACAAATGTGCATTTATGCTAATGGTCATGGCCACAAGTAACTATAGTGTTCTACGTTACCTAGATTCAAATTATTTTATGGGCAACTAAATTCATTGTCATTATATAGCTCCTATAGTCATCTGTATTGACCTAGAAAGGGAGGGCTGCCCCACCACAACCAATTGTGAATCAGGATATGACATTCCTGTTTTTGTCACATTATACACCTTTGTAGAGCAAATTGCCTTGCCTGATTGAACAAAGCTTTCCTTTGTGTTTGAAGGCTGCCCTAGATTTTACTCCCAAGGTCTTGTTGCCAGGGTTGCAGCTGCACACAGTAATTTTCTGCTAGAATGCATGTTCTAAAGGGGTCTACAAAGACATCTATTATATGACTGCACACATAACACAGAGCACACTGTGGTATTGCACTCATCCTCTCTCCCTAAACAAGCTAGAAATACAACAAATTCTGCTTCATCTGGACTATTCCAGGATAAATAAAGATAAGGCATTAAAAGGAATATCCCAATCACAATGTTCTTTTTTTCAACCCTTCTTTTATTCTTAAATGCAAATAAACCTACAAAGGTGCAGTCTAGTATCTGAAGTTCTTTGTCTCCCCTGTTCCCTGTGCTTTGACACATAAAAGATTGTTGCAGTTCACACTTGCTGCTTGTGGCTCGTCTACATTTTGTCTTCATAAGCTGTACTTTGCCACTTAGACAGAGTGGAGTAGACTTGAAGCCGAAAAAGGACAATTAACTCTGAGTATCTACACCAGTTCTATTTGAAATTGCACTCCCCTGTTCCCTGCTGTTAATCAATGATTTATTTAAAATATATTCAAGTGATTGAAATTATAAGCAACATTATACTTCCTCACAGTCACTCAGCTATGTAGCAGACTAGTTAAAACTTAAAACTCCACTGTTGTTCCCATTATGATTTATGAAGTGAAAAAAAAGTTTTGACCATGCTCCCCCTGATCATTCCATCTCTTTCAAGTCCCTCCCCACTTTTTCAGAACTTAACTGAGCATAAACGCGTTGAGAGGAAGAACGAAAATACCTGAAAATAAGGAACTGATCTAACAAACAAAAACAGAGACTCTAATATAAGGAATAATGTTTCCTTTCATCATTGAAATAGGAAGTTTAGTCACCTTGTGTTCCCTGTCCGCAAAAAGCATACAACTGCCATGTTCTTTCATAGGGCCAGGGAACCTTTTATGATGGAACTTTATATTACATGGAAATCGGTACATTAGCCCTATTATTACAAAGCAATTTTTGTAAATAATTAGTATCGATGTCTGTAAGGTGCCCCATACACTAAAACTTACTCCTGCAAAAATTCTCCCAGTGTTCTACACCCGGCTGCTCTTTTTGTAATCGCCAATGAATGTGCCAAAAGGGACCGTTAAAGTCAAGAACTGCCGGCCAAAACACACTCTAAAGATTTGAAAGGTTGATAGTTAAATTTATCTAATTCACAAATATACACATGGTACCTCCATAGTGTCCAATCCCTTCTGGCCACCTCTCTCCATGAATTAATAATAGGGTTGTCCAGTCGTTATATTATTGCAAGGGGTAATCCCATTTTATTGCAGATACAACAACACACAACATTTTGGCCACTTGGGCTTTAACAACACTTGATAAAGGCCAAGCGTCCAAAACGTTGTGTGTTGTTGTATCTGCAATAAAATGGGATTACCCCTTGCAATAATATAACGACTGGACAACCCTGTTCTTTATATCGTGTGTGTATTGTCTATCTGGCAGAGTAAAATCTATCTAATTTCTTATAGTTTTTGGCTAGAATTTTAGACCTGTTAACCTAGACATATAATTCTTACAGCCATATTTCTCACTGCAATGAAATAAACAGAATCCTGCACAACATATGTTGTTGAAACATTACCTGGACAGACACAGACCCTTGGGCATGCTGCACACCCTGATAAACTATAAAAAAAAATGTAAAAAGGTTGCCATGAACCAATTTAGTTACTAATAATGGGTGCCAGCATTATTTATTTAAAATAACGCCATAATATTTTACCAGTAAAAAGCCTTTGAATATGTTAAGGGGGACAACAATTGGCATGTATGCATGTGTATGGAGGGATGCAGAAATTATAAGAAAGCTCTTTTAAATAGAGGACACTTGTATGGAGACCACGGTTACCCTTTAACATTAATTTGCTTACGCACCTGTTGGAAACCTTTTCATCATTGTGGCTAGGCTCCACATTTGTTGAGTTTGTGATTTTGGGGTCAAAACAATTGCCTTAACTGTATTTATATGCCACTTTAAATGGTAACTGTGGTCCAAAAATGTCTTTAGGTAAATTAACAGGGATTGCTTTTCTGAGGAATTTTGCAATTTACTTTCATTATTTTATTGCATAGTTTTGAAGATGTTTACATTTATATGTGTGATATGGGAGCAGCATCACCAGATCCCCTGCACTTCCTGCTCTGAAACCACGTGACAGTCCATCTTCCATGTGTCTCCTCCTCCTCATGGGCCCCCATGGCCCTCCCCTTGCAGCCCCAGCCTGGCCCCTTCCCTTGCAGCCCCCTGGGCCTTTCCCTTGCAGCCTCCTGTGCCCCTCCCACTCATGTGCTCTGTAGCCCGCCCACTCATGGGTCATGTGGTCCCTCACACTGTGGGCCATGTTGCCCTCCCTCCTGCACCCTCCTTGAGCCTTTCACTTGCAGCCTTCTGTGGTCCCTCCCACTCACGGGCCCCAAGGCCCCTCCCACTTGTCCCCCTCCCACTCATTGTCCCTGTGACCCCTCCCACTCACAGGCCCCAATGACCCTTCCCCTTGTGGGCTCCCCTTGCCCCTCCCCCACTTGCATCTCAGACCAATACCCCCCTACCCTTTACAGAAAACTGTAAAAGCAGCCTTTTGTAAGGGGTAGGTGGGTATTGGTCTGAGGTGCAAGTGGGGGGGGGGCTACAGAGTTCATGAGTGGGAGGGGCCACAGGGGCTGCAAGGGAAGGGGCCAGGTTGGGTCTGCAAGGGGAGGGGACACAGGGCCCGCGAGTGGGAAGGGCCAGCAAGTGGAGGCATAAAAAAAGCAGTGCTGTGGCTTGCTGTTCTTCTCTCCTACCCTTCAGTCATGCACTGTGCATGTGCCAACCGCAGATTAGAGGAGGAAGTAGTATTTCTGACCGCAGATTCAGAACCTCCCACCCCCTAACTTTCTGATCAATTATTTCTTCATATTTTGGGCTGTCACATTAGAGGTGGTTGATGGCTCGTTTTAAAGGTAGAAACCTGGCCTTTTATTTAAAATAAACTGGTTTCCAGACCGCAGTTCCCTTCTTCTGATGCATTAGTGATAAAAGCTATAGGGGAAAATACATAGGCAGTTTTAAATAGCTTTTCTGTGTGACAGTCTGAACAGGAAACTGTGATTTTTGTTAAGAAAGGAAAAATGGTTTAACAGCCATAAATGTTTAAAAATCATTTAGTTTAGTTAAAATAGTTACAACTTGCATACTTAGATGAAAATAACAATAACACTTTTATTGCAAGAATAACATTAATGGCTTGGCAGACAACAGTACTCATCATTACAAAATCAATTAAAAGGCTTCTACAACAGATAACTGTCTATCTAAAGGACAGTCGATATCTGTGTGCATTAATGCTTGTGCGGTCAGGAGCTGGGGCATTTTACATGAATGCCACTTTCAAGAGAAACAAAAACTGCCTTGTTTTTCAGAAATAAACTCAACCAGAGTAACAACATTTTAGGCAAATGTTTATTTCTGTAACAGAAAACACCATCCATGTAGAAAACGGGATTTTTTTTTGCAGTACTTGCCATCTTCATATATACAGTATTTATATATATATATAATATATATATATTTTTTTATATTTGTTTTTGTTTTTTTTTTTTTTTATATATTATATATATATATATATTAATATATATGACCGGGTCCTGCTGAATTGTAGGCGATTCCACACAAAAAGGTAAGTAGAATTAACATCACACAACTTAAGCTAAAACTATTCTGAATATTACATCTGATATTCTCATCTATATAGCAATAACTCTTGATCAGTCAGTGAATTTAGTTGTCCTTTAATGTACCCTTAAATTTAACTCCATTTGATTACAATAAACTGCCTACCGATTAAAAGATATTTTCCCCCCTATATTACATAAATATAACATGCTGAGAAAACAGTACCCATTTGGAAGTAAATACTGTACCGGTATATACTATTTCAACATCCCACTTTTGCATAGACATATGCAGTCTGCTGACCTAGTGTACTAAGAACTGACGAGCTTGCAAGATACTGAAAATCTGGATTTGCAAACAAATTTACACACGGGAACTAACATTTATTAAATACTAGAGCTGGCCATAATCTAGTGTGGCTACAAGAAATGTCTGACATACTATGTCAGACTGTTTTGGGGCGCCCCAGAGATGTCTGACTGGCTCCTTATATCAATTTTTCCCCCAATTCCTGCTAAGGCTTGTTACCCTTAATATACAATCCTGAATGGTGTGCCTGTTTTTGTTTCTTATGGTCATCAGCCAGTGAAAGAATCCACATAAAAAAACTAGCATGCATGAGTGAAACTGGCTTGGCAATCTAAATAGAAATATTATCTTGTGGGGTAAGGCTGGGTACAGACCACTGAGTTTTTGTCCCCACCGAGCATTCGCTACTTGCGTGTTCGGGACAAATGACTGTCGGCCACTGCTATAGTGGCCACGACCGATTTCATAGGGAAATGCCGATTGGCCATGATCTACCGACATGCCCGATCACCTGTTTGTCTGATATGGATGAACTACATCCAAGCTCGGTCGTGGCTGGCCACCCCACACTATCAGATATTTCCGGCTGACCAACCAATACATGGCACTATCGGTCGGTCAGTCGTCCGGAAATATCTGTTGGTGTATACCCAGCCTAAGATAGAAAGCAATCCCTCAACCAAGACAGCCATATTTCCCAAGTCCTTCCATCTGGCGGTCACTTATCAGGGCAGATCATCTCCCTCCTCAAAAGGTACTAGAAAGGACTTAGTGACATTACTTCCACCCCTCCGCACACAGATATATTGGCACATGGCAAGTATCTTCTAATAATAACTTAAAAGGGCATGTCCACCCCCAAAACTATAATCCCCCCAACTACTACTGGCCCTACCATGTAGTGCAGTTTAATCCTTACCTCACATCCCAGCTCCATAGGGTTCTCCTGTAACACCCCCAAAGTCCCAAAACTAACCACCAGTAGGATAGCAGGGCTCTGCCTGCTATCTTGCCTCCGTAGATATTTGCCATGCGCACTGCAGTCCTTCTCCCCCCTCCCTCCCCCTCCCTCTCCCTCCCTTCTATCTCTATCCCTCCCCCTAGCGTCAATCCCCCTTAATATGCTGCCCCCCCATGTCCCCCAGCCCCAACCGCATATTTTTTTTTTCTCAAAAGCTCCCCAAACTCTTACTTCCTCTCCTCTTCCTTTCCTCCTCTGCACTGAATGACCGCACCGCGTCCTGTGATTGGCTGCCGCTCAGCCATCACAGACGCGACTGCCGGTCCCGCCCCTCTGCTTGCTTCTCGCAAGCAGAGGTCCGGCAGTGCGGCGGAGAACGAGGGGAGGTAAGTAAGAGTTTGGGGGGCTTTCTGAAAAAAATATTTATGCGGTTGGGTTGGGGGACATGGGGCAGCAGCATATTAAAATCAGTTTATGGGGTGGACATACCCTTTAAAGTAAGTTTTAATGCAACAATCATGGGTGCTAATTGCTGACTTATCTTAAAATGTAGTCTTTGGATTTCATTTGCCTTTAAGCTTTTTTCTCTCGTCGCATGCTATGGATACATTTTTCATGTAGCAGAGCTAGATAGCTACTGCTTTGTTCCCCAGTAAATGTCATGATGCACATTAATATATAACAATGAATTAAAAAGGTAACCATATTCCAATGCAATGACAATTAATAATACACAACTAAGGGTTGAAGACACAGTAAATCTGTAACTAAAGGAGCCTGTAACATATCCTTCCTGCCTCCCACACAACAAGTTACCATGGAGATGTGACATTTTAACGATTTTAAATTCACAACTAACTGGGCTACTGTTTGTTTCAGTGACACGAGTGGCATAAAAATAGATGCATTTACTCTCAGTTATATAGAACTAATGCAAACAGATGTCAGATTAATACAACTACTTTCACTGTCCAAAACACCAGCAGGGATGTTTTTGCGGACAGCCATTCTTCCCTACAAAAAAGGACTTAAGTTCTTTATTTTAATTTATTAGGGGTGGATTAACTCTTCCAATTAATACAGGTTTATTTTGTGGGATATTTATTATATTTTTCATTTTAAAAATATAAATTCTGCTTCTTAACATGATTTAAAGCGAATGTACAGTGGAAAATATCAATATATTAAAAAGTATTAGTTTATATTAAACATACCTAGTTATTCTACATATTCTCTCCCATTTTGAAAAATCAGTTGAATTTCTACCCCTTGCTATTCTCTGCTGGTAAGATAAGTGAGCTGCCATTTCAGGTTCTAACTGTCCATCTTCTTCCCAGAATGCACCACTACCTTGGAATGTTCCTAACAGTAATTTCTACTAATTGGCTGTTGGATGGGTCAAAGATGCTCAGATCTCTACTGAGCAACTAAATTAACCCAGGTGCTGGGTCAAGGTCAAGCCCATAACGGTCTCTATTAGGGGTCCTGCAAACAGGAAGTCAGTATTTCGGTTGCATTTATTTATACACAGACAGAATGCTGAATGGGCAGGTTAAGGTAATTTGGATGGAAAAATACTGCTCTTTAAGTCCAGCCCCAAAATGAAAACTTACATACAGGTAAATCACCCCCCAAAACCCTAAACGGTTATAGTTTGAAGTCTGAAATATATTAGTCTAACCTGAAATCCTGCACAATGTCCTTTTCCCCTGTTTCTGCTTCCTGGTTCTTCCAGTTAGCAACTGTCAGTTATGGATTTGACAGTTGACAACCACAGCCATGACTGAATGTTATTCCCCTGTCTGCCTCTTCTGAGCATGCCCAGGCTCAGTAAATGCTCCAGTACGGTTTTCTCTCAAAGGTACAGAAGGGACTTAGTGACATTACTTCCACCCCTCCGCACACAGATATATTGGCACAATGGCAAGTATCTTCTAAAATATTAACTTAAAAGGCATGTCCACCCCCAAAACTATAATCCCCCCCACTACTGGCCCTACCATGTGCAGTTTAATACCTTACCTCACATCCCAGCCCATAGGGTTCTCCTGTAACCCCCCCCCCAAAGTCCCAAACTAACCACCAGTAGGATAGCAGGGCTCTGCCTGCTATCTTGCCTCCGG
Source organism: Hymenochirus boettgeri (assembly GCA_019447015.1). NCBI lineage: Eukaryota > Metazoa > Chordata > Amphibia > Anura > Pipidae > Hymenochirus > Hymenochirus boettgeri. Next base: position 262,938,439 of record CM033469.1, read on the forward strand.
TAGATATTTGCCATGCGCACTGCAGTCCTTCTCCCCCCTCCCTCCCCCTCCCTCTCCCTCCCGTTCTCCTATCCCTCCCCCTAGCGTCAATCCCCCTTAATATGCTGCTCCCCCATGTCCCCCAGCCCCAACCGCATATTTTTTTTTCTCAAAAAGCTCCCCAAACTCTTCCTTACCTCTCCGCTTTCCTCCTCTGCACTGAATGACCGGCAGCCGCGTCCGTGATTGGCTGCCGCTCAAATTGCTCAGTTTCCATGAGGCATCCAGAAGCATAGCAGGCAAACAGTAATGAATTCATAAGACAAACTATGATATATCAACATATTTTAAAGAGGCCATTCTTTCTAAAAGAATTTTTCTGAGGGTGGAGTTGTCCTTTAAACATATGTATTTCCACTGAACTTCCCCTTTAAATATTGCCAATAATAAATAGTTATTGTACTGGCCTAACATTCCTCCATTTTAGTATCCAGGGTGAGGGCCTAAACCCCTAGGTGTTTTTACCTTGGTTCACCAGTAATACTTACCTTAAATTAACGATCCAGTCTGTCCCTGCTATATTTCTGGTGCCTACTGGAAGATATGCCCTGCAATCATTTTTTTTCCTGTTTGTGTCACATGGTCTGTGATACTCTATTATTAAAGGGTATCTCCACTGTTAAAAGTCACTTGGGTTGTAAGGATAGATATGTTTAAGGTGGAAAAGTACCTGCAGTATCCTGTGTCTTTGAGCAGTAGTTTAGAAGAAATCCATTGAGTTTCTCCCTGAACACTGTGGATGGTGCAAGTTCGCCCACTTTCAGTAACTGCCTGCCTTGGGAAATGTCCGACGCGCATGTTCCTTTAGTGTATGCGCAGAACATGTGAATATCCGTCGGAACTGCTGTCTGTGTGATCCAACTGGTTGGTCGCACACACACACAATTAATGGAGAAATAATCACATGACCATCACAGCAGCTTGCAGAGTTCACTAATTAATGGAGGAGTAATCGCTAATTGGTCTCCCAATACATCCCTCCCACATCTGCTTGTGTTTCTCTCCCACCCCTCCCATACCAGATTGCCTCAATATTCCCAGCATCCCCTATGAAATTAAATCTTAGATCACTTTTTCAACCACCCCTCTCAACCACCCCTCTCAGACACAAAACAATCTTTATTAAAATAACACAAGTTCCCCTTCCTTTGTTACAGTATTGTGGAAAGAGGGTTTTCATTTTTCCTCCCCTGTCTCTCTCTGCATGATCAGCTGTAAAAATGAACTTAGACAGTCAGGGAGGAAAGGATTTCTTTACTGCAGCCAAGTCGGTGCGTCTGCTACCATGATGATGCACACCCAGCACAGGGGAAGACACACCCCTAGGAGCTAGCACAACTTTCCCATGCTGCTGCAAACAAACAAAGGGGAATTCTGGGGGAAATTTGCTTTTTCCTCCGTGGAGATACCCTTTAAGGATTCTGCCTTTTCTTCTCAACCACTGCACTTACCAGGTTCATCTCATGCTGCAGTCACTGCATTGTTATACCAACTGAAACAAGCAGTGCAATGCTTTTTAGCATTAACATGAGTAAAAAAAATATATACTCTTTGTATCGGCAGCTAGGATGTGGAGACTGCTATTAATGATGGATTTCGTAAGCTAAAATTCCCCATTCTTTCATTGTTTTTGGTATAATGACCAACATATGTAGGTTGACTAAAGTACCTGTGATATCCTCTCAAGACATAATATACAGCAAAGAAAGCCTCACAGCAACTGCATGAAAGCCATTACATTTCAATAAACACACTGATCCTCTGCTGAACTGAAGTTTACTTCATAATCAAAGATCTTAATTATTGGGACCTACTGTAATAACAGCCTCCATTCACATCACAAAATCCCAAACATCTTTTCCTGGTCTACACCCTACTAATAGCATATATAATATGATCCATTCCCATTGCAATACTCATTGTTCCACAGTAACAATAAAGTCAGTTGTTAATCTGACTTACAAACATGGATTCATCACTAATCACTGAGGAACTACTGTTCTACGCATGCCTATATTTCCAGTACCAGTTTTCGCAAACAAGACATGAGGACCCACTCAAATAGTCATTCCATCTCTATAGAGAGGACAACGTGAATGTATAACTTCAATCACTCAAATCTAAACTGATCTTCAAATCCTTGATCTTGTCCATGCTGGGACACCACTGTCAGAAATCAGAAAATAAACAGACTTTATACACATCGTGTTAAAAAGATCAGCAAACATGCAGCAGAGGTGGTGATGTGTAATTAGTCTTTTAATACATCTACTAATTACACAGAGAAAATTACAAGGACCTGAAGTCAATGATGCAAAATATATGTTCCTCCAGAATATTTAGAATTTCCATTCATGTAAAACTTGTTAGCAAGATTACATTAATAGAGTACCTATAAATTTGACAGTGTAAATCACACACTTTGTTACAACTCATTCTGGCAATCTAAAGATAATTCATTTCCTAATAAATGTACAACTCAGAGAAATAAAAATCTTAACATATAAACAAATTCATGTGAGTAGCATTTACTCTTGAGGCTTGGGAGTTGTTGCATGCCTCCAATTCAGTACTTGTTTTACTCAAGCTCATAATCCCCCCTCACTCATCAGAAAATCATGACTAATCTGAGAGGACATGCATGCTCAGTAATCACTACGAGGCAGCACTGGGCATGGGAATTTCCCACCATGCAAATCACACATACCAAGTGCCACCGTTTCACCTACAGTAAAATTGCACAAAGCATAAGAGATTGATACCCAGCGACTTGGTTGACTGCTAAAATGTAAGATAAACTACAGAAACAACTGAAATACAGGTAAATTACCCCCCCAAACGTTAAATTGTTATAGTTTAATATCTGAAATATATAAGTCTAACCTGAAATCCTGCACAATGCCCTGGTGCCCGTTTCTGCTTCCAGGTTCTTACAGTTAGCAACTGTCAGTTATGGATTTGACAGCTGACATCACAGCCAATGACTGTATGCTAATCCACTAGCTGCTTCTTCTGAGCATGCTCATTCTCAGTACGGGTTACTAAATTGCTCAGTTTCCATGAGACATCGAGAAACATAGCAGGCATACAGTAATGAATTCAGAGGACAAAGTAGAATATATCAACATATTTTAAAGAAGCCATTCTTTCTAAAAGATGTTATTATGGGGGTGGAGTTGTCCTTTAAAGGGTATGTCCACCCTGAAAAAAACTCTCTCAGTAGTGTAGCCCACCCCCTATGGCAAGTTTGTTTTGTAAAAGAAGTAGCAGAAATGTACTTACACTCCTTCGTTCCTCATGCGCTTTGCTCCAGGCCCTCTGCTTGCCAGATGGTGCAACCAGGGGCTGGACCGACAGCTGCGTCTGTGTTTGGCTGAGAGGCAGCCGATCACAGATGGGACTGCCAGCAATGCAGAGAGCCGAGTGAATGAAGGAGCTTAAGTACATTTCTGCTGCTGTTTACAAAATGAACTTGGCGGTTAGGGTGGGCTAGGGTTAGATACATATAGTTTATAGGAAGGCACATCCATATAGTATTTAAAACATACTCATTTATTAGTGCTGAAAAACAATAAATGCCAAAATACACACAACGTTTCGGGGGGTCCAACCCCCTTCCTCAGGTTAAAACCTAGGAAGGGGGTTGGACCCCCCGAAACGTTGTGTGTATTTTGGCATTTATTGTTTTTCAGCACTAATAAATGAGTATTGTTTAAATACTATATGGAGTGTGCCTTCCTATGAACTATATGTATCTAATTAAACTTACCTGCAGTGGCACAGGTTGTGGATAGAGCACCTCCAATTTTGCCTATCAGAACCATCACATTGGATTGAAAGTGGGCTAGGGTTAGCTACACTACAGCAAAAGGGGTGAAGAAGCCAAGATGGATCCAGAGAGATGGAGGGAGGGCTCACCTGCGCATGCTACAGTCCTACAGGAGGAAAAGGAAGTAACAGGGACCGGATCACATACAGACAGCTCCTACTTTTCACTTTCTGAAACTTTGGACAGGCACTGCAGGAAAACCATAAGAAACCAGGAGTAAGGTAAGGATTTTTAGTACTAGACAGTGGGCCATTAGTGGGTTAAATTTTAATTTTGGGGGTGGACATGCCCTTTAAGGTTTATTATTGTCCTCATTCTGGCAGAACAAGCTGTCCCCACACTCGTGCAATCAATCAAGGCTCAAGTAAAAAGCTCTTGAGAGCAGAGGGAGGACCTTTGCCAGAAAGTATTCGAACTTATCATTAAATATCTGTCTACAAATGCATGTAATAAACTGTTGGGGTTCTGGGCAGGTAACGGACAATTCACAACCTTTTTTGTTTTAAGCGTGGCCATGCCCTTTAAGATTAGAATAATGGTGTACAGAGTCAATAGTGGTTCTTTAAGACAAAATCTTTTAAAGATGCCGAATGGGTAAATCCATTTCGCAATGGATAGAGAGATACTATCTGCTCGGTACATTGCCTTAAGGGGACAAACGGCAGTGAGAAGGGCTCTCTATCCTTCTCTGAGAGCATCTTTTTTTTACTTAGGATCACTTCAGGGGTAAGAGAACCAGAATTTAGTACCCAACAGGCTTAAATATAGGATCCAAAAGAAACAAACCTTACTTGATGGTCAGCTCTGGCTTTATCCCCTCCCTCATTCCAAGACCTACCTAATAGAAAGACACACTCTGAATGAAGAAGAGCATGGTGGAGTCGAAGCAGAACCCAGAACAGTTGCAGGTTACATTACCAGGAGGGAGTCTTAAGTCACAAACAGTGTTCTCCCTAGGGTCTTTTAGCCGGGCGGCCCACCCGGCTACTTTTTCATGCCACCCGGCTGGAAAAAATTTCTTAAGAGAACACTTGTGATTTAAAAAAAAATTAGATGTAGGTTTAATAGGTGTACCAATAGGTCAGTAAAAACTCCTGCCAAAACTGCCCAGTCCAGACCCTTTTTTTACACTTGTAAGCTTATTTTAGCACGTTAACTAGCTTTTCCAAGATCCCCAAGGCCACAAAAGGTTGGCACATGTATTTGTGCTGCCATTTTACATGGGTTACCTTCAGATGTTGTAGAACTACAATTCCCTGCAGATGTTGTAAAACTATATAATGAGCATGATGCAGTGCACATTTTTCCCCACCACCAAATTTCCTTGTCCCACCCCACCCGGCTACTTTTTCATGCCACCCGGCTTGAAAAAAATTCTGGGGAGAACACTGACAAACCTGTAGGTCAAAGTTGTGCAGTAGTGCTACAGCCCCCCCCCCCCCCAGTTATAGCCCTGAAGATCAAATATATGTATCAGCACCACCCCACAGACAAAGCACCAACAAACGTAAGCCTTACAGACGTAAGCATACGCCTGTATGCTGTTCTGTTCTGTCTGTGCATTTAGTGTGTTACGCACACACTACACACTACAGATACTGAAAGACAGTAAGCGCAGGCAGACTTGATTTGAAGCAGGCCAATGCAAGCAGCATTCAGCAGTGTATTGTGTGCCTAGGGGGTGTTTTGGAGGGGGTGCTAGGCGCCAGTAGCAAATCTTGTACAGGGTGCTAATTAACCTAAGGCCGGCTCTGATACCTAGAATATATTGGGCAAACAAATGCATCATTTTAGGTAATCACCCTAAATAGATTAGAAGGTAGGGGGATGGGTTAGGGTTATAATTGTCCTTTAATATAAAGGGCATTTCAATAGCCCTCTGACTAGACCAATTATATAAGCCTCACAAATTTCAAAAATTAACTTTTTGCAAGGACATACTTCACAGGCCCAAGTAGGATAAACAAGTCACTGTCAAATGTATATAGTATGTGCATATATTTAATGAATATGTTAAATAAATTTTCCCTGGCTTACATAGACTATTAGATAGCTAAGCAGTGACTGTCATGGCTAATCTGGGTGTTTTTATGAGCTTGTTTTTTTTACATGGATTTTCTACCCAATACCTTTCTGGATATTTACATTCATACCTTGTAACTTTGACAAATGTTACACCAGTAATATTTACTGAAAAGCCTAGGAACACTGCTTCACTAAAATCGGAAAGCTCCCTGTATATTTTTTATCTCAATACTGAAGATTACTGCTGGTAGAGGACAATTTTTAGTTTCTGCTTTGAATGTTAAAATGTACCTGTAGCAGGCTCAGTTTCTAAGCCACAACTAGAGTGATGTCTGTTCCTAATAAATAAATATTTGAAAATACATACATATCAATTTTGCCAGAATCCAAAAATAGATTATGAAAATGATAATTTCTCAGGCTGATCACAGCATGACAAAACCCACATATATTTATATATAAACAAACAAATAGGGTGGAACCAGGACAGATATATTTATATAGTAAGTGTACAATGCAATACACAATATTTTTTCTGCTCAGTCTATTATTATTATATTTTCAGTCCTGTGTGGGTGCTTCCATGTGACAACTCATTGTACGAGGGCACAACAGTAGTATATGTGTGGTATTCAGTTAGATCAACTGGACAACACATGATGAGCTTTTACTATGAGGATATCACATAGATATACCATAACCTGGATGAATGAGAACCTTCATAAACACACCAAAGATATATTTGCTTTTGTAAAGATAAATACAGTAAGACTGAATGGAATCCACCTAGAGAAAAAGGCATGTCCATTCCATAGTAAAAGCTCATAACACATTGCACTCCTTCCAGCAACCCCAGCCACTTCCCTTTTGCCAGAGAGAAGGGCACGTCAACCCCCAACCCAGTATTTCCCAAATCTTTCTACGAGCTCCAGTTCTACTTGGGCAGCATAGTGGCTAAGTGGTTAGCACTGATGCCTTGCAACGCTGAAGTCCTTATTTCGAATCCACCCTTGGAAACATTTACAAGGAATTTGTATGTTCTCTTTGTGCTTTCATGGGTTTCCTCTGTGCACTCCGGTTTCCCCCACAATCATAAAGACATACTGACTGGTTCTATCTGTAAATAAAGTGAGTAGATGTAAGCTCTTCGAGGCAGGGCCTGTTGTGAAATGATTAAATAATTATAAAGCACTGCAGAATATGTAGCCCTATAAAGTACATATGTATGGTATATATGTATAAAATAGATACATACCAAGGAGTCACTGTCAGTGATTTGACCAATGGGAAGACGCACTATGCAAGAAGCACGTCTTCCCATTAGCCAGATTTTGGACAGCCTGCAGAGCAGCAAGGGATTATTTCAGTAAATATAATTGGAGATCGAAAGTGTACCCAGTGGTGAGGACGTAGGGGTGGACTGAGAAGAGGAGAGGATGGGGGAAGGCAAGTATAATTGTCCTTTACAGAAGAAGAATGAGAAGGAACTTTTAGATTTCTGTTCTAGAAAATGTGTGTAAACTAAATGTTGCAGAAATGTTAAAGAATGCTTTCTATGTGTTGCATGTATTTTACCTAGAAACCTTTTTTCATCCTATTAGGGAGGTTTTAGTTTCTATTGTGCAGCATTCCTTGTTTCTCATTATGCCAGTGCCCATGGAGCAAAACAAATGTAAAATGCCCAAACCTGCTTTTGCTAACAGAGAGAGATGAGTTCTGGAGAGCCAGAATGACAGGAGTTATTTGTGTTTATTTTTTTTAAAATTTTTAATGCCCCCTCCCTGCCTTTAAATCACTTTTCATCCTCCCTCCCTCAATTAAAATAAGGTTGGATTCCTGCCTGCACAGCTTACTACAGGTTATTTATATGATGGAAGAAGCAGGGGCTAATAAACATTTGCCTTCTAGTACAGAATATAGAAACATCTATATGCCATGATTTCTGCATACCATATACTGTACTTTTGTATAGCACTGAACTGTTATTTATGCTGAATGTGGGTTGAAATTAAGAAGCCAGAATCTAGCCACGAGATGAGAAAATGCTGAACTCTTCTTATATTTGTGGAATTCTAATCAAAATGGAACACATAGAAGGAGGGAGCCACTAACATTTTCGAGATTTTATCTTAGAATGTATTTTCCCAGGGCATGGGGGTTACAGATACAATTTCAGTTATATGGCACCAACTCCAACTGCTATGTTTTCCAATTTATTACATGCATTTGTAACCAGATATTTTAAGGAAAGTATTCTTCTGTTCTGGCAAAGGTACCTGCCTCCTCCATCTGCTCAATGAACTTTCAGAACCATGAGCATGTGCAGACAGCAAGGAAAAGAGCAGTCAATCATTGGCTCTGATGTCAGCAGTCACAGCCTAGATTGACTGCATAGAGGGATGTGCTTACTGTGAGAGAATAGAGGCAATAATTATCCTTAAATATGGTACCTGTGGGCAAAATTACTAACCAATATTACTACTTATCTAGCTGTAACCACAAAAAGTAAGTAATAATCCCCCCAGGTTGGGAGGTGACGGTGTATAATTCCTGGTACAGGAGGGGGTTGATGGAGTATAATGCTTGTCACCATGGTACAGTTCTTTATGGGAGGGGGGGGAATTTCCTGGATTGATTATTATTATTATTATTGCTACCTCCCAATATTGGTTTCTTAGGAAGATACAGAACGAATTGTTTTCATATGCCAGGTTAGTCTCCTGGTCCTATCTTTATTAAAGAAGCCAGACAGGAAGCTTGGCAGAAACTTTCTTTGAGCTAGTGCTCCTTGCAGAAAGGATAAAGGGGGTTGGATTCATCAATGCTACCTCCCAGCTCCAGGCAATTTCCATTTGAACTTTTATTCTTCTAAGGCTGAGGCCACACTACAACGCGCTTTACTGACTCTTGGTGTCCGCTTGTGCTCGCGATTTGAGCAATTTGCCCTTATTGGAGTGCATACGGGGATGTACCAATTGCTGCCTCAGTGTGTTGTTTGGTTTACAGCAGACAGGGATACAGTGTTATTTTTAAAGATTCTTCTTAATTTCTCTGAGACCCCTGATAAATATGGGATGACCATGTTCTTTCTCCTGTCAAGAACTAAACTTAAGTCCAGTTGATCTAACTGAATACAACAGATATACCATACCAACGTCCATTAAAGGGCATGTCCACCCCCAAAACTATAATCCCCCCAACTACTGGCCCCACCATGTAGTGTAGTTTAATCCTTACCTCACATCCCAACTCCATCTGGTTCTCCTGTAGTCCCCCCCCCAAAGTTCCAAAAACTGCCCACCAGGAGGCTAGCAGGTCCATTAGGACACTGCCTGCTACCTGGCCTCCCGGAGATTCCTGCCATGCGTGCTGCAGCCCTCCTCCCCCCTCCCTCCCCCTCCTCTCCCCCTCCCTTTCTACTATTCCCCTCCCCTAGCGAAAATCCCCCTTAATATTGTGCTCCCCCATGTCCCCCACCCCAACCGCATGCTTAGTTTTTTTAAAAGCTCCCCAAACTCTTACTTACCTCTCCGCTTTCCTCCGCTGCACTGAATGACCGGCAGCCGCGTCCGTGATTGGCTGCCCTCACCAATCACAGACGCACTGCCGGTCCCGCCCCTCTGCTTGCATTCTCGCAAGCAGAGGGCCGGCAGTGCGGCGGAGGATCGAGGGAGGTAAGTAAGAGTTGGGGGCTTTTTAAAAAAACTAAGCATGCGGTTGGGGCTGGGGGACATGGGGGAGCATGATATAAATTTTTTATTTTAGGGGTGGACATAGCCTTTAATATTAATAGGAAATAGGTCATGTATAGATATTAATTTGTCTTGAAAGAGGCAAATTCCTGTTCATTTTACTTCTTTGTTTCCTATATTTGGACTGTATCTTCTTCCAGCTTTTGAGATAGAGATAAGAAATTTGGTACAAACATGCAGGATATATCGGAGAAGGATGCTTCCACCTAAGGAATTTGTAAAAGAGTTTGAGCTTTTTGCAAATTTACATCCATTTCTTGCCATAGACTTTAAAGGGTAGAACCTTCAACCAAGAACATTCTGAGGTTTTTAATCAAAGCCCAACTTTCACTTTATTAATGAACTGCACCTGGGTCTGAGGCTGCTCTAACCACACACAGACACAGGTAAACACATCTAATACACCACCAACAAACCCCCCCTACCGTTTCCATGGCAACCATACCTAAATCATCAAATAAGGTTTTATGGTTAATACCGCACAGACACACACACCTACTGATGCACCCCTACACCCACTTTACCCTTCCGTTTCCATGGCAACCAATATATGCATTTAGTTAGAATTAATTATTATACATTAATTATTAATTAATTATTAATTAAATGCCCTCTTACATTTCTATAGCAATATTGAGTTACAAAATATGCAGTCCCTTCTGAAATGCAGTTACAGAGGTTACAGATAGCAAAGTCACGAACATTATCCCCTCTCAAGCAACTACAGTTAACAGGTTGACATTACTGCATAATATGTATATATGTACAATTAAAATTGAAAAATATATACCCTCTGCAAAAAGGAAGGTGTCTTACCATGCAAACAGTACAGTGCTACATATTACATTAAAGGGGATGATTCTTCACAGCAGCTCCAAGAATTGAAGTCAGTAATTGGCCATGACACAGCTAACAATTACTTCCAGTTTTGGAAGCTGCAGAGGAGAATGCAGCGCCGTAGCGAAGGATCTGGTGTGTAAGAATAAAATAGAAGAAGTTTTGTTAAGATAAGAGCAATGTATGCAGGTAGGGGTACTGAACCTTTGATTAAATAAATTTGGGGTGGACATGCCCTTAAACAGTGGTGAGCAAACTGTTCATAAAGAAGTAATATGTGTAGGCCCTATACACAAGGTACAAATTTTTACCCTTCCTGACCAACACGATTCCGATAAATAAGCAGATAAGAAAAGAATAATTTGGCAGGACTGATCATGTGATTGAAAACTGGATGAAAATTTTGAGTTGCAGTGAAATATTTTCGTGAATATTGCGGCAGGTTATTTATATGATGGCTTAAGTCCATTAAATTCTGTTCAAATCATTGGAAATTTTTTTTGCAACAAGCGTGAGCGATAATCACCAAATACCATTGGATCCAACAGGTTTTGTCATGTGTGTACCCAGATTTAGTATTTTCAAAGTTGCTTACAACTTAAGCGATACCTGGATAACCCTCAAGCACAGTGCCCAATAATGTAGTATGGGAGGACAATGAAACCAGCCAAGGAAGGTAAGTAACTTAAAAAACATTAACTTTTGTGAAGTTTAGGGCCACAACTCTATGTGCTGAATTGTGCCTTTTTAAAACCTAAACGTAAATATTTTTTGGTTTAGTTCTCTTTTAAATTAGTAGCCAATTATAAAACTCTAGGAGTCAATCTCATTGTATAAAACATCAGCTGTCAACAGTAGAATTCCCGACGCATTGTCTGCCTAGGCTTTTTTAGCTTTGCTTTAAAATATATGCCGGTTTAATTTTTTTAACCACATAATTTTGTTTTTACATGGTTGCTATGAGTCTGAGAGTGGTATTAAATGTACTAAGTATACTGCTTCATAAAGGCACCAGTTTATTATAATGTATAAAAAAAAGCTAAGATAACAGTACATGGCGTTAAAAGACAATGCGACAGATTCATAAAGGGAAAACAGAAAAATTAGTTCCCCAAAATACACCATTTACGGTATATTTAACAAAATAAAAAAATTGGGAGTCACACCTGCATCTGCGACAACAAATAATTATAGCTATTTTTTTATAGTTTTAGGTGTTAACTATAAATCCCTAGGCTCCCCTCTAATTAACACTACCCATATTGAAGGTCTAAAGCCCGAGTATAAATGTATCAGCAGTAAATTTCACTTGAAGTTACAATCGCTGGCCCTTTGGTAGCTCTGACCCTACCCCACCTGACGTCTGTCCAAAGGAAAGATTTTCTTCTGTTTTTCCATTTGTTAGATACAGAATATCATTTTAATTACATATTAAAAGGGGTACTGTGGTCTCCACATAAGTGACCTTTATTAAAAAGAGCAAACCTTTAAAATGACTCCAGGATCACGATTACAGCAGTATCTAATGTGGTTTTACTTGCAAGTGCCATCATCTGTGACATCACCAGCACCACTGCTCCTCCCCAGACGGGAGCATGCCCACTGCTGGGACAGAGCTTCAGCAGCTGCATTGTAAGCCCCGCCCTCAAACTTCTAAATCCTTTCTAAAGCTATCCACAAGAATGAAAATATTTTATTTTATCTCCCTAAGTAAATTAAATGATTGAGAATGGTTGCATGTCTGTAACTAGCTTCAGAATGGTAGATTTTTTTTGGGGGGGTGGGGCTTCTTAAACAGCACATCATGTGCTTGTCACAGACTCAAACAAGGAACTGTACATTTACAAACATATAACTTAAGATACAGAGAAGCTAAAAACATCATTCTAGGCTTTTCTGAAAGGTATGAGAGCTCTTTTAGAGGGCACTTGTAAGGAGACAACAGTTGCTAAAAAAGTGTTAATAATGTAGACCAGAAACTACAGACTGACTATCGACCCTCCAGGCTGATCATTTTACAATCCATATTATGATGTAATATCCACCACAAACAAATGGTCTGGGACAGTGAATGCAGAATAGTGGAACATCGCAATATTTGAATTCCACATTCAAACATTGATCCATCGTATTCAGCATAACTGATATTTGATTTAGTTCGCATGGGTATAACTTTGCTTAGGAATAACAAAGAAAAAACAAGTAATATCCCTTTTAAAGTGCATGTTTACTTGCTGCACTCTACCGGCTCTTCCAGGTGGTAGACGTCAGTCAAAGTCTGTGACGTCATGGGTAATGGATGCTTAAACCAACAGAGAGCAGCATGGGACAGGAGGACTACAAGGTAAGACATTTGGACTCAGGGGTGCCAGGGAGAAAAGTAAGTATTGTGAAAACATTGTCAGGGTTGCTTACACTATTCAAAGGTTTTTGTAGAGATTAAATATGTCCTTTAATCAAAAGTTTCTTGGCTACTGATCAGGATAAGTTTTTTTAGACTATGTTCTCACAGAAACTACTGGTAACAATCTGTACTTCCTATAGCCGTACTTAATTATCTTTAATACATTGCTGTCAATCTAGAAATCAGAGCAATAGGTTTTTTTTTACCTGCATAATAGTAATTTATTGAATGAAACAGAATTGAATTCTGAGTGTTTATCTAACATTAAGATGGGTACCGGTATCATAAATGCCCTCCATTCACTTCTAAATAACATCCAACTTTACAATTATCATTTCTGATCTGGGTCTGTAGGAAAGTATGAACCGACTCCCACAGTATACATGTACATGTAGAAAATAATATTTAGTAACCTGCAGCCAATGATGGCCTGTAGTATAATCAGTCATTCGCTCTTCATTTCCAGGGTGGTCCCTGGCCATAGTGGGATGGACTGGCTTAAACCTTAGGATACCAAGCCCTGTTACCTAGCAATCCCCCTGGTGTGCGTGTCATGGGATGGGTGAGGGTGATGATGCTGTCTCTTCCCTTTATCTTTTCCATATACAGTTTAATAAACATAAACCCCATTATTGTGTATCTGATGATATGAGGCTGTACACAGACAAGCAGATTACACTATATATGGACTCACCCAGTCAATCAAATCGGTGTATATTCTTCAGTGCCTGGATCCCTAGTGTTCCCTTGATTAAAGTGAGAGGTTTCACTGTGGATGGGGGTGATGCAGGGAGGGGGATGTTACCCCTGATCTCAGTTAATATCCTTCCAGCAGCCTGAAGCAGAACAAGGAGGGTAACACACACACCACATCCCCCACTTCCTCCCGATCAGCCCCGGCAGGCTACAGCAGGAGAATGCAGCGACTTTCCATCCAATCTGGATACGAACTAGAGAGAAGAGAAGAAGAAAGTCCCGCCGCACACTGTGATGATAAGGATGAGGAGATGGGAGCAGGGAAGTGAAGATGGCTGCTTCTGGGTGATTGAATGGCTTGTAATCCCCTCCTCCCACTGACTGAGTACTCAGAGCTGCAGAGATGGGAGGAGACATGGGCGGGGCACTGCTCGCACATCAGCTCTGTACTGCACTCGGCGCCCACAAGTGGAAGAGAGGCGGGTACACTCTTAAATATTGGCAGCACATCTAAATACACACACACACATCTGAGCTTATGGAAATAATTTATCTTTGTTTCTACTAAAAACCTTTCTTGAGGTTTCCCTGCCTCCTAACATTTGAAAATGTGAAAAAAGGGACACATTTTGCCACCCGCCCACTTTTTGTAAGCCACACCTATTTTGCTAAGTTCACGCCCAATTTAAAGAAGACTTTCTCACATTTTACCAAACATGTAACCCCTGATATATTAATTGGTTCTATGTGACAAAATGGGCTTAGGTTATAAAGCCTTGTACTCTCATCCAATACTTTGGACGACCAATAACCTCCGAGCACAAGGCAGACACGGATTTCTGAACAACACCCGACCGAACACATACCCACGTGCGATTATCAGCTGAAACGGCAGTTCGACGGGAGTGTATGCACGTTCGGTGGTCGTTTGTCGTCCAGAGTATCTGACCTGTGCAAAGTAGGGACCAGGGGCCACGTGTGGCCCATTAGCTGCCCCCTGCTATTAGACCTGCCCCCCCCAAACAGTGACGTAGCGTAGCTAGAAATCTTAGGGCCCCATAGCAAGATTTTAGATGAGGCCCCTCAACCCACAAAAAAAAAAGAAAATTTGGTGCAGTTCAACCCAACCTGGGCAAGTTTTTTAAACGGCATGTCCACCCTTCTAAGAAAAGATTTATGTCACATAGTTCTGCCCCACAAACCCTGTTTTTGTTTTACTTTTACCTTTCAAAGATGCTCCCAGGCTCAGATATTCTACTTATAAACCCCCCGATATTTCATACTTTCTATTAAAAATTGCAGCAAATAACAAGAAAATATCAAATAAACCAGGGGTATTAATTTAATCTGTTAATAAAATGCAGTTCTGCAATCTATAGACGTAGCGTCTATTGGTCTGGCCCTTCCCAACAGTTCAAGTTTCTCATACGCCCCATCGTGAAATTTAAATGTCCACGTTATACTTTTTTTTTAAAACTCGTTTATTAATTAACACACATAGGTTTTCAGTTTTACATAGATATATTGTACACAGTTGTATTAATCGCATTGTATATTCATACAGAGGTATCAGTGGAATAAATTTGTTCAGTTTCTTAAAAAGCCGTGAACATTGTGATTTTTTTTCAAAAAAACATGTTTAATGCAGATACAACTCTACTTAATGATCGGGTGATATAAGGGGAAGGGGTAACTTGGATTAGGTAGTGAAACGGCTACCTCATCTATATTGTGAATTGTTTATGGAAGCAAGTCGGTTGCAGTGTGGAGAGAGCAGAGAGGATAAGTAGGAGGGGTTCGTGTGGCATATTGCGAGTATCATCTTTATCAGACTCCTTTGTTTTCAAGCTATTTTGTTGCATTCGAGGACAAGAGGGGAAGTTAAAAGCATCTAGATGTGATCATACCAGGTCATCCAGATATTATTAAATTTGTTCAAACAGCCTCAGCTTTTATATATCAGTTTGATCATGGGAAGTTTGTTGGTAATTAAAGTTTTTCATGTGCTGAGCTTAGTGAGTGTCATCCTTTGGAGGATTATAAACTCATCTAGCGTAAAATAGGGTTTCTCTTATTAGAGTTAAGTGAGTATTATTCCAGACATCTACTTCCGGTATTCCCAGTAAGCATAGTTTGGGGTCTGAGGGGATTGGAAAGGGGAGTATACCTAAGAGGTAGTGTAAGACTTTGCCCCAGAATCTTTGTATTGCATGCCCAAATCATATGCCAGAAGTTTGTGTTATCGTGCTTACATTTGGGCCATTCTGAGTTAAATCTGGAGCTTATTCGAGATCTTCTGAGAAGTGTTATAATAGAACTGGTGAAGAATATAAAATTGCATGAGCCTGTTTGGGACTGATGGTGATGCTCTGGTATGAGTCTGGTATGAGCCAATTCTTCCCAGTCTTGGGTTGTAAGTGAAGGTATGTGACGAGACCATTTTTCTAGATGTTATCGTCTGGTAATTGTGCATTTAGTAGGTGTGCATAACGGTTGGAAATTATGTCTTGTTTCGTCTTGTATAAGTATATTACCAATGGGCATTGTCGGACTGGCCCACAGGGATTCAGGGGAATCCCCCGGTGGGCCAAAAGCCCATTCACCCAAGAAAATAAAAATAAACTTCTAAAATTTAAATACAGAGCCAAAGGGACAGTAAGAAATACATTATAATAAACAATAGGAGTCAGTAGGAATAAGAAAGATTTGTAAATCAGTAATAATAGAGATATGAAATGTTAGGTGGGCCCTTAAACTCGTCCTGTGGGCCCCTGGTCTCAGATTTCCTGGTGGGCCCCAAGAGCCCAGTCCGACACTGCCAATGGGGTTGCGGGAGACCGGGATGCTGGAGCCTTGGAATTCAGATATCAAACAATATCTTAGTTGTAGGTATTTGAATATGAATTTGTCTTGGACTTTGAATCTCTGCTTGAATTTGAAAAGGTAATCAGTTAGTTATTTTTGGTTATATGGGAAAATTTAGTGGCTCCAATTTGTTCTAGTGAATAATTAATATAAAGAGAATGTAGGTGAGGGAAGTTATAGTTGTGCCACAATGGGGTCTCTTCGGGTATATCCGTATAGTTGATGATCTTTTGTGCCTTATTCCATATTTTTATTGCTGTTTATGTAATTCAGTGCCCCAGGCTGGTAGAGCGTATGTTGGGCTATTTAGAAAGACTAAAGACATTTAGGTGTGTCGGAAGGTATGCCAATAGCATGCCTTCCATGTTATATAGGACCGGTACTGGGGGGTTTATTTCATTTATTTCATTTTGGGTGTTATCCATGATTTAAAGTATTTTAGTTGACCAGCCAGATAGTACAAGTGGAAATTCGGTAAGGCTAGACCTACTTGTGTTTTTGGTCTCATAAGTGTTATGATTTTGACCCTAGCTCTTTTACCATTCCATAGAAGGGGAATTAACAGGCTTTGCAGTTTTTTAAAGAAGAGATCTGGGATGTATATCATACTGTGTTGGAAAATATATAATACTTTGGGTAATATTATGATTTTCACCAGGTTGATTCTACCAATGAGATTTAGCGGAAGATTTTGCCAGGTTTTAAATTTGTTGGTTATTAATGTTATAAGGGGTGATGTTTAGGTCGTAGAAGTTGGTTGGTGACTGAGTTATATGAATTCCAAGATACTTAAAATTGTCTTCTCTGGGGAGGATATTGCGTACGAATGGTGGGATATAGGTGGTTTTGTCTATCAGGAAAAGTGCTGACTTGGACCAGTTAATGTATAGGTCCGATATGGGTCCATATTGGGTGACGAGTTCATGTGCCGTTTGAAGGGATTTATCTGGGTTACCCAAGTAAAGAATTAGGTTGTCAAGCATATAGACCAGTGCGGTATGTTGGCCTAATGATAGGCCAGTTATATCTGGGTGGGATCTCAGCTGGATTGCCAAGGATTCAATCGCTAGAGCAAATAAATACGGAGAAATAGGGCAGTCCTGTCTGGTCTCCCTGGCCAAGGGGAAGGAATTAGAAATTGTTCTGTTTACTTTGATGGTGGCTGTCAGATGTGTGTATAAAATTCATACCCATTTTTGAAAGGTTGGGCCTATCCCAAATCTCATACACTCTCACAAGAAGGGCCATTCAAGAGAGACCATAATGCAGGATCCAGAGTTATCATGGTCTACTAGGGTGTTAAGTAGTGTTTTTCTAATGTTGATTGAGGTGGATTTCCCAGGTATGAATCCTGTTTGGTCAGGGTGTATGATGGATGTTATAACTTGTAGTCGGTTGGCAAGAATTTTTTCTAGTAGTTTATAATCTGCGTTCATCAGTGAGATTGGACGATAGGAGGCAGGGTCAAGTAGATTTTTATTGGGTTTAGGGATAAGTGTTATATGTGCGCTATATATAGATTCAGGAAGTGTTCCCTTCTGGAGGGCTTCATTAAATGTGTCTAGGAGTGCTGGTAATGTGTATTCGTCATACCTTTTGTATACATCGACTGGGATCCTATCCGGGCCTGGTGTTTTACAGTTTGTTATGTTTCCTAGGGCTTCTCGGTGTTCTAAGGAGAGTCTATCCGTTTGTTGTAGTTTCGGGAATGTGATTTTACTTAAGTAGAGGTTATGTTGGGTGTTGCAGAATTTAGTTGTGATTTGTATAGATTGGTATAATACTTTGTGAAGCAATTTAAGATATTTGGTGTTTTAGTACATAAGCCTATATCTGGGTCTTGGATATTTGTAATCACGTTGTGATCCTGGAGGCCGTGTGCTAATCTTGCGAGTAGTTTAGCTGCTTGGTGACCATATTCAAACTAGGTCTGCTTGACAAAAAATCTTTCCTGGACATTTTTTCTTTTATCATCGAATTATAGAGGGATTGAGTTAGGTGCCAGGCAGATTTAGTGTTGAGGGTGTGGGATTGTTAATGTAGTCTGCTTCTGCTGTTTGTAGTGAGGTGGTTAATGTGGCTTCGTTCGTAGTTCTTTTTATATGGGTAATGGTGCTTTGTAGCTCTCCTCTGAGAACTGCCTCCAAAGCCTCCCATATAACCCCAGCCGATGTTTCATTTTGGTTAGATTGAAAGTAGGTTTCTATCTGTGCAGCAATTGGATCTGGTGTTGGGATTAGTGTGAGCCAGAAGGGGTGGAAGAGCCACACTCTATTGGCTTGGCTTCTGGTTGTTGGGATGCGAACAGTGAGTATTATTATTATTATTATTGAGGGGTTCATTAAGGCGTTAAAATCCCCTAAACAGATGGTATATGCCTGTGGGTATTTTAGAATAAAAGGTAGAATTTCCTTTGGCGGTTGTTGTTTAGCTGGCGGTGGGTCATAGATTACTATAACATTATATAATATTGATTCAATGGACAGTGCTATACATAGTAATTTGCCTTTTTTTATCTGAAAGAATTTCATGTATGGTGTGTTTTAGTCTCTTGTATTAAGATGGAGACTCCACTGGAGTAGGCGGAGAGAGTGCTGTGTGCTGCCCACCCTATCCAGGGTCGTTGTATGTAATGAGTTGTGTCAGTGGCAAGATACGTTTCCTGCAGGCATATTAAGTCTGCTTGACTTAATTGTAGCTTAATTGTTGGGCTCATCATTTAAAGAATCATCTTGCATGCCACACTGGGAAAGGGGGGGAAAGGGGGGCAAAGGGGGGGTAGGGGTTGGGTGATATATTAGTTGAATTACTTCCATTGTAGTATTTTATAATAAGCTTTGAGGTAGCCAGAAATTTTTACCTATTAACCGGTTCAATAACACAAGATAGAATATTACTTGTGTATTTATCATATTGGAGGATAAATTTGAAACTTTAAAAACCTTTAACAGTGCGCTAGTATAACTAGTGCTAAAATCGGGGATGCACCAAGGTGCAGGTTCTGCAAAGAAGGCCAGAAACTTTAGTGCTATCCCGAGTCATTTTGTAAATTTATAACTGGAACATACCATATAATCGTTTAGGTACATGTAACATAGTCAGATTATCAAACAGGCAAAATTAAATATGGTAAATTACAATATAATAGAGTTAACTTTTTTACTTGTGGTTAACTTTTTATCTTTCAACACTATTTATACATATCATATTATCCTTAAATAACGCATTAATATACATATTTTCCTCTTATCAAAGAAACTGGGCAATATTGGGGTAAACCTATGGCCCAGTCGGGTTTAAACAGCAGCTGGTCTGCGCATGGGGATCGCCCTCGGGGGTAGGTTTATAATCATATTTATTCAGTAGTTGCTATTCCTTCCCCTTCTTTTATTGCTGTGCATAGTGCACAATTGTGGGGTTCGGGGTTCTCCCCTTCGTGGCCAATTAATTGTTATATATTATTCCAATTCTGGATTGAACACGTGACTTGACCTATGATAGTGTAGTATTTTGTAGTGGAATATATCATACCCGGAGCTAGGCGTGTGATATCCTATGGTATATATTATATCTTATCTTATATGTGGAGAAGGAAGATAGATTTGTAAGGGTCACCAGGGGAAGTAGGGGACGGAAGGATAGGGACGCTTCTTCCCAGCTGGTCGATCCCAACAGATTTGCCATTTTAGGCGAAGATGTGGAGGACGATGGCTCAGAAGCAGCATGTATGGAGCGGGCCTTTCCCTTGAGCACCCAGGGGACAGCCATCTCCAATACAAGGGAGGGAGAACTGGGGGTTAGGAAGGATAGGCAGGTGGTAGTGGTAGGGGACTCCATTATTAGAAGGGTAGATAGGGTAATCTGTCGCCAAGACCCTGCATGCCGAACAGTGTGTTGTCTGCCTGGTGCTAGGGTTCGACATGTGGTGGATCGTGTAGACAGATTATTGGGTGGCGCTGGGAGTGACCCGGCAGTCTTGGTTCACATTGGTGCCAATGACAAAGTTAGAGGTGCAGTTGTGGTCCTTAAAAATGATTTCCGAGAATTAGGGGCCAAGTTAAAAGCAAGGACCTCCAGGGTAGTTATTTCAGAAATACTACCGCAGCCACGTGCTACGCTAGAGAGACAACGGGAGCTTAGGAGTATAAATGCGTGGCTAAGAGAGTGGTGTAAGGAGATGGGCTTTGGGTTTTTAGAGAACTGGGCTGATTTTTCTGTTGGCTACAGGCTCTTTAGTAGAGACGGATTGCACCTCAATGGTGATGGTGCAGCCGTCTTGGGGGAGAAGATGGCTAGGGGGTTGGAGGAGATTTTAAACTAGGTATGAACTACACAGGGGTAGATAGAGAAGTTATGGATCAGGGGGCTATTAACACAACGGAGGGAGCAGAAGGGGGAGGGGGAGCATAGAGGATAAGGAGGCATGTACGACCATGTATGGAAGTAAATCAATTTATAATCTAAAATGTATGTTTACAAATGCAAGAAGTCTGGCTGGAAAAACCGGCGAACTTGAATAATAGCTTTAAAGGAAAGGTATGATGTAATTGGTATAGCAGAATCATGGCTTAATGATTCACACGACTGGACAGTAAATATTGAAGGATACTCCTTATTTAGACATGACAGAGTTAATAAGAAAGCAGGAGGAGTATGTATGTATGATAAACAGGAATTGAAGCCAAATTTAAAAGATGGAATAGATGGGGGAGTAATGGAGATGAGGGTAATGGGAAGCTTAGGGAATAGTAACCATGATATAGTGTCATTTAATATAGGTTGCAAAAAACTTAAGTGCACTGGCTTAACAAAAACTTTTAACTTTAGGAAAGCTAATTTTATGCTGTTAAAGGAATCGCTCCTGCTCATAGACTGGGGGGAACTGTTTCTAGGTAAAGATACTGAGCAGATGTGGACCACTTTTAAAGGGATATTAAACTATTACATTTCTAAATCGGTACCTTTACGACAAGTGTAAAAAAAATTAGATCCAGTCCTGCATGGCTTAATGCTCAGGTAAAAAGGGAGATGGAAAAAAAGAAAAAGGCTTTTAAAATTTTGAAAACAGAAGGCACAGAACAGGCTTACAGGGAGTACAAAAGCTGTAATAAAGAGTGCAAGGGATCATATCCTTGACTTTGTTTCCAGAGATTGTCTTATTAGTAGTAGTCAGCATGGATTTATGAGAAATAGATCATGCCAGACAAATTTAATTGGTTTTTATGAAGAAGCGGGTAAGAAGTTAGATTCAGGCACAGCAGTGGGTGTGGTATATTTGGATTTTGCAAAAGTTTTTGATACTGTGCCACATAGGCGACTAATGTATAAACTGAGGACTGTTGGCCTTGAAGAAAACATTTGTTCATGGATAGAGAACTGGTTATTGGACCGCAAACAGAGAGTGGTGGTTAATGGGGCTACATCTATGTGGGCTAAAGTTCTAAGCGGAGTTCCTCAGGGTTCTGTACTGGGGCCGCTTCTGTTTAATCTGTTTATAAATGACTTAGAAGGGGGCATTGAGAGCAAAGTCTCTGTGTTTGCTGATGACACTAAATTATGCAGAGCTTTGGAAACTTCCAATGATGTGCAAGTGCTGCAAGCAGACCTAGATAGATTATCAAAATGGGCAGCAGAATGGCAGATGAGATTCAATGTTGATAAATGTAAGGTAATGCATTTGGGATTTAATAATCCCTGTGCCACCTACACCATAAATAACTCTGTGTTAAGTGCATCTGAAATGGAAAAAGATTTGGGGGTTCTGGTAGATAACAGACTTAGCTGTAGCAAACAATGCCAGGTAGCAACAGCTAGAGCTAGCAAGATATTGTCTTGTATAAAAGGGGGAATGGATTCAAGAGAGAAAAATATTATTCTCCCTCTTTACAAGGCACTGGTAAGGCCTCATTTGGAATATGCGGTGCAGTTTTGGAATCCCATATACAAAAGGGCATCTTGGAAATTGAGGCAGTTCAGAGAAGGGCAACTAAATTAATAAGGTGAATGCAGGGGCTCGAATATGCAGGCAGATTAGACAAGTTATGGCTGTTTACATTGGAGAAGCGGCGTTTGCGTGGGGACATGATAACCTTATACAAATATATTAATGGGCCATACAATGAACTCTCTGGTGCATTGTTTACTAATAGGTCATATCAGAGGACACGTGGACATCCTCTAAGGTTGGAAGAAAAGAAGTTTCATCTTCAGGTTAGGAAAGGTTTCTTTACAGTGAGAACGGTGAAACTGTGGAACTGTCTTCCAGCAGAGGTGGTAATGGCAAGTTCATTGAATAGCTTTAAAAAAGGCCTGGATAAGTTTCTAAAACTAAAAAATATTGAGAATTACTGGTATTAATGCATATAGATCTGGTTGATCCAGGGATACTTTCCGATTGCCGTTTGGAGTCAGGAAGGAATTTTTCCCCCCTTTTTAGCTGGGTTTTTTTGCCTTCCTCTGGATCAACTGTTAGGTAGGGTTAAAAAAAAAAATATATATATATATAAAGAGGGTGAATAGGTTGGACTTGATGGATGTATGTCTTTATTCAACCTTAATTACTATGTTACTATGTTACTATGTTAAGCCTGTCCAAGGCAAGGGCCCTGGAGTCAGATTCACACATTTACCTTTTCTTCCCTTCTCCCTCCACCGCTGCAAACAGGAATGTGAGGAGGAGATGCATCTTGGGGTAGGAACAGGACTATGATAACTGGCAAAGGGGGCCCTGCCCCGGGGTATTTATGGGGGAAATATCCCATACTTGATCATAACAGCTAGCTTAAACACTTTGGCAATGATATACATAGAAAGGGAGAAAGAGAGAGGAAAAAAAAAAGGGAAAAGCATTATTAGCACAACGTGTACATTATCTTAAAGACATTGTATATTGTTTGTAAATACTCTTAGAGGTCCACTCTCAATTGGCTAGCGGGGGGGTATATACACCAGAACAAGTTTAGATATGGGGCAACTGTTCATCCATCTCATGCATTTGGTCAAAGTTTTATGATAGTTTAACACTCGTTGTGCTATGAGATGAAGTGGTTATTTCGCTTCAGGTTAGGGGGGGGTTATAAGTTGGGATTTCCAGTTTATGTGAGTCCTTTGTCCTTTCCCCATGGTATAGGATAAAAAATTTGGTGGGGTTGCTCCCTTTATCTGCTCCACCATTGGCATATTTTTTTTGTTCAATAAATTTTTATTAAACGTAACGTATTATATAACAATAAAATTCAACTTTGACTAAACAAATTGGTTTCATTATTCACTGTTTTCAGTGTTTAGTTCTCAATATCAAAAATAAACATATCGATATATAATATTTTAGCAGACAAAAATATTACTTTCCCTTTCTCGAAGTAATTCGAAAATTAAATCAGTTTACAATAATTCTTGTCATATTTTGGTATACTTACATAGTAAGAAAGAAAAGGGTATTGACAATTCTTAGGCTTCCCGATCCTCAGTCCTCTCCCTCCCGGTCGGTGCTTTGTGGTTGCATGTATAGATCCCATGTATATCCTTATCTTGGACCAATATTTCAGTGCGTTTTGTGATTGGTATGTCATAGATTCATTGGAATTTATCTGCCATATTTTAGTTACTAGTGCTGTTCTGGTGGGAGTCTGTGACTTCCAAGAGGCTGCAATAAGATCTCTTGCAGCGGAGCAGATATGGGCTACTAATCTATTTGCCAGCAAACTCAAGCACTCTATGGGCACGTTAAATAGAGCCAATAGTGGAGTAATTGTAATGGAGCTTGAGAACACCTCATTTATAAGTGTCTCACAAATTTTCCATAAGGGCTGTACTAATAGACAGGACCACCAACAATGCTGCTGCAGGGCTGGAAGGCCACATCCCCGGAAACATATATTAGGGTATGTGTTAGATATTCTATGTTAAATGGACGTTCCTTAGTAGTTACATTTGTGGAGCTTTTGTGTGAGTGTGTATATATAGAGATCCAATTATCGTCATTTATTTTCCACTGTAATCTGTCTTCCCATTTGTTGGTTTGTTTGCTCTTAATGGGTTGTAGATCATGCCATATAATTGAATATATTTTGGAAATTAATCCTGAGGTTCTGGATGAGGTCTCGAATAATTTCTCGTATAGAGTGAGATCAGATTTTTTACACTTCACCATTGATATATTAACGTTTGTAGTCTAGATATTTATGGGGAGTCTGATTTATGGTAGGGTCTGTAAGGAGCATCCAATTTCTTAGAACATATGATGTGACTGGGTCTAGGGAGAGAGCAGACCTTTTCAGATCTTGTTACTTAAGAGATTGAGCAAATATGGCGTTGAAGTGGGCCTTGAAGTTTGGCGGGTTGGTAAACAGGGCTGAGTTGTGCTAAAGGTGGTGTCTAGGGTTTACCAGGCCTCAGTGTGTCGGTACAGGGGTATGATGGTGTCACAGTCATTATTAAAGTTCAAGGGCACATGGAGCCATGTGGGGGAAGGGGGGCTACACAGGGCCTCATTGTGGCTTCATTGTGGTGAGTACCCAAAATAGGACCAAAGTTGTTTGTGGTTTAGGATAGGGGGCATTTACCTTACCCAGCGTTGATTCAGAGGTTATCAGGAGTTCAGCCATCCGGTGGGGTCCGAGGGACAAACGGAATGTCCCACCTGGTCTGTTAGCCGGTTTCCGAGTGTTGGTTTAGAAACACTCGGTTATCGGGAGTCCAGCCAAAGGCAGGCATCTGAGGGGTTTTTGAAGAACCTTACCCTGCCCTCCAGCTGGATCCTTAACTTCGCTGGGAACATCATGGAGTACGATATCCCCGCTGTGTCTAGCCTTTTCTTGACCTCAACAAAGGTGGCACTTTTTTTGTAGCTCCAACAAAAAGTCTGGGAAAAGTTTAATGCTGGTGTTTTCAAATTATAGATCAGCTTTTTCCTGAGCCATGCGTAGGAGAGCATCTCTGTCCTGTGCATTAAGAAAGCGGGCGATGAGGGGTCTCGGTTGTGCTCCTGGTGCAGGAGGTTTTGCTGGGACCCTGTGTGCCCTTTCAATTGCCAGTTGTGGAGACATTTCGGCTACATTAAAACATGAGTGGATCCAGCATTCCAGAAACTGGGCAGGCGTGTTCCCTCGGCTTCCTCCAGGAAGCCAATAAACCGTATATTCTGTCTCTGCGAGCGATTTTCTAGATTGTCCAGCTTACTTTTTGTTGCTGTTAGCTCTTGTTGCAGGGCCGAGATAGTTTGTGCCTGTGGAGTAACCATGTCCTCCAGGTTAGATATGCGGGTCTCAGCTTCTCCCATTCTTTGCCTTATTTTAGACGTCCATTTTTATATCCGTTTTCACCTCATCTAGGACTTGCCTTTTTTGAATCCTGTATAGCACCCAGGAGTTGTCTGTGAGAATCCATCAGGGGGTTCTCCCCGGCTGATGAGCTTTCAGCCATATCAGTCGGGTCTGGGTATAGATCCGGCTCCTGGTGCGCAGCCTGTAAGGGATGCTGGCGGGAAAGCGTGTTCATCCTAGCGAATTTCTGCAGCTTTTCCTTTGCTGGAGTCGCGTGTCTTTGGTTCCTGGGCTTAGTCATTAGGTCCAGGTGCTAGATTCTGTAGGTTGGGTATGTATTTGTGCCAATATTTTGTTCATTTTAGCCTCGGTTGGGTGAATGACTCGGGAGAACAGTGGAGACACGTCTTACTCCATCAACTCCTAGACTCCGCCCCATCCTATATGTTATACTTTATCCAAAATACATTTACAGGAGTGTTTTTTTTAATGTTTTTATATCACACACGTTATATGAATAAAGGGGTTTTTATAATATCTGATCCGGTCTATGATAATGCCTGGTTGGTTTTTCTATTGTGTAAATAGGCACTTCCTCAGGGACTGCTGAGCCCCCAAAATGTTGTATGCTTTGCAAATAAAGAATTAGACACTTGTATAGTGTGCTTTTCTCAGCTTTATTTCTTGGAAGATTGTGACCCCTAGGGTAAGGGGTGGAGAGGATTGCACCTATCTAATACAGGCCTTGCCACATGTGCTGTGCTTGAATGGATCTACTATTCCCTGAAGGGATTTACCTCAGTCGCCCAGTCCCTCACTGCCTAGGTACTTTCCTGACCCAGTCCCTCTCTGCAGCAGCTTTCTGGTTGCAGCTGTCAGGTAATTGAGCATGGCATGGATTATACACAATTATATTTATAGCAATAAGCTTTTGCTATGATTCTTGAGAACATACAGGGCGATGTAATAAAAGTTCTTATTGTTAAAAATGTTGCTAATTTTGCCCCAACCAATCAGATGTTAGCTTTCAAATCGGTATCGGCTCCCTCTAGGAAGCAGATGCCGACCAGTGGAAATTGTCCGATCGGTCGGGAATATCCCCTACACATAAGCGATAATCGTGGAATGATGGGATTTACCTATTATCGCTTGTGTGTATGGCCACCCAGTCTTGCTTGAAACTAAAAAGTGGCCTAAAGTTGAAACAGTTACATGTATGTTGAAACACATCCTCTTTACAGGGAATACAATGCCATCTAGTGGAACAGTTTGGAAATTAATTAAAGGCTCATTAAAGGGAACGTTTCTACAAAAGCAGATTCAGTTATTTTAAAGTATTATCATAGATATTATGTAATATTAAAAAAAACAATGGTTTTAACGTAGATGTATTAATAACACAGACACTTTTTTTAAACACAAGAGGTTTTATTATGGTGAAATGAATATGCACTTTATATTGATGGTTTTTAATAACAAGGTCCACCTTAATGCACCCAGAACTACAGGGGTAAACTACCAGTGATCCCCACACCAGTTTTGGGCCAAGGGGGGCACTTTCCAGCACACACACCATTTTTTTTCTGCCACCTTTCCCTTTAACCCAGAGGTGCCGCCTGAGGCAAATGTCTCACTCTGCCTTATTAGAGAAGAGGCCCTGATTTCTGCTCCTACACCCAAACCCGTCTTATACAATATACATTCTGCTCCTGCACCCTAACCCCTCTAATACAATATCCATTCTGCTCCTGCACCCTAACCCTGTCTAATACAATATCCATTCTGCTCCTGCACCCTAACCCCTCTAATACAATATCCATTCTGCTCCTGCACCCTAACCCTGTCTTATACAATATCCATTCTGCTCCTGCACCCTAACCCGTCTATCAAATCCATTCTGCTCCTGCACCCTAACCCCTCTAATACAATATCCATTCTGCTCCTGCACCCTAACCGTCTTAAACAATATCCATTCTGCTCCTGCACCCTAACCCCTCTAATACAATATCCATTCTGCTCCTGCACCCTAACCCGTCTTATACAATATCCATTCTGCTCCTGCACCCTAACCTGTCTAATACCATTCCATTCTACTCCTGCACCCTAGCCCGTCTTATACAATATCCATTCTGCTCGTGCACCCTAACCCGTCTAAAACAATATCCATTCTGCTCCTGCACCCTAACCTGTCTAATACAATATCCATTCTGCTCCTGCACCCTTACCTGTCTAATACAATATCCATTCTACTCCTGCACCCAAACCTGTCTAATACAATATCCATTCTGCTCCTGCACCCTAACCTGTCTAATACAATATCCATTCTGCTCCTGCACCCTAACCTTATACAATATCCATTATGCTCCTGCACCCTATCTTGTCTCATACAATATCCATTCTACTCCTGCACCCGAACCTGTCGAATACAATATCCATTCTGCTCCTGCACACTAACCTGTCTAATACAATATCCATTCTGCTCCTGCATCCTTACTTGTCTAATACAATATCCATTCTACTCCTGCACCCTAACCTGTCTAATACAATATCCAGTTCTGCGCCTGCACCCTAACCTTATAAAATATCCATTATGCTCCTGCATCCTAACCTGTCTCCATTCTGCTCCTGCACGCGAACCTGTCAAATACAATATCCATTCTGCTCCTGGACCCTAACCTGTCTTATACAATATCCATTCTGCTCCTGCACCCTAATCTAATACAATATCCATTCTGGTCCTGCACCCTAACCCATCTTATACAATATCCATCCTGCTCCTGCACCCTAACCTTATACAATATCCATTCTGCTCCTGCACCCTAACCTAATACAATATCCATTCTGCTCCTGCACCCTAACCCGTCTTATACAATATCCATTCTACTCCATCACCCTAACCCGTCTAAAACAATATCCATTCTGCTCTTGCACCCTAACCTGTCTAATATGATATAATGAGCAGCGACCCCTGTCGGCCATAGTGATTGTGACTCAAGCTGAAGAATGCCGCTCACCAACACTCCCCCCTCCCCCAAAGTGATGCAGGGAAAGTGCAGAGTCTGAGAGACTCGCTGCACAGAAACATGGGCTGTGAAATAATCGTATGTTAAAGAAACAGGGCTCAGACCGGATATCGGGACATTAGTCGGGGCTTTGGGATAGCGACACTACTTCCTAAAGTCCGGGACTGTCCTGAGAAATCTGGGACCCCTGGAAACGATCCATCCGTACCAACGCATACACTGACAGTGGTCACATGGTACAGGAACTTCCTGGTCACGGGTGTGACGTCACCGAGGTCAACACTGAGGACAGGAAGTAGGTGGTACGAACAGCAATTCTGACTGGTTCATTCTAAGTCTTGTCACCTGCCAAGTCGGAAGGTTTGTGTTACACAGATAGAACTGGGATTCAGTGTCTGTTTAGATATAATGTGTAGTGTCTGGTTCAGCATGTTATGGGGCTGGGATGTTCTGTGTGGGGATATGTTCTATGGAGTGACAGGAATGATCACGTACTGGTCATTAGTGTATTGTCCAATTAAATAGGGTAGGGAGAGAATAAAAGCTTTGAAACTCCCTATTCAGCAATATGCAAATAAGGAACAAAGACTTCTGGGAATTTACCACATTTCCATAGAAACACTTAGGTTCCATGGAAACAAGCTATGTCTTTAAATTAATCATTATTACTATAGAGCAATGATGTAAAAGGTAGGCAACCAAGGCATGCTGGTTAGTTGGGTGGAGGTTGTTTTCTTATCATGGACAGTTTTATGGTTGTTCATTTGCATTAGCTTGAAAGACTTATAGGTAACTTGTATGTTTGGATTTATAGCTCATGGGACTGCAGACCATTCCCAACCATTTATAACAGAAGATCATCATATGTTGTTGATTAAAAAGCCAACACCGTCGTCTGAAGAAAGTTATCTAATGACTTGTACGTTTTACTGAACATCATTTGATTCAAATGTCCATATTATGTGGCATTTCCTATATCAATCTGATGATTGGAATTGGAAGACTCTTTTTAAGTTTATAGTTAGACAAGTGTATATACAAAGCCTACAGCAGGCATGTTAAACCTTTGGTCCCCCAGATATTCTGCAAACTACAACTTCCAGCATGTATTGGCTGCAACAGCATCTAGGGAATGCTGGGAGTTGTCATTTTCTGGAGCACCAAAGGTTTGACATCCCTGACCTAATGTAAAAGGCAGGGATAGACAAGATTTGTCTTTGAACTGTTGCACAGCTATAATTCCCATCATCCTGGTAGTTCTCAACTGTCAAATGTAAAGGGATGAAGCTGAAAAACAGCCAGGGCTGTTTCTAATCATTTTAGTGCACTAAGCAAGTATCTCCTGTTGCCCATAGAGCAAAAAACAAAGAATACATTTATTAGGGTCTATGGTTGGGGTAGTAAAATGAATGTATATCCCAAATGCAATACATACATCTAAGTACGTGTGCCTCTGTTCTGCTGCTTAAAATTGTATTGTACACATGTTTGTGAAGGTTCTCATTCATCCAGGTCATGGTATACCGTATATACTCAAGTATAAGTCGATTTTTTCAGGCTTTAATGTTAGCCTGAAAACCTAACCTCGACTTATACTCGGGTCAAGTCCTAATTCTGCAATTGCGGATAGTAACCAGTAGGTGGCGCTGTGTTAACCTGCATAGATAGTTCATGGTCAGAGTGCCCTTTACTATATGGGGTCAGAGTGCCCTTTACTATATGGGGTCAGAGTGCCCTTTACTATATGGGGTCAGAGTGCCCTTTACTATATGGGGTCAGAATGCCCTTTACTATATGGTTGTCAGAGTGCCCTTTACAATATGGCTTTACTATATGGGGTCAGAGTGCCCTTTACTATATGGGGTCAGAATGCCCTTTACTATATGGTTGTCAGAGTGCCCTTTACAATATGGGGTTCAGGAGAAGTGTAAGTGATGGTAAGCTTAAAGGACAACTCCACCCTTATAAGAATGTATTTTAAAAAGAATGGCCTCTTTACAATATGTTGATATATCATACTTTGCCCTATGAATCCATTACTGTGTGCCTGCTATGCTTCTGGATGCCTCATGGAAACTGAGCAATTTAGAAACCTGTACTGAGCCTGTACTGAGCCTGGACATGCTCAGAAGAGGCAGCTAGGGGATTAACATTCAGTCATTGGCTGTGATGTCAACTGTCAAATCCATAACTGACAGTTACTAACTGGAAGAACCAGGGGAAACAGGACATTGTGCAGGATTTCAGGTTAGACTTATATATATCACATTTCAAACTATTACCATTTAGGGTTTTGGGGGGTGATTTACCTGTAGGTTTTCATTTTGGGGCTGGACTTGCCCTTTAATTAAAAGTTTACTGAACCTTGTTTAGAAACAAACTCCCAGCAACAAAGCATGCTGGGAGTTGTAGTTTCCAAACATCTGGAGTGCCAAGGAATTGTGGGTTACTGGTACTGGCTATTACTGTGATGACTGTGATTACTGGGATTCATGTATGGGAATTCTGCTGTCCATTTCAAGGGCAACTAATTTCTACACTCGATTTATACTCCAGTCAATTTGTTTTTACAAATTTTCCAGGTAAAAATAGGTACCTCGACTTATACTTGGATCGACTTATACTCGAGTATCTGTTGTATTCAATTAGATCAACTGGGCTTGAAGTTTAGTTCTTGAAGACGTTTCACTAGTCATCCGACTGGCTTTCTCAATTCAGAATGACTTGTACAAGAATCTTTGGCAATTATGTACCCTAGAAAATCCCAATTAGCATATCACAGCCAAGTGTTAAGGGCGTGATTGGATAGTGGCTAAAAGGTGTTACAGGAACGCCCAGAGTAAGGTGTCAAAACAGCATTGTACATGGCAGACATTTGGTGTCAAACCCCCCCCACCTCTATTTAGGCTTGGTTTCTTTATTTTCACATAAATGACCTCCTTAACACCTCTCTTGAACCAGTCACGTTCCTTTGCCAATATGTTAACATTACAATCTTCAAAGGTATGTCCTTTATCCTTAAGATGCAGGTACACGGCTGAGTCCTTACCCAAGGAATTGGCTCTTCTGTGCTGGGCCATACGTTGATGCAGTTGCTGTTTGGTCTCCCCCACATACAAATCAGACCCTGGAAAATCCCAATTAGCATATCACAGCCAGATGTTAAGGGCGTGATTGCATAGTGGTGTTATAGGAACGCCCAGGGTAAGGTGTCAAAACAGCATTGTACATGGCAGACAGTTGGTGCCGAACTGCCTATATGATGTTGCTTATCTTGTGTTTCGGTATTGGGTCTTTCGGATGTACCAATTGCTGCCTCAGTGTGTTGTTTGGTTTAAAGCAGATACGGTGTTTATTGAAAATTCATCTCAACCCTGAACCCTGCAACACAGAGCTTAGAACATCCCCACTAGCACAGAGGCGAAGGCTAAATAAATGAAACATCTCAGAGGAGCCCTTAAACTTGTGGATATCCAGACTGGGCCTTTGTCAAAAGAAGTAGAAGGAAAGAAAAGAACAGGTATACCAACATTGAAGGGGAAAAGCAAGACAGGAGAGAGAACATGGTCATCCCATATGTAGCAGGGTTCTCCGAAAAATTTAGAAGAATTTTCAATAAACACCGTATCCCTGTCTGCTTTAATCCAAACAACACACTGAGGCAGCAATTGGTACATCTGAAAGACCCAATACCAAGATAAGCGACATCATATACGCAGTGCAGTGAAGAGTGCTCTGATTTGTATGTGGGGAAGACCAAACCGGAACTGTATCAACGTATGGCCCAGCACAGAAGAGCCAATTCATCGGGTCAGGACTCAGCCGTGTACCTGCATCTTAAGGATAAAGGACATACCTTTTAAGATTGTAATGTTAACATATTGGCAAAGGAACGTGGCTGGTTCAAGAGAGTTGTCAAGGAGGCCATTTATGTAAAAAAAAATAAAACCAAGCCTAAATAGAGGTGGGGGGGTTCAACACCAACTGTCTGCCATGTACAATGCTGTTTTGACACCTTACACTGAGCGTTCCTATAATACCTCTTAGCCACTATGCAGTCACACCCTTAACACCTGGCTGTGATATGCTATAATTCTATGATTTTTGCCACCTGAGTCAAACTTTGTAAAAAGGTGCTTCCCAGCTATTAGGCGATGCGCTACGGTGAGGTGGGCTTGGCTGGTTGTGAGCGTGGCCAAACACTTGGTAAATTCAAACTTTACAAGACGGTGGGGGTACGGTGAATAGATAGAGATAGATCATCCCATTGATAGATATGCTAGTAGAAAGCGGATAACTGCGAAGCTGGTGGATAACAGTCAAAGGAACAGTTAAATATCTGGGAAAGAGGCACTGGTGGTTAATGGGGAAAGTAAAGAAGACGACAATTGTAATAAAATGGCCCCCAGCTTGGGCAGTTTTTGTGCAGCTTGGAAAAGTGCAGTTTTCATAATTTTATGAAATTCTGATGTCACGGGGACTCCCTTACCTCTGCTGCTCTGCAGGTGAACAGGCTCCCAGCACTACAGGGGTAAATTACCAGTGATCCCCACAATGGTTTCGGATGAAGGCGGGCAAGGGGGCACTTCAATGGTGCCCCCCGAGCACTCCCAGAACATTTTTTTTAAGGGGCAGTTTATCTTTTTTTTTCCTGCTGCCTTTTCCTTTAACCCAGAGGCGCCACCTGTCTCACTCTGCCTCATTAGAGAAGAGGCCCTTATTCTGCTCCTACACCCTAACCCTTCTTATACAATATGCATTCTGCTCCTGCACCCTAACCCGTGTAATACAATTTCCATTCTGCTTTTGTACCCTAACCCGTCTTAAACAATATCCATTCTGCTCCTACACCCTTACACGCAGGCAGCTATGACAGTTTTTTTCTACTTACAACATGTGATCAATGAATGATTGACATCATAGCTTAAATTCCCCTGGTTCCCGCTTCCCAACTGAGACTCCCACCACCACCCCCCCCCCAAGACAGCTTATTGCTCTATATTTTAAAAGAAACAATTTGGAATGGCACCCTTTACATTTGAAAGGTGTCCTAGCAGGCTGTGCCTAGAAATGGCCCTGAAAACAGCCAAATATCTTATTACGTATACAGTGGCACAGACAAGGTTTCTGTCAAGAAAACACTTCCTTTTTTTGGCTGCTAACCCAATGCAACCTTTCAACCTCCCCGAGTAATCTAACATACTCAGAAAGCAACTTCAAAACCAACCTTTGTATCTTACTATGCTAATGACCAGCACTCATATACCCCACCTTTCCGCAACATGCTGTATATTACAGAATCTAATGATTTTGTTTCTGTAAACTTTTATTTTTTTGTGCCAAAACACAGGTTTATGTGTTTATGAACACATAAAATTAAGGCAGGTATTATGTGTGACTTTTCTGTCAGGGTGGATTTGATTTAAATCAAAAGGTTAAAAAGATATACAGTAGACTCTCACACCATCATATGTAATAAATATATATAAAAATATATGATTAGGAATAGTAAACCATTAAAATCAGTTTAAAAACCTTAATACATGACCATATAAAAATTGTAAAAACTTACCTCTTCCAGTAATTTTTCAAACATCCGTTTTATTCCTTTAAAGGGCATGTCAACTCCCAAAACTAGATTTTAACCCACTACTGGCCCCACTATGTAGTGTAATAAAATCCTTAACTTACATCCCAGCTCCATATGGTTCTGGGATGTCCCTCCAAAGTCCAGAGAACTGACCACACAGTAGCACTGCATGAAGGGAAATTGTTTCTGCCTCTGAGGCATCCTCTCAGAGGTTTTTGGCTTGCTCAGAGCAGCCCCCCCCCTCCCTCTCGTTTCTCTCTCCCTCCCCCTAGTGTAAAACTAGTGTAGGGCTTCCTCCCCCAGCCCCAACTTCTATATTATTATGTGCAGAAACTCCCCCGATCATTACTTACCTTACCTCTCTCCTCTGGCAGCCAATGACAGATGTGGCTGCCGGTCCGGCCCTCTGCTTGCAGTTTCATGCAAGCAGATGTTCCGGAACAGTACGCCAGAGGAAAGAGGTAAGGTAAGTAATGATTGGGGTAGTTTCTGCACATAATAATATAGCGGTTGTGGCTGGGGGGAGGAAGCCCTACTGTACCCCAAAAGTTTAAAAAAGTGGTGGACATGCCCTTTAAATGTTAAAAAACACACAGGTCCTTGCATGCCAGATAGAAAATACCAGTTGGTTAATCCCTAAGGCTCTCAGGGTACTGCTATAACTCTAGGTTCCTCTTCTGTTTACGGTAAGCTCTTAGCTTAGTATTGTGTGTTTTTTAACATTTAAAGGAATAAAACAGATATTTGAAAAATTACTGGACATTAGTTTTTACAATTTTTATATGGTAACTGTATTAAGGTTTTTAAACTGATTTTAATGGTTCACTACTTCTAATCCTATATTTTTATGTATATTTATTACATGTGATGGTGTGAGAGAGTCTGCGCCGCCTATATAGTTTTAACCTACTAAAACACAAGTGGAACCCAGGCTCTGCAGCAGACACTACACCCCCTACCCAACAATCCTGCCCACCGAATCTTGAAGTGCAAAGGACATAACCTTTTTTCTTTTTTTATTTCAAACAGGGTGGATTTGATTTAAATCAAACTAATTTAAATCACTAGTCAGTAAGGCTGGATTTAAATCATAGTTTTCTACATAAAGTCTAATTCTTGCTGGTATATGTCCATGCACACACAGTGCTAAGGAGGGTGGAGGCTGTCGGTGAAGCCGGTGCTGGAGCGATCTGCAGATAAGTGTCTCCTGCTCTCCTGCAAGACTTACTGAAGAACAGGAGGTAAGAGATAGTGCATTTACCTCATGTTCTTCAGTAAAACAGTTAAAAAGAAAGTTAAAATTACGATGGACATACCTTTTAATGCTAAGTTTCAAGAAGTTAAGTGAATTGCTTTGTTTAAGCAAATAACATATGCTGTAATGTTATTGTTTTATTATTTTAGAAGAATCTGTGTTGATGTCAGTTTCTTGTTCCACTAGAAGATTTTATTTATAGCATCTTGGAAACCATATGGAATATAAAGGAAAGTAATACATCCTTAAATTCAACTATGCAGTATATGCTGAAAAAGTAGTTGGTTTGTTTTTTTACTTTAATTCTGGAGTGATGTCTATAATGCTATAGAGCATGCTGTCCCAGTAACATGACTTATGTAACCCTAGATTTTCTTTGTCATGAGGAGTCATAGACAAAGTAAAACTTTTTTATCTTTTTATTTCCAGGTACTGTGTATAGTATTGAATAAAAATGGTAAGAACCAACTCTTTTACTCTTTAAAAATGTGCAAGAGTATTGTGTTAAATGCGTGTTACTTTGAGTTACAGGTTACAAATTGTTTGTTTTCTGCAGCTAAGCACATTTCACTATTTTGCTTGTGAAGGTTCTCATTCATTCAGGTCATGGTATATCTGTTGTATTTAGTTAGATTAACTAGACTTAAAGTTGAGTTCTTGAAGACGTTTTGCTAGTCATCCGACTGGCTTTCTCAATTCAGAAATATCTGAATTGAGAAAGCCAGTTGGATGACTAGTGAAGCGTCTTCCAGGAGCAATACAAAATAGTCAGCTGATACTGCCTTTTTTATTTTTTTTGCTTCTGTTCCTAGCAAAAGATACCATTTCTTAAAGTACTTCTTATTGTGTATGTTGTGGTGGTTCAGCAGTCCAAAGCATTCATTTTAGAAACACACAGCCCATTAAACCATTTTTGTTTAAATGCAAAGCAATGTGTGTAAAGGAATCTTAGTATAGAAAAGTATTGAAGTGCCGTATTAGTCCAATATATAGATGTAAAAAATAAGAGTACTGTAATACTTTTTCTATGGACTAACAGTTTATTTAGTAGATAAGATTTTGAGGGCTAAACCCTTTTCATCAGGTCAGAGCAGTACTGATTTTAACAAAAGTTTAACAAAGTAAAAAGCCAGTTCCAAAAGATAATAAGATAAGCAAAACAACAAGGGGGAGACAAAAAAAAAAAAGGAAAGACCAAAAGGTGCCCAGGAAAGTGTAGAGGGCAATAAAATGAGAGGAGAGATAACAGAATAGTGAAGTGGTCCGGAAATGCAAGGGGGAAGGAGAAGGCAGGGAAGACCAAAAAAAAAAAAAGCAACAAACAGTAAGAAGCAAAATGAGACAAGGAAAATGTAGAGGTAATAAATAAAAGTATCGCTGTACTCTTATTTTTTACATCTAAAGGAATCTTAACACTGTGTTTTCCACACTGCTTAATCTCTGTTCTGTGTCTGAGGAGCAGGGTCTTCTGTAGCATTATCTGTGACTAACAGAGGCTAGTCTCTGTGCTGAAAAAATTATTGGCTGCAGCTTTCTTGTTTTGATCTGTTATGTCCTAGAGAGCATGTGAAGTGTACCAAAATAGAGGTGGATTATTGGAGCTTATTTGTAGTACCCACGGGTTCATTTAATAAATCACAGCAAAGGGGAAGGTGAGAAACAACTTGCTGTATCTTAGATAATGTCCTCCGTCTACTGGCACAATGTTGTCTGGAGACTTTAACTCCCCTTTAAATAGAATTGCACACTAAAATTCATACACACATGTGATCGTGGTTACCGATGTTTCGGGCAACAATCGTGCGATGTGTGGGCGGCTTGTTGACCGAAACGGACGTTTGGTCAGATGAATCGGGCAACAAGGCCCGAACAAATGTCCATTTCAGCACCCACACACGGCACGATTGTTGGCCAAAATGAGCGCTCATACACATCGCATCCATAATCACATGTGTGTATGAAGACAGGGCTGTCCTTATATCAGATTTACCTAATTATCCTTTCCCTGCAGCTCTGCACCATCTGGTTTCTATAACACTTCTTGACAGGATTTCTAGGTGTAGTTCAACAATTAACTGAGATAATTTTTAACCATGTGTTGTTGGCATATTCATTGTGCCTTGAATAATGCAGTTTTTAATATCACTTTTCAATTTATTTTTTATTTATTTTCAATTTATAAAGGCAAAAAAGCCTTTCTCTGGAACAACTGTTCCAGAGAACAACTGTGGAACAACTGTGAAGGAAATGTGGGTATTGCTGAGTAGGTTTGACTAGATGGACATATGTCTTTATTCAACCTCAAATACTACACTATACTATATTGGAAGTATGTCTTTATTCAACCTTAAATACTATTTTATACTTTATTAGACATATGTCTTTATTCAACCTTACTGAAAGTTTCCATCATGTTCTGGCTGACAGCTCACCACTTCCTTTGTGCATAAAGCAACATCCATTAGATATGAAAGTTTTAAGTACATGTAGTTTACAGATGTGAGTTAAGGACTCTACCATCCCCTAGAAACTAAGACTCATGGAAAATACAAAACTACAGAGTATGTTTATGGCTGAAAAATCAAGGTCCCCAACTTTGCAATTTCCAACAGCTCTAGATTCATATATCTTTACCATGAAATGGCATATTTATCAGTGAAAAATCAAGGGGTATTATTAGTGCTGTAAGTGCTGTTTAATTACAACCACTATTAGACTTGGGACTGGTTAGTTCTGCCTAAACTTTTTTGTCAATCCCTATACTTTAGTGTGGCCTTTTGAATTATCCTCTGTATACTGAGTATAGGAACATTGGGTTTAAATTGTGTATCCACATCTGTAGCAGACAGAATGCAATGGGATCTGTCTGTGATCTGGTACTGTGTGTATCCAGAGGATGTTTACATTGTTCCCATGTTTAACTAAGTGTGCTTGGACAGGTATTGTCAGTGGCCAAATCTGTGGAGAGAGAGAATGTCAAATAAAAATATTGCATTGATCTTTGTCATTATGAATTTAGAATAATCATTAATCATACTGCTTTATTTTCTAATTAGCATGGACGTATTAAAGTAAAGACTTCATTGGAACAGCAGGAGGCAAAGCGTAAAGAGAGAGAAAAGAAACTTCAGCTGTATACAAGTGTGACACAGGCTGCTCTGCACAAGGTAGATTACCGCAACATAAGACTTGAATCTGTTTAAAGCTGGGTACACACAGTACAGATTTCTGAAAGATGACAGACGGGATCTGCAAGATCCTGTCTGCCATCTTTCAAAGATCTGCATACACACAGCCCCGAGCGTTCTCCCTATGAACATCATTGGAGAACGCTTGGGACTGGGTGTTTTCATCGGCGCGCTAGACTCCTACTATAGGGAGTCTAGCGTGACCGATGGAATTTTCGGTCATTCCTGAACAAG
Source organism: Hymenochirus boettgeri (assembly GCA_019447015.1). Taxonomy (NCBI): domain Eukaryota; kingdom Metazoa; phylum Chordata; class Amphibia; order Anura; family Pipidae; genus Hymenochirus; species Hymenochirus boettgeri. The sequence goes on from CM033469.1 coordinate 262,977,439, forward strand.
CATTCTGCCAAAACGATCTTTCGGCGGCCGCTCGCTTGTTCGGAAACGAAGGTACACACAGTAGCGATAAAGCCCCGATACCGTTGGATACAACGGTATCGGGGCTTTATCGTTACTGTGTGTATCCAGCTTAAAGCTGTATGCACACCTTTAGATGCTTCGTCCTGACCCTTTTGCACTTCCAGACGGAAGGTGTGTCGATTATGGCAAAAGTAGCCACAGCCGACAGTTTTCTAACGTGTCTGATCACTGGTTCATTGATTCAAATGAACGACCAGTTGATCACGGCCAGCACAAGAAACCATCCAATATTTCGGCATGATAGACCAATACACTGAAATTTCAGTTGGACAGGCCAAATTATTGCATGGTGTGTCCCCAGCTTAATGCTCTTCTGGGTTTTCTTTTCCTTGACTTGCTATTTGAAAGCTTTCTTACTCCTTTGTTTTAGTTAGTGGCTCTTTTTCTATATCTTCAATCTGGAAGCTATAACAAAAACATAGAACCTAACAAAAGGAGTAATTCTATGCATGGTAGTACCATGTCACCAAGCAGGTAGGGAAGGAAAATAAAAATTAAAAGGCGGAAATAGAGGGAGAGGTGGTGATAGATAACATAATTCAATCAGGTGTCAAAAATGAATGTCCATTAAAGGGCATGTCCACCCTAAAAATATTTTTTTAATATACATTCTCCAGTTTCATAACCGAAATAGTATACTGAATAGGGAGAGAGTAGTGGAGGAGTAAGGGTGAGGGTGAACAGTAGTTGTTATTTGTACATTAGGGAGAAAAAGGGGGAGGGAGAGGAGGGGTTTTTTTTGTATTGCAGCTTATTGTACAGTAGTTGCATCCGAGTACAGATAGTCCATATTTTTGGATATTTGTTTGGGCATTTACTATGTTTATATAATAGTTTATGATATTCCAAGTCATTTGGAGCCTTTTTTTCTGTTTCGGTGGAGTATGGGACATCCAGTTTAGAATAATCGTTTTCTGGGCATAAAACAACAATTCTATTATTAGTATTCTCTGGTATTTAGGCCAGTGTTCTTCATCTAGAATTCCCAGGATACATTCCTCTGCTTTTTGGGGTACTTGTAATGCTAGGTGGGTAGATAGGAAAGAAGTAATTTTATGCCAATAATTTTGAATGATTGGGCAGGTCCATATTAGATGCCAAAAGTCTGTATCTGGTGCCTTGCATCTGGGGCATGTTGCTTCTGTTGTTTGTTGCATACGTGCAATACGTTTTGGAGATAAATAGGCCTGATGTACAATATAGTATTGTGTAAGTCTATTGTTCGCAGCTGGAGAGGCCAACATTGGGGATTCTGCTATATCTTGTGCAGTAGATGGATCCAGAGTTGGGATAGATTGTTTCCATCTGTCAGTCAGTATAGTCAATTCGGGTCTAGCCTTAGCCTGTATTAATAATTTGTAAATAAGAGACGTTGTCACTTTGGATGTTGCATTCAACAGTATAGATATTACTGGGTGCATGTTCACAGTTGGGATTTGTCCTTCGAATTCTGAAAATATACATTGTCTTAATTGCAGGTATCTGAGCCTATAGGATAGTGGTAGAGTATGTTTTGTGGACAGTGAATCATATGGTAGTATTTGATTATCTTGTATCACTTGGCAAAATGTGGTTACCCCCTTGTTTGCCCAATTAGCATAATTTCCATAGCTAGCTAGTCGTGGATATGTATACTTTTTCCAGAGAGGAGTATGTTTAGCTATAAGTACACATTTCAGATTGTTTTTTTTAAGAAATAACTCCACGGTTAGGGATGGGCAGGGGGTATCTAGCATATACTTAAAGGATTTTAAACTAGGTGGAATGACAAGCAAGGATGGATCCGAATTGTGGGAGGGAGGGGGGGAAAGGGCTTCCCTGTGCATGTCACACTACCTCCCTGGAGGCTGCAGAAGCTCCTACTCTTCACTTTCCTGGACTTTGGAAGTCACTGCAGCAGAACCATAAGGAGCAGAGGTAAGGTTGGGATTTTTTTAAACTTCACAATCGGCCAGTAGTGGGTTTGAGGGTGGACATGCCCTTTAAAGGGAATGTCCAGCCTAAAAACAAGGAGGTTTTGAAATGCTTATTACCCCCCAAAACCTCACTTTCGCAAGGTTTGTAAAGTTCCAAGATCCCCCAGAGCTTACTTACCTGACCTGGAACCTCGCTGCTTCTACTGCGCGGCTGGGGCTGACAGCCGCTCCACTTCCTGGTTGTGGCTGTCAGTTAGTCGCGCCCAATTGCCTGACAGCCTCGACCAGAAAGAGAAGCAGCTGTCAGCGCAGAAGTGCCCTGCTCCTGTTTTGGCTTGCAACGAGCTCGAAACAGGAGCAGGGGGCTTGGAATAGCTGTTGAGGGACTGGGTCAGGTAAACAAGGTAAACTCCTTGTTTTTAGGCTGGACTTTAAGGGGGTAAATCATAATTTTGCTCAAGTTATTGGCATTAAATATTCCAGAGAGGCTAGTCAAAGGAGATACAGAACAGCCCGAAATCTATGTAACAAAAATACTTTCCTTGTATAGAGATTCAATACCTACTATATGTGTATTTAAAGGACATGTCCATCCCCAAAACCAAAATTTAACCCACTACTGGCCCCACTGTGTAGTGTTCATAAATCCTTACCTTACTCCTCTGCTCATTATGGTTCTCCTGTAGTGCCTTCTTAAAGTTTCGAAAAGTGAAGAGTAGGAGCTGTCTGTGAGTCATCCGGGCCCTGCTTCTTGCTTGTCCTCTCTGAGGACACTGGCATGCTCAGGGGAGCCCTCCCTCCTTCATTATTCCCTTATGGCTGCTTCATCGCCTAGCATTTACAAGATTTCCGTAGTGTAGCTTAACCTAGCCCACCCACAACTTCTGTGTTAGTTTTGTAAAATAAGCACAAGAAATGAACTTGCACTCCTTCGTTCCCTTTGCTGTCTGCATATCGGCCAGCCGCATCTGTGATTGGCTGACTTTCAGCCAATCACAGATGCAACTGCTGGTCCGGTCCCTATCTGGTGCTTCTGGCAAGTAAAGAGCCAGGAGCAGACAGCTGAGGGAATGAAGAAGCATAAGTATATTTCTTGTGCTTATTTTACAAAACTAACACAGAAGTTGTGGGTGGGCTGGGTTAAGCTACACTACGGAAATCTTGTTAATGCAATTTAGTAGAGCCATCCATGTAAGCAATATTGCTTTTCTTACATAAATATGGGCTTATTTAATATTAATTATTATTGTGCATATGCATTATAGTTAGTCAGAACCAGGTAGCGTCCCGGAACCTGTCAGTGTGACAGCGGAGGATTGCGTGAAAGGTAAGTTTCTTCTTTCACAGTAAACTATTCTTTTAAAGGGGAAGTTCAGTGCAAATACACATGCTTTTCAGAAAAATAAATGCAACCGAAATACTGACCCCTAGTAGAGACCGTTATGGTCTTGCCCTTTGACCCAGCGCTCAGAGATCTGAGCATCTTTGACCCATCCAACGCCAATCAGTAGAAATTACTGTTAGGAACATTCCAAGGAAGTAGTGCATCCTGGGAAGAAGAAGGACCGTTAGAACCTGAAATGTCATCTCACTAATGTCAACATCAGGGAACAGCAAAGGGTATAAAATGAACTAATTTTTCAAAATGGGAGAGAATATGTAGACTAATGAAGAAGACCTTATACAAACCAACAATTTAACAAATATTGATAATTTCCACTGATCTGTCCCTTTAAGTCCTGTATAACCACATTATGACTCTCTGGGAGTCTCCTCCACTCCCCTTTATTTTCTGTTTTTACATTTTGTGATCCCACCTGCCCTTTCTGTGGATTTTAATGGACAATTAATGAAGCAGACAAAGTCTCTTGAGAAAAAAAGAGGATCTGGAAGAGAAACAATGCACACCATAGCAATTGTTCTCCAAGAGCCAGGGAATTTCAATTGAAAAATATCCAAATTCAAAATGTAATCAGTGTATATTATTATACACGTTATACTTTAAGGATAAGTGCACTGTAAAATCAAGTTATGTTCATTTGGAAGCTGCAGCTTTAAAAATACTGTTGCTATATTTATTTTTTACCTATGCCCCTCCCCTCCCACACCTTTGTGTCTGGAAAGTTGCTGACATCTTGTTACTGGTTTGCTGAATGTTAAGCTCCACCCCTCTGACCCTGTGAGTTCTGTGCATGTGCTTGTGCACGGAACTCACAGGCATTATCGTTTGAGGCTCAAGCAGGAGAAAGCAGAGGAAATCTCAGAGGGGTGGAGCTTAACATTCAGCAAACCAGCAACTTTCAAGGCACTGGAGGGGCATAGGGAAAAAAATATGGCAACAGTATTTTTAAAGGAGAACTAAACTTCATTTTTTAAAATCCTTATGTGAAGGCTTTTCTACTAAGAATACCTATACATTTAAAGATTCTTCTCTAGTTATTTGCATTTAGTAGATATAAGTACCATATATACTCGAGTATAAACCGAGTTTTTCAGGCTGTAAAATCAGCCTGAAAACTTGGACTCGGTTTATACTCGAGTCACTACTTACTTTAGCACTCCTGCAGCTGCACGATCATTCCCTGTACTGGCGCGCCGGACGACGTCACTGCCCGGCGCCAATTAGTGACGTCAGCTGGCGCGCCAGTACTGGGAATGAGAGCGCGGATGCCGGAATGGAGAGGACGCCGGAATGCTTACCTGATCGCGGCTGCCAGAATGCTAATCTTCAATGCTGGCCCCAAGTTACTGGATGGAGGAGAGCCCACAGGTACAAACTGAACTGGGTGGGAGGGTGAGGGTGGCATTCAAGATGTTTGGAAACTACAACTCCCAGCATGCCAAGTTTCTACCCTCGGTTTATACTCGAGTCAACAACTTTTATTAGATTTTTTAGGTTAAATTGTGTACCTCGGTTTATACTCTGGTCGGTTTATATTCGAGTATATACGGTAATAGATTCTGTAACAAAGGAGGCTTCCATGTTGTTGCCAGTACAACTCATAGCCCATGTTGGCTTCAAAGAGCCACGCCCCCTGACCCCAGTATTTACTTTCTCTATGCACAAAATTTCTAGCTTCTCTTTCAAGCGAAAGATAACGTTTCTAAATGTTCCTGTGATCACAGTTGAGTTGCTGAGTTACCATGTAAATGCAGTTTTCTTAGGAACAAAGAGACCAAGAAGTCACAAGTTCTAATCCCCTAGTTTAATTATGAGTTTCTACATATGTACAAAATTTATATATAGCAGCTGTTATTTATTTACCAACCAGTGTGAATTGCTGACAGTCTTCCAGTAGCAATACAAAATAGTGAACTGATTGTACTGACATTTACTGAAATGTACATCTACCTATTGCAAGCTCACTGGTGGCGTGTTCTGCTAAAGTGCTGGGTTAGGAATTAAATAGACTAGTGGGACACTGTTATGTGTCTAGCCGAAGATAAAGATTCTACATGTACTAGATAATTACTTATAAGCCCTTGTGGCATAGAGGTAGAAAGCTTTCTTTTTAGCAAGACACAGGTCCTTATTAACCCAGACTTGCTGGGCAAATATATGGAGTTAAAGTTGCGCTAACCGGTTTGCTACCAGTTACGCAAAAATCACCCCAGCGCATCCGACGCTCGCAATTTAATAACGCGTTTGCGCCAGCAAATAGCTGCCGATAAAATCCCGCAGTGGGTAAATACCATACCGGGATTTATCCACATTCTCAAACGCGATATTAAATGGTGGAAGTGGCATTTACCCAGAGCGATAGCTGCTCTGGGTAAATGAGCCCCACAGTATTTAAGGTTGCTGGTTCAATTCCCCATAATTACTTTTATTTTTTGCTGAAATGTTAAATGTTCCATTTCTTTCATCCATGCTAGCAAAGACATACACTGCAAAGATTACTTTTCTTTTTTGTATGAAAAGCAAATATCTGTTGTATTCAATTAGATCAACTGGACTTGAAATGTAGTTCTTGAAGACGTTTCGCTAGTCATCCGACTGGCTTTCTCAATTCAGAATGACTTGTACAAGAATCTGTGGCAATTATGTACCCTGGAAAATCCCAATTAGCATATCACAGCCAGGTGTTAGGGTGTGATTAGATAGTGGCTAAGAGGTGTTATAGGAACGCCAGAGTAAGGTGTTAAAACAGATTGTACATGGCAGACAGTTGGTTGTCGACCCCCCCACCTCTATTTAGGCTTGGTTTCTTTATTTTTCACATAAATGGCCTCCTTAACACCTCTCTTGAACCAGTCCACGTTCCTTCGCCAGTATGTTAACATTACAATCTTCAAAGGTATGTCTTTATCCTTAAGATGCAGATACACGGCTGAGTCCTGACCCGAGGAATTGGCTCTTCTGTGCTGGGCCATACGTTGATGCAGTTGCTGTTTGGTCTCCCCCACATACAAATCAGAGCATTCTTCATGCACTGCACCACTGATATATGATGTCGTTTTCTTGTGTTTGGTATTGGGTCTTTCGGATGTACCAATTGCTGCCTCAGTGTGTTGTTCGGTTTAAAGCAGACAGGGATACGATGTTTTTTGAAAATTTTCTTAATTTCTCGGAGACCCCTGCTACATATGGGATGACCATGTTCTTCCTCCTGTCTTGCTTTTCCCCTTACTGTTGGTATTGTGTTCTTTTCTTTCCTTCTACTTCTTTTGACAAAGGCCCAGTCTGGATATCCACAAGTTTTAAGGCTCCTCTGAGATGTTTCATTTCTTTAGCCTTCGCCTCTGTGCTAGTGGGGATGTTCTAGGCTAGTGTTGCAGGGTTCTGATGACCCCCAGCTTGTGATCAAAAGGGTGGTGGGAGTCACATATAATATTCAACTCTGTGTGTTGGTTTTCTGTAAACCTCTACTTCCAGTTTACCATTTTCCTTAACTTCTACCAAGCAGTCCAAGAAAGCCAGTTTGTTGTTTTGTACCTCTTCCCTTGTGAATTTAATGTTTTGGTCCACCGCATTAATGTGTTCTGTGAAAGCTTGTACTTCCTTCTGGTGGATTTTAACCCAGGTGTCATCAACATATCTGAACCAGTGGCTGGGTGCTATGCCCTTAAAGGTATTAAGCGCCTGTGTTTCTACCTCCTCCATGTAAAGGTTGGCCACAATAGGTGAAACTGGAGATCCCATAGCACATCCATGTTTTTGCTTATAGAACTTATCCCTGTATTTGAAATAGGTGGTATTCAGGCACAAGTCCAACAAGGAACACACCTGTTCTGGGTTGAGATCAGTTCTGCTGGTAAGAGTGCTGTCTTGGCCCAGCTGTTTTCTCACCATGTCAACAGCCTCCTTGGTGGGTATACAAGTGAAGAGAGATGTCACATCATAGGACACCATAGTTTCTTCTACACCGAGTACTATATCTTCAATCTTGTTGGTGAAATCCTGAGAGTTCTGGATGTGATGCTTAGAACTTCCCACCAAAGGTCCTAAGATGTTAGCTAGATATTTTGCCACCTTGTATGTTACCGAGTTGATGCTGCTGACTATAGGTCTTAGTGGGGCCCCTTCCTTATGTATCTTTGGGAGTCCATATATGCATGGATGTGCCTCACCAGGGTAGAGGCGATGATACATTGCTCGGTCAATGGCTTTATCCTTTTGAAGCTGTTGTAGTAAGTCTATGACTCTTTTCTTGTAACGGCTGGTGGGATCCCTTGTTAAAGCCTCATATGTGTTGTTATCGGCCAGGAGCATGGTCACCTTATCATGGTGATTCTTGTACAAGTCATTCTGAATTGAGAAAGCCAGTCGGATGACTAGCGAAACGTCTTCAAGAACTACATTTCAAGTCCAGTTGATCTAATTGAATACAACAGATATACCATGACCTGGATGAATGAGAACCTTCACAAGCATATGAAAAGCAAAGGATTTTATGATTGTTAGGTATAGGAGCATTTGTAACTGCACAAAACTGCATTGAAATCTGTGTTCTGTGTCAGAGGGAGGGATCTCTGAGCTGTAACATGATTGGCTGTCAGCTTCCAGGAAGCAAGACTGCAGTTTCCTGTAAATGTGTACAGCACAAACTTAGCTGGGTGTTCCCAGATAAGGTGAATTATGGGAGCTGAACCCTTGTACTCACAGGTTATTTTCATAAATCACCCAGCATCCACAGCAAAGAGATGAGACACAGCTTGTTGTGTGTTTCTGAATGTGCTGTGTCTATTGGGACAATGTTGACTGGGGACTTTAGTTCTGCTTTAAAGCTGCAGCTTCCAAATGAACATAACTTGATTTTACACTGCACTTATCCTTTAATTCATTTATCTTTGGAGAAACTTTACTTCTTTAGTTTAATTTAATTATTCCTTATTGTTGTACCCTAATGTCTTGGATGATTTTGTCTTTCATGCTGTTTTAACTGGTTTATTCTAGAGAGAAATTGGGGAGCTTGATACAGAAGCTCTTGACCTGACTGCTCAGATACTGTCATTAAACCCAGATTTTGCTTCACTATGGAACTTAAGGCGAGAGGTCTTTCTACAGCTTCAAACAAATCGGTAAATTTCCTATGATTCCTATATTGCCTTATTTCGTTAAACACTATTAAAAAAATAAATAGGTCACTAAACTGTATAAAAATATAATTAAATGGGAGAAACAAGTAATCACTTTTTTTATTTACTGGCCCCAAAATCAGCACTTGCGCTCCAGCAGCACTTTTAGCTCCTCCTCTCCAGCACACTCCCTTCCAAAGACACCACTCTATTTCTGATATATGCACACTGGCTAAAGAAGCAGGGGGCTGTAGAGATACCCAACAGCAATGCACAAGTGTGATCTTACAGTGCAAATTATTTGGGGACATGTAACTAAAAATAGTTAACGGTGAACTAAACTTGATTTTTTAAAATCCTAATATGAACTCTTTTCTCCCTAGAACTCCTATGCAGTGTAAGATTCCTCTCTAGTTAATTGCATTTAGTACATGTAAGTAATAGATTCTGTAGCAAAGAAGGCTTCCGTGTTGTTGCCATTCAACTCATAGCCTATGTTGGCTTCAAAGAGCCACGCCCCCTGACCCCAGGATTCACTGTCTCTCTATGCACAGATTTTCTAGCTTTATTCTAGCTGTATTCATTGTTGAGTTGCTGGTGGTGCACCATGTAAATCACATTTTTCACAGCTCAAAAAGTCACAAGTTCAAATCCCCTAGTTTACTTTTGAAACAAGTTTATTGCTTTTTTTTTGTTTTGTTTTGTTTTCATCATGTTTCTACAGAAAGCTAAAAATTTTACATATGTACAAACTTTATTTATAGTAGCTCTGTTTTTTATTTACCAAACAGAATAAATTGCTTACAGTTGCAATACAAAATAGTATAACTTGCTTCCTCTGCATGTGGAGTGGTGGCACACAGCTAAAGTGCTGGTTTTGAAAACAAACAGACCATTGGGACACAGGTTCATTTACCCAGGCTTACTCTTTTTTTTTTGTGTTTCTAATATATTCCTAGCACAAGATGAAGATTCATAATGTACTGATATCCCACCTAATAGCTCTTGTGGGATAGAGGTAGAAAACTTTTTAGCAAGACACGGTATAAAAGGTTGCAGTTTCGATTCCCCTATACTTTTATTTTTTTATATTCTGTTTCTTACATCCATGCTTGCAAAGAAATAAAGTGCAAAGATTACTTTTCTTTTTTGTATGAAAAGCAAAGGAATTTATAATTGTTAAGTACAGAAGCATTTGTAATGTGTTTACACAAAAAGTGCACTGAAATCTTTGTTCTGTGTCAGAGGCAGGGATGATCTCTGAGCTGTAACATGATTGGCTGTCAGCTTTCATGAAGCAAGGTTACAGCTTCCTGCGGAGTGTACTGCATACACTTAGCTGGGTGTTCTCAGATAAGGTGAATTATGGGAGCTTACCACTAGTACCCATTGGTTAATTACATAAATTGCCGAGCATCCACAGCAAAGGAAGAGGTGAGACACAGTTTTTTGTATCTTTGTGAAGACACTTTTCCTATTGGTTCAATGTTGCCTGGAAACTTTAGTTCCAATTTAAGTTTCTTAACTATTTATCAGCATACAGAGCCTGGAAATTTAATAGAGGAGAAGCAATGAACTAGAAATCTCGCTTCTTACCTCTGAGGTCTTATCCTATTGCGTGTGTTATAGAATATACTAGCAGTTGTTACGTGCAGGAGTGTGTTTGGCTTGGATGGAAGAGACGGGGGGAAAGTGCACAGTGGGTAATGTACTTTGTTTGCACTTTAACACTTTGGAATATGTGGTGAAGTTTTGGAATCCCATATACAAAAGGGACATCTTGGAAATAGAAGCAACTAAAATAATAAAGGAAATGGAGGGGCTGGACTATGCAGGCAGATTAGACAAATTAGGGCTGTTTGCATTGGAGAAGCGTTGTTTGCGTGGGGATATGATCTAGTGGACATCGTTTTAGAAGAAAAGAAGTTTCATCTTCAGGTTAGGAAAGGTTTCTTTACAGTGAGAATGGTGAAACTGTGGAACTGTCTCTTCCAGCAGATGTGGTAATGGCAAGTTCATTGAATATCTTTAAAGAATTAGTGCACTGTAAAATCAAGTTATGTTCATTTGGAAGCTGCAGCTTTAAAAATACCGTTGCCATATTTTTTTTTACCTATGCCCCTCCAGAGCCTAGCTTTGTGCCTTGGAAGTTGCTGACATCTTGTTACTGGTTTGCTGAATGTTAAACTCCTCCCCTCTGAGATTTCCTCTGCTTTCTCCTTCTTGAGCCTCAAACAGTAATGCCTGTGAGTTCCATGCACACGCACGTGCACGGAACTCACAGGCATTACTGTTTGAGGCTCAAGCAGGAGAGTGCACGGAACTCACAGGCCTTACTGTTTGAGGCTCAAGCAGGAGAGTGCACAGAACTCACAGGCCTTACTGTTTGAGGCTCAAGTAGGAGAAAGCAGAGGAAATCTCAGAGGGACGGAGCTTAACATTCAGCAAATCAGTAACAAGATGTCAGCAACTTTCAAGGCACTAAGGTAGGCTCTGGAGGGGCATAGGTAAAAAAAAATATGGCAACAGTATTTTTAAAGCTCCAGCTTCCAAATGAACATAACTTGATTTTACAGTGCGCTTATCCTTTAAAAGTGGGCTAGATAAGTTTCTAAAACTAAAAAATATTGATAATTACTGGTATTAATACATATACTGCAGTTCTGGTTGATCCAGGGATACTTTCCGATTGCCACTTGTAGTCAAGAAGGGATTTCCCCCCCACACACACACACACTTTTTAGCTGTTTTTTTGGGGGGGGTTTTGCCTTCCTCTGGATCAACTGTTTTGAGGGAGAAAAGGTTGGACTTGATGAACGTATGTCTTTTTTCTATAATACTATGTGGTGTAGTGCTCCTCCCTAATACCACCCATAAGGTTAGGAATTACTCCAAATAGGAGGGTGCCTCTAGGAAATAAATTATACCAAAAATGTGTTGCCAACCACTTCCAAAGAGTGGATGTGGATTGGCCAGTTCCTATAAAGAGGCACACACTAAATACCCATGGATAAAAAAGGCAAAAGTATATATCTTTCAAACTACCTTTATTTGCTGTGGACACTCTTGAATACGGTTATGCATAGCAAAACATATTATTTTTAACTTCCCCTATACACACACAAATCTTAATATATTTGCATAATGCTACATATCTATATATATATAGAACAATTGAGGCTGAGGGGCCATGGACATACGATGGTCTATACGGTATCCTTACCACTCCCTTAGACTTTTACATATGTGGTTCATATACAATTCGAGTCATGATCAAAGTCCCGATTAATACTGCATTTAGCATGTTACCACAGTCAGATAATCCACTCGTGACACACTCTTAATTTTCCAGTGCACTTTTGAATCACCTAAGCGGCGAAAATCAGGTGGAGCAGGCCATAACTGTAATATTATGGGTGTACCTTTTATAACAACATATCATGGTATCCAAACATAAATCTTCTTAAACATTATTCAGGAGGGGTATCGGGACTTAATAGAATTGTCACGGGGTAGCACTTCTCCCTGTACCTTTTCCAAAGATCACTCTGCCAATAATATTTGGCTTTCTTCGCCTGTCCCGAGTTCACCAAATTCTCAGTGACCGGTATCAGGTCTTACTTCAACTCCCAGCAGACACTCTGGTTAACACGGTACTAACCTCTTCACCCGTCCCACCTCCACACAAGCTTTTCTCCCCGGATTTGTGTATACACCATTTACACTCTACATATGACCATACTCACGAACTCCTGAGTGGACGCCGCTATAGTTCAATCGACAAGTTCATGTCCAAGATCGGGCTCCTCCAAAGCCCCTCAGCCACACCGACGCGCGTTTCAAATTCTTAAAGGCACATGTTCAAAAAACTTTTTACATGCCATAATGACAATACATTATAATGTTTTCAATTTCCAATGCTTTCTCTTACCAATTATATATTCTTTTCTTACAAGAAACAGGAAAACTGAATATCCTCATTCAATCCATGTGGATGAATTGATTTTAGCTTAACAATCAATTTTGCTTCTACCTGCAGCAATTGTCTATTCAAATTACCTCCTCTTTCTCCTAATCTTACAGTTTCTAATCCCACAAATGACAGTCCATCAAAATTCTCCTCATGTGATTCGAATACATGTTTTGCAATAGCACTTCTCAATACTTGGCCTTTTGTGCATGCTCTTATATGCTCACCCATTCTTACACTTAGTTTCCTAATTGTTTTGCCCACATATCTGGCTCCACAGTGGCACAGGGCCAGGTATACAACTCCCCAAGTTTGGCAGGTTACTTCCTGATTTAGTTCCCACCATTGGGTAAAGTTATTTTTGTTGTATTTCCCATATAAGGGCACATGTTACATCTTCCACATTTCCTAGTTCCTTTTTTATTTCTGCATTTTTCCTCCCTATTGTCAATATTCAACCAACTGTCTAGTGGAATTAGACTCCGCACAAAATGGCTTGGACTTAATTTGTCCTTTAAACTTGCCGCTCGTTTTGCTGTTAGACTTGGAACTTGTCCTACTTTATCTCTCAGCTGTTTGTCATATTCCAGCCAATGCCAGTGTCTCCTCAGTACTGTGGATATATCTTGCCATTGTTGATTATATCTGGTAATCACTCTTAACTTATTATTTGCTGTCTTACTGTTTTTGTATGCTAGTAAATTTTCCCTAGGAGTATGTTTCGCCCGGTTGAAACCCTTATGTATTACACTATTAGAGTACCCTCTCTCTTGGAATCTATATGTCATCTCAACCCCTTGGTCTTCAAAATCACTATATTTACTACAATTCCTCCTAATTCTCAAAAATTCCCCTACTGGTATTGCTTAAATTTGGTTATGCAGATGGTGACTGTCAGCTCTTAACACAGCATTGACTGCTGTATTTTTCCTATATCCTTTCGTGACCAATCTCCCAGCTTCCTTGTATATTTCTATATCTAAAAAGCTGACTTTCTCTTTACTCCATTCCATTGTTAATTTGATATTAAATAAATTAGTATTGAGACTGTGGATGAAGGTTTCCAGGTCATTGACAGTGCCCTTCCATAGCATGAGCACGTCATCCACGTATCTCAGCCACAGAAGGACACTGTCTCCCCATCCACCTTCATCCACAGTCTCTGTCACCACTGACTGTTCCCATCTGCCCAAATGAAGACAGGCATAAGTGGGGGCACAAGTCGCCCCCATCGCCGTGCCTCTGAGTTGGCGATAATGCCAACCGTCAAAAAGAAAAACATTGTTATTCAGAATAAATTCCAAAAGTTTCATAGTGAAATCACTGTGGGCGTCATATTGATTCCCTCTCAAAAAGTACTCACAGGCCTCGAGGCCAACCTTGTGTGGGATGGAGGAATATAAACTTTCCACATCTAAAGTTACCATCAAAGTATCATCATCTACTTCCACATTAGCCAAATGGCGCAAGAAATCTCCTGTGTCTTGAACATAAGATGATAAAGAGCTCAAGAAAGGGCGTAAGATTTGATCAACATATTGACTAACCCTTTCCATAGGTCCCTCCATTCCCGACACAATGGGCCTCCCAGGAGGCCTAGTGAGACTTTTGTGAACCTTTGGAATCGTATAAAATGTGGGGAATCTAGGAGTTGAATTAAATAGAAATTCTCTTTCCTTGGGGTCCAAAACCTTATCTTCCAATCCTTTATTTAACAGTTTCAGAAGGCTGTTTTGTAATGCAGGCAAAGGGTTAGCATTTAACCTTTCATATTGGGTTTTGTCCCTCAATTGGCGCATCACCTCCATATGATACATTTTCTTGGTCATCACAACTACATTCCCTCCTTTATCTGCATTACGTACAATCCAGTCCTTCCTAGACCATATATACTGAATGACTTTTCTCTCCCCTTTAGAAAAATTATGTTTTAAGATTGTCAGTTCCCCCAATAAGAGTGTCTTATTATTTCCGGGTCTTCTCCTGGGCCTAAAGTAGGACAAGTCCCAAGTCTAACAGCAAAACGAGCGGCAAGTTTAAGTGACAAATTAAGTCCGAGACATTTTGTGCGGAGTCTAATTCCACTAGACAGTTGGTTGAATATTGACAATAGGGAGGAAAAATGCAGAAATAAAAAAGTAACTAGGAAGTGTGGAAGATGTAACGTGTGCCCTTATATGGGAAATACAACAAAAATAACTTTACCCAATGGTCAATGGTGGGAACTAAATCAGGAAGTAACCTGCCAAACTTGGGGAGTTGTATACCTGGCCCTGTGCCACTGTTTAGCCAGATATGTGGGCAAAACGATTAGGAAACTACCGTATATACTCGAGTATAAACCGAGGTTTTCAGGCTGAAAAATCAGCCTGAAAATCCGACCTCGGTTTATACTCGAGGCAGTCACTTACGTGTGGAAATCCGGCTCCCTCGCTGGTAATGGCCAGGGTCAGGGACATGATCTAGTCCATCCTGCCAGCTTTTTAATTAACATTGGGAGATCCAAAGGAATAAATGGTGTAATAAAGTAAAGGTGATCCTCTGCACTCGTCCACACGTGGGTGCCCACTCCTCCAGATAGTCCAACCCTTAATGGACATATATCAATCGGAAACAGCAGAAAAGCGAGGGTCGCACTCCAAAGTAAATTAAATTGAATTTATTTTTAACCACAATATATCACAACGTTTCGGGGGAAAACATGCCCCCTTCCTCAGAGGAAGGGGGCAGTTTTTCCCCCGAAACGTTGTGATATATGTGTGGTTAAAAATAATCAATTTAATTTACTTTGGAGTGCGACCCTCGCTTTTCTGCTGTTTCCAAATAAATGGTGTACCTGGTAAACAGTGAGATTTTCTGTGCGCACTCCGACGCTCGCTCTCCCTGTACTGATGCGCCGGCTGACATAACTTCCGGCACCGAGTAGTGACGTCAGCCGGTGCATCAGTAGAGGGAGCAAGCGAGCGTCGGAGTGCACACAGAAAATCTCACTGTTACCAGGTACACCATTTATTCTTTTGGATCTCCCAATGTTAATTTAAAAGCTGGCAGGATGGACTGGATCATGTCCCTGACCCTGGCCATTACCTGCACCAAAATCCAGCCTGAAAGTGGTTCTACCTCCTAACTCCTGATGGTTGTGATTGTGAGAGAAAGATAAGAATGGGGTGGGTTATATTCTTGTAACAGGGCCAGGGGAGGAAATCATTCATTAAATACATTATATTCCATCACATACATTTTATCATCCACTGAACTGAGGGGGAGGAGTAGATGTTTGGAAACTACAACTCCCAGCTACTAAAGCATGCTGGGAGTTGTAGTTTCCAAAACATTGGAGTGGCTTTAGTTGTCTTTAAAATGGACAGCAGAATTCTCATACAGTAATAACCAAATCTAGTATGGTTTTACTGTATGGGAATCTGCTGTCCATAAAGGGCAAATAAAAACTCAAAACAATCAAGATCAAGAAAGCAGTAGTGATAATAATTTCTACCCTCGGTTTATACTCGGGTCAGTCATTTTTACTCGTTTTTCAGGTGAAATTTGGTACCTCGGTTTATACTCGGGACGGTTTATACTCGAGTATATACGGTAAGTGTAAGAATGGGTGAGCATATAAGAGCATGCACAAAAGGCCAAGTATTGAGAAGTGCTATTGTAAAACATGTATTCGAATCACATGAGGGGAATTTTGATGGACTGTCATTTGTGGGATTAGAAACTGTAAGATTAGGAGAAAGAGGAGGTAATTTGAACAGACAATTGCTGCAGGTAGAAGCAAAATGGATTGTTAAGCTTAAATCAATTCATCCACATGGATTGAATGAGGATATTCAGTTTTCCTTTTTTTTGCAAGAAAAGAATATATAATTGGTAAGAGAAAGCATTGGAAATTGCAAACATTATAATGTATTGTCATTATGGCATGTAAAAAGTTTTTTGAACACGTGCCTTTAAGAATTTGAAATAAAAGGAGGCGCTAGAGTGATGACGCATCACCCTGACGAAGCGCTCGGTTAGGGCGCGAAATGCGCGTCGGTGTTTGGTGAGGGGCTAATGGTGGAGGAGCCCGACCTTGGACATGAACTTGTCGATTGAACTATAGCGGCCTCCCCTCAGGAGTTCGTGAGTATGGTCATATGTAGAGTGTAAATGGTGTGTACACAAATCCGGGGAGAAAAGCTTGTGTGGAGGTGGGACAGGTGAAGAGGTTAGAACCGTGTTAACCAAAGTGTCTGCTGGGAGTTGAAGTAAGACCTGATACCGGTCACTGAGAATTTGGTGAACTCGGGACAGGCGAAGAAACCCAAATATTATTGGCAGAGTGATCTTTGGAAAAGGTACAGGGAGAAGTGCTACCCCGTGACAATTCTATTAAGTCCCGATACCCCTCCTGAATAATGTTTAAGAAGATTTATGTTTGGCTACCATGATATGTTGTTATAAAAGGTACACCCATAATATTACACTTATGGCCTGCTCCACCTGATTTTCGCCACTTAGGTGATTCAAAAGTGCACTGGAAAATTAAGAGTGTGTCACGAGTGGATTATCTGACTGTGGTAACATGCTAAATGCAGTATTAATCAGGACTTTGATTATGACTCGAATTGTATATGAACCACATATGTAAAAGTCTAAGGGAGTGGTAAGGATACCGTATAGACCATGGGTGGAACTACAATATCTGGGGGCATGGTCACAACATTAAGCGGCATGGTTGTGATGTTTGAAGGCATGGCAGTTTTCTTTGGGGGTGTGGCCTTGATGGTTGGGTTATGACTGTGACCATGATGTTTCAGGACATGGCCATGTCAGCAATATTTAGGGGTGTGTTTGAGATTTTTGGGGTGTGACATTTTTCTTTCAGGGCATGGCCTTGACAGTTGGGATATGGCCGTGACTGTGATGTTTGGGGGTGTGGGCATGGCCATGACATGATGCGCACCCCTGTTTTTGGCAGCGTGACCGTGCATGATGACTTGGTTCGTTTTCCAATGCTACAGCACATTCCAGGGGGCTCTGCTTTAAATTTCATGACTGTAACTGCAAATGTTGTTTATATCACCAATAGCAACATAGTCTTTCCAGTGTTAATATTTGAAACCTTTCAGGAGCATATTGTAATCTCTTACATACCTTAGGGGAAATGTCTTGTTCCCTCTGTTGTAGAAGCCAGAAGCCAGGTGTGATGCTGCTGTTCTGTGTCCGCAGCTTTCTGAGTTGCTGTTGTTGTGTTTCTGAAGTGCGTGACATGTGGACTCGGTCGGGCAGCGCATGGAGCCCAGGCCCTTCATCTGAGTTGCTGAATTGGGGCATCACACTCTGCAAGTGACATGCAGGCTTTTTGCCATAGAATTTGGACTTCATAGGCTTTGTCACATTTAGAGGGCATCGCAGTTATGTGGGTGCATTTGGGTGTGACTGTAAGTTGAGCACATACATACATACATACATACATACATACATACAAGATTTCTACTTTATATAGTAGAATATTGGACCCAAAACAATTTCTTTGTCTTTTAATCTATACTTTCCATTTCCCAACTCATTTTATTCTTCATCTTTTCGTTAAATGACATGTACACCCTTTTTTTTTCACTCGCCGTGTGTCTTTCTGCTAGCCTTGTTTGTTTTTTTCCTGTCATTTGTAAATATATTTTAGCACCTTTTCCAGTCTATAGGCATCGATATTCCGATCTTATTGATTGGGATATCTAAGACATTTTCCCATGTTTTCAATAGATGAATTAAAGATAGGGAAAAATATTCCGCTGACCCCATCTATCTTCTAGTTTTCAAGCTGAAATGTATGAAAGATCAGTAGCGCAATAGAGGGAATTGCGATAGTATTTTCCAATCAGATTTTCAAACAATTGCTTTAAATCTGCCACAGTCTTTCACAGATTGCATTTCATCTGCATACCATTTAATATTATAACAGTTACACATATAGAAACAACATGGTACAGACCAGCAGAGGTACTATAATGACATGAACCAGATGAAGTTATCCATACAATCTCCATACCTTTATTAATAATATATACTTCATACTATACCCCCCATAGAACCTTATACAATTCCCTTTAATAAAAATAATATAATATAAACATACACTTGGTAAGTAAATCACTATAGAGCTCAAACAATTTAAAAACCCTCTTAAAAAAATTATTATACAAATATTAAAAACAACAGTCAGTAATCCTAATAAGTAAATAGAATAGACTCTGTACAACTCTGTATGCAGCAGAAGTAAACTTGAAAAACAGACTTAATTAGAATGTAACAAAGTCAGATGTAATAAAGTTACTTCCTTGGGTGATAATAGCCAAAAACCAAATTGTTAAAATCTCTGTGTTGCAACAAAGTAATTAGGAGTCTCCAGGTCTCCTATCTTACACTACAGTTAGCAATGAAAGTCAAATAATAACATATGGCACCTGAGTCCTTCAATGTTAGGTGCGTGAATGGTAGCTGTGCAGGCTTCTTACATATTCAGCGTGCGTGCCTCTGCGGCTCCTCTCCGATCTTCCTGGCGTCCTTGCTTGGATAAAGTGCCTAATAAGGAATACTTTACGGATGGCCTTGGGCAGAGTGACTCGCTTTATTTCTGGGTTCCCGCAAGTGGCTTCAGTCGGCATCCTGGCTTGCTAATCCTCCGTTCACTACTCGGGTGTCTTAGTTTGCACCACGTGGTTTTGGAAGGAGTATCCGTAGGTGTGTCCTACGCATTTCAGCCAATCAGCCATCATCAGGGATATCTCCTCTTTTTTTTTGGTCTCCATATGTACCCTTCCAATTTCTCCTTTTTCAAAGCTGTTAACCCTTTATGTGTCTATCATTTAAAAGGCTGCTTATAAAATTAGTATCTCCAAATTTAGATTCACTTTTTCTTACTGTATTTAGAGTTGTATTTACAGCAAACATGTATATGAAAAAACAGTATCCAATGTTATAATCCTCATTTATCATGGTTACTATATGCTTAATCACTATTATAATACATAAGGCTCTGGCATTTCAATGGGGAGGTACAGTGGCAAATCTATATTACAGTCACTCAGTGGTGTCACTGAGTGACTTCCCCATTTCTCTCTCCCTACCTGTATTAGTAATGTAGATAACAAGCCCATTTCTGTACACTGACTGACTGACTGAATTACTGTGCTGATAAGTAGGGACGAGCGGGCCGAGTCAATTATGAAGCACAGGAATGCGCTCACTCCTACTTATCAGCACAGTAATTCAGTCAGTCAGTTTAATGAACCATAACAGCACCGGTTGAGAGACGATGTTTATTATCTTCTTTTATTTTGAGATAGAAACGGAACAAGCTTCTTATCACATTACTAATACAGAGATGGAGAGACAAGGAGGGCGGGGGAGACAGAGTGTCTGTGCTGGATTTTTCTTTTTTTCTACCTTGTGTATTATATGGAATAATACACTACATACAGAATTATATACGAATATTACTTCACCTCTGAGTTCCCTGACCTCTATAAAAACACTTGTTGGTGTAATATCCTTATAATACATAAGGCTTCTATACTTTCAATGGGGAGGTGCAGTGGTGAGAATCTATATTACAGTCACTGAGTGACTGTAATAAGAATTCTTGCCACTGCATCTCCCCCCCTCCATACTCAATACAAGAGAATTTTATTTCCAGGATTTAAAGGTTTAAGATTCCGTTTTGTATTTAAATGTACTGACCAGGTTACAATCGGTTCTCTCCTGTCAGGTTCCTGTCACTGATTGAACTGCACGGAAGATAAGCAGCAATGTCGCATTCCAATGAATCATAAATTGTCTCTGCTGGCGGCTGGACACTGCTGCTTATTTTCCGTGCAGTTCAATCAGTGACAGGAACCTGACGGGAGAGAACCGAGTGTAACATGGTCAGTACATTCAAATACAAAACGGAATCTTAACCCTTTATATCCCGGAAATCAAATTCTCTTGCATGGATTATGGAGGGGGGGAGTAGATACAGGGAGGGAGGGAAAGGGGGGTAGATACAGGGGGAGGGCAGGGAGGTGGGGGTAGATAGGGAGGCTAGATACAGGGAGGTGGGGGGTAGATACAGGAAGGGGGTGACGGGGTAGATACAGGAAGGGGGTGACGGGGGTAAATACAGGAAGGGGGTGACGGGGGTAGATACAGGAAGGGGTGACAGGGGGTAGGAACAGGGAGTTCAACAGGAGGGGTTAGATAAGTAATCGTGCCGTTGGTTGTTTGTGTGCTGCCTGTGCTGTTTTATTTTCTTTCTAGGTATTATGTGCCTTATGTATTATATGGAATAATATGCTACCTACAGAATAATATACGGACATTACTTCACCTCGGAGTTCCCTGACCTGTATAAAAGAACTCGGCCTACGACTTGTGCTTCTATATTGTCAGGGAACTCCTCGGTGGCGTAATCTTCTTATATTACACTGTAGGTAGCATATTATCCCTTATATATTACACTGTGGGTAGCATATTAACCCTTATATTACATATGTTTTAGTATAATAATTATAGGTTATGTGAACAACTTTCTATATATATATCTGTTGTATTCAATTAGATCAACTGGACTTGAAGTTTAGGTCTTTCGGATGTATCAATTACTGCCTCAGTGTGTTGTTCGGTTTAAAGCAGATAGGGATACGGTGTTTTTTTGAAAATTCTTCTTAATTTCTCGCAGAACCCTGCTACATATGGGATAACCATGTTCTTTCTCCTGTCTTGCTTTTCCCCTTCACTGTTGGTATTCGTGTATGTTTCATTTGACACCGGGGTAAAAATCCACCAGAAGGAAGTACAAGCTTTCACAGAACACATCAATGCGGTAGACCAAAAACATCAAATTTACAAGGGAAGAGGTATAAAACAACAAACTGGCTTTCTTGGACTGCTTGGTAGAAGTTAAGGAAAATGGTAAACTGGAAGTAGAGGTTTACAGAAAACCAACACACACATTTGATGTTTGACTCCCACCACCCTTTAGATCACAAGCTGGGTGTCGTCAGAACCCTGCAACACAGAGCTGAGAACATCCCCACTAGCACAGAGGTGAAAGCTAAAGAAATGAAACATCTCAGAGGAGCCCTTAAAACTTGTGGATATCCAGACTGGGCCTTGTCAAAAGAAGTAGAAGGAAAGAAAAGAACACGAATCCACAGTGAAGGGAAAACAAGACAGGAGAAGAACATGGTCATCCCATATGTAGCAGGGGTCTCCGAGAAATTAAGAAGAATTTAAAAAAAAACACAGTATCCCTGTCTGCTTTAAACCGAACAACACACTGAGGCAGCAAATGGTACATCCGAAAGACCCAATACCGAAACACAAGAAAAGCGACATCATATACGCAGTGCAGTGAAGAATGCTCTGATTTGTATGTGGGGGAGACCAAACAGCAACTGCATCAACATATGGCCCAGCACAGAAGAGCCAATTCCTCGGGTCAGGACTCAGCCGTGTACCTGCATCTTAAGGATAAAGGACATACCTTTGAAGATTGTAATGTTAACATATTGGCAAAGGAACGTGACTGGTTCAAGAGAGGTGTTAAGGAGGCCATTTATGTGAAAATAAAGAAACCAAATAGAGGTGGGGGGGTTCGACACCAACTGTCTGCCATTTACAATGCTGTTTTGACACCTTACCCTGGGCGTTCCTATAACACCTCTTAGCCACTATCCAATCACGCCCTTAACACTTGGCTGTGATATGCTAATTGGGATTTTCCAGGGTACATAATTGCCCAGATTCCTTGTACAAGTCATTCTGAATGAGAAAGCCAGTCGGATGACTAGCGAAACGTCTTCAAGAACTAAACTTCAAGTCCAGTTGATGTAATTGAATACAACAGATATACCATGACCTGGATGAATAAGAACTTTCACAAGCAACTTTCTATATAATTATACATAAATCTCTAGCATTCCTATATATAATAAAATGTCATATATCTTACACACATAAGTAATAATGTTATACCTATTTTTAACAAAATTGTGGGATTATATGATCTTCCTATAATCTACCCTGTTATTTATACTTTCTCTCTATGGGGTATATCTCTAATTTATAACCGCTACTTCTATTCTTTCATTAAGTCCCTCTGGTATCAAACACTGCTTCCATTGTCAGCATAGGCACCTCCTATTTTAGAGAAGGGAAGAAAATTTTGAATTGAGATAGTAATGCACTAAATTTGAATTGATATAGTAATGTACTACAATTGTTACACAGCATTTCCTTTTCATTTCTACTTGAGGTCAGAAGAAGAGATGCAATCTCTTTGTTCGGGGGAGCTCACCTTCCTTGAGAATTGTCTTCGTGTGAGCCCTAAATCATATGGCACTTGGTATCACAGATGCTGGATAATGGGAATTATGCCAATACCAGATTGGGTGCGTGAGCTGTCTCTTTGCAACCGATTTCTTGAGATTGATGAACGGAACTGTAAGTAAGAGATGAATGTTATTTAAATGATATAGAGTCCCTGGCAACCATTTGATAACCAGTAAAATCTCTGGCTTGATATTGTTCCACTCCAGTTCACTGTTGGGATTATAGGAGATTTGTAACTCGGTCCTCGTCAGTTCCAGTCTCTGAAGAGCTTGATTTGACAAGTAATTTAATCGCCAAAAACTTTTCCAACTATTCATCTTGGCATTACCGCAGCAAACTGCTTCCACAGATCAACCCAGACCCGCTCAGAATAGGGAGAGTTACAGAACAGGCTCTATTAGCTGGTAAGAAATTATGCAGTTAGACGATTGTGTTATTTTTTTTACACATTTCCTTGAAATAAATATGTATGCATTTACAGTATATTTTAACAGGAAATATACTTTACTGTAAAACGGAATGAAAAATTCTAGCAGTGACACCTTTAATGACTAAAAATGAAAGATGAGCAGTGTAGAGTTTAAAGGGCAACTATTGCATTTATGCAGTGCAAAGCACATTTAGCTGGAATGTAAGAGACTTTACTCCTACTTAATATTGTGACCCATAAGCTTTGTGGCAAGCTGTCAAAAAGCCACTTATGTAGCATCTTACAGATCAGGTCCCCTACCTCCATGCTAAATGTACTCTCCACTGCATAAACAGGGTGTTAAGGTGGCCATACACATGTAATTTCTATTTCAATGTGCCAACAGATCACATTGGTACCTGTCGGCACATTCCAAAAGGTAACCGCACAAATGGAACCGACCGAGGATCGGTCAGCCATGCGCCATACACCAGCCAACGGTATCGGCTCTCTTTACTGTTAAGTAATGGGAGCCGATGCCAACAGACAGAAAATGTATGTGTTCCCTGACCGGCCGTAATCCCTACCACGGATGTTCGTCAGCATTACAGTTGGTCGGATTTGGCCCCTACACATATCGCTAATGTGTATGGCCACCATAACACCATCTGGCACAGTAATTGCCATTTGACATTTTAAATGAAGTAGAAAATAGAATTGTCCATTATTAAATGCATATCTCCTGGATATTCCAAAGATAAAGAAATCTTGTTGGGAGGAGAACGTTTGTTTAGCACACGCCCAGTTTCCTGTGATTGCATTAGACTAATTATTTTGATCTATTCAGAGGACCTCCATTTAAGGATTTTTTTAGCAAGGTTGACCATCCCCTCAACAACTGTAGCCAAAATCTTTAGTGATGGCTGTTTCTTACCTTCCAACGGTCCCGCCTGACCATTTCATCTTGCATCTTGTTACCATAGGGAACCAAATGATCGGGCATGATTTACAGATGGACCCAATCAGAGCAAGCTCAATCGTGGCCAGCCGCCCCACACCATATATTTCCGGCTGACCGACCAATCCATGGCACTATTGGTTGGCCAGCCGGAAATATCTGCTGCTGTGTACACATGGTCAGATCCTTCCTCCTGACTGACCAAAAGTAGCCGCAGCTGACAGTTTGCTGCAAAGTTTTCAGACAGGTCCAATTCGGACAAGAGAACTGTTGGCCCTTGGTCACAGCCAGCCAAAGTCCGCATTCAATATTGCGGCCCGACTGATCAGACCACTGAAATGTCGGTTGGTCTGGCTTAATAATAGTATGGTGTGTACCAAGCTTTAAACAAGCACAAATAGAATAAAGTATAGTAGCAATAATAGTTGAAAGGATTCAATTGCACATAGGTTAATTGAGCATATGTTTCAAAAACAATTTAATAAGGTTAATATCAATAAAGCTCCTGGTCCAGATAAAATACATTCTAAGGTCCTTAGGGAACAAAGTTCAGTTTTATCCAGGCTATTGTTTCTTTCCAGAGTGTAAAAAAAAATATATATAATTCCAATATTCAAAAAAGGTAGTTGTTCACAGCCTGGTTTATTTTCAGTGGTGGGGAAGAAACTGAAACGTTTTATACAGGAACATATTCAGTATGTTTCAAGGACTGACCTTATAATTAGTAATCCCCATGGAGTTATGAGGAACAGAGCTTGCAAAACAATTCAAAATATTTAGATTTTGCTAAGGCTTTTGATACAGTCCCGTACACCTAATTCTGTGAAAGAAACGTGGTAACAGATTATACTGCAAAAAACATTTTTAATTATGTAGAAAGCTACATGTTTAGGGCATTGATAAAGCACTTTGTCAAGCTTGAGTGGCTGTATAATTTCTAGCGTTGGATACACAGTCCAGTTGGATTGGAGCTTTGAATTGTTCAGCCCTTGCTGTTATGATATTATTTACACTTAGATTTGGTGCATGATTGATGTAGTGATTGATGCTGTACCGTTTGGGAGCTTTATTCTGTTGAAGCAGAGAATTGGCCATGTTCCTTCGTTTTAATTATTCTTTGTAGGAAATGTGGGTATTGCTAAGTAGGTTGGACTAGATGTCTTTCAACCTCAAATACTATACTATACTATATCATCATGTATGTGGAAATACTGACAAGCCTTTCTGCATAATCATTTTACATGTATTCAGGTTTAAAGGGATTAGGTGGCAACAGTATTTTACCATTACACAAGAATGGTTGGCAGTGGATTTCACAACAATGGCATGTAAAGCTCTCACTTTTTGGTGTCTACCAAAACATTTTTGTTATTTATTATCTTACTGTATTTACATCTACAGCTTTATAGTGGTTAAAGAGTAAAAACTTATATTGGAACATATTAAGACGATTATGCAAGGGGAATTGTTTAATGAAAGTATGTGAATTAAATTATTTACCCACTGCACCAGTCACACATTAAAGCCTTATACACACATGCAATCGTGGGGGCCAACCCGTGATGCACAGTGTTCATGCTTGGCCGTTTTGGATGATAATCATGCCGTGAATTGGCACTTTGTCTGCCGAAACGCCCGTTTAGTGGGGGCCTGTCGAAGAGCCGTCTGACAAAGTGCCCATACACGGCATGATTATCATCCAAAACGGCCATGCATGAACGTGTGCGGCATGATTATTGCCCGAAACAGGTATGCATGCACATCATTGGTCGGCCCACACAATCCCACGTGTGTATGAACCTTTACTGGCTATCTCACAAACCAATTGCCATACAATTGTATTTATCCAACTATGAAAATTAAGGAAATGCAATATTTCATGGCACCTTCTTCAGGCATGGCACATATGAATGTTAAAGGTCATAACAATATTTGTAATGTAAAGTGTTGAAAGAGCAATGTTTTGCTATGAAATAGACAGATTATAACTTTGTGATTTAATGTTCTAGACTAGTGCTTCACCTTCAAGTTATATATATTAACTTTTGAATTCCTTTACTTTTTTATGTTTTTCTTTTTAATTGTATAGAGCTGGAACTTGTACAGAATGCATTCTTTACTGATCCTAATGATCAGAGTGCTTGGTTTTATCACCGTTGGCTTCTTGGACGAGGTGAGGAATAGGTTATCCTACAGATCTGTAAATGAAAATTATCATGTAATCGCAGTTTAGGTTCTGCTTTTAACTAGTATTGGCAGAAAATATATTTTTTCTTTAGCCACAGGGGACCCAGGCAAAGCAGGGGTTAACTACTATCCTCCAGGAGCGGACACTTAGCAGACTCCGGTGCTCCTCCTCTAGACCATACCTACTTTAGCACCAGAAGCCTCTTTAGTTTACCAATTTCTTTACTTTCCGATTAAATGATCGGGCAGGACTTCTTTTCCCCTGCTTCTGCTGCTTTCTGGAGCCATCTACATAGCATTGTTGCTCCCAACTCTGCTTCAGTCTTTCTGTTTAGCTCTGCTGCTTCTGCTAAGTCTTCAGCCTTTCTTTTTTTGCTATTTAATAGATGGCAGTGTTTTTTTACTGTTCCTTTGCCCTTTTTGCTCTTATTCCTTTCTGGGAAATTGTATTCCCTTTTATTAACCTTTGTTTTTGTTTTTTTCTTGTTCCTTGTATTGTCCTCTAGCATGTCTAGCTCATGCCCTGGGCTAAGGCTATAAATGTCTCATGTGTTTGCTCCTCTTACCAGGAAAATTTGCCAGCCGGTTAATCTAGTCCAATGTGTACCTCATGCAGCACCCCTCGTGATCCCCCAACTGGAACAGGAAAGACTGACAACATTTACACCAGTCAACGCTCTTATCAAGACTGTTCTATGGTCTCTCAATATTAATAACCCAAATGCTCTAGAAGATCCCTCCAAGCAAACTGCCTTCCAGCTTTCCGTCCTACGAACAACTAGACCAGGTTGATCTTCAAGAGTGGGCCTCTCCAGGACCGTGTTTTTTTCAAACTTTCCAGTTTCAAAACATGTACCCATTTCCTAAGGCTGATATTGAGTGCTGGTTTTGTCTGTGGTTGACCCTCCTGTGACATGGCTGTCCACGGCCACTACTCTACCCTTATCGGAAGCAGCCACTTTTATAGACTTATCAGACCATGGCATGAAGGTCCTCTTAAAGACATCTTTTACGGCATCTGGACTGCTTCTCAAACACTCCTCTGGAGCACCCCTCCCCATCAGGTACATAAATGTCTCCATTTGGCCGGGCATCACCGTTTTCTCATATTCACTGTAGGTTACCTTCATTTTAATTTCACAGTATTTCCCCTGAGGCATGCCTCGGCTTCCTGGGTTTTTTACCTTATTCTTTTTACTCATAATTTGTCAGGCAGCCTTATCCACCTTCAGGGGATATTTTACCTCCCATATCTAGATGACCCACTGGTCAAGGCTGTATGAAGAAGCAAATTTTTTGCACCAAGACTCAGACTGCTTTGTTAGATGCTTTGGTGGTACCTTGATTCCCAGGCTGTTTAAACAAGAAAGGACCTTTTTTTTAAACCATCTCAGCATGAGAGCTGGGGAACCCTTGACCCTTCTTCTTCATCCTGACCTGCTCTCCCAGGATCCCTTATTCCATTCAGATCTCCAGTTTCTCACTTTGACGGTTAAAAGTTGGCATTCCTACTTTCCTTCTTCAGTGTCTCCTGCTATGCTAGCAGCCAGAAAACCTTCATTTTCCAGGATTTACTACAACAGCTGGCAAAAATGTGTCTCTTAGTGAACCTCTTGTACAGTTTCCTTGTTGTTTCCTCTCTTGAAAGACTGTTTTCCTTTTGGCCATTGCACATGTATATAAGTTGTTGGAACAGGCTGCCCTATAAATTTAACCCTCCTGCCTCCCTCTCCTCAGGGACAAGGCTATCCTTTGTCCTCATCTGTCTTTTTTTCCAAAAACAAATCACCATGGGGATTTTGTGGACCAGATTTGTATACCTTTATCAAATCAGATTTGATAAAGGGGCGACTCTTGGTCACTTGGTGCTAAAAGTGAGAAGAGGATTTTTGTTACTCACCATAAAATCGCATGGGTTCACAGAAACCCATGCACTTCGCTCACCCTTTTTTTTTTTTTACTGGTTGGCTTGTTGCGTTTGTTTCTTTTGACTATACTCCTTCCCTTTTTGGCACAAACTGAAGCAAGCTTTCTGGTGCTGCAGTCGGTAAGGTCTGTAGAAGGCGTACTGGACCACCTACAAAACCCAAGCCACATAGAGTGGTCTGAAAAAGACCCCTTATACATAGGCACACCCCATTTAAAAGTCCACAGCAATATAACAAATCGCTTGGTTAGCTTCCCATCAAGTGTCAAATTTATTAAAGCAATCTAAAACTAAAGTGCACATGCATAATGTTATTACCATCCCGTGATACAATAATTGACGTAAACGAGATTACGTCAGGTATTGCATCACAGGATCGGGCAAAGGTAACAACGCGACTTTAAAGCCTCCCACACAATACTGTTAAGTTTTGCGCTACCAAGTAGTGCTAGCTCAGTGCTATTTCCATAAACATTTGGAAATGGGGCTGTGCTCTAAAATCCTTCTAAAACCCATGTTAACCCGAAATTTCTTCGAATTAACATGGGTTTTAGATGGATTTAGGCCATATTGAATCTCCCCCATAATATCATAAATAACCAATCTAAAAAGAAACACTATATTGAGTGTTCAGGCGTCCCTGACCGCTCTTAGAAATAAAGTGCTGTCCTGGGCCCTTGTTGCTGAAGTCCCAAAGTTCCCAAAAATGAACCTCCAACACGGAAACACTGGAGTAGTACAAAGTAAGTTGCTCGAACATCAACTATATCCTCCAAGTCGTTTCAAAGAAGAAAGAAGTTCCTTTTGCAATATAAAGAAATGACACATTGACTCAATACTTGCAACATAATGTGAATCCGTGCAGGTGTTGAAACAATCTATTCCTTAGGTTGGGTAAGTATGTTACTTGGTAATTAACCAGATATTCAATGGCTGAGGCGACCCAGCGCCTAACTGCAAAGATACTCAGTCACACACTTGTGAATCAACACTTTCACCGGAGGTAAAAGTACATGGGCTTGCCTTGCAGCCTCTTCACCCGGTCATCCTGCATCCCGGCCAGCCGTGTATCGATACTCCTCCAAACGGTTCCTTGGATAGGCATCGCCGCACTGTGTTTACTCAGCACTCACTTCAGGCAGATGCTTAAAGGGCATCTATAGTGGGAAAATGAATTTTTTTTTCTTTCTTTCCATGTGTTCTATAATTCCCCACAACCCCCAGAGTGTCTTCACTTTTTTCAGATTCCCTCTCTGTCCTGAGATACACCAGTTAGAAGAATATGTGATTGCATTCCTCTACTCCTACTTGGATTGTCAATCAAATCCCTGTGACGTGATCCCCCCTCCCTGCTCTGTAATAAACATAGAGATAAGAGCATTAGCAGGGGGAGAGAGGTAGCTTTGATGTTAGATATAAGGCTGCACATGACCCCCCTTCTTAATAGCTTTCACTGATTGATGATGGGTCACAAAGTGAGAGATCGTAAACTGTACTGTTCTCCTTCTTCTTCCGTGTCTCCAGGACAGCTTGCTTTCTATTGGCCACTGTGCGTTGGTGTGTTTTTCAGGATGTTTAACTTTTAACTCCTACTGCACATGATAAGCTTGTCGGTTAGCCAGAGTTGAGACATGGAGGAGGTAATGGAGGGGAGGGGGAAGGGGGGGGGTGCTGCACAGAGATCTGACACCATGGTTAAACAGAGTCACTGACATAGATAGGATTAAGGTAGCACAGAGTACATGATTTTAACTTTGCAAAGGGGCAATGTGTTTTTTTAACTATAGATGCCCTTTAAGTCCACTGCTCCGGTATATCTGGAACCTAAGGGTAATGCAAACAAGAATCCCAGACAGGCAACAAGTCTCACTCCAAGACCTACGAGCATTTCACCCACAATGCACCAGTGTGCTTGGGCTTTATTAGGGTATCACGATCCCCAGGTGAGACCCCTCTTAAGTACCTGTTTCTTAAAGTGACAGTGTCCCGATGAAGTAGTGGAACTACAACCATCACAACCTGGTTAAGTAACTCAATTTCTTTAAAGGGGAACTGTGGTCTCCAAAAAAGTTGAATTTAAATGCAAGGCCACTTTCCTACCTTTAAAACGAGCCATCAACCACCTCTCTACGTGCTGCACAGCCCAAGATATAAAGAAATGACTGACCAGAAAGTTAATGGGTGGGAGGCTGACATGTGAAATTCCTTAGGCTTCTCCTGCACAGTGCCTCAAGCGAGCACAGCCTCAGACTCCCCCAGTGTGTGAGGGAGACAGGAAGTCCCTCCTCCTCTGCTGTGTGAAGTCCTGACAGCGAAGGTAAGGCAATTCTACAGCCCTTCTTTCCCACTATGTGTAATCAGCCTTTTCAGGCAGAGTTCTCACTCTGCCTGAAAAGGCTGTTTCCACCGAGTTTTCTGTGGGGGGGGGGGTATCTGAGTGGCCCACGGCTCCCGCGAGTGGGCGGGGCTTGTGCACCTGTGAGTGGGTGGGGCTTGTGCACCTGCGAGTGGGCGGGGCCATGACACCCACGAGTGTGTGCAGGGCCGCATGGGGCTGTAAGAGAATGGGCCAAGGGGGGCCTGCAACTGGAGGGAGTCCATGAGTGGGAGGGACCAGGGGGGCTGCAAAGGGGAAGAGGGAGACACAGGGCAGATTGACTGACATGGTTTCAGAGCGGGAAGCAGGAAGTGCAGGGGACCTGGTGATGCTGCTGCCATATCACACACAAAAATGTAAATATCTTCAAAACTATGCAAAATAAACAATGAAAATAAATTGCAAAAATTCTCAGGAGAGCAATTTCTGTCAATTTACCTAAAGTCATTTTGGACCATAGTTCCCCTTTAAGATGTATTAATGAAAGGAATAAAGATTGGTTAATATATACATTAAATCTTATTTAACAAATTCCTGCATGGCTTAAATAAGTCAATAAATTTACTTAATTAAACCTTTTTACTAGCACAACTGCATCAACCATCTGGGCCCATTTTATAGGAAGCACCCAAAGTGCATTTCCTCATTTAGGCCCTTAAGTTTAAGGGTCCCCAAATGGTGCATCCATTGGAGCTCCCTTTGCAGGTGCTTCCTATTAATATCCCCACGTCTGATTCCAAAAGAAACCTTTTCAATTCCACAAAATTACCATTTGGCTGAGCCCCTATGTACGGCTCGAATATGTTTAGCCACACTGGACCGCTCATCGTCCTCCTTGTTTATGGCTCAAGCATGCTCCATCATCCTGATCTTTAAAGGCCTAATTGTCTTGCCAACATATTTTAACCCACATTCGCATGTGATTACAGGATGGTGATGATTTCAAAAAAGTGGGAGGATAAATTATCTTAACTACTCTCTTAGGTTGATGCAAAACAAGTTAATACAAAGCAAAGATGATAGGAATTTTGAGGCTTTTAACGTGGGTTTGAGAAAAGAAGTGGATATCCTACAGAGCGAGATTAAAAAACGTAAGAAGAAAAAGTTAGTGAGAGATAGTAAGGACTTTAGAAATGGGATTGCTTATACTTAAAAAAGGGGTGATCATATGAATAGTGGTTCTGATAGAGAGGATGAGAGTGGCCACGTGACGATCCCTTTAGGAAAATGAAAAAGGCTGGAAGAGGGGAAGAGGAAAAAGAGGATCCCAAGGGGTGGGGGTCCCCTTCTGCCCCGGCCTCAGAGAATAAAATATGGTCTGAGGCAACAGAAGGAGGCCAAGCAATAGTAAAAACTGATAGCCTGCAGGTGATTAACTACACGGGGGAAACCCTGGATAAGGATAATGGGGTCTTGCATTCGCCCAACCTGCATACTTGATAAGTTCACATTGATTAAGCAACTTCACATTTTTGCAAGGAAAGCAGTTTTAAAAAAGATCTTTGCTAAAAAAAGCAAGGTTTTTTAGGCTTGGTGCATGACGCAAAGGGCATTAGAAGACATGGTGGAATTGATGAATTTAGGGCAGGGGCCTGAGACAGGTCTACTCAGCCCACTTATGTTGGGGGCTTCTCTGAATTGAAAAATAGATCACAGTGGTACCCCTCATTGAGTGGCTTCCCCAACGTGTCATGTTGGTCACCCGGGATATAGAATCTCTTCCAGATACCTCTATTCTTGCATCCAACCTTTCTAAGGGAGAGGTGAAAGCCCTCAACCTTTCTAAGGGGGAGGTGAAAGTGGCGATGATGGCAAAGAATGGACTATTATTTCATGTCAAACCCCTGAGTTAATCTATTTCATCACATGTGAATCTGGGTTAAAATACGTTGGCAAGACAATTAGAACTTTAAAGACCAGGCTGATGGAGCATGCTAGAGCCATAAACAAGGGGGACGATGAGTGGTCTAGTGTGGCTAAACATATATGAGCCGTATATAGGCAGTGTTCTCCTTAGGGTCTTTTAGCCGGACGGCCTACCCGGCTACTTTTTCATGCCACCCGGCTGGAAAAAAATTCTTGAGAGAACACTTGTGATTTAAAAGAATTTAGAAGTAGGTTTAATAGGTGTGCCAATAGGTCAGTAAAAACTCCCGCCAAAACTGCTCAGTCCAGACCCCTTTTTTACACCTGCAAGAATATTTTAGCATGTTAACTAGCTTTTCCAAGATCTCCAAGGCCATAAAAGGGTGTCACATGTGCTTGTGCTGCTATGTTACATGGGTTACCTGCAGATGTTGACGAACTACAACTCCCTGCATTCTACAACCATGGAATGCTTGGAGTTATAGTTTTCAAACATCTAGTGGGACAAAAGTTAGACATCCCTGACCTATATAATGAGCATGATGCAGTGCACATTTTCCCTTACCACCAAATTTCCCCGTCCTACCCCACCCGGCTACTTTTTCATGCCACCCGGCTACTTTTTCATGCCACCCGGCAGGAAAAAAATTCTGGGGAGAACACTGTATAGGGGCTCGGCCAAATGGTAATTTTATGGAATTGAAAAGGTTTCTTGTGGAATCAGAGGTGGGGATATTAATAAGAAGCTCCTGCTAAGGGAGCTCCTATGGATGCAACGTTTGGGGACCCTTAAACCTAAGGACCTAGGTTCGAGCACTTCGAGTACTTCCTATAAAATGGTGCTTCCTATAAAATGGGCCCAGATGGTTGATGCAGTTGTCAGTAAAAAGGTTTAATGAAGTTAATTTATTAGTTACTTTACCAGGTTGTAATGGTTGTAGGTCCACTACTTCATCGAGACACTGTCACTTTAAGAAACAGGTACTTTAGAGGAGTCTCACCTGGGGATTGTGACACCCTGATGAAGCCCATGCACACTGGTGCATTGTGGGTGAAACGCGCGTAGGTCTTGGAGTGAGACTTGTTGGCTGTCTGGGATTCTTGTTTTACATTACCCTTAGGTTCCCGATATACCAGAGCAGTGGACTTAAGCGTCTGCCCGAAGTGACTGCAGAAGAAACACAGTGCCGCGATCCCTATCCAAGGAACCGTTTGGAGGAGTATTGATACACGGCTGGCCGGCTTGCAGGATAACCGGGTGAAGAAGCTGCAATGCAAGCCCACGTAAGTCCCGGACCTTAGGTGATACTGTTGATTCTCAAGTGTGTTACTGAATATCTTTGCAGTTAGGAATATCTGGTTAATTGCCAAGTAACATACTTACCCAACCTAAGGGATAGTTGGTTTCAACACCAACTATCCTGTTGCAAGTATTGAGTCAATGGGTCATTTTATTATCTTGCAGAAGGAACTGTGATTTTCTTCTTTGATACGACTTGGAGGATGTAGTTGAAGTTCGAGCAACTTACTTTGTACTACTTCAGTGTTTCCATGTTGGAGGTTGATTTTGGGAACTTTGGGACTTCAGCAACAAGGGCCCAGCAATGAGTATACCTTAGTACTCTGTACAAAGTAACAATGTGTACCCCTTAGTATTCTGTATAATGTAACAATGTGTACCATCACCTGAGGAAGGGGGCATGTTTCCCCCCGAAACGTTGTGATATATGTGTGGTCAATAATAAATTTAGTTTACTTTGGAGTGCGACCCTCGCTTTTTTGCTGTTTCTGGGGAATTATAACTTGATTTTGCATTTCTGGTATGTTAATTAGAATTTCCCAGCAGAAAAGACAGCAGTGAGCATGCTCCAACCCTAAACCAAGGCAGCGGTCAGATGATCAGGTGATCAATGGCTGCCTCCATAAGGCACATACAAAATAGAAGACCACAGTTCCCCTTTAATAATTGAGGTTACAACAATTATCCTCACTACAGACAATTGCACTGATTGTTAGCTCTTGTGCATTTTATATCCAGCCTGAACCATTAAGTACAGTAATATTGGTTACGCATAGTGGCGTTTCTAGGATCTTGAAAGATGTGGGCCACCTCTGGGCATGTAAATACATTTATTAGACAGACAAAGAGAGAGACAAATAGAGAGTTATACTTGAACTAGTAAAGCAAACTGGGGATTTTTAATACTGGTACAAATAGAAAAGAATACCACCATTTGTACAGCAAACTGGTAATTTAATAGCACTGTTTTTATAATACTGGTATATTTTGGAGTCTGTGAGCTTCAGAAATATGGGTGGAGCTAGTGGCCGTTGGTGCCTGGGTGCTGTTAGTGTGGTCCCTAGCCTGGGGCAGATTAGACACCCTTGCTCTATGCAGACATCATAGGCTCCAAGGAACTAGATTGGTAACATTGTAGCCCTATGGTATATAAGGATCCCTGTTTTGAGGAGAGGGAGGGGGTTGAATGGTGCCCTCCACCAGGGTGTGCCAGGGCACACTGGTGTGCCTTTACAGAGCCAGAGGTGTGACTCAGAATTTTGGTAGTGGAAATATTTTTACCAGTATAACTACTTTTTTTTTTATTTTGGACTCCAAAAATATTGATTATGAAAACATTTCAAATACAGCCAATATAGTGTCACTTAAAGGGTATCTTCCAGTGGTTAAAATCTCTTGGTGCTATTTACATTTATTGAAGAACGGGAAGAAAAGGAGCTGTAATAAAATGTTCAGGGGAATAAAGAGAACTTACCCGGTCTCTCGCTCCTCCGGCCACGTCCCCTGACAGGTCCCAACGGACTCTGTATTCTATCATATATGAGCATGCGCATAGTGTAGTGTGCTAAGTCTAATATACAAGCAAATACATGGGCAACTAGCGTATATCCTTCATAAAACCTATAGTGTTGTGAGGTGCTCAATGAATAATATATATCACAAAAATAGAACAAGAAAAAGACTTCATGGCACTCTCAATATATAAGTAAAAATGGCTTTATTATTTAGAATCTGGCCTAATATAAAGTGTCTCAGTTCAAAATCCAAAAAGTGAACAAGTGCAGACAAATATAAAGTGACAAGTGTACATTAAAAGCACATAGTGCCTAAGAAAACCACATCCTATAGTCAATATATAAGTATGTTGATCTGGATAAATATCTAAATATACATATAATATGCAACACACAATAAAGATACCGGGTAAACAGTATTTATATTACATTCAGATCTTGTTCTTAAGATAGATAAAAGCAGAACAAATATCCTTAAACCTCCTGTTCTTCAATAAAAGTGAATAGCACAAAGTGGTTTTAACCACTGCAGATACCCTTTAAAACTACATTAATTTAAATACAATATACACTTTAAAGTGCCTAAAATATGTGAAAATTTGCATTGCCAAGTGCTCCGTGGTCTGAAAAAGTTTGAGAACCACTGCCCTAGCAGTTGGCCTAGGTAGCCTAGAAATGGTCCTAATTTCTTTTAAATTGTAAACCAACAGCACTACATTTTATCTGATAAAGAAACTGTGATAGAAATGTGTTTTTAATAAAGTTTAATAACCAAAAAAAAAACAAACAAGCCAATTAGCTTAACTATCTCATTCCCAAGTAAAATATTCTGTTCTGCTATAGAGAGATGAATACAGAATGAAATTGTTTCAGGGTTTACCAATACATGTCAGTAGGCTCAGCAGAGCCTCCTCTATGAAATATCAGTGCTGTGCTCCTGGAGCAACCAAGCAGAAGGTATTTAAGAAATCTGTTATATTATCCGATACCCTCATTATAAGACAAAAAGAATGAAACTATTTCAGCTTAGGCAGGCAATGAGTGCATTTGCAAGCATTGGGATTGGCTTTACTAAACCTTAAAAACAACTCCCTGCACGTGTATAATTTTATATGA
This sequence comes from Hymenochirus boettgeri, assembly GCA_019447015.1. NCBI lineage: Eukaryota > Metazoa > Chordata > Amphibia > Anura > Pipidae > Hymenochirus > Hymenochirus boettgeri. The sequence continues at coordinate 263,013,941 of CM033469.1, forward strand.
GGTAGGAGCAAGTTTTTTTTACTTGAAGGCTACTGGCAAGGTTTTGCCACAGGTTTTAGTTTCCCTGTCTGACTTCAATGGAAACTATTGTAACCTACTGTTAGGTCAAACAAAGAGCTACTCAAAGCTGCAAAACTTCTAAATACTAATTTCTTCTTAAATGCAATGAAAGGTTAACAAAAGACCTTGCTCCTACCTCCTACTACAGAGGTCATAGTCTCTCAAAAGGCAAGTATACAGGTGAAAACACTGGGTCCTCCCTCCCTAGCTTACCTTAGTATGCCTGCAATCTGTCACTGAAGTTCTGATCACTGAACTGGATCATTCTGCACCCCACTGGCTTTAAACTAGAGCAGCAATCAGAAATTCAATGACAGATTGTTCTAAGGTAAGCCCAGGGGTGAGGACCTAGTGTTTTTGGTCCATACCTTGGGTACTTATCAAGTTTATTGGGAAAGAGGTGGGTGGGAACAGTCTAAATGTCCTTAAAGTAACTTTTGGGAGAAAAAGTAAAAGGCTAAATTTGCACTATGACGTCAATGGTAACTTTTCTGTTACTTTATTTGGTAGTTATTAGTGAACAAGATAAAAGATAGAGGTGGTGGCCTAATAAAATACAGACCTACTGCCAAATAAAATATTTTATATACCAGTTTTCAAAGTCACAGAATATTTTATTTAATTATTAACAGAATATATTTAATTATAATATAGAATAAATATGCTATAAAGGGTAGCGTTAAAATACAATAAATAATGTAATAAATATGGTAATATAAATTAGAAACTAAAATGCTGTTATATCGTTAATAACTTTTTTTTTTTTTTGGTTAAAACATTGAATACTGAAAATTCTTCAAAAATAGGAGAAACTGTGCATCCCAGTCTTAATGTTAACTGGGGTTTATTCACAGGTACCGTTTCTATTCCTAGGATCCTCTTCAGACACGTACATGTGTCTGAAGTCTGTATGTATCTGACGAAGGTGCTAGGCACCGAAACGTTACGCTGTGTTTTTATGTGTAAATAAACAAACTATTAATGGTAATACTGGTGTGCAGTTTCCCTCTTCTATATTAATATGCTTGCCACAATTCTACAGCACCCAGCACTGATGCCTTGGAAGCTTTGAGTGTGCAGGATCATTTTCTATTATTGAAACGCTTTAAAAACAGACAAATTGTACAGTACTAGGTTGGAGTTACATTTCATATTCCATTTGGACAGGAGAAAGTAGACAGTGTATAATGTAAATTATGAAGTAAATATCTGGGATAAACAACACTTTACACAGGTGAATTAGGGTAATGACACATGACTTGTTTGCAGTTTCTCAATAAATGTTTTGCCAACAAAAATAATTTTGTTTCTACTGACACAATAATCAATAGGAATTCCCATTATTTTGGCACATTGGAACAAATAACACCTGAAAATACTCCATCCCCTGCTCCTGTGAAATAACTGAACAATGCTGATGTTTTAATTGAAATATCTGCATTTGTCATAAACGTTTTACAAAACATTGTTTTGATGAAAAAATGCAAACAAATAGCTACATGTAACAATGTGAAATAATGAAATTTTCCCCTGGAACTAAGCAGAAATCCAAGGTATGTCTGATTATTTATTTTTGCCGGATTCCTTGTCTTAGTCTCCTGTTAACTGCTCTTCTACAAAAGGCTTCATTTTGCAGGCTACATCCGCTAACAACTTGAGATCTGTAGACAAAAAAAAATACTATGACAGGTTTCAACAGGGAAACTGCGGTAATGTCAGCAGGTAAAATCACCACAGATGCAACTCGCGGTCCAGCCCCTTCTGCCTTCGTGCAGAAAAGCAGCAGAAGGCAACCGAGGGAAGGGTAAGTACCTCTAAGAGCTGATTTGGGGGGTTTAAAACTAGCTTTTAGGTTTGGGGGATTTCTTTCTTCCTAATTTTTGTTTTATGCTGAGACATTATGAAGCTTCAAAAGGTAGAAGGAGGGAGAGCTCCACTGCACATTCCACAAACCTCTCAGAGGCACAGGAAGAGGCAGAAACTGATTAGACACAGAGAGGCTTCCTAATCTTCAGTTTCCTGAACTTTGTTCAGGCCCTGCAGGACAACCATATGGATTAAAAGAGAAAGGGAGGGCTCTATTAACATTGTACACTGTTGGCTCAACAGTGGGGCAAATTTTAGTTGTGGGGATGGACATGCTCTTAAAAGTAGCACTGCCAATATTTTGGCTCCATCAACTAAGTGTGTATTGACAGACTAAGATTTTTTTGGAAAAAAAACTTACTTTGTACTACTCCAGTGTTGGGATTTTGGGAACTTTGGGACTTCAGCAACAAGGGCCCAGGACAGTACATTATTTCTAAGAGCGGTCAGGGATGCCTGAAAGCTCGCTATAGTGTGTCTTTTGAGATTGGTTAGTTATGATTTATGTATTTAAAGGGAAAGTCCAGCCCTAAAATGAAAACTTACATACAGGTAAATCACCCCCCAAAACCCTAAATGGTAATAGTTTGAAATCTGAAATATATAAGTCTAACCTGAAATCCTGCACAATGTCCTGTTGCCCGCTTCTGCTTCCTGGTTCTTCCAGTTAGCAACTGTTAGTTATGGATTTGACAGTTGACATCATAGCCAATGACTGAATGTTAATCCCCTCTCTGCCTCTTCTGAGCATGCCCAGGCTCAGTACAATTTTCTAAATTGCTCAGTTTCCAAGAAACATCCAGAAGCATAGCAGGCATACAGTAATGAATTCATAGGACAAAGTATGATATATCAACATATTTTAAAGAGGCCATTCTTTCTTAAAATTGTTCTTATGAGGGTGGAGTTGTCCTTTAATATGGTATTTATATTATGCATGTGCACTTTAGTTTTAGATTGCTTTAATAAATTTTACACTTGATAGGAAGTTAACCAAGCGACTTGTGATTTTTCTGTGGACTTTTAAATGGGGTGTGCCTATGTATAAGGGGTCTTTTTGCGGACCACTCTATGTGGCTCGGATTTTGTAGGTGTTCCATGGCATCCCACCCAGTACTGGTCCCTGCTGAAGGTGCAGGTGCATTTATTACTTCATGCATCAGACATGAGTTAAGGAAATATTCCAATGTTACCCAGATTGTATTCCAAAGGTCTTATGTATTATACATAGAAAGTCCATACATTGTAAGCCTGTTGGGACAGAGCCTAATGTGACTTGATGAACTAATTGTAATGTTCTGCTGAATCCACACATACACTCAGAGATGCTGATGTTTTTTACAATAACACACTTACCAGTGGTTCTCTCCAGCATTGATGTCCTTGTTTTCTCCACATTTAGATCACTGGGGCCAAAACTGGAATCCTGGATTTGCTTTGGATTTTGAATCTCTCTCTTTTCATTTTAAAAATAATAACAACAAAATAGATATATTAATGAAGGAAACTAAACATAACATTTAAAGGTCAACTAAAGCCTCAGAAGAATATTGAATCAGAAGGACGATGAATATTGATATATAAGCAGTAATCTATGTTGCACCTCTCATTTTGATGTGGGAGCTGGGAAATTTACATTTCTAACATGCGGTTTATATTTATTTCACAACATTTCAGTATCGCACAATGTGGTCGCTGACCATTGTGTTCTTTTACATGTCCAGTTCTAGGCTACCGCAGGAACTTGTTACAGCAGGTCACGCCTACTAATATTCTATAACCAATCCTGTTACATTCCATATTAGACCATGTGACTAAAGTCAGGAGGTGTGGCCTGACTGCACATAACATTTCAGTAGAAGCGTGAAACTTAACACAGAGTTGGATTGGGTCTTTAGACCCACGCAACACGCTGCTACTTACCTTTATGCAATACCGCATTTAGGTCTGGTATTGCATTGCGCGATCTTGCAAAGCTAAGTAGTGGGGATTTCAGGTATAGAATCTTCCCGATTGACATTTCTTACCTTTTTGTTATACAAAATGTGCCTATTTTGTATTATATAATTAACTGCATCAAGTGGATATTGTCCATGAAAGAATAACAACTCAAAAAATATATCATGACCAAAAAATAAATCTCAGGTTTGATTCTGCTATAAAGTGTGAATTTTATTTGTAGTACTGCTTGCATACAAGCACGAGAAAAGGAAAGTACACCCTCTTTCCATTCCAAGTTTTTATGTCAGTACAAAATAAAAATTCATCTGGTCCTTACCGGGTTCTAAACTTATTTAAATGTAATGTCAGTTGTAAACCAACACACCAAACAGATTCCACCATGTTATTTATTTAACAAAAATATAGCCAAAATGCAGAAGCAATGTGTACAAAAGTTCACCCTTCATGATTCCATAGGAATTAATTAAAAACTATCGTGTATATAAAGTTTTTTTAAAAAAAATAGTTAAAATGTTAATTTTTAGAGTATAATTATCCTTTAAGAGGCAGCCATGTGGAGTTAAATGGAGCACCTTTTTAATTCAAGTTTTGGCATTTTCCTGGAGTGAAGCATTCAGGTATATAGTAGAACAATGCCAAGAAAGAAAAACCTCAGCAGTAGTTATTGCCAATTAATCTGGGTAGGTTTTGAGGCCAGCTCTCTGACATGTAAAACTTGGCTGAAATTGGGTCATGAACTAAAACAATGATACCAAAGACATCAGCAAGACTGGTGCATGAATGAATGTCTGAAAACCTCAATGAATTAAAGCGCTGTTAGAATAATAATAAGAAGAATAAATGTGCGAAAATTCCTTTACCAGTGTGAGAGACAGATACATACCAAGTATAATTACTTCAGGTTATTGTTGGTTTAGGTTGTTTTAAAAGGCAATGAACGTGGGGTTAAAACTTCGGCATTCTGCCTATATTTTTCTTTTAAAAAGATGACACGTGAAAGGTTAAAGGGCTTGTCCATCCCAATTTAATATATGTTGGTCCCCCTAAAATACCAGATGCATTGTACTCACTGTGTCCAACTATGCTCCCAGGATGAGGAATCTGACTTACAAACTCTACAATCCATCGCCGTGGCTCCCTTCTGCTTCTTGGTAAAGCCGTCAGTCACGCCCTTGAAAGTGACTTCACGACCAATGGCTAATGGCCATTAATGATCAAGCCTCAACTGCTGCCCATAAATGTGAAGGGCACGTTGCAGTAGCAGAGCAGGCGGAGCCCACGGTGGTGAATCGTGGAGTTTTTAAGTCAGATTACTCAGCATTGGAGCATATTTGGACCCAGCGAGTACAACACACCTGGTGTTTGAGAGGGTCCTACATATCATTTTAAATTTTTATAGAAGGGATGGATATGCCTTTTAAAATTTATTAATTTTAGAACCAGGTAAAGAACAGGTCATTTTATAAATGATGTCCTGAAGCCAGAAAGATTGTGGGGTGACATCACCATTGTCAAGTACCCCACAATGCCCATTTGTTTCCCAGGGATTTTTTTGTGGCAAAAAAAAAATACATACATATATAACAGTTCACCCACCTTTATAGCATTAGATAAAACATCTTTTTTTATTATAGCCACTGTAAGCTCAGTTGTTTTTTCATGTTTTATTTTCAAATCCGTCGAATTAAATGCAAAAGGATTAATACTTCTAGCCTTCTCAGCACAGTGAACAGTGTTAATGCACTCTGGTGTGTGTAGGGTTTGGTCTTCAACCGCCGTCTCATCTTCTGATTTCTTCTTAGCATTATTAAAAGGAATAAAGGATTCCAACTTCCTTGTTTGGTTGAGACAGAATATGCTATTGTCTGAATCCAGGTAAACCAGGCTTTGCTGGTCACCCATATTTGGTGGTGATGAATCTTTCTCAATCTCTTCTTTATCTAGCTTGACAACTTCAATTTGTGGAGAGGGGTTCAGATCACTTGCAAATTGAAGAACAGTTTCCAAATTCAGTTGTTCTTTTTTTAAATCATCGGTTTCTTCAGGAAGCCAATCAGTAGATCCATATTCCATTGACAATGAAGACTGGATGGGAGGGGTCTAGAAAATTAAACAGCTTTTTGTAATGCAAAAAAAGATTTGGGTTAAACTATTATTTTACTAGTATTTTACACTATACTACAAAATAAACAACATTTATTTTTAAAGAGACATTTTCCCATTGTACTGTGCACGGAAAAAGGATAGAACAGCAGCAGCAGAGAGCTGTGGGAATGGTAAGTATATTTAGGAGACAAGAAGAAACTTTTTTTAGCGAAGTTTTGGGGGATGTTTAGCTAAAGGTGAAATGTTTGTGTGGGGGGTGGACATACCCTTTAATATTCTTTCTATTAGTGCTGAATATATGGGTAAGAGAAAAACAGGAATCCTAACAAAGAAAACAATTACAGCTTGGTTTCAATTCTCTTGCCAGATCAGGGCTGCCATCAGAGGGGGAAAGGGGGTAGTCCTGTATGGGACCAGGACTTGCCAGGGGCCCTGAGGCAGAGAGTGAGGGGAAAAGGAAAAAACACCAACTTTTTTTTCCCTGCAATACTGCATTTACAGGAGCTCAGTTTTTAAATAGAGAAGAGAAAGGAAATCCACTTCCTGGATTATGTCTGCTGCATGGCCCCATGACTCAGTAAGTGGCTTTACTGTCTAAGGGGGTAATGGGGCACTGCCCCTTGCCTGAACATGGAGCTCTTCTGTGCTGTGATCCTACATAGCAGTGCAGGAGGAGGGAATAACTGTAAGTTACACTGAACTCATTTCTGCTTGTGAGAGTCTGTGGGTGTGTGTGTTTATCCTCTGTCTTATTGCTGCGTACAGGTAGTGACAGTGACTGCTAAACTTCCTCTTGGGGGGGTGCTAGTACCTATATAGCAGTGATGACTATTAAGAGACTACAACTCCCAACAAATGCTGGGAGTTGTCGTTTCCAAAACACCTGGAGTTCCAAGGTTTGGCCCCGGCAGACCCCCAAGAGAAAGTTTAGCAGTCACTGTCAGTGTGTTTAAGAGCATGTGTGTGTGTGTGCCAAATTCATTACCCAGTGTTAGTCAGCCCACCAGTTCATGACACAGTGTAGTCAGCCCTCCAGTTCATTAGCCAGAGTATTCAGCATTCCAGTTCATTAGCCAGTGTATTCACCCATCCAGCTCATTAGCCATTGTAGTCAGCTCTCCAGCTCATTAGCCATTGCAGTCAGCCCTCCAGTTCATTAGCCAGTGTTAGTCATCCCTCCAGTTCATTAGACAGTGCTGTCAGCCCTCCAGTTCATTACCCAGTGTAGTCAGCCCTCCACTTCATTAGCCAGTGTTAGTCAGCCCTCCACTTCTTTAGCAGCCCTCCAGTTCATTAGCCAGTATAGTCATCCATCCAGTTCATTAGCCAGTGTAAGTCAGCCCCCCACTTCATTAGCCACTGTTAGTCAGTACTCCAGGTCATTAGCCAGTGTAGTCAGCCCTCCAGTTTATTATCCAGTGTAGTCAGCCCTCCAGTTCATTAGCCAGTATAGTCAGCCCTCCAGTCCATTAGCCAGTGTTAGTCACTCCCCTACTTCATTAGCCAGTGTTAGTCAGTCCTCCAGTTCATTAGTCAGTGTAGTCAGCCCTCCAGTTCATTAGGCAGTGTAGTCAGCTCTCCAATTAATTAGCCTGGGTTAGTCATCCCTCCACTTCATTAGCCATTGTCAGTCAGCCCTCCACTTCATTAGCCATTGTTAGTCAACCCTCCAATTTAATACCTAGTGTAGTCAGCCCTCTAATTCAATACTCAGTGTAATCAGTCCTCCAATTCAATACCCAGTGTAGTCAGCCCTCCAGTTCATTATCCAGTATCCAGCCCTCCAGTTCATTAGCCAGTGTTAGTCAGCCATCCTGTTCATTAGACAGTGTTGTCAGCTCTCCAGTTCATTAACCAGTGTTGTCAGCCCTCCAGTTTATTAGTCTGTTACTGTAATCTTAAAGGATAATTAAAGAAAACTGTATTAAAGTCTATGTCTTACCTCCCATTCTTCAATTAATGTAACAGGAGCCAGTGGTGGATCACACTCGTGGGTATGTTTTCTATCTTCTGTCCTGGCTTCTGTTACATTTTTTTATTGAAGAATGGGAGGTAAGACATTGATCCCTTACCTCTTGTTCTTCAATTAATGTAAAAATTAAATAGTTCACTTTCTGAGTGAACTAATCCTTTAACCACACCCTACACTTGAATATATTGCAGGCAACAATATAAAATGGGAATAATGGTCTTTAAAATGGGTGTAACCTAAACAAAGTTGGTGTGACCAAAAATTTTCCAAGCACCACATATCTTCTCCCCATGTGTCCCTCTTAGCATTTTAAAATGTTGGGAGCTATGCGTGTCTGAGTTGATATAGATATATGGGAGAGTGTACCGTTAAACAATGAAATATAGTGTGTAACGCTAGATATCGTGCGTCAGGGCAATAATATTGCACAAACTAGAAAGAGAAAAAAGAGTCCAGACCAGACTCAAAGTACCCCAACAAAGCGCACTAACACTTGACTAAAAAAGATACAAAACGTTTATTGCAATTCACTAAAATAACGCACATGGAAATATATATATATATATATATATATATATAGAGTCTGCTTTAGTGCAGATATCAATACATCACACAATATAGTAACCAAAATATTGCTAAAAACAATAGAACACTTCAAAAATCAAAGGAATCAGGCATCCCTGATCCTTATAGCAGCAGTGGGTAGCATATGGCCATATACTTGCTATTAGCTGTTCAGAGTCCTGATACCCATATCCCAATCACCAGTGAATCTGCTGAACTTTAAACCCCGGTACGTTGCTCTAGTCGGTCTTCTGTGTCTGGTGAGAACTACCTCGGGACTTAGCGTGATACTCACAGCTGGAGGCCACACTCTTCACCCGATACTCCAATACTCGAGAGGTACATCCGAACGCCTCTGTCTCCATTCGAATCCCCTTCTTGGAAGTCTCCTAGATCCAGTCCACCATCATATCACCCACTCCAACTGCTGCATGTAAAAATAACAATCTGCACTATAGCAGACTCTATATATTTATATTTCATATGCATTATTTTAGTGAATTGCAATAAATGTTTTGTATTTTTTTATAGTCAAATATCTGAGTTGATACATGTTATGGGGAGCCCAGAAATTTACCCAGTATGGGGCTCAAAAATGTCTGATGCCGCCCTGCGCCAGATGTATCTTCAAAGACATAATAAGGAAGTTATTTTATATAAAATATATAATCTATCAGGACACTGTTAGTTGTAAAACCCTTTTGTAGGTGAAGTTCTAGTACTGGTAATAGATATATCAAAGAAAAAAAAGAAAAGAACTGTACTGCAACACAACAAAATTACTAAACAATGCAAAGCCAAATGTATGTTTTATGTATTCAGAATGAAGTATTAAATTTAGTTTTATAGCAGGAATGTCTATCCTGTGATCCTCCAGATGTGCAAACTACAACTTCCAGCATTTCCAGTCAGCCATGTGCTGTTAGTGAATGTTGTAGTTTCGATAGATATGCAGGGCCACAGAACACAAAAACATAACCCCTACCCCACAAAGCTTCAGGTACATACATCTACTGATATACCTTCACGTTACCCTCACCTTACGTTTTCATGGTAACCATATATAAACCACTACTACATTCCAATAACCACTTCACCCCTCTATTTCAAAAGTAAATTTTATGGTCATACGTGCACCCCACACACACCCTTCCATTTCCATGGCAACCACACAGAGAATAATAAAAATATATGTATATATTCAAAATGAAATCCTCTTTCATTGCCATAGTAAGATTATTAAGTGTTAAAACATGCAGCACCCAAACACACACATTCTATTCCAAAATGCAGCCTTTCAAGTCAAATTCAAAGTTTATACTTAAAGTTTCCCTTTTTAGTTTTTGATTTGATTTTCTTTAACTCTCAAAAATCCAGCATAAAGACTGGGGAAAAAGTATTTAAAATCAAATAAAAACTGGAGCACACTATATGTGTTTCTGTGTTTCAGTTTATTGTGCAAAAAAAAAAAAAAAAAAACAAGCAACATTTCAGGGAGCTACCTACCCACTTCTTGAGATATATGTATATATGTTTGCCCTATCATAATGTCCTATAAATGTTACAGATTGCAAAGGGAGACACATTAGCTTCTTACCATTTCAATATGCTGAACAGCAGACTTTATATATGTGATGCTGACATGAGCAATAATTTTAGCATGCATTGCAAGATTGCTGCTGAAATTCCACCTCTCAAATGAAAAATTCAATACAGGTAAATCTCCCAAACCCCAAAACTGCAATAATTAGAAATCTGAGAGATGTTAAGACTAATCTGAAATGCTTCCTGATATTCTTTTGCCTCTATTTCCGTTTTCTGTATCTTCCTTTAGAAGCGGTCAGTCATGGATTTGACAGTTGACATCCCCCAATGACTGAATGCTATTCATCCTGTCTCCTCTGAGCATCTGCGAGTCTGTAAAAGAGCTTGAAGAAGAAGCTGAAACCTTTGGAGAGTGAGAAGAACATTTCACTGCATAATAGGTTAGGCCTACATCTGTCACCTTTCCTACTATTGTGGTTTGGGGGCAATTTTTTTATATTTTTTTATTTAAGGGGTGAAGATGTCCATTTAGTTTAGAAGTAATATTAAAATAAAAAAATGTATCACGATACACTTGGTTTTGGTGTATGTCTGTGGGGAGAAAATTATTGTTAAATATTTAAAACATATCTTACACATAAATATTAAACATATTAAATACTATGCTATTAAATACATTTGCCATTGTTGCTCTGACTGAGATCCTATTCTTAGATATGCCCCCTCGCTTTAATGTCCCGCTGCCCACATACTGAATACGCAAATCCTTTAACTGGTATATGCACAAGGGACCTGCAATGTTCAAGGACAGTCTTTCCTTACACACTTTAAATGACCTATGTTACATATAATTCTGGGCTACTTTTGTCCTTTAAATTAATTGATAAATTAATAATACTTGCCTGAAGACAGTCACAAATGCGACACGTAGAGATTGTAGGATTTATGTAGCCTGGTAAATTTTCCATATGAGCTAGTGATGGGCAATACTGGAAAGCTGCAGGAAAGCAAAGCAATATTTTATTTATATTATTAAGATAAGCTTAAATGAGTATAAATTAATTTATAGCTATCTAAGGAAAATGGGTCAAGTGTAGACTCCATCATTCAAAGTAGTAAGGATAGTGCACACACCTAGCACTAGCATGTGTTGTTATTTACTTATATGGTGCTGGTACCTAGGCAAGCTGCCACTTCAATATTTGGCAAATTTCAAATCAGGAACCACACACACAAATGTTTGCAAAGGGTCAAGTAACCTTTGCAAACATTTGTGTGTGCGGTTCCTGATTTGAAATTGACTCCATCATTCAGTCAGCGTAGACCTTCATCTATTTCTAGATAAACAGTAGTAGTAGAGAATTGTACCGTGTTAGCCATAGATGAAAGTGAAGACATCTTGGATATAAAGTAATACCTTTTATTGGCTAACTAAAATGATTGAAAATGCAAGCTTTCGAAGCACTAGGCTTCTTCCTCAGGCATGATAAACAGTAGTAATTTCAGCAGATATTGAGCATCAAGAGGGCAACTTAAGCATCGTACAGACACGTACGGTGTTAGCAGCAACCCCGACAACGTCTCACACATGTGACAGTCGTTTCAGACGATAATCACGCGTGTATGCGTTCGGTTGGTGGTTGTTTGTTGATCCACCATTGCTAAAATCGTACGCGTATATGAAGCTTAATACATTGTTTTGAAATATTTGATTGTATCTAATATAAATACTTGCCTCCTGGGTAAAATGCTGATGGGTAATGTGCTGTGGTTTTAATATAAGTGCTATAGTCTAACTCTGTTCCATTCATGCTTGATAGCTCCTGCTGGGCAAGAAAAATAACATTTTAGAATTCAAATGGCTTTAGCTGAGCTTCTTCAGAGGTGGGACAAAATAGAAATTTTTCATGTTAATTGTCCTTACCTGATTCGGAAGCAGGCCCTGAGAGTGATCCAATTTCTTTTGATTGCTGGAGAAAGGTGAGAATTTTGGAGAAACATTTTCACACTTAAGGGAGTGATATATATGTCCGATCTTCACTAAACCTGCACCAGTAAAAAAATGTATAAAGTTCTGAGTAATATTAAAGTTTCTTATGTGAAGTAAAATTACTGTGTGGCCTTCTCATACATTAACAGGAATACAAGTGTTTAAATGCGTAAGTCCTGGAAACAAAAGGATAAATAGGATTTTGATCAATTCTAATTGACCATTAGAATAATATAAAAAATATACATGTGCACTTTAGTTTTAGATTGCTTTAATAAATTTGACACTTGATAGGAAGCTAACCAAGCGATTTGTGATTTTTCTGTGGACTTTTAAATAGGGTGTGCCTATGTATAAGGGGTCTTTTTCAGACCACTCTATGTGGCTCGGGCTTTGTAGGTGATGCGTGTTTTTTTCCACTAAAGGCACCGCTACATTTTTAGCGTTCCCCAGTCCATGTACATTTTACTGTAATTTGTGTAGGCATTATACAGGCATTTACTAATGATAATGACCACGATCTACAGCACATGCACTGCATTAGGCAAAGCACAGACTACCATGAAAAATATGGGGTTATGTAGAAAAAATTTTTGAGACAAGCAATTCTTCATGCTTTAGTTCACTTTTGTTTGGTACCTTTTCTAAGATTTTACTTCACCTATCCTATAACATGGGTCACACACAATTGCATTGGATGTATCACAAATAACATGTAATCTGCCCACACAGGGTGCTATCATTTGGTGTCCAATCAAAACTATGTGACTGTAATGAAGATGTACTAGGAATACTTTGCAGAGGATCAAAACAATAGGCACAGAAGTCTGGTGCCAATAAGGAAAGTATCATACACTACCTCAAACAAAAGTAATTGCATTAATGAAAGAACAGGAGGTAAAGTAGCTATGTCTTACCTTCCGTTCTTCAATTAATGTAAAAACAGCAAGGGACGAAGGGAGGAAAACTTACTCACAAGTGCGATCCACCACTGGCTTCCGGCTTTAAATAAACTATAGCCCATATAAATGCCAGCTAACAGTGGATCCTGCTTGTGGTTAAGTGTCTTCCCTTTGTTCCTGGCTGCTGTTACATTAATTGAGGAACAGGAGGTAAGACATAGCTCTTTTACCTCCTGTTCCTCAATTAATGCAAATAAGGAATAGTTCATTGTGTAAGTGATTTCTTCTTTGATACACATATCAATTATTCATTAGTTAGCATACAGCAACAACTGTATTCAATTAGGGGTGTTCAGGGAGACTTTAATGTACATAAAACCTTAACTTTTTGCAATAGTACGGTTTCAATCTGTCCTGTATCTTGAAATTGTCTTTGTTTTATGTTGTCTTTGATTTTGTCCATTTTAGCGGATCACCCTCTATCAATTCGGTGCATATTGGTTAATCTGGATAGAGCGTCTGTGACAGTAACATTCTCTCAGCCAGTGGAAGTTAGTATTAAAAATTAATTTATTAATATGGAATTCCGGTTATGCGTGGAAAGTTGTCTGTGTGGCTGAGGGCTTGTTAGAAGTCTTAGCAATGAACACAAATCTGTAAACTTAGTGAAATCTGTGAACAAATCTGTGAAATCTGTTATCTTTCATGTCTGGCATAGCTGGTAACCCATAATAAATACATCACAAGTGCAGCACACTGAAAAAAACATATTAATCAATATTTTATGTTGGGTTTTTTCCCCCACACCTACCTCATCCTATTAAACAGGTGAGTAGAACTTTCTTTATTTAGCGACTGCAGCTCGAGCAAAAACTCAGAGAACGCCTATTCCACTATGCTATACACAAACAGGTTCCACATTTATCAAACAACCGACGTACGTTTCGGGGCCATCTTGCCCCTTCTTCCGGGTCAATCCGCTCTCGGATTGGTATCCAGACTCAGTCCTGTTTGTCTGCAGAGGTCCCCTGCTTGGCGTTGCTAGCGTGGAGTGGGAGGTGGAAGTGCTGTCTAGTTTGGGGAACATTGGTGGTGAGTATGCGTTTGTGATAACCGGACCATTCCCCTAGACGTTTACTGACTGCCAGACCAGGAAGACCCGATCTTTGGAGGATCGTTGACAGCTTATAACTTATGGAGCAGCGGCTACTACGGACTGTGAGAGTGTGGGTGAGACAGGCTTAGCACGGCTGGATATTTAGTGCACTTACCTGTACTTTCCTATCCTTTACACATATGGTTTTTATTATTGAGACTGCCTATTTGACCATTTATGCTGGCACAGGTTCGTAACGCTGGACAGTTTTTTACAGTGATCGTGGACACAGGTTACATGCTTTTATCCTCCATGTGTCTTTAGGTGGTTTATGTTTATATATGTATGCTTTTTTCACATTGTTAAATGTAGTATTTTATATCCACCACATAATTAGCCATTTGGCTATTGGTCCTTATGACTGATATATAATACAGTATGAGTGCCCGTGACCAGTTGGGTTATGGTAATAGGATGGTACTTTAGGTCCCCCTTCTTTGGGGGAATTGGTTATGTTTCTGCCAGTCTTCCTCCTGGCTTCAGCACTATGTTTATTACAGGAGTAGTCCAGGACTAACCTGGAAAATGAAAACGTCACATGCTGTAGCTCCACATAGTAATGATATTTTTAGGTAGGAATAATCATTCCTACCTCCCTGATCCAGGTGCTTTCCATTTTTAAAAAGTTTTAGAATATAGTTATCCTTTAAGCTTATAGAACACTAAGCATCTCCTAATAAGTGACTCTGCTTATTTGCTCCCTGAGGGTTCATTCACACTACAGCGCGTTTCGGTGCATGAAATGCATTGCCATTACAATTGAAAGGTACAGTTCACATTTGGCCCCTGCAAAGAAGTGCTTTGTAAAAAAAAAATGCACTGCATGCAGCAGTTTTGTGCGTTAACGCATAGTGGTGCGTAACTCAGGGGAACATCGCACTAAATCAAAAGAGCGATGTTCCACTGAGTTAACGCTCCCCCTAGCGTGAACTTAGCCTTAGGCTACCTATAGAAATACTCATAGGTTGTAGTTGCCATTTTGTGAATGTATGTATATATGCTTTAGTCTGTTATACAAATTAATTAAATATACAAATTAATATATAAATTATAAAAAAAAAAAAGCAAATGCTATGTATGTGTGTATGTTTGTTAATAAGAAAATAACTAATACATGTATTGAAATTATTTGATTGTATTTTGAAAGATTTTTGTGACAATGTTTTGCTTGTTTTTGTGTAGTAATGTAAAGCTGTTACATATATACAAATACATACAGTACATTGTTTGGTATTCTAAGCCCTCTGGATTGAATGTAGTAATTTTTTTTTAATTAGAGTTCAAAAACAATTGTACTTTGTATAAATTATGCTTTGTGTAACTTGCTTGAGGCCAAATGTTCAGGTTTGACTTATTTGGTAATAATGCAACTACTGCAACTATTGGTCTCCAAACAAGTTTATTTTAAATGAAAGGCCAGGTTCCTACCTTTAAAACGAGCCATCAACCACCTCTATGTGCTGCACAGCCCAAAATATGAAGAAAGTCACTGATCAGAAAGGGGGTGGTAGGTTCTGAATCTGCTGTCAGAAATACTACTTCCTCCTCTAATCTGCACATGTTGGCACATGCACAGTGCATGACTGAAGGGTAGGGGGGGTGGGTAGAACAGCACAGCCCACAGCACTGCATTTTTTAATGCCTCCCACTTGCTGGCCCTTCCCACTAGCGGGCCCTGTGTCCCCTCCTCTTGCAGCCCCAAGCTGGCCCCTTCCCTTGCAGCCCCCTGTGTCCCCTCCCACTCACATACTCGTGGGTCCTGTGGCCCCTTCCCCACTTGCACCTCCGACCAATACCCTCCTACCCCCTATAGAAGACTGTGAAATAGCAGCCTTTTCAGCAGTTTAAAAGTTTAAAACTGCTGATTCTTTCTTTGCTAAAAAGACGGAGCTGCCACGCGGAGGGGGGAGCTGCCACGCGGAGGGGGGAGCTGCCACGGAGGGGGGAGCTACCACGGAGGGGGGACTGCCACGGATGGGGGAGCTGCCACGGAGGGGGGGACTGGCTGTGGGACAGGGGAGGGCGCTGGCTGTGGGGCAGAGGGGGTAGAGGGAGACTGACTGTGGGATGGGGGGGACTCGCTGTGGGACAGGGAAGGACACTGGCTGTGGTCTAGATGGACGTATGTCTTTATATAACCTCCAATACTAAGTTACTATGTAACTGTTATACAGACATGGGTAGGGTATAATGGTTGGACTAGATTGATGTATGTCTACCTAATATGGTGCTGTTAGAAGAGCATTTTGCAATACAGCTTGTGAAACTCCCAGCATCCCCTCTGAAATACACCTTCTGTCTCCCAGACCCCCCTGCAATACAGCTAGTGACACTCCCAGCATCCCCTCTGAAATACACCTTCTGTCTCCCAGGCCCCCCTGCAATACAGCTAGTGAGACTCCCAGCATCCCCTCTGAAATACACCTTCTGTCTCCCAGACCCCCCCTGCAATACAGCTAGTGACACTCCCAGCATCCCCTCTGAAATACACCTTCTGTCTCCCAGGGCCCCCTGCAATACAGCTAGTGACACTCCCAGCATCCCCTCTCAAATACACCTTCTGTCTCCATTCCAAACACCGACCCCCCCCCCACACACACAATTTGGTTCCTATAAATTCTATTACTTTTGCAGTTGATAAAAACTTCCCCCCTTTGTCTCTCTCTGCACTATCAGCTGTGAATAGATGGTGCAGGCATGGAGGAAAGGCTCCCTGGGGTCAAGTGGGTGTGGCAGAAATCATGAATATGCATGTGATGATGCACATTGACTGACAGCCTGCCCAGCACAGTAGCAGACACCCCCCCAGAAAAGAGCAGAACTTCCCCTGGCTGCTGCAAAGGAACAGAGGTGATTTTTGGGTGGGAAAAGGTAGGGGGAGGGTACACTTTCACCCAAAAAAAACCCCAAAAAATAAAACGTTTTTCCATCAGTGGAGATACCCTTTAAACGTGCACACTGTCTTCGAATCTCAATGGTTTTGGGGGGCCTCTTCTATGAATCTAATTTTCAGTTCCATACATTTTCCAAAAGTAGATTTAAGTTGGGTAATTGACTGGGCCATTGTAGCAGCTTTATTTTATTTCTCTGAAACCAATTTAGAGGTTCCTTGCCTGTGTGTTTGGGCTCATTGTCTTTCTAAAATGTCTACCCTGATTTCACCTAATAGATGGCAGCAGATTCTTATCAATAATGTCCCTGTTCATCCTTCTTTTGTTAGCACCATATGATGAAAAAGAGCCCCACACCAAGATGTTTCTACTTCAAACTTAAATTTTTGGTATGGTGTATTTGCTGTGATGTGACGTGCCATTATGTGCAATGATATCTGACCAGACTATATTCTTTCAGTATTTCATTGTCTTGTTCAAATGTGCAGCAAACTTTAAACTTGCTTTTTTCCAGCAGTGGAGTCTTGTGCGGTGAGCATGCCTAGAGGCCATGTTGGTTGATTGCATTCCTGTTTATTTTAAACAACTATCAGGGTTGTTCTATAAAAGTTCTTATCGTTAAAAATGGTGTTAATTTTACCCCAGCCAATCAGATGTAAGGTTTCAAATGTTAAATAAGATCTGATTGGTTGGGGCAAAATTAGCACCATTTTAAACGATAAGAACTTTTATTGAATCTCCCCGTATATCTGATAATTCCTGGCCTTTCTGAAGCTCTCTGCAGGTTGTCCTCTTATTATAAGCATCTGATCGTGGCTAGTTTATTCTGAAATACTATTATTTCCACTGCTTGATTATCGACCCAATGGTGCTCACTGGTACATTCAAAAGTTTAAAAATATGTCTGTTACCAATGCAATATGCTTGTGGTTATTTTGAGAGAGCTCTTTGCTTTTACCAATCATGAGATGCTTCTTGTGTTTCACCTTGGTAATGAGAATTCTTTTTTATAGGCCAACAGTTAGGACTAAGCTAGATGATATTAATTTACACTGCTAGGGGGCAGCATTGACTTTTAAATGCCGGCAGGTTTCAGCTGTTTTTTTTTATTTGTTATGCCTTTTCCCCTAAACTTTTCCCCTGTGTTATTCCACTTTACTTTATTTAACTTAAATTACTTGCTTATTTTTTATCTATGTAGATTTATTGGGTTGTTACAGACATCTTGTGTAAATTTCATGTTGATAGCCCCACTAGAAATATATTTCTAAAGGTTCATACACGTGTGATCGCAGGTGCCGACCCGTGACGCACAATGTGTATGAACGTCCATTTCGCCCAATAATTGTGCCGTGTATGGGCACTTTATCGTTTGAAATGGCCGGATCTCCAAACAAGCGGCCGTTTCGGCCGATAAAGTTCCCATACACGGCACAATTATTGGTCGAAACGGCCGTTCATACACATTGTGAGTCGGGGGTCGGCACCTACGGTCACAGTGTGTACGAACTTTAAGAAAAGCATTGACATAATATGTATTTGCCCTGCTGTATATTCAGAGGTTAAATATCAAGTGTAGAACAATAAAATACTATAAGTAAATGAAATAATATTGGAAATTAAAACATGTAAATCAGAGTAAATATTTACAGGCTGGCCAGCCTGATTATTCAATTAAACTATCAATAGGGGTCAAATGCCAATCAAAGTGCAACTGTGACACTAAAAAGCTAGTTACGGTATATCTTTGGGCAATTATTATTTATTCAGAGGGATCAAAAGATTCTCTAATGAAAATCTTAAAATCCTATTTTAGAGAAGCATAACGTTTATTATTGGATCTATATTAATTTGTACATATGCTTTTAAATTACATACATCCTTTTTTAGGTGGTAAAGTAGCATTTGTTTTATTCTTTGACGTCGTGACACAGGTCAATGATGACCCTATTTTTTAGACTGACAGATTTCTGTTCAACAAACTGATAAGTAGTCTGTCGGTTAAAAAAATTAAGCACAACCAATTACAGTGATGTGAAAAACTATTTGCCCCCTTCCTGATTTCTTATTCTTTTGCATGTTTGTCACACTTAAATGTTTCTGCTCATCAAAAACCGTTAACTATTAGTCAAAGATAACATAATTGAACACAAAATGCAGTTTTAAATGATGGTTTTTATTATTTAGTGAGAAAAAAAACTCCAAACCTACATGGCCCTGTGTGTAAAAGAAATTGCCCCCTAAACCTAATAACTGGTTGGGCCACCCTTAGCAGCAATAACTGCAATCAAGCGTTTGCAATAACTTGCAACGAGTCTTTTACACGCGCTCTGGAGGAATTTTGGCCCACTCATCTTTGCAGAATTGTTGTAATTCAGCTTTATTTGAGGGTTTTCTAGCATGAACTGCCTTTTTAAGGTCATGCCACAACATCTCAAAAGGATTCAGGTCAGGACTTTGACTAGGCCACTCCAAAGTCTTCATTTTTTTTTTCTTCAGCCATTCAGAGGTGGATTTGCTGGTGTGTTTTGGGTCATTGTCCTGCTGCAGCACCCAAGATCGCTTCAGCTTGAGTTGGCGAACAGATGGCCGGACATTCTCCTTCAGGATTTTTTGGTAGACAGTAGAATTCATGGTTCCATCTATCACAGCAAGCCTTCCAGGTCCTGAAGCAGCAAAACAACCCCAGACCATCACACCACCACCACCATATTTTACTGTTGGTATGATGTTCTTTTGCTGAAATGCTGTGTTACTTCTACGCCAGATGTAACGGGACACGCACCTTCCAAAAAGTTCAACTTTTGTCTCGTCGGTCCACAAGGTATTTTCCCAAAAGTCTTGCCAATCATTGAGATGTTTTTTAGCAAAATTGAGACAAGCCTTAATGTTCTTTTTGCTTAAAAGTTGTTTGCGCATTGGATATCTGCCATGCAGGCCGTTTTTGCCCAGTCTCTTTCTTATGGCCGTTTTTGCCCAGTCTCTTTCTTATGGTGGAGTCATGAACTGACCTTAATTGAGGCACAGTGAAAGTCACAGTGCTTATGGGAAATTTCAGATCCCAAAAGGAGAGGTTAGAATGGGAATGTAAACTTATACAAAAATTTGGGACTCTGGACTCAATAAAGATCTAAACTTTATGTGTCACTATGTTTCTAATGTTAATGTCATGTAGAGTTAATCAGACTAAATTCCTCTAAACCACCCAAACCCATAAATATCTCATTTATACCAGACCCTCCATAGACACTAGAGGTGAAGTGTATCTAATTGTTTATTTAACCCCTGCTAATTCTTTTATTACTACCTGTGATCATTGAATGCGTATTTACTGTTTTATTTACGACAGTCATTGCCAATCAGGCATGGGTGCAAAACATAACATCTATGTAATGTCAGAAAGTCTTTGTTCTAGTATGTATAAAATAGAGTGCTTTATAAGATTCAGTATTGTATCATGCCTGAGGAAGAAGCCTAGTGCTTCGAAAGCTTGCATTTTCAATCATTTTAGTTAGCCAATAAAAGGTATTACTTTATATCCAAGATGTCTTCACTTAATTGAGGCAATTGAGGCCTGCAGTTCTTTAGATGTTGTCCTGGGGTCTTTTGTGGCCTCTCGGATGAGTTTTCTCTGCGCTCTTGGGGTAATTTTGGGCTGCCGGCCACTCCTGGGAAGGTTCATCACTGTTCCATGTTTTTGCCATTTGTGGATAATGGCTCTCACTGTGGTTCGCTGGAGTCCCAAAGCTTTAGAAATGGCTTTATAACCATAACTCAGGTGTGATAAACCACAGTTAAGTTATTTTTTAACAAGGGGGACAATCACTTTTCACACAGGGCCATGTAGATTTGGAGTTTTTTTTCTCACTAAATAATAAAAACCATCATTTAAAACTGCATTTTGTGTTCAGTTATGTTTTCTTTGACTAATAGTTAACGGTTTTTGATGAGCAGAAACATTTAAGTGTGACAAACATGCAAAAGAATAAGAAATCAGGAAGGGGGCAAATAGTTTTTCACATCACTGTAATTGCATGCACCGTTGAAGATGTGCGACCAAAATATTGAGCTCAAAGATCGCAAGTACTGGGTAATAGAACAACTTTCAAATGAGCTACCCCCACCCTCTGTGCTTTAGGGGCAGGCTAATTGGTGACTGGACAACTGGTTTTTTTTGTCATTTTCCTGCTGCATTATTGTGTAGTAATCAGGCTAGTGATACAAATGTTCCTCTCATAAGGTGGATTATTTACTATATCTGTAAGCCTAGGGTCCAAATTTTGTTTGGGGGGCGAACATGCCATTTAAGGTGTCTGTATAGTTTATTTAAGACGCCCTTAAATGAAAAGTAGCCATTAAATTAAATCAAGCCACAGAGAACACAGCCTGAAAGCATAGTTGCCAAAAGCTCTGTAAACAGATTCAGCGTTGGTTAAATGAATACGATAAACAGGTAATTATTTCTTATTTTACATATTAGTGATGCAGTTTTACTCACATATGAACTTTGCTTTTCCCTAATTGTTTAGGTGCAGGATGATTTAATTCTGTTTCTTGATGATAAACCGCTTATGGTTTCATGGAAAACTCCTGGGAAAAAGGAGAAGAGAAGTTTATGCTGGGTAAAATTTCACTCTGTGCTTTCTTTATATATGTGGGTTAGTTTTTCACTAATATGTACTTAGTTGTGAGCCACTATTTTCAATATGATACTTACAATTATAAAGTGATGTGCATGGCCTTTACTTTACCCTCTAGTGATCAATCAACTATGGTCCTGAGAAGATAGAGATGAATATAACTGCCGTCTTTCTCTTCACCAGCTGTTCCACAGAACATATTGAAATTCTTATTTGAACCTAATTGAAGTGTAATTTTTCTTCTAAAAATGTTCAACTTTTTACCGCCATTTTCAGCCAAAATTTGTCAAAGTTCCAACATTCAAAATGTTATTAGATCAAAAATTGATTCTGATTGTTGTTATTAATGGTTTATATAGAAATATATATGTGTAGATATTGAAAGATAGATGTATGTTATGTAGTTATATATATTCTTTTGTGCAACTCTATTTAGGTTTAACTAATAACTTGTGTTTCAGATTTGTGACCTCCCCCAGAAGTGTGTTAACGACCGTTACTGCCAGTACAAGTTTCAGGTTGATTGGAAAGATGGAGAGGCTAAGAAGCATTGCATCCTTTATCCAAGTATGCAGGTTAAAGGGTCATAATGTTTGATCTTGTATGCAAAGCTTTTTTTTTTTTTAAAAAACAAATACTGCTTGGAATTCTTGCAACAGTCTGTGATCTTCTGCATAGGGAAACAAGAAACCTGGTGTTGTGATTCTGCATTGGAAAATCAGATTTTCAGGTAGGAATCTGTGTGATCATGACCATTTGACAGTTAAAAATGCATTGCATTTTTTCTTGCCTAGAAAGGTGCTTGTTAGCGGTGAATGAGTAACTCAAAGGGTCACCATTTTGTTAATTTTAGTGGGTTCGCTTCCTGGCACAAACAGCCATATATGTGCTTGGTGGTCTGGTGCTTGGTGCAGCCCTTACTGCTTACTGTGATAAAAATATATTGTATATATATATCAATAAAAATATATATTTATATATCAAATAAGTTAAAGGGACAGTTCAGGGGAAATTATCAATATTTGTTAAGTAATTTTTTCTGATTGGCTGTTGGAGGGGTCAAAGATACTCCAATCTCTACTGAGCAACTGAATCAACCCAGGCGCTGGGTCAAGGGCAAAACCATAATGGTCTCTACTAGGGGTCCTGCAAACAGGAAGTCAATATTTCGGTTGCATTTATTTATACTAGGACAAAATGCAGAATTGGCAGATTAAGGTCATTGGGGTGAAAAAATACTGCTCTCTTTTCTGAAAAGCATATGTATTTGCTCTGAACTTCCCCTTTAAGCCAATTTGGAATATATGGTACTGAGGGGCACTCATTACACAGGAACATCTTAATCTGCAGGTAAACTGCACACTATACTTGTTTCTGTGCAGCCCTGCTGCTTGAAGGTTTTAAAAGAAATTTGGTGGAAGAATAATGCTGATCACTGCTTTAAAAATGTACTGCCCTTTAATATGCAGTACATGGTGAAGAATTTTACAGCAATTTTAAGGGAATGATGGAAATCTCCTGTCCTGTGCAGAAAAGGATACACATTTTGACCTGCAGTGATAGAACCTTGACAAATTTGGGTTTGATACATTTCATATACCTGTTCCAAGCTGATACAGCTGATGCATCATTAAAGATTTTATTGCAGTCGCATTAGGGTAAGGTCACCTAATTTGCACATCTTTGTGTTGCAACCAAAAGAACCATTGTTTTCATGGAATAATATCAGAAACAAGTCAGCTGAAATACTGTGTTCCTAGTATACAGTAAATTGCAGAGTGGAACGGGTCACTGATGTTAACCCATCAGTGACCTTTTTTAGACCACAATATTTATAAAAATTATAATGTACTTCCTTAAGCAGAGGAACAAATGATGAAATATTATGTTTCTGTGTCCTCAAGCATAACCTATGACTTAGTGAGATCAGCCTAATCAGTATGGCAGTAATAGGGAGACGGGATGTTTAGA
Organism: Hymenochirus boettgeri; assembly: GCA_019447015.1. NCBI lineage: Eukaryota > Metazoa > Chordata > Amphibia > Anura > Pipidae > Hymenochirus > Hymenochirus boettgeri. The sequence goes on from CM033469.1 coordinate 263,037,566, forward strand.
ATGGCAAACATCTGGTCTGTCCTGATAAGTGTAACTGTAATGATTTTATCGCTCTGCATGTTTAAACAGGCTTGTATTCATGCTTTTAATTCTTTTGCAATTCTTAAAAATTTTGTGAAACGTATACTATATGATATTGTACCTATGATATCATATCATAAATCTGTAAGCAAACTGGTAAATCAAAAGATTTTACTGCTTATGGGTTTATGACCGCTTTCCTTTCCACTGCCTCCGGTACATGTTATAAATGTCAGTTAGAGGCATAATTTAGATGATTGCTCTAAACAGGATTTATCTAAAGATTCCCTACATGCAGACTGCATGCCAGTAGCCAAACAGTTTGTCCTGCACTATGGAGAGGGGACAGGGGAGCGATCAGGAGGCCTCCCTTGGTGTAGGTGAACAATTCTCCCCATCATTATTTAGGGATGTGGCCAAATGGATTGCTAAAAATGGCAGCAGATGCCCCAGATTGTCCTCTGAAATGGCTAACAATTATAGGTTTGGAACCTATTGTAGGCTTGGTTTGGAATTTTAGTTACTCTTTAAAGCTGCTATCTCTTGTTATGCTTATTCAGATTATACCAAGTAGGCATAATGTTATTTGTCTTTACCGCAGTTTGGAACTTTCAGAGGGTAAGAGCAGCGTCTTACAGCAAGAACTGAAATCATGCAAGGAACTTCAGGAGCTAGAACCAGACAATAAATGTACGTTTGTATTCATTTTATGTCCGTAAGATTTGACTGGCTTTTGTAACCGGTGAGGTATAACCATTAAACAGGAGTAATATTTGTATAATATTATTTTGGTATTTAAAATGGTACATTTCGTATACCAACTAATTAAATGGTTAGTTCAGTGTATATATACAGATAGTACACACTGTCAGATCCTTCCTCCTGACTGACCATTTGGTACTTCCGACCAATCGGCACAGCCGACAGTTTTCGGTGATCGAGCATTCAGTCCATAGAAGACTGCACATTCAGCTGTGGTTTTTGGACATGTCCAATTGTGCGTTCATCCGATTCGGACAAAGGAACGGTCGGTCGCGTCTGAAAAAATATTCAATTATTTCGGGCCAAAATATTGCATGGTGTGTACCCAGCTTAAGGCTGTTTTTGCAGAACACCACATCATGGAGGCAGTCAGAGCATATATTTAAAGGGCAGGTTTAGGCATGCTGCCCCCTTCTCCTGTTGCAAGCTAGTGTCGAGCAAAAATGTGAGCAGAGAGGCCAACACAGTCTACTTCCTCTTTGCAGCTGCCAGCTAATTGGGCGGGATGTTTTGTCGCGACTTAACTGACAGCCGTGACCAGGAAGAGGAAAGGCAAGTCACTTCAGGGGGCATCTTTGGCATTTATGTATAATACGAAACTGGGGTTTGGGTGGGTGCTCTGCATTTATATGAAAAGGGTTATTTTGCCTGGACATGCCCTTAAAAAAAGAAAATGGTCACTTTTCAGTTACCTGCCCCAATGCCGACTGAAATATTTTGCAGGAAGATTCAATGACAGTTCTAATTGTTAAAAACAATGCTAATTTTGTCCCAACCAATCAGATGTTTCGAGTTAACGTGGGTTTTAGATGGATTTTAGAGCACAGCGCCATTTCCAAATGTTTTTGGATATAGCACTGTGCTAACGAACCAAAACCCCTACCCTTAAGTTTTGCACTACTTCGTAGTGAGAAACTTAACGGTACAGGTTGTAGAGCGTGAAAGGCACGCTCCTTAGCTTAGCCCGATCCCACGAAGCAATACCCGATGTAATCTCGTTTACGTCTGTTATTGTATTGCGGGATCGGGCTAAGGTAAGTAACTCATCTTCCCGTAATGGATCCTCCCGAAGAACTTTTATTGACTCTCTCTGTTTATTCCCTGCATTACTAAGCAGATATTTTAGGATAATTGTCCCCTTTCTGGCAGAGTAAGCTGGTCCCTCCCTCCATGCAGCCAATCAAGGCTGTGACATCGAACATCACAACCAATGATTGACTGCTGTTTTATCTGCTGCCTCCTCTGCACATGCTCAAGCTTATAAAAAGCTCATTGAGCAGAGAGAGTAGGCAGATACCTTTTGCCAAAAAGTAATAGAACTTTTTAATTTGAATTAAAATGCATGTAATACACTTGTAAAATATAGCATTTTGGGTTGCAGGCAGATAACTGACAAGTCACTTGTTTTTTTTAAGCTTGGTACACACATTACTAGGTACATTCGTGTCGGCCGATCATTCGTTCCGGAAAGAGGGAAAATTTCCCTTGGCCGCTCAAGACTGTGTGTATTGTGATTTGCAGATACTGTCTGTCATCTTTCAGAAATCTGTGAAGAGTGTACCTAGCTTTAAGAGTGGTCATGCCTATAATACATTACAGTAATTACATTGAGATCAAATTAAATTATATTGCGTGTGGATAATGTATATTTTGGTAAAATGCACATGCTCCATAGCATAGATTTTTATATCATTAATATATTATTCCTCTGTAGCTGTATTTACAAACACATGCATACACATAAATGGAAACTGACATATTGCTTACCTTATATAAAGTAATTCTCGTTAGACATTAGAAACTCAAGCAGAAAAGAGGATATATTTGTTTACAGGATTTGATTTTACCATAAGGGCAAACAATGCAATTATACAGGGCCCTTATTACTAAGATGGGCCCCAAACCCATATTTTACCCAGAAGCCCCACAGACTTTAAACTAGCCCTGTTTGTTTTATTTTTTTGACCCGAAGAATGGAAAGTGCAGAAACAGGCAATATAATACATTGTATTCCGATGTTCTTCTTCCTTTTTCCTCCAATATTGTAATTTCTTTACTGTGGTCAGTATGTCACAGGTTTCTTAAATAAAACGTTCAGGAGCTGGGAATGAAGTTAAGCAACTTACCTGGTCTCTCGCTCCTCCACTGTATCCTCTGACTGGTCCCGACGGACTTGGTACTCTTTACAGAACCCATCGGGAAGCGAGAGGCCAATTAAATTCTGTAACTTCATTCCCGGCTCTTGAACGTTTTAATGAAGAACGGGAGATAAGGCACAGATCCTTTACCTCCTGTTCTTCAATAAAAGTGAATAGCAAAAAGTGTTTTTGACCACTGGAAGTACCATTAATAAGTTAATCAGTATAACCCCTCTTTTCTCTACTCTAGGGTGTCTGCTGACCATTATTCTTGTAATGCGAGCTCTTGATCCTTTATTATATCAAAAGGAAACACTTGAATACTTTGACAAACTAAAGGTATCTGTATATATAAAATGAAACACAGATAATCCCTTGATTTCTAGTAAAGGTTTAGTTACTTACCTCCAATGGGCTATGCAATATAATTTCTTCAACCTCTTATTAAATATACCCTGTGTGGAGTAGGCCTCTGCACTCCTAAACCAATGTACGCAGTAAAAACTGCAAATTATTCACATGCTGGGTGCTCCAGTTACTGTAGCCAACAGTCCATATATGCATATAGAAAATCACCAGGCACACCAGCCTTAGGTTGCAAAACAAACATTTATTTGTGACGTTTCGGGATCATATGCGGTCCCTTCTGCATATGATCCCGAAACGTCACAAATAAATGTTGGTTTTGCAACCTAAGACTGGTGTGCCCGGTGATTTTTTATATGCTTATTAAATATAGGTAAAGCAGTATTTAAAGTTCTATAAAGATATCATATAGATCAGGAATATTTCCTTAATTGGCCCCTATTCCTCTCCCCGTTGCCTTACAAAGAGGTATTAAGTCCCATAAATATACTTATATTTCCCTTGTTATTGTGATAAGGCATGTTTTGATTTTAAATTGAGCTCGGCCGTTGTTGTCCCTGTATCAGGTTGTCGACCCCATGCGATCTGGTTATTATGATGACCTGCAAAGCAAGTTCCAAATGGAAAATGCTATACTAAAGATGGAATATGCTGAGGCACGTGTTATTGAACTCTCCAAGAAGGTACAAATTATCTCTATTTTGATATTTATGGAAAGATCTGTACATTCTGGAGTTAAAGGGGAACTGTGGTGATAAAACATACTCTTTTAGATCAAAGGCAATTGTCTTACCTTTCAAACGATCCCCCCCTTGCCTCTCTATCATGCTGAGTTCAAAGTTATTGGGACTTTAACAGAGTGTTAAATAACACCCAGGGAGCAGTCATATTCCTCTCTTCCCTCTGCACCGCTCTATATGCTGAGCGGTGCACAAATGGGCAGAAAAACTTTCTCCTGCTTATCTCTATTGCTACTAATCCCATTGACGGTCAAACTCTCCTCCTCCCCTGAGATACATACAGTGAACGGGTAACAGGAGCAGACACATAAAAACAAGAGGAGGAGTTTAATTTTTAATTTGTGATTAGTAGCAATAGAAAAAAGCAGGAGAAAGTTGTTACATCTCTGCCCATTCACTTCATGTTTCCCAGGGGAGGAGGGGAATGCAGCCAGAAGAGGGGAAAGCTAAGCCCCGCCCATATGTGCACCGCTCAGCATATAGAGCGGTGCAGAGAAGAGAGGAATAATGACTGCTCCCTGGGTGATATTTAACATTCTGTTAAAGTCTCAATAACTTTTGAACTCGGCATGATAGAGAGGCAAGAGGGGGATTGTTTGAAAGATAAGACAATTGCCTTTGATTTAAGAGTGTGTTTTTTCACCACAGTTCCCCTTTAAAGTTATATTTTGTTTTTCCAGGATCTGACAAGGTTATGCCATTTAGAGCAACTGGTCCTAGTCACGCACATGAATGTCTCAGCTAATCATCTCCGGGTACTTCCTAGCAGCTTTTCCATGTTACAGTGTCTTCAGGTAAAATGCAAGTCACAATTTATATAATTGTTTGGTGATATACTCTGTTCTTTAGTGGTCTGAGAAGGGAAGATGATGTCTGGAAAAAGACCAGGCACTTGTGTATGGCTTAGCCAGAATTCCTAACACTGTGTAAGGTGTGTAATGTACAGTTACAGTATTTTCAGCATTGATGTTTTACTTATCTAAGAGGTAGCATCCCCAAGGCAACTTATGGGAAACTTTGAATTTTGTGCTGAAAAGTAGAAATAAAGGGAAGATCAGATATGTTTATGTAGTACGGTATTTGCAGATCTGACAAATATTATTTTTATCTAATGGCAGCCCTGTGATGAACAATTTAAGCAGATGTGGGACCGAATTTGCCAGAAATCTTTCTAAATTTTAAGGAAATAAAGTAAATAAATTGCTTATTTCTGAACCACCCACTTTTAAAGTCAATTCAACTTTACTTATTTAGTAAATGAAAGGACAACTCCAGCCCATAAAAGTACCCAAGACCCAAAAATACTGGGCCATCACCCCTGGTATCTCATTATATGAGAAGTTATACATACATAAAGTTGCACTGTCCAGGTTAAGTCCTCCCTGCCTCCCACTGTATCCAGAGCCTGGCCTATGCGAAGACACATTCATCAACAAGCACATTTTTCCATTGGACAAGTCCAAAGTGAGGAGGGGCAGAGCTGACAAGAATCAACGAGCTCAACTTTAGGTAAGAATAACTTTGAATCTAATGCAAACCCAGGGATGAGGACCTTTTATCCAAGCCTTTGAGTGGCTTTGCCTCATCTTAATTTCTAATTGAATACATTTAAGTAGCACTTACACAGATTTGCGTGTGTTGCTGCATGCCTTCAATCCAGCACACATTTTGTTTAGGAGCAGTATCCCCCCTCCCTCTTTTAAGCACTCCCACTCCAACTGTCAAGTCTGCATACGGCATACAGCATTCCAACTGTCAAAACTCATTCCAGCTACAGTAAAACTACTCACAGAAGAATAGTTTTTGAGAGCAAGGAACTTGATTGACAGCTGAAATATAAGAAGTTTTAGATTGGATATCTAAAGAAATAGGGGGGAAGATCAACAAAAAAATATACAGTGGTGGTTGGGAAGAATGATAGTTTCCAGTTATGGTCAATTTAAAATAACCTATTTTTCGGTAAAGATGCCCTTTAAAGGGCATCTATAGTGGGAAAATGAAATTTTTTTTTTCTTTCCATGTGTTCTATAATTTCCCACAACCCCCAGAGTGTCATCACTTTGTTCAGATTCCCTCTCTGTCCTGAGATACACCAGTTAGAAGAATACGTGATTGCATTCCTCTACTCCTACTTGGATTGTCAATCAAATCCCTGTGACGTGATCCCCCCCTCCCTGCTCTGTAATAAACATAGAGATAACAGCATTAGCAGGGGGAGAGAGGTAGCTTTCATGGTAGATATAAGGCTGCACTTGACCCCCCTTCTTGATAGACTTCACTGATTTGATGATGGGTCACAAAGTGAGAGATCGTAAACTGTACGGAGCTCCTTCTTCCGGGTCTCCAGAACAGCTTGCTTTCTATTGGCCACTGTGCGTGGGTGTGTTTTTCAGGATGTTGAACTTTTAACTCCTACTGCACATGATAAGCTTGTCGGTTAGCCGGAGTTGAGACATGGAGGAGGTAACAGAGGGGATGGGGAAGGTGGGAGGGCTGCACACAGATCTGGCACCATGGTTAAACAGAGTCACTGACAGACATAGGATTAAGGCAGCACAGAGTACATGAATTTAACTTTGCAAAGGGGCAATGTGTTTTTTTCACTATAGATGCCCTTTAACTGTTTTTGTGCTTGTTATAACCATGGCAACACAGTCTTGTAGAGATCTAATCACCTGCAAAATGTGTAAGTCTACTTCTTTAAAATATAGTACACACTCCAAAAAAAAGTAATTTGTTGTTCTGTGCATCTTCTTGCATACATATGATGCTTCTATCTACTGATTTTGTGTTCAGTGAAAGTTTTTACTGCACAGTTTTATTATTCACCCGTGTTTTATCCGCATACCTAAACCAATGGATTTTTGTTGATTCCAGATATGTGCCCAAGGCTTTCCTTTTCACTTCTTCTATGTACAGTCAGGGGCACTGGGGAAACAATGACTCAGCCATGTCCTTGTACTTGAAGTGGCATTCAGAGATAAGTCCAACAAGGACTGGTCTGGCTTTAGATATTTCTGTTGTTGCCTGGTTACAGCCTCAATGGTCTTTCTAGGGGTTACATGTGTAAGTGTTGTGACATCTTAGCTTACAGATTTTGGCGGACAAAGATAGTAGCCAGATATTTAGCAAAATTATATATGTGAGTCTGTGCTTGCATGCAAGGAGGAAGGGAATCTTAACTAGAAATAAATTGAGGGAACAGATAAAAGACAAATGCTTATTTCATTTGCTGAAGTCTTGTTTCCTTATATTACTTTATTCTACAGGTGCTTGAAGCTGAAAATAATGATATTGAATGTCTTGAAGGTTTGTGGGATTTGCCACAACTTGAGGAGTTATCATTGCAAAACAACAGTATCCTTTGTATGGTATCTATGAATCATTCTGCATATTCTGCTCTTGTAGTATGAATGGTTTATTAATTTTTTTTATAAGTTTCCCTTCACCAAACTGTAAGAGTCATGCTCTGGTTTGTGGATTGCATCATTGTTATGATATATAAATGTCCAACCAATCTCTCCAGTCTTGCTATTACATAAGACTAAAGGTAAAGTACGACTGGCTTAGGACAATTGACTCTCGGTTACATTATTACAGGTCAGATATCTGTTTATATTTGAAAAGAATAATAACTACAGTTGCCTTTTTTGTCATGTTGGTAGTTTATGCTTGCATTGGTTAAAGGTATGTCCACCCCCAAAAGAACTTTTTATATTTGGTTGGCAACCCCCCAAAACCTCAAATTTGCGAGGTTTATAAAATCCAAAGATGTTTCGAACAGTACTTACCTAGCCTTCTTTCCTCCTACACACTTCTGCTTGCTTCCATGCCTTTTCCATGCACGAAGGCAAGGGAAATCCAATGTGCCGTCATAATGTATTTTATAGATGTGCCACTATGCAAAACTCCCTTTGTATGATAATGTATTCCTCAAAACTGTATTTTTGTCCCATGTACTAACCTTTTTGCCACCCTGCCATATATTTTAGCTTCATTAAGAAAAGGGTATACATTTTTATTCTACTCCTCTTAGCACTATTTCAGTTTCCAATCTGTCAATTTATGACATCTATAGGGCTTGTTGGGTGAGTCTTAAAATCTCTTATTACAGAGAATGAATCACTATATCTTCACAGCAAGAGTAATTATTAAAATCCCTTGTACTATATATAAGTCAATGGTGTCATTAAAAAGATTAATAAAGATTTTAAAGCAATGAGCTTAATATGTATGCATGAGGCTTTTTGTTATATTATTAAAGGGTATGTCCAACCCCCAAACTAAGTTTTTATATATATTTTAAATTTTTATATATAATTGCTATAAAACTTGACATCGCAAGGTTTACAGCACTCAAAGGTCTCCCCAAATGTACTTGCCAGCCTTCGTTCCCCGCTGTTCTGTGCATGGAAGTCAAGCAGGAGGGGCTCGACTGGCATCCGCTCCTGTGATTTGCCAAAGGCCAATTGCAGTATTTTTAAATGTAGTGGTTATTGTTGTGCAACATAGTCTGTAGTAAGGAGAAATTTTGGGGCGAATTATGTTTGGGTATTTACCTTAAAAATGAAATTAATATGAGAAGGTGTTACACCCCATCTGAAAGAGGTTGCCATCACCCACAGAAAAACATGCGATTTCCACAGTATGTGCGCCGACAGATCACATTGGTATCTGTTGGCACACATGCTGTGGGGACCGCATGCACTGACCCAACCTATCCCCATACGCGATATAGGGACCATGTGGCCATACACAGTACGATTGGATTGGCTCCCTTTACTTAGTAAAGGAAGCCAATACCGACAGACAGAAATTTTCCGTCATTCGCGACCGCCCATAATGCCGACTACGGTCATTCGGCAGCACTACGATCGGTCCAGAAGAGCCCCTACACACTGATGTTCCCCGACGGGATTTACCTATTATCGTTACGTTAGAGTGTATGGCCACCAATTGTTTTTAATGCATTAGCATGTTTGAAGGTAAAAATATAGTGGTGCAGGTGTCATTTAAGTGAGAAATCACCCAAACTAGATTAGTCTCTAAGAAACTAAACTTCATGTCCAGTCGATCTAACTGAATACTACAGATATACAATGACCTGGATGAATGGGAATCTTCACAATTATTACTAAACAGAAACTTCAGAACACCAGTAAGGTGATGCAATACTACATTGCACTTCTTAGGTTAGTGGCTATTATGGCATCTTCCTATCCTTCTATAAATGGGAATGTAAATTTCTGATATACGTCAGTCTGTGTTCCATCTTATGGAGGTGAATCAGAAAATGGCACTGTGATTATTCAGATCAATGTGTTAAGAGTAATAACAATATTTAAAAAACAAGAAGTGTTATTTTAGTTTTTTCCCTTCTGAAAGTAGATGACTTGGCTTTTGCACATTGGTGCAATTTGCACTATAATGTGAGCTCTCACACCATTTTGGAGTCAAAATAATGAAACACTTTCCATTCACCATAGCTGTCGGCATTAACTTTTAGGTGGAGCAGGACGATTTTTTGCCCTCCATCAAAACAACGTTAAAGCCATCACATTGGTGCAATATTCCAAACAGTGGCAAATCTATGTGAACGTCACATTATTCACTTTTGTTTCCGCATTAAAGTAAGGGAAGTAATGTCTAAACCTATCATTTTATTTTTACACTGGTTTCAAAATTATATTTCATTTTGCGTAAGAGCTTTTGTTTATTTGAAATATGTTACTTACATCTTTGGATTTTTTCTTTATTACATCAAGGTCTAGAGTGTATTTAGTACTTCAGTTTTTGATTGGAATAGGTGGCGTAATTAGAAATCACCAGGCCTGTCAACCATTGGCTGTGATTTCACCATTGCGGTCAGGACTGGAAGAAGGCAGGACGAGGGACTTTCGGCGAGGGATAGGCTGAGGTGAAAGTAAGTTTAAAACTCTTGTCTCGATTCTACATGCATTACTTAATACCTTCACGCTAATAACTTATTGGACCCCTTGCAATCAAGATTCCGAGCGGGTCATTCAACTGAAACGGTCCTCTGCAAAGTCTCAAATGACCTACAAGCTGCCAAAGCCAAAGGACAGTTCTCGGTCCTCATTCTCCTTGACCTATCGTCTGTATTCTCTGGGCATCCAAAATCAAGCTGCGGCGTGGTGGTCTTCTTATCTCTCTAACAGATCTTTCACTCTGTCTTTTGCTAATAAGACTTACTCTCTTGTTCCACAGTGTGGGGGTCCCTCAGGGCTCGGTTTTAGGACTCTTGCTATTCTCCCTCTACACTATCTCTCTGGGAAAAATAATAAGTTCTTTCGGTTTTCAGTATCACTAACCCCTGAAGTTAAATCCAAAATCTAATTGTCTGCTCTCTATCTCTTCCTGGATGGCGCACCGACGCATTAAAGTCAAAAACGGAATTAATCATTTTCCCCCCCTAAACTGGGACCTATTCCACCATTGTCCATCTCTATTAACAATATGGTCATTAATCCAGTTGAATCTGCATGCTGCCTTGGCGTGATCTTTGACTCCTCTTTCCTTCCATCATCACACATTAACAATGTCGCTAGGACCTGTCGTTTTCTCCTTCGCAATATTGAACAAGATCTGCCCTTTTCTCTCGTTCTTCGCTACTAAAATGCTCATCCATGCCCTTATAATCTACTGTCTCGACTACTGTAACATTCTACTGCTTGGACTCCCGGCCTCTCATCTCTCTCCTCTCCAGTCTTAAACTCGGCAGCTCGGATCATCTCGCTCTCCTCCAAAAGAGAACCCGCAACCCAGATACTTCAGTCCATAGGGTGGCTTCCCATCAAACAAAGAATCATATTCAATACCCTGCTTTTAACCTTTAAATCCCTTCGCTCTACTGCACCTACTTATCTTCTCTCTTGGTCACCTATGTTCCAGGCTGTGCCCTTCGCTCCTCGCAAGGAAATCTGCTCCACAGACCCCCAACTAACACTGCTGCCTCCTGCCTTAAACTGTTCTCTCTTGCTGCTCCCTACCTTTGGAACTCTCTCTCGCTTCACCTGGTGACATCCATTAATGCTTTCAAATCTAGACTGTCCTCCTACCTTTCTGAGCATCAGCACAACTAATGATTATAAGCCCTTTTAAGCATTTTGTACCCATCCCATCCATGCACTTATATCCATTCACACATAATTTATATATATGCTTTCTTAACCGATGTATGAAATTGTATTTAACTTAATTTGATTTTTAACTATTTATGGCTTGCACTTATCCCCTTGTTTGTATACTCTGTATTTTATAATGTACAGTGCTGCATACCCAAGTGGCGCTTTATAAATAAAATTATACATACATAAATTCCCATGGTGTCATGATCTGGCCCTCTGCTTGCTGGAATTTGCAAGCAGGGGGCCAGACCGGCAACCGTGTCTGTGATTGTCTGAGAGGCAGCCAATCATTACTGTTTAGTTTTTTTGCAAACAAACATGTGGGCTGGGGGTGGGATAGGGTCACATACACCACAGAAAAATAATTAAAAGGTAGGGCACCAAGCAGCAGACAGGGACCGGGGGGGGGGGTCCAGTGGGCAAGCCAGATATCTCAGAGGAAAGGTAAGAGGTGGAAACTTTTTCACTCACAGACGGGCTCCTACTCTTCAAGGAGGCAAGTATTTTTTAACACTACAGTGCAAGTGATGCTAATTTGTTTAAAATGGTGCTAATTTTGCCCCAACCAATCAGATTCAGATGTTAGCTTTCAAAGATTAAGTAAGATCTGATTGATCTGGTTGGGGCAAAATTAGCACCATTTTTAACGATAGGAATTTTTATTGAATCTCCCTTATTAACGATTCTCCCCTAGTGTCCAAACTGACCATGCTTGTGAGTTGTAAACAAAATATGTAGGTTTGATGGCAATATCCCTTGAAGAATTAAGGATAAATGTGGGAAACAATAATATTGTCAGAGCATTGCAAAAAGACTGGTATACTTTATTCCAACTGAATTAGTTAAGCTAAACGTACACAGTACTATTAATGTTGACATAATATTATGAAACCATGTAGAAAGTCTTTAAAAAAAGTTTTAATGGATAGGACTTCAGTATACAAGAAAGGGTACAATGGATCTTTCACAAGTTCTCTGTCTGATTCTGACCATTTCTCATGATCGCTGGCATTTGTGGTGTGTGTGCACACAACATGCAGTAATGGGCAAATGTAAGAAACATTGAGAGCTAAAGGTTTAAAGTCTTGTGGCAGAAAAACATTCTTTACACGATTTATGAGTGCTTTAGTCTACATTTGTAAACCATACTTAAATACATTTTGTCTTATTACCTGTAGAGTTTATAAAGAAAATATTTTGAGATGTTAATTTTAATAAAAGGTTGATTGCTAATTAATAATCCAGAAAACATGGAATGATGCTCTGGTTTATAACTGGTTTATTTAGTGGATGACCCATAATAGTTTTTAATCTTCAATACAGTGATGTAATAAAATAGGAGACCAATAATGTTGCTCTTTTCAAATGCATTTAGCACTTTAACTTGTGATTTTACTTTTTACAACTGTATTAGAAACTTTTTCCCAATTTCTGTCATTTAATTTCCTTTAACAAAATCTCTAAGAAATTATCAGTGCATCAGCTCTTCAACCACTTTCCAGTTGCCATAATCTTTCAGTGATTCATCTGCAGGGAAATCCTCTGTGTGAGAGTCCGGACATAAGAGCTGAACTGGAAACAATTCTCCCCCATGTCAGCACCATCCATTTGTAACTTATTTATTGTGTCAACTGTTGGCCTGATTCTTTCTGTCAAACCTCAATAAAATGATACCTATGGAAAATGGAATCCTCTTTTTGCAGTTCAGTCAAAAAAAACCACATTATTAATCAAATTTGACAACTGAAAAGGTTAAACTACTAATTTAGCATTTTAACTATTTTGAAGGTGGAAATAGTGTATTAGATCTAGGGTAAAGGAACGCTAAACTCTAATTTTTAACTAACTGAAATCTGTTTCTATTATTCACAGGGAGGTGAGAATGCTTATTCCCACCTCCCTATAAATAACAGAAGGCACAGGAACACTACAACACTTGCCTTACCGGAGCTCCACTAGCTGCTTTCTTCTCAGCTGTCGGGCGTGTTGTCCTGATCGGTTGTGCCTGACAGCAGAGAAGGAGCTGTGAGTGGAGTGCCAGTAAGCTAAGTTTTGTAGTGTTCCTGGATGCTCTATTATTCACAGGGAGGTGGGAATAAGCATTCCTACTTCCCTGTGAATAATAGAAACAAATTTCATGTACACTGTCCTGAGGTTTTGTGTACCTTAATCGCATAACAAGGCCTAGGAGGGATGATCTCGGGCTGGGGATCAGGGACATCCCAGCAGTCGGGTAGAATGATGTTTCCTCAAAGCAGCAGCCGAGACTTGGGCTCCACTCACTTGCCCCAGCAACTCAAATTCACAACCTCTGACTACAGGCTCTGGTGCTCCCTCTTGCACCTTTACCTGTGGGACTGCAGGCACCTTCCTTACCAGTCAGTACTAGCAGTGGCCTTATCTCCTTGTCAGCCCTTGGCACTCAGGGCTGGGAAGGGCTTGGGAAGATGTCCCAAGGAGGACAAAAACAGCCACGATGGAGACCCTGATGATGAGGGTGACATGTCTGACTAATGGGAAACTGGGGGAAATAGTATAGTATTTTGAGGTTGAATAAAGACATATGTCCATCCAGTCCAACCTATCTAGCAATATCCTCATTTCCTGCCTAACTGTTGATCCAGAGGAAGGCAAAAAAAACCCACCAAATTTATGAAGGTGAAAAAAATCCTTCCCGAGTCCAAGTGGCAATCGGAAATTTCCCTGGATCAACTCTACTTTATGAATCAATACCAGTAACTTGCAACATTCCTTGTTTGCAGAATCTCATCAAGCTTTTTTTTTTCTAACCAATGAACCTGCCATAACAACGTCCACTGGAAGACCGTTCCATAGCTTTACCGTTCTCACAGTGAAAAACCCTTTCCGAACTTGAAGCCTAAACCTTTTTTCTTCAAGTCTTAAGTGATGTCCACGTGTCCTCGGACATGCTCTATTGGTGACCAATGCCCCAACAATGTATGGCCCGTTAATGTATTTATACACAGTAATCATATCCCCACGAAAGCGCCTTTTCTCCAGCGTACATAATTGTAACTTTTCCAGTCTCTCTTCATATTCAAGCTCCCCCAATCCCCTTATTAATAATTTAGTTGCCCTTCTCTGAACCCCTTTCATTTCAAAGATGGGCTTTTTGTACACTGGATTCCAAAATTGCACTGCATATTCCAAATGAGGCCTTACCAATGCTTTATAAAGAGAATAACATTTTCCTCCCTTGAATCTATACCTCTCTTTATACAAGACAATACCATGCTGGCTCTGGCTGTTGCCGCCTGGAACCCGGCTTGCTTCCTTTAAGTTTGTTATCCACCAAAACTCCAAGATCCCTTTCCAACAGAGATTTACTTAACACAGAGCCATTTATAGTATAAGCAGCACAAGGATTTTTAAGTCCAAAATGCATCACCTTACATTTCTCAACATTGAATTTCATCTGCCACTTAGAAGCCCAATATGACAATCTATCAAGATCCCCCTTCAATGATTGCACATCCTCTGCTGACGACACAAAACTTTGTCAACCATTAAAAACTTCAAACACAGAAACCTTGCTGACAATACTCACTTCCAAATAATTAATAAATTGATTAAATAGAATTGGCCCCAACACAGAATCCTGTGGCACCCCACTTAGCACTTTAGTCCATAATGATGAAGCCCCATTTACAACTACTCTCTGCATCCTATTCATTAACCAATTTTCTATCCATGTACAAATGTGACTCCACAGACCAACAGACCTCAGCTTACACATTAGTCGCCTATAGGGGACTGTATCCAAAGCCTTTGCAAAATACAAGTATACTTGGATACATTTACTGCAATGCCAGAGTCTAAATTTCTACTTTCTTCCTCATAAAAGCCAAGCAAGTTAATTTGACAAGATCTATTCCTCCTAAATCTATGCTGGTTACTACTTATGTCAGTCCTTGAAACATACTCTAGAGCATGTTCCCTTATTAAACTTTCCAGAATCTTCCCCACCACTGAAGTTAAACTTACAGGTCTGTAATTACCCGGCTGTGAACGACTGGCACTGTATAAGAGTTGCAATATTGTGCATAATCCAAACAATGCTCTTTATGAGCCTTCGAGTAACCCGTGGTTTCAGAGATCAGTACAGGGAGCGAGCGAGCGAGCGGCGCCAGGTTTGCAGAGTGACTGGCTGAAACAAGCACAGATGGATGGAATGCCAACTTACCGGTAAGTTCTCTTGTCCACTGTACTGAGGGGAGGGTGAGGGGGCTTTCCACTGCATATGTTTGGAAACAACAACTCCCAGCTACTAAAACATGCAGGGAGTTGGTTTCCAAACATCTGGAGTGCCAAGGAATGAGGCTTTAGTTGCCTTTTAAATGGACAGCAGAATTCTCATACAGTAAAAGCCAAATCCATTATGGATTGTACAGGAATTCTGCTGTCCTTTTAAAGGGCAACTAAATGCTCAAAACAATACAGAATTAGAAGGCAGTAGTGTTCATGTTTTCTACCCTCTGTATATACTCAAGTCCATCACTTTTTACTATTTTTTTCAGGTAAAAATAGGTACCTCGATTTATACTCAGATCGACTTGTATTGTACCTACAATACATATATATATCGAACTGTTCGGGGTTGGTTCATGTATGAGCCACATAAGACAGAAAACATTTTTGCCTTTTAAGAATATGTACACTAGAAAACTTGTTTTTCTTAATTGCCCATTTGGCCATTACTGAAAAACAATAATTCCTCCCAACTATCATTGTACCATTTTGTTGATCTTACATTTTAGCTTTCAATCAGGTGCCTTAGTATTATAAACTCTTCCTTTATGCATAGTGTTGCTGTACAAGGAATGGTGACATTTGGTACCTATACTGCAGTGCTGCTTACATGTATTCATTTATAGAGTAATATTTTTTCAGTGTACAATGTTTAATAGCTTGTATAAAGTGTGCCAATGTTGGTCTGACCTTACTGACATTGTTTGTGGGTAATACTGGTTATGCCACTAATTGTTTTTCTTCTTTACAGTAACTCCCTTCACACTTGACTTTACAGTTGTTTAGCTGTTGAATGTAAATAATGATGAACAGGTTTTGGGTTAAGATAACTCCCTGATATATATTCTTGGGAAATTCATTATTATCTTACTATCTTTAATTATCTATTGAATTCCTTAACATCACCAACAAAAGGGGAAGCATTAGTAGGGAGAATCAAAATGGACGATTTATTGCATTTTTGACAATGTTGAGCAAAATGTTTTGTTTTTTCTAAAATCCTGGTATTTATTGGGAGTAGCCAAGACACTAGATTTTAATGCATCATTAGCGCCAATTATGCTTTACGTTTTAAGGAAATGGGCGTTAATGGCTTTAAATACTTGATACACCCTTTTAGAATTATAGACACACCCTGGGCACTGCTTCCTGCTGAATCAGTCCCCAGTATCGGGTGCATAGAGATATATTTTTGCATTAAAAGGAAAAGGTAATCTAGTAGTTTGTACACATAGTTGTCACAGTGCAATATCTAGAACAGTTTATGCTTCGTTGTTGAAGTTTTATAAATGGGTTTGGGGTATCCACAAGTATTTAATAAATTTTGTGATCATGTAATAAGAACCAGCACCAAGATGGCCCAATATGAAAAATCAAACGGTATACACCAGTGATGGCGAACCTTTAGAGACCCAAACTGGAGCCCAAAACTCACTTATATTTTGCATAGTGCCAACATGATAGTTTAACATGAATGGGGTTTTACCTCAGAAAAAAACTCAAAACAGATAAAGTGGATATAATTGATTATAGATTAACATTGAATGTTGTTTGCACAATACATTTTGATACACTGATGTAGTGTGCTCCTCTTTGATTTGAGGTTAGAGGTTAAGGTGTTTGGAGGATTGCACCTACTGATTATTGCAATTGGTGTGCTAGAGTGAATCTATACTTGTTTTGATCTCTCTTGTTACGAGAAAGGCCATGTCTCTCTGCCTTTCTGGTAACAAACTCTGGTGAATTCTGCTGTGCATGAGTGCCCACAGAAAGGACTATGAGCGCCACCTCTGGCACATGTGGCATAGGTTCGCCACCACTGGTATACACTATAGTCTTCAAACTTATTGGCAAATAAATAGCTGAAAAGCAGTTTTGCCCCAAAACGTCTTATGTAAATGGAGGTTTCTCAAACTTGAGAGAATTAAATTAAATTTTGTTAATTAGTATTTTCTGCCTCTTATTTACATTCTTGACCAGTCTTTACACTTTAATAATATATATATATATATATATATATATATATATTTATAATAGATTTTGAATATCTGTAATATTCTCTTTACATTTTATAGCAATATTTACTGGAATTGTACGGTAATTATACTTGGTTTGCCAAGTGTGCCTCGGTCGGAAAAAATGTGAGAACTTGTAGATCCACTATTCTGTAAGACTCATTCTAAAAATAGGATCCTCTTTGTATTATGCATTCAAAGTAGAGAGATGTGTGACATTCTTTATAATAATTAGATTGATCATTTCTCAGCTCCAGCTATTTCTAGTTACATGTTAGTACAGTGCTGTCAAACCATGGCACACTGGATGTTTGGAAACTACAACTCCCAGTATGCGTGGAGTAGTAATTTCTAAACAGAGCTGCAAGCTCTCTGGGCAAATCTCCCGTATCAAATTTACCAGACGCTGTGCGGCTCTGGGTGAATTGCACCCGCACGTAAGTATTTAATGCCAACTATCTGCTGTCCAATTGGCCGCGCAACCTCTGTTAAATAGGTTTGCAACGGCTGTGCAAGAGTTTCTTCTGGTTCTCGTGCAGCCGCCGCAAACCGTAAATCAGTTAGCGCGACTTTAAGAGGAGAAAAGAGTGCTGCATGACCGTAGCGCTCCCTGGTAAATTTGCCCACTAGAGTGCCCAGGTTAGTACCTCATGTTGATAACATGCATTGGCAAGGTAAGACCAGGTAAGCAAATATTAACATGAATGACATTTAAGGGGTGCAGTAAAAAAGGGGAAAGGACATTTTAAATTATATCACTTAAATACTTTATTAATTTAAAACCTCATTGTACAATTAGGTGTTAAAAGTAACCCATATTGGTGGTTCTCAAACTTTTTTTTCTCGATGCACACCGGTGTTCTTAATGTTGGACTTAACATTATATTATTTAGCCCATATTTTATGCACTTAACAGTGTATTTAGTATTCAAATCAGTGAAGTATAAAGTTACTCTACATTGACTGTGTTGAAATTTGATCATAATATATATTTTTAAATATAACAAAAATGCAAGTTATACTGGTGAACTGTGCTTTTGGATTGTACATTAACTAATGCCATCTTTCCCTGTGCCAATGAACTTGCGATCTTCATACCCTGTCAATATGTCTTTATCATTCTGGAAGAAAACAAGAGAACCTGGAGGAAATTCATCCAAGAACACAGATAACCTAAGAAATTCATCCAAGAGCACAGATAACCTAATTACTCACAGACGTAGCCATGGGTGTATTAGAACCTAATGGTTTCTGTGCTTCCCACCATTTTATGGTATATCTATGAGACACTATTCTGTCACTAGTTTACACAGATGATTAGAATTTTTTTTTAAAAATATGGTTTTCTAGCACAATAGTATAATTGTAGTACAATATTCACGTATTCAGTTTAAAATAAACATCTATTTTTTGGTTTGAAGGTAAGGCTACTAATATGGGTCTTAATTGATGTACCTGTTATCTTTGTTCCAGAGTGAAAATAAATGTATAGGACTTCGCACCCTATGGAATATGGACTGGGTTCTTTGTATCTTTATGTGGTTACATCTCAAAATTGCTATTGGTTATTTAATTTTCTGGTGAATTATGATAAGACTGCCATCTCGAGAGCATCTCATCTAATACTTATGTGGCATGGTCCACAAAACTGTTTTAAACAGATGGGAGATTTCCTTGCCAATTGCTGAAGGATGTCATATAGTTTAACACAGAACAGTGTACTGCGATCCAAACATAGCAGGTGAAGGGATCAGTGTTACACACAGTAATAGCTAAATTATTTAAGGAATGCTATGACTGCAGCACTTTGTTACTGGTTAGCTTAATCAGCTTTCAGGCTGCACTGTTCTTCGGACAGCAGTTTCTGCTGATCAGATATTTTAACCACTTTTCAACTGTAAACTATTTCTCTACACAATCCATGTTGTATGTTTTATATCATTAGCATTCCAGGCCAATCTCAAAATCTATAGATCACAGATAAAAGGCACAACCCTATAAACCTTCACCACCCCTAAATAGAATGCTTTGTTTTAATATGAGAAATGAAAGACTGGTATCGCCAAAGTAGAAAAGGTGATTTCTTTACAGTGTCTGATTATAAATATAACACAATAAACATTAATTAAGAAGGCTTTTTTTCCCGTATTTTTGGGAAATGTATTTCAAAAGTACCATTTCTCTTAAAAGTCTCACTGATTGACATTTCATTACGCATTTCACAATGTGTAGTTTAATTAAGATTAGCAAATTCATTTAAATGCCATTCCAAATGGATTTTTTTGAGTACAATACAAGATCAAAAATACATGTTGGGCTCAACTAGAAACAATAGTGCTACAATCCTTACTTATATCAGTCAGGGGCTCCGGTGTATAAACCCCGAGCCATCCACTTGTGCAGATACGGAACACAGCTCACGCACTTATTTGATCAAATGCAGATGGTACACGCTTACCCCTTAGTCCCTATGGCCCGGGTGCAAAACGCCCCAAGCCTGTCGCAAATGGCCGATTCCCATAGACTCTCAATCAAATATTTCGGAAGTCTGCACACCGGAAACAAAAAGGAGACGTACCAAAGCTGCCTGCAGATAAAATCACCTTTATTCCCAAGCCTAACGCGTTTCGGACAACAGGTCCTTAATCATAGGCCTATGATTAAGGACCTGTTGTCCGAAACGCGTTAGGCTTGGGAATAAAGGTGATTTCATCTGCAAGCAGCTTTGGTATGTCTCCTTTTTGTTTCCGGTGTGCAAATATTTGATTGATAGTCAAATGGATTTTTTGGCTTGTTTACACAGGGGCATGTTTTTGTTTTATCTAATGGTGGCCATAGACGCTACAATCTGATCGTACAATCCGCGGGTCGAACGATTGGATTAACGGTCGGACAAAAAAAATTTCAACTGGCATGATGGGGAAATTATTCAAAGATCGTTGAAAGATCTTTCAACGATCGTCCAAACACAATCCAACAGTCGTACGATATCAGGATATCTCGATATCATACGACCGCAATCTAAGCATCTATGGCCACAATTAGTGTTTCTGTTAATTCTCTTGCTGGTAATATTCAACTGTAAATATCCATATAGAATGACCCACAGCTTCTTGTTGTGATTGAAATGCAGCTAGAGGCTTTTTCCAGAATACATGTGTATCTACATGACCTCATTACATTCTCTTTCACCATTATAGTACAAATAAAAGTTGCATCTTGGAAACCACTGCATTTGCTCTTTGATAACATTTTTTTATTTTTTTCAACCAACTTACCAACACCTGAAATAATTCATTGTCGAAATGAACCCAAGACTCAGGAAGAGTCTTTCCATTGGTTATCCAGGACACCAGTGGAGGGTGGGCTGAACCAGACCAGTAATAAAAAATTTCGAGGAAAATTAAGTAAAAAGTAGAGTACTGTGATACTTTTAATGGACTAACAGTTTATTTTAGTAGAGAAGCTTTCGAGGGATCAACCCTCTTCCTCAGGTCAGAGCAGGTTGATCCCTCGAAAGCTTGTCTACTACAATAAACTGTTAGTCCATTAAAAGTATCACAGTCACCACCCTAAAGATGAAGAACAGCTTGAGATTACTAACTATCAAATTCCAACAACCCACCTGATATGGCAAGTTCACTGAAATTTTTATCTCTAAATGTTAAGGGTTTGAACTCCCCTGCAAAAAGGAGACTCCTGCTTCAGGAAGCTAAAAGCTCGCGGGCGGAGGTCTTGTTTCTGCAGGAGACACATTTGATAGGCCCTGAATCCTTTAAATTTATTAAGCATCTCTACCCAACAATCTATGCCACAGCATCAGGACAGAGGAAGGCAGGCACAGCCATCCTGATACACAAACATTGCTCATTCCAACTCATAAAACACTCAATTGACAAAGCAGGTAGATACATCATACTTCAGGGAAAACTACAAAATACCAATATAGTAATGTGTAACCTATACTCCCCAAATACGGGTCAGCTACAATTTCTGAAAAGGACTTTACAACGCACATCTACATTTGATAGCCCCCTACTGATGATAGGAGGCGACTTTAACATGACATACTCCCCGAACAGAGACAAGTTGACCTTAAAAACTCACTCCACTAAAACAGAGACACAATCTAAAGGATTTAGGCAGCTGATGAGACAATGCCATCTCTACGACCCATGAAGAATAGAATACCCAACAGGCAAACAATACACTTTTTACTCTTCACCACATCAAACACACTCACGCATAGACTACTTCTGGGTTTCTGCACCTCTGCTCCGACTAGTCTCTACCTCCCACATCTCCAGTATAACATGGTCCGACCATAGCCCAATAACACTTTCATTGAAAATACAAGGCCAGCACTCAAAGACATGTTACTGGAGGCTGAATGAATCGCTCCTTCGCAATCAGGCAGTCCTTCAGGATCTCACCCATGTCCTGGAAGATTACTTTACTCTAAATACAGAGTCAGTCCCTTCTCTGGGAACGGTCTGGGAAGCTCACAAGGCAGTGATAAGGGGACACATTATAAAATGGGGCTCCAGACTCAAAAGGAATACCAAATTCCGAACACAAGAACTAACACAAAACCTAAAACACTTTGAACAAAAACTATATACCAATCCAACAATAAAATCTCTCCGGAAGGTCATGGCCCTCCGTACACAACTAAAACTCCTTGACACAGCTAAAGTAGAAAAATCACTGCTCTGGTCCCGCCAAAAATTCTACGAGCTTGGCAATAAAGCCCATACAATACTAGCTAGAAGGCTCAGAAACTCAGCAACAATCTCCGCCACACACCCAATAGACACAGACACGGGGGTCCAAGCAACCAGCCCAGAACAAATAGCGGAAGGATTCCTGCAATACTACCAAAGATTATACACTAACCCACACACATCTCCCCCACTCTCTAGACAGAACCAAATACAACAATTCCTCAGAGACAGCAACCTTCCAAATATATCCCATTCACAGGCCGAAACATTGAATAAAGACATCTCTCTATTGGAAATTCAACAAACCCTAAAAACCCTTCCAATGGGCAAATCTCCGGGGCCTGACGGCCTAACCTATAAATACTACAGCACTTTTCTAGACATCTTAGCCCCTTATATGACAAGCTTTTACAACTCAACCCTGGACGGAATCCCACCACCACAAGACTATATCTCATCTTACATAACACTTATCCCGAAAATGGGAAAAGATCTATCAAACAGAGCCAATTATAGACCCATAGCCCTGCTTAACGCAGACTACAAAATCTTTACCAAGATCCTGGCCAACAGACTAGCACCATTGCTTCCCCAAATAATACACAAAGACCAGGTGGGATTTATAACGGACAGACAAGCAAGCGACAACACACGGAGGACCATTGACATAGTAGACATAGCAAACAGAGAAAATAAACAACTTTTACTGCTAGGTCTTGATGCAGAAAAAGCTTTTGACAGACTGGACTGGACATTTATGTTCTCGACATTATCAATCTTCGGCCTTTCCGGGAGGTTTTTGAAAGCCCTGGGGGTGCTTTACTCCTCCCCCATGGGTCAGATCAAGTTATCCGGCGCAGTTTCCAAAAAATTGGCTATACAGAGGGGAACAAGACAGGGCTGCCCTTTATCACCCCTATTATATGCCATGTGCATTGAACCACTGGCAGCACAAATCAGAAACTCCCCGAACATCCATGGTCTACAAATCAATAAACAACAATACAAAATATCACTATATGCGGACGATATTATGCTAACGCTCACTCAACCCCAGACTTCCCTTCCTAACCTGCATAAGATTCTTCAGACATACGGAGAAACTTCAGGATATAAACTCAACAGAGGAAAGACTGAAGCCCTCCCAGTGAACACCCCACTGGAGACCTTACAAACATTACAACACAATTTCCAATATAACTGGAAAAAAGACAATATTCAATATCTAGGTATCAAAATCACGCCTACATTCCAGGGATTATACGCGGCCAACTATGAGCCCATGATACACAAAATCCAAAATATGTTAACTCAATGGAAATCGTATATGATCTCCTGGTTCGGACGCATTACATCATTAAAAATGAATATACTACCGAAACTCACCTATTTATTCACAACTCTCCCCACAGAAATACCCCTGAAGACACTCCACTATTTACAAAAAGAATTCATGAAATTCATATGGGGACATGGAGCACATAGAATCTCTCGCCGAGTAGCAACAGCGAGACGAACACAGGGAGGCCTGGGGGTTCCGGACCTAGCTAAATATTATTACGCCTCTCAACTACGCCACCTCACACATTGGGCCTCAGTACAACCTCAGGCTAGATGGGTTGAAATAGAAGGAGCACAGGTCTATCCCTCACATTTACTTACGTTACTTACCTCGACCACCTTACGACTATCAACGAAAAACAGTACAGGACCAATTAGAGTCACCTACGGCCTCTGGAAAAAAATCAACAAAAAACAACCCCTCCTAAACAAGGCATCCCAACTACACCCATTCGTACAAACTTCCGATATCCCCACTAGTCTAATTAAAGCGTTGTTTAAGCCCTGGACAGACCTCTACCTGCTGCGCTACCATGACATAACAGACAAAATCACCAGACGACTGTATACATTTGAAGAGCTGATCTCTAAGAAGAAGCTACCTCCCACCCTATCATACATGTACCACCAGATAAAACATAAGGCAGACACCCTAACTAGAACAGGAATTTTCCCTACACTGACACATTTTGAGACACTCTTGATCCAGGGACCAAATAAAAAAGGAATTATTTCCTCAATATATTATATACTAAATACACTCCCCAACGAGTCATTAACTCATCTATATATGGCAAAATGGGAGAAAGCCCTGGGAAAGCCCATAACAAAAGACACCTGGGAGAAAATTTGGGAGGCGGTAGGGAAAACATCCATAAACACCATCCATAAGGAGAACGGCTACAAAGTTTTATTTCACTGGTATTTTACCCCCGAAAGATTACACAATATCAATCCTACAATCCCAAAATTATGCTGGAGATGTGGGACGGAAACAGGAACACTTTTTCATATTTACTGGACCTGCCCGAAACTGACACAATATTGGTCCTTGGTACAAACCTTGACAGACACTCTGGTTGGACGTCCAATTCCACTCTCACCCATACACACTCTCCTGTCAGCCCCGCACCCCGACTTAAGAAAAAAGGAAAGGGACTTAATCAAACAGGTTCTCACAGCAGCACGATGTCTTATACCGAGATACTGGAAACAGACCCAAACACCCAATCTCAGGGAGCTCATACAAAGAATCAATGACACACAGGTTATGGAATTTTACACAGCTCAACTCAGGGGGAAAACAGAGACATATGAAGAGACCTGGGAACCATGGTTTAGATACACAGACCAAGCAGATAGGAGTAGCAGAACTAACATCCAGGGGAGGATCAGCCCATAACCCTAAGATACAGAACTTAAAGGTAAAGCTTTTTCTTTCTTCATCTACAATCAAAAAAAGAAAAACAGGTGGGAAGACAGGCCAGGAGGGGACGCACGCTCGTATGTCCATTTGACAGTATGTTTATCTGTAAGTACAGCGGTTTTGTCATATATATAATACTAAACTATAGGAATTGGAATCAAAGTTAACGCCGTGTTTTATTTGACGGGGGGGGGGGCGGACTCGACCGCGGAGACAGAAAAACGGAATGAAGGTATCCAAAGGGGTACAGAACTGAAGTAATAACGCTGCGCCGCCTTGGGGTCCGCCCCCCCTCCCCCAGCTCATATGTATGTTTCAACTATATGAAAAATGTGAACAAGAAGAGAGGGTTATCTTCTCTTCCATCCTCTTTTATTTTTTGTTATGTATTTGAATTGTCACAATAAAAAAATTTACAAATAAAAAAAAAAAAAAAAAAAAAAAAGTATCACAGTACTCTACTTTTTACTACATATATTGGACTAATAAGGCAAAACAATCATTTTTACCAAGGAAAATTAACACATTCAAAGAAGAATTTCTCCCTGAATGCTGCAGCAGAGGATTGTCCCCTGGAATTAGACATGGCAAGTAGTGCCTTACGCCCATGGGGGAGACCTCCCCAGAGGTGGTATATGCTGTGTCCTCCATTTTCCCACAAAAGACCAAATACTATTGAAAACTACTTCTTACTATATTGTGACTCAACAATACAATGGTTATTCCCCTCGTCCATAAAGATGGTATATCAGCAATACTAAGGGAACCAGGAGGAATATCCCACTTTCTTCAAAAAGTCGGTCTGCAAACACAAAAATCACCATAAAGCTGAGTAGTTGGTGTGCCTATATGAGAGATCTCACATGTTGATATGCTTTAGGAACTGCCATTATGAAACATGGAGTTCTTTAATTGTCTCCTTTATTAACATAGATATGGTCTCAGAGGGGTCTCATGATAATGGGCATTTAGGACCACTTCCCCATAAGTGATTTTTGGCCTAGCCAGGTTTTCTGTAGGCATGGTTATTGAAATCGTGTGGCTATTAAAGATTCATTTTTTGTTATCTATTATAATACTTGTTAAGAAAATTATGAAGAAAATGTTAGTTTCTGATCGTGGGTCTTCTCTGAGGGGACCCTTTATCTTAAACACAAATTTTATATGGTATGTAGAGCTCAGGAAAAAACTAAAATGTTAACTAGGGGGTACAGATATCCCTCCTTACTTCATAAATTTTCCCAATGGTCCCTGACACTTGATGGAGGTGCCTAGGAGCAGTGGGAATGCTGTCACATATCTGGCTGACGTCCTATAATTTTACCATTCTGGAACTCAATACTACAAACTTTCAGACATTTCTAGACACACAATACCACCTGCACCATCTATTATCTTACTATCCATAATACCTGGTACCTCAGAACAACATAAAAAAGCCTACCTGGATGCTTCTTGACCGCAGGAAGAATGGTAGTGCAAAGAGACTTGCCCCACTAATGCTACATGGATATCCGAACTCAATCACATTATGCGTATGGAGGAACTCACCTCTTCTTTAATCAATAAACTTAAACGCTTCTTTGAGGTTTGGACACCTTGGTTTCTCTTTTTAGAAACAGATACACATAAAAATGTGTGTACGTCATAATGTATACTGTATAGGAAATTGATACATGTACTTTAAGTTATATATTCATATACGATGCTTATAAACAGGTATATCTGTTAGTCAATAATAATTATAATCCCTCTCCGTTTCCTCTCTTACTACCTATTCTTTACTCTTCTATACCATCTTCTCTTTTCTCTTCATTCCCCCCCTTTTTTTTCTATTTTCCTCTAACTTTTCATAAAGAAACAGTACTTATAAAAATGAAAAAGTCAGAAAACATCATGTTTACAATGTAAATGGATATGGATTCATTTTTATTCCTTTGTGTATGTATACAAAAACTAATAAACATAGAATATACAAAAAAATATGCAGCTTGATTGTAATTTTAAATTTTAATTAAAGGGGAAGTTCAGTGCAAATATGCTTTTAAGAAAAAAAGAGCAGTATTTTCCCTGACCTTACCCTGCCCATTCATCCTTTTTTCTGTGAATAAATAAATGCTTCTGAAATACTGACTTCCTGTTTGCAGGACCCCTAATAGAGACCGTTATGGTCTTGCCCTTGACTTAGTGCCTGGGTTGATTCAGTTGCTCAGTAGATATTTGAGCATGTTTGACCCATCCAACAGCCAATCAGTAGAAATTACTGTTAGGAACATTCTATGTTAGTGTGAATTCTGGGAAGAAGAAGGACCGTTACAGAACCTGAAATGTCAGCTCACTAATGTCACTAGCAGGGAATAAATAGCAATGGGTATAAATTCAACTGATTTTTCCAAAATGGAAATACGTAGAATAACTAGGTATGTATAATATAAACTAAGAACGTTTTTTAAAAAATATATTTTCCACTGAACTTTCACTTTAATGTTACAGTATGAAACATCTAAATTCTTTATCAATTCAAATACATCACTTTATCCAAAAAATTAAACATCAAATGAAAACAAACAATAGCAATCAGATTGTTTTTTAAGGTGCAGCCAGTATCACACAATACATCAGCTATAAATCGCTTGGCGTACTTCAGTCACAAAGCCTCTATTTCCTGGTTGCAATCTCAATAACATTCCTAATGTACGTACAGTATGATTTGTATGTGTTCTCATTCAGACTGATTTCTTCATCGCCACTTACAATATTTGTGTAACCCAGAGGAATGTTCCTTTTACTTTTGTGTCTCATTCCCATCAAGTGCACATTGTTCAGCCACTCCCAAACTGCAGTCCAAAGTTGCCTATCAGCATTTTACATTGAAGCCTCTCCCTATCTTTGTACCCCTGACTGACATCAGCTGGGTCACCTGGCCATTGCATTCCCACATCTGTACAAGTTAATGTGAAGCTGACATATACGCGGACATTAGGCAAAAAAACAATATCTTGTCAAGATTTTCTAATATTTGACCATTTTTATGTCTTTAGAATGACCAGTTCCATGAACTGTTGGGGTTGACTGTAGAATTGGTCAATTTAGGCAGAAAACTTCATTATGGTCTTACTACACTAAAGAATAAAGAGCTGATAACAATCAGAACATGAATGGTCACCTGAGACAACTAATACAAAATTACCTTAGATATAGTGACAGTAAGATGGATATATAAAAGGCCATTATGCTTAAAGGGACAGTTCAGTGGAAATGATCAATATTTGTTAGTTTGTGTAATGCCTTCTTAGTTATTCTACATATTCTCTCCCATTTTGAAAAAATGTTGATTTCATGCCCTTTGCTGTTCCCTGCTGTTGACATTAGTGAGCTGACATTTCAGGTTCTAACGGTCCTTCTTCCCACGATGCATCACTTCCTTGGAATGTTTCTAGCAGTAATTTTTACTGATTGGCTGTTAGATGGGTCAAACATGCTCAGTTCTCTACTGAGCAACTGGCTCTTGGTCAAGGGCAAGACCATAACAATCTCTACTAGGGGTCCTGCAAACAGGAAGTCAGTATTTCGGTTGCATTTATTTATACACAGACAAAATGCTGAATTGGCAGATTAAGGTCATTGGGATGAAAAAATAATGCTCTTTTTTTCTGAAAAGCATATGTATTTGCTCTGAACTTCCCCTTTAATGTGCAGCATGATGAACAGTTAATATCCAGCTGTATGTTTCATAGCCTTACAAGCTAAACATTTGCAGTAAAATGGATCATCTTTAAGTTCTTATTAACTTTCTGAGTGGCATAGCCAAACTTTGTCAAATAGATTTTTGAGTTCTGAATATACAAAAAAATTGTTATCAGATAAAAAAACTGCCAAGTTCCAGAATGCCCCTGGAATCCACATCCGCATTAATCTAGAGATATTTATTTATGACTTACATTTCTATGGGCAACTATTAACATTAAATTCTAAGAATTCCACATGCAATAACAAGCATTATATGTGTTGTACTCTGGAGCAGTGAAAATGGCAACTGTTGAGTTGAGCAAAAAAGTTATGGTAGCCCATTTGAGGCAATTTCCAGTGCAGCCTTCAAGAGGGTTTATCTGAAATTTTGTGATATTTCTTACAGTGCAAGCAAGGTGCTAAGGATTACTGTGGGAATAGTGTGACTTTAGGCTGAGGCCAGCGTAAGTACCCATTTACGCTGCGATCCCTGTAATTTTTGGGGATAGGTGCCCATGCGACTCGCACCAAAAATGGTGATCGCATGTGCTCCGGTCAACGGAGCGCTTTGCAAATGTTCCCAGCATGACTGGTAGCAATGGGATACTGTACCATACATTTGAGCTTACCAGCCTGATTTATTTAAAGTAGATATACACCCCTAATCCAAAACTGCTATACATTCTGTTTTCCCAGATGATCCTAAACTTACTTAAACCCCACAATTCCCTCTGCCAGCTCTCCTCTTCTTGTCGCTTCCTGTAGGTTCCAGCCAACGGCGACAGGTTTGAAGGTGATGTCTAAACCAATGACTTATGACAGCAACTTGAGCCTCCTCCTCTATAGCTGCATAAGCTCGTAACAAGCTTGCAAAGCCAACAGAGAAATTAGACACTTGGGCAGGGGGGATTGTAGTGTATAGGTACGTTTAATAGCAACTGGGAAAAGGGTAAGTATTGCAGTTCCTAGGTTCAGGGAGGTCCTGTGCTTATATACAAATTTGGAGGTGGACATGCCCTTTAAAGCTTGATTGGCTGAACCATCCTGAGGAATAAATAATTCAATAAAGTCAATAACTATCTTTGTCAAGTGTCCCTTTGTTTCCTAACCCCCTCCATAGTTTTAACTTAAGTAATATGCATTTTTGAACAGAACTAATAACAGTTGAACTAAATCTGGCATTTATCTTCAGATTCCTTTATTGTCATTAAGCTCAATGTTATACAAAGTTAATGAAATATAACATAATAAATAACATAAAATACCCAATTACATAGTAGGGTTTAAAAACTTTACAGCTGTTGGATAAAACATTTTTGGGAATCTGCTAGTCCTACAGAACGGAGATATATAAGGCCTCCCTGATGGAAAGGGCTTGAATAAAAAGTGTGTTAGATGAAAGATAACCTTTACAATACTCTCTAGAACTATTGTCAGTAATTCAGTCCCCATAATTTATTGTGCACATTTTATTACTAATATAAGGCATTTGTGTTTGGTACTGAACAGCTACTGTACCAAACCAACAGGCTATTACATAGCAAACTCTCACCACTTCTAAAGGCTATAAAGAATGTAGCAGTAATGTAATATAGAAGCAACATAAAGGGAAACTTAAGCCTCCAGAAAACATTGTCTCAATTTACAGAGCACATTCAGAAAGATACAACAAGCTTGGTCTCACCTCTCCCTTTGCTGTGAAACAGTTTTGAAAATTTAAAAATAATTCTGTTTCCCCACACATTCCTATAAAATAATAATATTTGCACTTTATTATCTATAAACACTGGGGGGGTGGGGGTGGGGTGTAAGTCTGGGTTTTTGAACATGTAACCTCATGGGCTGTGTAATTTTTTAAATGAGTGCTTTAAGGCTGAGGCCCACTTGAGCGAACGTAAAAATGATGTGTATTTCTGTGCGCTTTTGCCATCTGTTGTGTCTGTTGTATCCGCTTTTACATGCATTTGCGCTTGCGTTTCGCAGGGGATTATGGGCAAAACATAAATCGCATTTCATGGTGTTTGCTTGTGTATACTTTTCTATGTGCTTTCATAGACTTGTATTAAGTCTATAAATGGACACAAAATGGTGATCGCATGCATTATAAAATCGCAACGGATCGCAGTGCACACAGTGGGGCCTACTTCCCACAATTTACATAATAAATAAAATGTCATGCTGGTGGTTTTGACGCAATACGCGGTAAAAACTTGTAGTGGGTCCTTTATCCTACCGCTGTCAGTGACTCTGTTTTTCCATGGTGTCAGATTTCTGTGCAGCACTCCTCCCTTCCCCCTCCCCTCTGTTAGCTCCTCCATGTATCAACTCCGGCTAACCGACAAGCCTATTATGTGCAGTAGGAGTTAAAAGTTCAACATCCTGAAAAACACACCTACAGTGGCCAATAGAAAGCAAACTGTCCTGGAGACACGGAAGAGAAGGGAGAACAGTACAGTTAGTACTGCAATACGATCTCTTTCTTTATGACCCATCATCAATCAGTGAAAGCTATGAAGAAGGAGGGTCAAGTGCAGCCTTATCTCTACAGTCAAAGCTACATCTCCCCCCCTGCTAATGCTCTTATCTCTATGTTTGTGCAGAGCAGGGAGGGACTTGAGAAGGGAAGAGGGTCATGTCACAGATTTGAATGACAGTACAAGTATGAGTACAGGAATGCAATCACGTATTCTTCTAACTTGCGTATCTCAGTACAGAGAGGGAATCTGACAACTATACTCAGCCTCGATTCATTTTGCCCTTCATAAGTACCCAGAGTGAGGGCTTAAACCTACTAAGATCAGTACTGACCTCCTTCTTATTTGTGAAGCCCCGGGTGAGGAGAGGAATGCAGAGAACATTGCACCAGCGATCGGAACTTCTATAGGCAAGTACCAGACTTAGAAGTTAAACCCAGGGGTCAGGACCTAGTGATTTAGGTCCTCATCCTGTGTACTTTTACAGGTAGGGGGTGGATGGAAACAGTATTTTTGTTGTTTATTCTTTTCCAACTATTTTTATTACGAAAGACCCAATAGCATAGTCCGGTCCAATCAAAGTATTAACACTTATCGTAGAAAAAGTTTTAAAATGTTATGCTCGTGGAATAAATTCTATCCTTATTATAAATCAGTCTTTGATATCATTTTTGTACAGTTTAGTAAGACTGTAAATAACATTTTCAAACACTATAATCAAACAAAAATAAAAGATAAAAAAACAACAAAAAATACATTGTAAACACTAGGTTTCTGAAGAATATCTAGATCGCCTTGCATCCCTGGTCTCTGCAGCTAGCAGGTGAAATTATCATTCAACCAAGTAGAGGACTTACACCCCTCTTAATCTTGACTGACCCCTATTTTCACAGAGTTCCCATAAGCATATTTCATGGTGTATAGCCAGGGAGACCAAGTATTGTTGTCCTTTAAAGGGACACTATACTGAAAAAATTACTTTGCCTCATCTTAATCTATAATTGAATACATGTAAGTAGCACTTACTCTGATTTGCGTGTGTTGCTGCATGCCTTCAATCCAGCACACATTTTGTTTAGGAGCAGTATCCCCCCTCCCTCTTTTAACCACTCCCATTTCCATCCGACCTGACTTTTTTCCCACAAACCAACTGTCAAGCCTGCACACAGCATACAGCATTCCAACTGTCAAAAGTCTGTCACCATTCCAGCTACAGCAAAACTACTCACAGAAGAATATAAGAAGTTTTAGATTGGATATCTAAAGAAATAGGGGACAGATCAACAAAAAAAATGATATAGAAGAATTATAGTTTCCAATTATGATCAATTTAAAATAACCTATTTTTCAGTATAGATGCCCTTTAAGGTTCCCATACATTATCAGGGTTATTCAACAAAAGTTGTTATTGTTAAAAATGGTGTTAATTTTACCACAAACAATTAGATGTAAGCTTTCAAATGTTAAATAAGACCTGATTGGTTGGGGCAAAATTAGCACCACTTTTAATAATAACAACTTTTATTGAATCCCCCTGTATGTTTCGTACCTTTTGATGTTTGCACAATTGCCTGGCCAGATCTTTTTTTGTGACTGAGTTTCATTTGCATATGAATGGGGAAGATCAGAAAAGGTTTCGGGAACGTCAGAAGGTAAAATCGCTGGTTCTTCTACTCTTGTGTATAGCAAGCATTAGACTGCTGAACCACCACTGCATACACATACATATCTTGCAGTTTATGCTATCTGCCTATAGCTACAATTCATTACTAATTTATTGTTCTTCTTCAGGTAATTCTCTGGCTGGTCATTGGTGGCTGTTTAATTAAAACTGCACTGTAGGTTATAATGTACTTAGGGAAACATAAGCAGTTTATGGTTCTTTTTCCCACATTATGTGAGTCCCCTGAATGTTTTGGGAAGATTATATAAGACAATCTGTCTATCTCCATTATTTTAAACAATGTGCTTGTTTTAAAATTTATATTTTTACTTTTGTTATGTTATATATTTTTAAATCTACAGTTTCTGACAAAAGTCTTGCGGTTTGTGTACAAATAGACCTGAAGTGCCGTTTAACAATAATCCTAATGCAGATTTTGTTTCAAGAAATGGTTCATCTTACCCCAAACAGCTTTTGGAATAATGATTATAATTGATTATCAAGAGGCTGAAGACCAAATCCACTGCTGATGTGGCGCACACCTTCAATGTCTCTCAGTGTCAGGTTCAGAGGATAAAGAAAAGATTTGAAGAGACTGGAGAAGTCTTTGACAAGCCCAGGTCAGACAGACCCCGCAAGACAACTGCTCGAGAGGACCGTTTGTTGGCTCGAAAATCCAAGGCAAGCCCATTTTCAACTGCAGCAGAGCTCCAGGAGACCTGGTCACCTGAAATCCCTGTGTCAATCAGAACAGTTTGTCGTATTCTGTCTGGAAATGGCCTCCATGGTCGAATCAGTGCCCATAAGCCAGCACTAAACAAAAGACAATTAAAAAACCGTGTGGCATTTGC
Organism: Hymenochirus boettgeri; assembly: GCA_019447015.1. NCBI lineage: Eukaryota > Metazoa > Chordata > Amphibia > Anura > Pipidae > Hymenochirus > Hymenochirus boettgeri. The sequence goes on from CM033469.1 coordinate 263,071,233, forward strand.
CACGTCCCACAGCCTGCTAAAAGGATGGACTCTGGAAAAGTGGTAAAAGGTGGATTTTTCAGATGAATCTTCTGTTGAATTACACCACAGTTGCCGCAAATATTGCAGGAGAACTTCTGGAACCCGCATGGAACCAAGATTTACTCAGAAAACAGTGAAGTTAGGTGGAGGCAAAATCATGGTCTGGGGTTACATCCAGTATTGGGGTGTGTATATATATCAATAGTGTAAAATGCCAAGAAATCTTAGCTACCTCATATATTCCCAACCATAAAAAAGGCCAAATTCTGCAGCAGGATGGTGCTCCATTGCATACTTCCATCTCCACATCAAAGTTCCTTAATGCGAAGAAGATCAAGATGCTCCAGGATTAGCCAGCTCAGTCACCTGACATGAACATCATTGAGCATATGTGGGGTAGGATGAAAGAGGAAGCATGGAAGACAAAACCAATGAATATTGATGAACTCTGGGAGGCATGCAAGACTGTTTTCTAGGCTATTCCTGATGATTTCATCAATAAATTGTATGAATCCTTGCCAAACCACATGGATGCTGTCCTTCAAGCTCATGGAAGTCCTACAAGATACTAAATTTGGATCTCACAGCACCACAACTTAATTTGCTGACATATTTTTGGATTGGCTGTGAAGTAGATAATTTTCTATATAGGCGACTACACTTTTGTCTTGCAACATTTTGACCTTTCTGTCTTGATTAAATCATAAATCTTTTTTCAGTGAAATTATTTTTTTACCAGTACATTTAATATTATTTGGGAGGGCTTTAGCTTTTTTGAGCTATTTCTAACACCAATTGATTAAAAAATCTGTACAAATCAGATTCAGTAAACTACACATCACATTCATATACTAGTTATCTGTAGTCCCTCACAGTTGGATTACCAACAAGGAAACTATATCACCTGCTGATTGGATGCACATCATATATAATGATATAATGTAATTAGCAGGGCGGTACTGATTACAAACTGATTTTATTCAAACTGCATTAACCCTGACTCAGCATTGCTACCGTACATGTGTTTTAATAGGTGTCATCTGATTTTACAATGATCTGGTCATGGCTTCTTTAACATAGCATACTTTGCATGTTGTAATCAATAAATTCTTAAATGTGTACTAATGCCTAGCCTTAAGCACAATAGCTTCAGTAACTAGCTGCACCAACCCTTTTTAATTACAGAAAAACTGTGAGTTTTCTGAGATAAGATATATATATACATTTTCCTTTAATGCCTTTTATTACTCAGATAATGCCTAAAACGTATTTGTGCCGATGTCATTTATGTATCATAAAACCCTCATTACGTATGTAATGATGCTGCACCCTAATTCTCTGTGTTAATCCATTCCAGCTACCTGTACAGTGAGCAAGGCATGAGGGCCTTGGGAGATGGAGGCAATTTTTTAGTGGGGGTAAGGTATACGCAATGCACTAATACACAAAAATAGACAAAAATGGTAGATCAGCCTATTTGAAAATAGGTAACGATTACACAATCACTGTTTTATTAAAATATTATTAGTGATTACAACCAATATGTATAGAGCAGGGAAAATAAGTATTGAACATGTCAATTTTTTTCTCCTTAATTTCTAACGGGGCTATTAACATGAAATGTACAGCAGATGTCAGTTATAATCTGCATAATCTAATTTATGTGCAGTAATGTAGGATTACCCAGCAAATAACACTCTTATTACATAATCCTTAATGTATGTATCCTTAAGTCCCAGAAATTGTATTTGCACATTAAATGGCAGCCTTTAGTTTATTTTGGCTTTCCTATGTAAAAAAAAAAGTAAATATCTAATCTTATATTACTAGGTGTGCTTTGTTAATCATATTATTATTTAGCATGTGATATATAATTTTTACAATCACTTGCATTATTAACAGCTACTGTAATGATCAATTCCAGTGTATGAACAGATACTCCGAATTCGAGTTGAGCGTCGAGATAAAACGTATATCAGTAGGTATCTGCTATTGGGGCGTACGAGGAGTGCAGAGGATGCAACCACACCAGGGCTCTTGGCCAAGAAGGGGCCCCATTCTGTGCTTAGGTTCCAAAACTACTAGTCTGAGTGCCAACTGTTTTATCAGTGTTTATAGGTTATATACAAAGCATTTTACCACTATGTGTGCCAAGCATTTCAGTTGGTTAGTTATTTTAGAAGGTTTGCGGAAACTGTAGAAATATTGTTTGAATCTGATTGAAAAGTTTTGCTAGGTGTATGGGTAAAGTATGTTTGTCTGTTTTAAAATGAATGTTTTTAATGGAAATTATTATTTGGTTTGCGGTGCCGATTTGTGTTTGTGGCGGGGTTGGGGGCCCATGCCCAAATTTTGCATCAGGGCAAAGTCTGTAGCTACACCACTGATCTGCTATTAGGCTCCAACCATCTACTAAAGCACTAACTGGCATGTTTGCCTAAGAACAAGAAATATCATGTTTGAAAAACGCATAATTAACAGACCAATGAACATGAGAGGCACAAGCATCCAGAACAATAAAATGATGCTGAATGGAGTGTGTATGAAATTAAAGGTTTTTTTTAACAATCATTGCTTCCCTGAATTTTACAAGTCTAGGAAAAGAACTGCGTTCACAGTCCAGTGTAGCTGAATAACAATCTCTAAAAGTATAGGGAGTCGGCCGTGGATGAAGGAAATGTGCAATCCTGAGCGTTGTCCCGGCAAGATTCTGTCTGTCATCTTTGACAGATGGGAATACACACAGTCACGATCATTCTCCCCATATAAAATATAGAAAGAAGGATCGATTGCAGCCAACTCCCTATACTTTAGGGTGCCGACTGCGACCAAGTGAAATTTTCTGGTAAGATCAACAGTTTCCGATGCCGATGCCAAACATTTGTTGGAATTGGAAATGGTTGTTTCGGCCGTACACACATTAGCAATATAGGGCCAATCCAGTCGTTATTGACAGGATCAGCTCCATATTGCTAATGTGTGTACCCAGCTTTAGCAGGACAACAAATACTGAATGAAATGGTTGCCTTAGATGAAAGATGTCCACCCCCATTTTAAGTTTATGGGGAGGGATCCATAGGGCAGCAGAGGCAAAATGTTGTCTGCCTTTTCACAGTGGATGTTCAACAACAATTTAAAGTATTTGTATTTAAACAATCCATTTTCATTGCACTGTTATGCCTAATAATTAATGTAGTGCTTTTTACACCTATATATAAATTTTGGGGAAAGTCTTTACTACTCATTTGAACACGGTACCCTTGCGTTTGAGTGATAACATATCTCCTACATAACTCAACAGTTCCAGTTAAATTTGGCTTTGACTGCTACTAAATGTCCATCCCGCTAAGCCTTTGTGACCCTATTGTATGACACACAGTGGAGCTGTCAAATGCAATGTGGGACAAATCATTTTGCCTAAAAGTACAGTAGGTAGAATAATTCCAAACAAACGTTCCTAATAGATTAAATAAAATAGGGAGAGAATAAGGCGTTTCCATGGGATTTACCAAGAGATCTCCTTTTCTTATCAAACAAAAAAATGGAAACTAGCCAAAGGGTGAGAATGCGGTTCTTAAATGTTCTTATATTTCACAGTTCCCAAAAAAACATTGAAACTGGAACAGCTCCAGCTGACATGCAGCTGTGTAAATAAGATAATCCAGTTCTGTCATTTAAACCACAAAATGTTTACTATCAACACACAAAAGCAGGGTAAGTATAAAGTTATGTGGTACTGGTGAATAGAGATGTTTGAAACTATTGAGTTTCATTCCGTTTTCGAGTTTTTGAAAATTTAGAAATTCGAAAAACGAACCCATAGAAATCTATCGGGACAATTCACCTAGGAGCGATGCAGCCGCACATCGCTCCTTTCTCCCCTTAACACCGCACTAACACGATCAGTTAGCGCGACGTTAAGGGGAGCTTTGCGGTGGCTTTTGCTATAGCTGGCGTTAAATACTTACATGCGGGTGAGATTCACCCAGGGTGAATCTCCCTATATGAGAGAAAAAAATTCAAAAATTTCTGTCCATTTTGAGGGACAAATAGTAATAGTAGGTTACTGTAAATGACACAGAGACCTGGGGAATGGTCTGGGGAACCTGTAAATATAACCAAAACGTATTTTAAATCTATCTTTCCTCACGATGGGCTGTTTTCGAGCTTCCGCATTCTATTGTGGGGATTTACGGAAATCGAGCACTACTTTCGAAGGTTACCGATATTACAAATTCGAGGGTTACCGAAATCGATCATTACTTTCGAGGGTTAGCCACGTGGCTTTGATTTTGATAAATTTCGATGATTATTGAAATTTCAGTAAAACCCGAAAATTCGAAAAATCCAGGTTCCGTGAAACCTGGGAGTTCAGAATGTTTCGTCGGGACTTCGATACGAAACCTGGTTCTATTCAAACCCACATTACATCTCTTCTGGTGAATATGTCCTTTAAGAGAGGAAGTTGCAGGTTCTAGAAATATTATACAAGGAAACATGGTCATAAAATAAGATATCTGCTGTATTCAATTAGATCAACTGGACTTGAAGTTTAGTTCTTGAAGACGTTTTGCTAGTCATCCGACTGGCTTTCTCAATTCAGAATTGAGAAAGCCAGTCGGATGACTAGCGAAACGTCTTCAAGAACTAAACTTCAAGTCCAGTTGATCTAATTGAATACAACAGATATACCATGACCTGGATGAATGAGAACCTTCACAAGCATCATAAAATAAGAGTGTCTACGGCTACCCCAGAGAAGTGTGACTCAACTGGGTTAACTTGGGGTGAGGTGAAGTGTAGGTAAAATCTTATTCAGCTTTTTCGAGATTTTAAACCCATTGTATGTATTTAGTTTGATCATGCTACAATTACACAATTAATACAATGATTGCCAATAGCTATGCGTGTAAAGCATGATTGGAGTGTGCTGGAAATCTGGATTTGATGTGGTAATGAATGCATTTAATATACAATAGAGTCAGTAGGAGTAAGATAGATATGTAAACGGGGCGATAATAGAGATATGAAATGTTAGGTGAGCACCTAAATTATTCTGGTGGGCCCCTGGTCTCAGATTTTCTGGTGGCCTCCAACACCCCAGTCTGACACTGCATGGGTTTTACACTTATTGAATCAAACTGCTTTCTTGAAGTCACAGAACACCAAAAAACAAATTTCCAGTATGTCTTCAAATTGAACTTGCACATACTGGGTGTGTTTCCGCTATTTTGAGGAAGTGGTTATTATTAGCTACTGTGTTCCTGTTAAACCCCTGCTCTCACATATGCTCAGTTTGTGTAACAATATGATCTTTCTAATGAACCCTGTTTGTACATAGCAAGGTTCAAATACAATGCACTCATTCTTAATAGTTACATAGTAATTGAAGTTAAATAAAGACATATGTCCTTTTTAACCCTACCTAACAGTTCATCAAGAGGAAGGCAAAAAACAAAAACATCTAAAGGGGGGGGACTTACTTACTGACTTCAAATGGCAATCAGAAAGTATCCGTGGATCAACCAGAACTACAGTATATGTATTAATACCATTAATTCTCAATATTATTTAGTTTAAGAAACGTATTGATCCCACTGTTCAATGAACAGTAGTCAATGAACTACAGTATATGTATTAATACCATTAATTCTCAATATTATTTAGTTTAAGAAACGTATTGATCCCAGCTATTCAATGAACTTGCCATTACCACACTCTGCTGGAAGACAGTTCACATTTCACACCAAGTACAGTGGCAAGAGCAGATTTTCGGGGGGGGATTCCTAAATGAAGAATACATTCATGTGTTTCATTATATATGGATCATGACATGCCCGCTTAATATGCCAATCGTGTGATCCATAGGAGAATTCGGCTTGCACCGACCACTCTATAGCAGCAAACGGACAGGACGGAAAATTCGGCCATGTTTCCAGCCTACGTTTTGTTTTAATGAGAAATCCACATTTGTAACACATTATTATCTGTTGTATTCAATAAGATCACTGGACTTGAAATGTAGTTCTTGAAGACGTTTCGCTAGTCATCCGACTGGCTTTCTTAATTCATATTGACTTGTACAAGAATCTGTGGCAATTATGTACCCTGGAAAATCCCAATTAGCATATCACAGCCAAGTGTTAAGGGCGTGATTAGATAGTGGCTAAGAGGTGTTATAGGAACGCCCAGAGTAGGGTCAAAACAGCATTGTACATGGCAGACAGTTGGTGTCGAACCCCCCCACCTCTATTTAGGCTTGGTTTAGGAAAATGGTAAACTGGAAGTAGAGGTTTACAGAAAACCAACACACACAGATCAGTATTTGATGTTTGACTCCCACCACCCTTTAGATCACAAGCTGGGTGTCATCAGAACCCTGCAACACAGAGCCGAGAACATCCCCACTAGCACAGAGGCGAAGGCTAAAGAAATGAAACATCTCAGAGGAGCCCTTAAAACTTGTGGATATCCAGACTGGGCCTTTGTCAAAAGAAGTAGAAGGAAAGAAAAGAACACAAATACCAACAGTGAAGGGGAAAAGCAAGACAGGCGAAAGAATGGTCATCCCATATGTAGCAGGGGTCTCCGAGAAATTAAGACGAATTTTCAAAAAACATCGTATCCCTGTCTGCTTTAAACCGAACAACACACTGAGGCAGCAATTGGTACATCCGAAAGACCCAATACCAAAACACAAGAAAAGCGACATCATATATGCAGTGCAGTGCAGTGAAGAATGCTCTGATTTGTATGTGGGAGAGACCAAACAGCAACTGCATCAACGTATGGCCCAGCACAGAAGAGCCAATTCCTCGGGTCAGGACTCAGCCGTGTACCTGCATCTTAAGGATAAAGGACATACCTTTGAAGATTGTAATGTTAACATATTGGCGAAGGAACGTGACTGGTTCAAGAGAGGTGTTAAGGAGGCCATTAGGTGAAATAAAGAAACCAAGCCTAAATAGAGGTGGGGGGTTCGACACCAACTGTCTGCCTGTACAATGCTGTTTTAACACCTTACTCTGGGCGTTCCTATAACACTCTTAGCCACTATCCAATCACACCCTAACACCTGGCTGTGATATGCTAATGGGATTTCCGGGTACATAATTGCCACAGATTCTTGTACAGTCATTCTGAATTGAGAAAGCCAGTCGGATGACTAGCGAAACGTTTCAAGAACTACATTTCAAGTCCAGTTGATCTAATTGAATACAACAGATATACCATGACCTGGATGAATGAGAACCTTCACAAGCGTAACACATTATTATTAGTGTCTTTCAAAGTCAGAGCTGTGTCACTGACGACTGATCTGACAGAAATTACTTGTCACAAACGCTACTTCGCTAAGCACGTAGCTGCCACCATGCTGTATTTATGGCTGTGGCGACTGCACAGAATCACTCTTGACTCTCAATGGCCATGCACACCCCTGCCCTGGCAGCTAAATGGTTAACACTACACCACTCACTTCAACAACCAACGGGTTAATCAGCATCAGTAATTCACAGCAGTCACAGAGTTAATTAGCACTTACACTAGCCAAGCATTCCATACACTTAAGACCATCCAAATATTCAATTTTAGATTTAATATTCCAAAAGTTGGACAGTGCATATAATACAAAAATAAAATAAAATGATGTTACAATAAAATGACATACAATATAGGTTATATACAAACAGTTATATAAAATAAAAAGTATAAAAATATTCACATTCCCTAACTAGTGTCTTGGGGCGAGAAGGAAAAATGGTCCATACCCATTTAGCATGTCCCATCAGTATGAACAAAGCTAAAGGGGATACAATAAATTGTAAATGCATTAGGTGGGAGTGTCTAGGAATTTCCAGATTTACGTCTAGTCACAACCATTCATCCCTCTCAGTTAAGTAGATTCCATATAAATTTAGATATTTACTGGGATATAGACCACATATTCCTCTCCTGTATTAATTATCAACTCCTACAATACAAAACATGACCTGTGTGTAATACATATTTCCCAAGATATTAATAACTCCTCCTGACAATGGAATAAGGCCTCCATGTTGGGTATCTTTTAATGGGCCTACTTTCCCATTCACAAATATACTATTGGTTCCTGTATTACATATTCCAATACAACAATATATGTATTTTATACGTAAGGCTATCCTTAAGGTGACCTCTTTATAACCTCAGACCTCAAGCTGTAGAGAATTCCGGATACACAGTTTGGCCCCACATGGACTAAGAGAGAAGATCTGTCTCCATGCTTCACTAATCCTAATATAAATACTGGGGACTGTTTCCAGGGTGGAATGGCAATTTTATTGGTCCTTTGAAAGAACTAATAATAAGAATATAACAGTCTATGTAACAATCTATGTATGTAACAATCTATGTACCAATCTATATAACAGTCTATGTAACAATCTATGTAACAATCTATATAACATCTATTAACATCCTAATGCAAATCTATAATAACGTCTAGATAACAATCTATATAACAGTCTATGTAACAATCTATATAACAATCTATGTAACAGTCTATGTAACAATCTCCTATGGACACCAGGAAAGGTAGAACAGCAGACTGCAATGAGCAATCGGAAAGGGGGGATTCCAGGCACCAGTAATCCCCCACTAAACACGCCCCTGAATTCGATGACATTTATGAGATGAGGTTCCCAGGAATTTTATCACAGCCTACAGTTAAAGATAATGTCAAAAATCCTTAATTCTCCTCATGACAGATATAGCGGCGGGGGGGGGGGGGGGGGATGCTGCACTAGCAGCACAACCAAACCAGCTATTCGACCACACACTCTGATTCCCCATCCCTGGAGCTAATTTTTTAGGAACTGATCTAAATGGAGCAGTGGTGCTTCAAGGGAGAGCAGAAAAAATGTCTGAAACAGTCCTGTTCTCCAATGACAATAAAAAAAATGTGCTTGGTACATCTGGGTCAAAAGACCAAAATTCACTGACATGTCGATAAAATATTCAACAAAAACATCTGCAGCTCAAATTTTTACCATTATTTTAACCCAAACAACCAAAATATTGTGCATGGTGTTTTTTTGGCCTGAAATATTGTCCTATGTGTACTAGGGCTTTAATGAGAATAATCATTAAATCAATCTTTATGTGTAATACCCAATAACTAATTTTTAAATTGTCCAATCTGGAATATTTATTATTATTATTATTATTATTATTGATTTATATAGCACCAACATCTTCCGTGGTGCTTTACAATTACATACTCTTACATTACATACAGGGTAATACATGTTATACAAAGTCATACATATTACATACACAGGTAATACATAATATAAGTAAACAGAGTGAGGAGTTTCTTACAGCAATAGGAAAGAGGACTCTGCCCAAAGAGCTTACAGTCTAGAGGATATGGGGGTGAGACATAAGGTAATTGGTAGGCTGTAAATAGATTGGCAGTGGAGCGTGAAAGGGGTTGGATCATATTGGGTGGTAAGAGGGGTAATGTTTAGGCCAGGTTATATGCTTGCCTAAAGAGGTGAGTTTTAAAGTTACGTTTGAAGGTGAGTGACGGACAGACAGAGGAAGGAAGTTCCAGAGCAGAGGAGCAGCACGAGTAATGTCCTGAATGCGGGTGACCAGAGTGGATGAGAGGAGGGTATTGTTTGGGAAGCAGAAGTTGCGCCTGGGACAGTATCGCTGGAGATATATGGAGGAGCTGGGTTGGATAATGCTTTATAGGATAGGGTAAGCAGTTTGAACTGGATCCTTTGCATGATGGGCAACCAGTGGAGGGACTGACAGAGAGTAGAAGCATTAGAGAAGCGAGAAGAGAAATGAATGAGCCAGGCAGCAGAGTGGAGAATGGATTGAAGCGGTGCCAGGCGGTTGTTTGGTAAACCACACAGGAGTGTGTTGCAGTAGTCTAGCCGGGATATGATTATGGTATGGACTATGAATTTTTTAGCTTCCTTCAAGAGAAGGGTCGAATGCAGGAGATGTTTTTGAGTTGGAGCCAACAAGAGTTGGAAAGCGAATTGACATGAGGTTTGAAGGAAAGAATATTTATCATTGTGGCAAATACAGATGATGGAAAACAGAAAATTTTCTTATACTTACTTAATTTTCTTTTTTGGACTGTAACATGGCAGTGGGTTAACCCTGTTCGCCATGTGGAGGGACAGGAAGTTTATAATTTGAAGTCCCTTCCTCTGCTCCTCAGTTTTACCTGTCCTGAGCGTGGACTTACTGAGATTTAGGATGGGAATGTCGTGCCCACTGCCATGTTACAGTCCAGGAAAAGAAAATTACGGTAAGTATGAGAAAATTTTCTGTTTTCCTGTTCCTTCACATGGCAGTGGGCACGAATGGGACATACCCAAGCATTAATAAGACATTAATAAGGGAGGGATTGTAATTCGAATTTATTTTACAGAGGTAACAGTATTTAGCACTTTTGTACCAAACCAGACAGGGCTGCTGAGGATACATCTAATTTATAGTGCTTTATAAAGGTCTGAGAAGACGACCATGCTGCTGCTTTACAAATTTCTTCTGCCGAAGCGCCAGCTTGGCAGGCCCAGGTTGTTGAAACTGCCCTGGTAGAGTGTGCGGTTATACCTGAGTGAGGTTCTACCGCAGCCTGTTTGTAAGCCTGTTTAATCCCAGATGCAATCCATCTTGCAACTGTAGATTTGGATGGTCTATATCCAGTCCTTTGTCCTGCATATAGAAGAAGCAAAGAATCTTCTTTGCGTATACTGCCTGTTCTTTGTAGATAGATCTGAAGACATCTTACCATGTCCAGGGTGTGCCACTTTTCTTCTTGCTCATTTTAAGGCATTGGGTAAAAGGTTGGTAAAACAATATCTTGGTTTACATGAAAAGCAGAAACTACTTTAGGTAGGAACGTATCATCCCATCTAAGAACTACTTTGTCTTCAAAGAAGTTAACACAATTTTCGGAGGCTCTTAGTGCTGATATCTCCCCTACTCTACGTGCTGATGTTAAGGCAAGAAGTAGGGTCGTCTTAATTGTTAAGATGTTTAAAGGAATTGTTTGTAATGGTTCAAATGGAGGTTCCGTCATCTGTTGTAATACCAACTGAAGATCGCAAGGAGCTGGCTTAATTGTTCTTTTGGGTCTTAAATGTTTTACTGCCTGAAAAAATCTTGTTATTAACGGGTCTGCTGCTAGATGTTTTTCAGTTAGTACCGATAATGCAGAGCTTTGGGCTTTTAAGGTGGCCCAGCTTAGGCCTTTTTCTAGCCCTGACTGTAGAAACTCTACAATATTAATTACGGTGGCAATGGAGAAATCAATCTGTCTTTCGTCACACAAGTTTTTAAAAATATTTCATACTCTGTGGAATGGTAATTACCTTGGCATGATCCTGTCTGATTTTCTTCAACACTTTGGCGATCAGCGGAAAGTATGATATGTATGATAGGCTGAACTTCCATGGAATCAAAAATGCATCTACGTGAGCTGCTGTCAGAGTCTGATACCTGGAACAAAAATTCCTCAGTTGGGTATTGGCTGGGGATGCCATCAGATCTATTTGGGGATGACCCTATAGTTTTGTAGTTTTCCTGAAAATATGGGGATTTAATCTCCATTCCCATGGACTTATCCTCCTCCGACTGAGACGGTCTGCTATTATGTTTCTCTCCCCTGGAACATAAACAGCTGATATGTCTGACAGATTGTTCTCTGCCCAACTGAGTAGTTTTTCCGCCACCTTCCATAGCAAACTGCTCCTTGTTCCTTCTTTTTTCCTGATGTAGGCAACTACCGTCTGGTTGTCTGAGTGTACCATCACCATCTTTCCTTGAAGATAATTTTGTAGGGAGATTAATGCCAGATACACTGCCTGAAGTTCTCTGTGGTTTGATGAGTATTTTCTCTCTTTCTTTGACCAGACCCCCTGTACCATGTGATGTAAATAATGAGCCCCCCAGCCCTCTTGGCTGGCATTCGTGGTGACATGAACCCAGGTGGGAGCAGTCAAAGGGATTGGCTGAAAATTCATTTTGTGTATCCACCAACTCAGAGATCTGATTGTGGATTTGTATAACAGGATATTCTGGAACTTCTCTGATCTGTTCCTCTGTTGCAAAAAAATCAGCTGTAAGGGTCTGATATGAATCATGGCCCACTTGATCATATCTATTGTTGATATTCACTTCCCCAGGATCTGTTGGCATTTCTTTGCAGTAATCACAGGATGTTTCCTCAGATTTTTTACTTGTATCACAACATCCGGAGGCAGTGACACCTGAAATGTCCTGGTACATATATCTGCCCCTAGATATGTTATTTGTTGGACTGGTTTCAACTGGAATTTCTCCCATGTTCCTGCAAAGTCGTCAGAACTTTGTTGACATTCACTGTTAGTGTAGTGGGGTCTGGAGCCTTTACCAGTATCGTCTAAATAAGCATACAGGTGTAAACCTTTTAGACGGAGCTGGGCTATTATGGGAATCAGTATTTTTGTGAATACTCTGGGTGCTGACGCTAGCCCAAACGGAAGAGCCATGTATTGAAAATGGACTCCCAATATTTGAAACCTCAAGTATTTCCGATGTCCTGGAAATATTGGAACATGTAGATATGCGTCTCTTAGATCTATTTTGGCCATCCACTCTCATTTATTTGAGATACCACCGATCTTAGTGACTCCATGTGAAAAGACTTCTTCTTGAGGAATGAATTGAGAAATCTGAGGTCTAAAATTGCTCTGAAACTGCCCGAAGGTTTCCGAATTAGGAAAAAAGGAGAATACACTCCTGTATTCTTCTGATTTACGGGCACATATTCTATGACCTTCTTGCTGAATAACTCTTTTAGGGTGTCTTTTATTGCTGTTCTCATTATCTCTGAATTTGGTACTCTTGGCTTTTGGTCTATCTTGTCCGGAGGGAGAGAGAGGAATTCGATTTGGTATCCTGACCATATGACATTTAGAACCCATTTGTCTTCTATTGATTGAGCCCACACGGTCCTGAATACACTGAGTCTCCCTCCTACGATTGACTGGTGGGCTCGCTGACCACCATAATTGTTTTCCCCTTCCTCGGCCACGAAATGGACGGAAGGGCTGCTCCTGTCTTCACTGACTTTGAAACTGCTGCTTCCCGGGTCTATACTGTCTAGCTTCTTTAAATGAAGGTCTTTCTGAAGAAGATCCTGAATATCTTGGTCTTCTGTTTGACTGCGGCAAAAAAACTGATTTTCCTGCTGTAGTCTTGGAAATTAATTCGTCCAACTTCGGCCCAAAAAGTGATTGAACTTCATAGGGTAAAGATGCCAAACTCTGTTTAGATGGTGCATCCGCCTGCCACTGCTTTAACCACAATGCTCTTCGACAGTGCCATACCTTTTGCTGCTAACTTAAGTGAATCTAACGAAGCTTCCGCCATAAAATGTGTAGATAGTTTAACCTTCTGCAATGCGTCAATAATATTTTCTCTAGGGATACCATCATACAGCATATCTTCTATTTCTTTAAGCCAAATCCTTTGGGCTCTAGCCAATCCTGTTACTGCTATAGCTGGTCTACAAGCCCCACCTGCCACCATATAAGCTCTCTTAAGGACAGTTTCTTGCTTGCGTTCCATAGGATCCCTTAATGTGACACTATCTTCTACAGCCAATGTTGTTCTTCTTGCTACTCTAGCAAAGGCTGCGTCTACCTTAGGTGGTGAATCCCAACATGCCACCTTATCATCTGGCAAAGGATACATCTTTGTAAAAGATTGTACCAGAGAAAATTTCCTTTCAGGATTGTTTCATTCTTCTGATCTAATATTAGCCATCCTAGAATGAACATGAAAAACCGCTGGTTTTGAAATTTCTTTATTAAACATCAGTTCTTCCGTATTATCTCTCTCATCGGGTTTGTCCAATACTAATGTCTTCCTCATTGATTTTATTAACTTTTCTACCGAATTTAAATCAAACTCTGAACTTGGTACTGAGGTGTCCTCATTGTCACATTCACCCTCCGATAGCAGAGTTGCACTAGCAGTAGTAAGTGTTTCACGTTCTGTAAGTCTAATTGGAGCAGCTGGAGCCAATTTAATCAAAACTGTCAGTTACCCTTGACACCATAGCGTCCATAGCTTGATCCATTGATGATTGAATCATCTCTGCCATAGATGTAGATTGATCTGACGGCCCTCCAAAGAGAGATGTGGCACATTCCAAACAGAATTTCTTATCCCTTTGCGGTGGTTTGTTGCAGTTCAGGCACTCCTTTTTTGATCTTTTTCTTGAATCTTCCTCCTCTTCCTGGAAAGATGAAGACCTAACCAAAAAAAAAAGTAATAAGAGACTATATTAAAAAATATAAGGCTCCTCTCTCTTAATCACACAGCTCACCCCTTGGATCCAGACTTTGAGTGCTTCTTAGAAGACATGACAGGCACTGTAAGGGAAAAGAGCAACATAAGCAGCCTGTAAATATTGCATATACACCTGTCCCAAATGGGACAGTACTTACAGAAAACAGGCAAACTTTGAGACTCCGGGCAGATCTCTGTGCAGTGCTGTTCAGAACTGGAGCAGAGCGAACAGCTGTTTTTTAGTACGCAGGCAGCCATAATTGTCCCTGAGAGAGAGGAGGCACTATATAACCTATCCTAACACTTCCTACCTGTCCACGCGAGGGACAGGTAAGACTGAGGAGCAGACACTTTCTGTCCCTCCACATGGCAAACAGGGTTAACCCATTCGTGCACACTGCCATGTGAAGGAACAGGAAAATCTAGTGGAACTGCACAACAAACACATGATCCATTGCACACATCAAATGGATTTTTTTAAATAAAATTTTTATTTCTCCGTTTCATTGCTGAGGTTATAAGGAAAACCATATGAAAAGTTCAACCTTCTTTAAATATGGGAAAATAAAGAAAAGTCCAGAAGTTAAAGTTCAAATGTGACCCCTCCCAAAGAATAAAAGGACAGGGAGATTAATAACTCATATCTCTGACTTGGTCCCATTTCACCTTAATGGAAATGAAATGTGTAGGGTTGCAGTTGAGGAGCATGAGTGCGTGTGTGGGCTTAACCGGACATTGGTAAATCATTTTGTGGTTTCAAGGATGAAATGGTGGTTGCTCTCTAAATTAGCAGAGAAATCTCCACACATAGGAAAGTCAATAAAAAGCCCCAGGAAATACATGCTTGTGCGTCCTAGAGTGATCATTTACCCGTTAGGATATATTTCCTTATAACTTACATGTGCATTTAAGATTTAAAAATCACTGAGGAAAAAAGGTTTATAAGGATGATTTAAACCTTCTTAGTTTGCAAAAATAATATATATAAAACAAAGCTTTTACAGGCAGTATAAACCTACCAGGACAGCAATAGGGTCCTGTATGTGAGAATTTTCTTGGGGATTTTTTCCCAGCGATAAACAATGGGAAACTCACATAATAACCTGCAGGTCACACAAGATTCCAATAAATCAGTTCTACTCTTTAGCTTTTCCCCGTGAGATCTCCACTTGTTTAACAAACACCAGTGCTAGATATTTATCCCTTTCACAAAGGTTCATTGTCTGTTTATTACGAATATGGAGATACGAAAGCTAATGTTTTACCAAAAAAAAAAAAATCATGCTGTGTAGTAGGCTTGAATAAAATTCTATTAGTTCACAAAAAATAAATAGATCACAAAAACTTTCTCTTCAGAAATTAACTGGAAAGCTAAAAATCAATCAAAAAAATTCAGATTGACAATTTAATAAAACAAGAGACAAAAGATGAGCCATGAGACTAGAAAAAAGACACATGGATTTAAAGGGAAAGGGAGTTGAAGCACTTTTCTCTCTTGCTATATCAGGAAGAAATAGACAGGGACACAATATCCTAGTGACACTTTTCCTTTTAATTTTATTTGATTGAAAATATTTTCCTCCCTTTATAAACAATGTTTTTTTTCATATTATATATTTGTAGGGCAATAGTAAAATGGGGTTACTTAATTGGAACAAGGGCTGGTAAGTAAGTTTAAATTCCGAATTGGGGCATATAAGCCTAGGGAGGTCAAGGTTATGGGGCACAAAATAAGTTTTACAAAATAAAACTTTGTGCATGGAACAGCAGCAGGAGGGAGAGGAACAAGGGGAACTCCACTGTGCATGCCAGAAACCACTCAGAGGAACAATTAGAGGCAGAAATGGATTACGCCTGAAAGGCTCCTACTATTCAGTTTCCTGGACTGTAATCAGCCATGCAGGAAAACCACATGCAGCAGAAGAGAAAGGTAAGTGTCCTTAAACACTACATATTGTGCCCAACATTGGGGCTAGGGATGGCTGAAACTGCTGGGTTTAGTTCCGTTTTCGGGTTTTCAGATCCGAAAATCCGAAAACAGAACTTAGATTCAGGACTTTGGAGCACATTTTCCATTTTTATCGAACTTCACTATTTTTTCGAAAATCCTCGAAAATACGATCGGAAACTATTTTTGAGTGTCTGACCATATTTTCGAATATTATCAAATGTTCGAGCTAAAAATCTAAAACGCGATCTGAAGTCCCGAAATCCAAACAATCTGTCCGGTTTCAGACGGAACATTCAGATTTCTGGACTGAGGGGATCCGTGTCAGATCCCATCTCTAATTGGGGGTGGGCATGCCCTATAAATTTCGAGAGCTTATTTACACTTTGAGTTAATGAATAATTCATTCTGTAATAGTTAAAATACATAATGTAACTTTTTAAGGTATCTTTTGCTTCTATTTTTGACACAAATAGGAGAATATAATCAAAGAAATATATGCACAAACCCTTAGGCTTATTTAATAAGAGGTGCAAAAATGTGCCAGTACAGTTCATTTGCAGCAACCAATCAGATGATACCTTTTTACTGGTCTACTACAGAAAACATTTAATAACATCTGATTGGTTGCTGCATATTAACAGCACATGCACCTCTTCCTCCTCGCACTCCTATAAGGGAAACTATTGTGGTGCTGTGTCTCCGACCTGTTACCCACCAGTGTTCAGATATCTCAGAATAATATAAAGGAGAGATGCACACACTTAAGTTTGTGCTTTTATTGTGACATACTGTGTGCACAATGTTAATATTACAGGGTTTCCCCCCTTCTCAGACACCTGATTAAATAATCCCCTTAAACTGTTTTATTGTGGAAATGGCAGAATTGCACATGCTTACTCATTTGCACATTTTTAATTTCCTCATGCCACTACTAGGCAAATAACATATTTGACATGTACATCATGAGTCTTTCACTAACCAAGCCCTAAACGTTCTTAATTTGTAATTAATGGTTAAACATCTCCAATTTTCTCTTATGGGAATCTGTCCGCATTCTCTTTGAATGAAGTTACTAAGTACACATTGTCGATAAATTCAGTAGTGACCTCTGAAAAAAATTTACCTCTCAGCCTTGTATTTGTACCTCTAATTATAATGAGAATAAAAGGTCAATTAATTACTCAGCTGACATGGCATTCTGGGAGTAAGTTAAAATTAGAAGTTAGCGCTAGGCCGCGCTATACAGGTTTTCTCAAGTGTATGCATATTGGGGAAACTATCCAAATTACCAAATGGATAATGCATTCTGAGATGCAGTCTGTGTTCTCAGATTTGGCAATTGCCATTAAAGGACATGTCCACTCTTAA
Organism: Hymenochirus boettgeri; assembly: GCA_019447015.1. Taxonomy (NCBI): domain Eukaryota; kingdom Metazoa; phylum Chordata; class Amphibia; order Anura; family Pipidae; genus Hymenochirus; species Hymenochirus boettgeri. The sequence continues at coordinate 263,088,916 of CM033469.1, forward strand.
AACAAAAAACTGGTTACTTGTCAGTTATCTGGCTGCAATCACAACTACGATTTTTCCAAGTTTATTGCATGCATTTGTAACCAAGTTCTATTCCTTTTTGGCAAAAGCATCTGCTTCCCCCTTCTGCTCAAAGAGGCTTGAGTATGTGCAGAAAAGGGCATCAGGTGAAACGACAGTCAATCATTAATTGTGATGTCAGCAGTTACAGTCTTGACTGACTTCATGAAGGGAGGATCCAGCTTACTCTTCCAGAATGGGGACAATTATTATCCTTAAACATCTGGTTAGTAATGCTGGTAATAAAGTGCAAAATATATCTGTAAGTTACAGACAATTGACCAGTTTTTTGTTTTAAAGGGCATGTCCACCCTGAAAAATATCTTTTAGTATAAGGTACTAAGGTTTAAACTGCCCACCCCCAACCACTGTAATATTTCTTTAAAAAAAGCCTCAGATCGTTACTTACAAAGCCTTTTCTTCCGCAAAGTCTCTGATCTGGCTCCCTGCTTGTGGAAGTTGCAAGCAGGGGCCAGACCGGCAGCCGTGTCTGTGTTTGGCTAACATGCGGGCAATCACAGACACAGCTGACGTCATTGAAGACGCCGCAGGAGAGAAGACTCTGTAAGTAACAATCTAAGGATTTTTTCTAATAAATATTTTGACGGTTGGGGGTGAGCAGGGGTCACTTACCTTATGCCAAAAGCGATTCATGCTATGTGCCACGGCTGCAGAGGATGGATCCAGATGGTGGGAGGGGGGGGTTTAAAGGGCTCCCCTACGCTTGTCACTGCCTTGTTGAGGTTGAGGAAGATACAGGCACCGGATGAGTCACTGATAGCTTCTACTCTGCACTTTCCTGGACTTTGAAAAGTCATAGCAGGAGAACCATAAAGTACAGAGTGCGGTTGGGCTTAAATCTTAGTTTTGGGGGTGGACATGCCCTTCAAGGGTGAACATGTCATTTAATCATTAAGATGGGAAAATGAAAGCAGAGAAAATGTAGTGCTGAAATATATTATAAAACTCCTTGGGTCAATAAAAGACATAAAAGCGTGTAATATTACAAATGTTTCCTTAGCCAGGCTTATGGTACACATGTATGATTTCTACCTGATTAAACTAGTCAAACAAGGCAACGAACTAAAAGCTGCAATCTCTCTACAACTCTGTAGTGAACCATGGTGGGGAGTCGGGGTAACCCAAATGTTAGGAATAAGTAAGCAGATCCACAGAAAAAGAGGTAATGTTAGAGATGCTAGCGATACTTAAGTCAATGCAGGCGGGCAGGATAATAAATAGAAAAGATATACCGTACTTAGGCTTCACCGAGATCCTGGACATCTATGGTGCTCTGGATCCCACAACTGTAGCACTAGAAAGTCACTACCTGCTTAATGAAAAACCTCCCAGCATTCACTGAAAGCCTCCCACTGCCGAGGCTACCGATCACCACACAAACCTCTTTTAAAGCCCCACTATTCCTGTCTTCATTCTCAGTACATGTACTTCGCTTGCACTTAAAAAATCAGAGAGTGGGGGCTGCCACCTTGGAACATTGCCAGGAAGAATCAGTGCTGATTTGTTTCAGTTGTAGCTCTTGGTTCAATACACCGATAATTCAGCCATGAAGGTTAGCCCCCAATTAGCGGGTATTTGACCAAATAGGCAGTACAAAAGACTTTTGCACAATCACAAAATATTTCTTGTTTTAAATTCTTGATTTATTTTATCATTTAAGTGGCAGAAAGATTATTTTCTTATATTTGTATGATACATTAATTACAGAACTATTGTATTCTATGCATTTCTTTAGCTAGTACTTTTGTCTATAACTATTAAACCAGTGAATCTTAAAGGGCATGTCCAGCCAAAAAATAAAATGTTATATTTAGGTTCAGCTACCCCCAAACCCAATTCTTGCATTACTTAAATTTTCAAAAGATGTATCTGAAGAGATTTACCTGACTCGGTCCCTCACAGCCTGTGTGCAGCCTTCTGCTGCAGTTGCAAACTCGTTTCAAGCACAAGCAGCAGCAGTGAGGTGCTTCCTGGTCGCGGCTGTCAGGTAATTAGGCGTGACATTACCATCACACCTTTGACTGACAGTCGTGACCAGGAAGCAGAAAGGGTCTCTAGTAAGTCTCTTCAGGGGCATCTTTGGAAAATGTAAGTAACGAGAAAATGGGGTTTGGGGGGCTGCTGGACCTAAATATAAACTTTTATTTTATGGCTGGACATTCCCTTTAAGATGCCCATACACTAGTTTGATATTAGATAGATTTGATGTTCGACTGTTTCTTACCTTCTGACATTCCCGCCTGGCCCATTAATTCAATTACACTGCCAGGGGATTTGCTTGTTCAACAGAACACACTGATGGGAGCAGGAACCATTTGAAAGGTTTCCAACACATTTATGTAATTAATTATATATGCAAGAACTGGGCATTGGGGAACCCTCAAATTTGGTACATATTTGATTTAAACCTCCCTACCTAACCATTCTGATTGGATTCTTGAGGCTCTGTTATAACTATTCCCATTACATTTTCCAGAATTTACTTCCTAAAAATAGAGATGTAAATTGTTTCTCTTTTAAAACTTTGTCGACCATTAAAAACTTCAGAGGATGTGCAATCGTTGCAGGGGGATCTAGATTGATTGTCACATTGGGCTGCTAAGTGGCATATGAGATTTAATGTTGATTAATGTAAGGTGATGTATTTTGGACTTAAAAACTTAAAGGTAGCAACAGTGGCGTAACTAGGAATCACTGGACCCCCAGCAAAACTATGATGGGGCTCCTATCGCTGCTTCATCCACAGTGGTTTTCTGAGAGGAGGCTATATCTCTCATAGGAAAAATAAGAAGATCCCCCTGCTCCCCTCTAGTTACGCCCCTGGGTAGCAAGCAGTGCCAGGCGGCAACAGCCAGAGCCAACATGGAATTGTCTTGTATAAAGAGAGGTATGTTATTGAGAATGTAATTCTCCTTCTTTACAAAGCATTGGTAAGGCCTCATTTAGAATATGCAGTGCAATTTTGGAATCCTGTGTACAAAAAGAACATCTTTAAAATGGAAAGGGTTCAGAGAAGGGCAACTAAATTAATAAGGGGGTTGGGACAGCTTGAATATGAAGAGAGACTGGAAAAGTTACAATTATGTACGCTGGAGAAAAGGCACTTGCGTGGGGATATGATTACTGTGTATAAATACATTACCGGGCCATACAATAAACTATCTGGGGCATTGTTCACCAATAGAGCATGTCAGAGGACTAATGGCCATCCCTTAAAACTTGAAGAAAAAACATTTAGTGAAAATGTTTTTTCACTGTGAGAACGGTAAAGCTATGGAACTGTCTTCCAGTGGACGTTGTTATGGCAGGTTCATTGGTCAGTTTAAAAAAAAAAGCTGGATGAGTTTCTGCAAACAAGGAATGTTGCAAGTTACTGGTATTGATACATAAAGTAGAATTGATCCAGGGACATTTCCAATTGCCACTTGGAGTCAGGAAGGAATTTTTTTCCCCTTCAAAAATTTGGGTTTTTTTTTTGCCTTCCTCTGGATCAATAGTTAGGCAAGAAATGAAGATATTGCTAGATGGGTTGGACTGGATGGACATATGTCTTTATTCAACCTCAAATACTATACTATACTACAGTATACTAAAAGATTCAAGCTCCTGGGCTTTTAATGTAGAACACTTAACCACATGCACATTGAAACTTTAATGACTTAACTATTTTGTAATATTAACGAGAGAGACGCGCATACATCAGTGAAAAAAATAAGAGAAATTTTGAGTGGCCATTAAAGGGCATGTTCACCCTCACAACAAAAAACAGGTAAATTGTCAGTTACCTGCCCCCAACCCCAACTGATTTATTTTGAACTCTATTACCTGCATTAATAACCAGATATTTAAAGGACAACTCCACCCTCATAAGAACATCTTTTAGAAAGAATGGCCTCTTTAAAATATGTAGATATATTATACTTTGTCCTATGAATTCATTACTGTATGCCTGTTATGCTTCTGGATGCCTCATCGAAACTGAGAAATTTAGAAAACTGTACTGAGCCTGCACTGAGCCTGGGCATGCTCAGAAGAGGCAGACAGGGGATTAACATTCAGTCATTGGCTGTGATGTCAACTGTCAAATCCATAACTGACAGAAGAACCAGGAAGCAGAAACAGGGGAACCAGAAGAACCAGGAAGCAGAAACAGGGGAAACAGGACATTGTGCAGGATTTCAGGTTAGGGGGGGTGATTTGCCTGTATGTAAGTTTTCATTTTGGGTCTGGACTTGCCCTTTAAGGCTAATTATTTTCTCATTCCATCCATGCAGTCAATCAAGTCTGTGACAACTGACATCACAACCAATAGTTGACTGCTGTTTCACCTGCTGTTTCCTCTACACATGCTCAAACATATAGAAAAGCTCTTGGAGCAGAGGGAGGAGGCAAATACCTTTGTTAGAAAGGAATAGAACACATCATTACATCATCACACACACCCCTCATACCCCAGTTTCACATTATGCATAATTACCAAAGATGCCTCTGTAGGGACTTACCTGAGCCAGTCCCTCACTGCTCCTCCTCTGCTCTTTCAGAAAACAGCTCCCTGCTCCTGTTCGAGGGACCGGGTCAGGTAAGTCCCCTCCGGGGCATCTTTGGCAATTATGCATAATACGAAACTAGGGTTTGGGGGAGGGGGGTTGTACTGTTCTAATGTGCCCTTTAAATTATTACTGGGTAAGCCCCTGTTCTTATATTTACTGGTGGGCCCCAATACCAGATTCTGATCCTGAGTGTGTTAGGTTTTACTAAATATTTCGAATATGTCTATATAGCATTGTAAGAAAATATGTGGTGGACCTTGTGTGTACATCCCCAGACTACTGTGGGCAGAGTGAGATTCATGAGAGAAGAGGCAGCCGGCAGTAACAGCTGGCGAAAAGTTCCTGCTTCCGACAGTGTGCCTCTCCTGTCTCTACCTCATCTTGCCTCTGCCTGCCTTCTACCACAGTAAGTGGGCAAACTTGTATGTGCCAGTCACAGTGGGCAAACTTGAATGTGCCAGTCACAGTGGGCAAACTTGTATGTGCTAGTCACAGTAGTCACAGTGGGCAAACTTGTATGTGCTAGTCACAGTAGTCACAGTGAGCAAACGTGCATGTGCCAGTCACAGTGGGTAAACTTGTATGTGCCAGTTACAGTGGAAAAACTTGCATGTACCAGTTCAATTACCTCATGCACGATCCACCGCTGCTCCATTGACAACAGCCAACTGCTTCCTGGTTTAGTTGCACTATAGCGCGCATGCGCGATGTTGGGCGCTATAGTAAACTAAATCAGGAAGTAGTCGGCAGTTATCAATGGAGCAGCGGTGGATCGTGCGTGAGGTAATTAAACTTACCTTTGGCCCTGGATCCTGGTGAAGTGATTAAAGAACGTAAGGTAAGGAATAGGTCCTTTACCTCCCGGCCTTCAATCACTGCTTTAAACTTTTAACTTTTTGTGTGAACTATTCCTTTAAAAGTAAGGACCTCAAGGGTAGTAATTTCAGAAATACTACCGCAGCCATGATCTACACTAGGGAGGCAACGGGAGCTCAGGAGTATAAATGCGTGGCTAAGAGGGTGGTGTAAGAAGATGTGGTTTGGGTTAATAGAGAACTGGGCTGACTTTTCTGTTGGCTACAGGCTCTTTAGTAGAAACGGATTGCACCTCAATGATGATGGCACAGCTGTTTTGGGGAAGAAGATGGCTAGGGGGTTGGAGATTTTAAACTAGGTACATTGAACTACACAGGTGTAGATAGAGACGTTAGGGATCAGGGGGCTAATAACACAATGGAGGGAGGAGATGGGGGAGCATAGAGGATAAGGAGGCATGTACAAAAAAGTATGGAAGTAAATCAATTGATAATCTAAAATGTATGTTTACAAATGCAAGAAGTCTGGATGGAAAAACTGGGGAACTAGAACTAATAGCTTTAAAGGAAAGGTATAATGTAATCGGTATAGCAGAAACATGGCTAAATGATTAACACGACTGGACAGTAAATATTGAAGGATACTCCTTATTTAGACATGACAGCGTTAATAAAAAAGGAGGGAGAATATGTATGTTAAACAGGAATTGAAGCCAAATCTAAAAGATGGAATAGATGGGGACATAAACGACATGGCAGAAACAATATGGGTAGATCTGTGTACAGGAAGCAAGAAGGTAGGTAAATTAATTGTTGGGGTATGTTATAAGCCACCAAATGCCTGGTAGGAGGTGGAAATTAATCTCCATATGCAGTTGGCGAAGGCTGCTGGTATAAGGCATATTTTGGTTATGGCGGATTTTAACTACCCTGACATAGATTGGAGTAAGGGAACTGCCAGCACCTCAAAAGGTATAAAGTTCTAAAATTTCCTATATGAGCATTTTCTTTCACAGATGGTAGAAGTTCCTACTAGAGAGAATGTGTTGTTGGATCTAGTGATATCTAATAACCCTGAGCTCATTTTGGAGATGAAGGTAATGGGAAGCTTAGGGAATAGTGACCATGATACAGTGTCATTTAATATAGGTTGCAAAAAATCTAAAGTGCACTGGGTTAACAAAACCTTTAACTTTAGGAAAGCTAATTTTATGCTGTTAAAGGAATCACTCCTGCTCATAGACTGGGGGGAAATTTTCTAGGTAAAGATACTGAGCAGATGTGGACCACTTTTAAAGGGTTATTAAACAATTACATTTCTATATTATTATTATTATTGATTTATATAGCGCCAACATCTTCCGTGGCGCTTTACAATTACATAGTCATACAATACAGGGTAATACCTTGTATTGGGGAACAAGTTTTTACACATGTTTAGGGAACAAGTGTAAAAAAATTAAGCCCAGTCCTGTATGGTTTAATACTCATGTAAAAAGGGAAATGGAAAAAAAGAAAAAGGCTTTTAAAATTTTGAAATCAGGGGGAACAGAACAGGTTTACAGGGAGCATAAAAGCTGTAATAAAGAGTGCAAGAAAGCTATTAAATTAGCTAAAATAGAAAATGAAATACAGATTGCCGAACAAAGCAAGTCCAACCCCAAAATGTTTTTTAAGTATATAAATGGTAAATAGATGAGGACTGAGAATGTGGGACCATTAAATAATGGGGCTGAGATGGTTGTAGAGGATGCCAAAAAGGCTAATCTGCTAAACCATTTTTTTACATTGGTTTTCACAGTTGAGAATCCTAATCCTTACAGCAGAGATTGTGATAATGTGCAGGGTAGAAATGAGGAGCATTCGCATTGGCTAACGGATGATATAGTACGGAAACAATTAGACAAAGTTAATATCAATAAAGCCCCAGGACCAGATGGATTGCATCCTCTGATTTTAAAAGAGCTTAGTTCAGTTCTATCTAGACCACTGTTTCTCACTGTTTTTTCAGAATCACTTTGGTCTGGGGATGTGCCGCTGGATTGGAAAAAAGCCAATGTAATACCAATATTCAAAAAAGGTAGTCGTTCACAGCCTGGTAACTATAGACCTGTAAGCCTAACATCAGTGGTAGTAAAGGTGATAGAAACTTTGTTACGGGATCATATCCTTGACTCCATAGCTCATCATATTAGTAGTAGTCAGCATGGATTTATGAGAAATAGATCATTGTTTTTTTATGAAGAAGCAAGTAAGAATTTAGATTCAGGCACAGCAGTGCATGTGGTATATTTGGATTTAGCGAAAGCTTTTGATACTGTGCCACATAGGCACAACTGAGGACTGTTGGCCTTGAAGAAAACATTTGTACATGGATAGAGAACTGGTTATTGGATCACAAACAGAGAGTGGTGGTAAATGGAGCTACATCTATGTGGGCTAAAGTTCTAAGCGGAGTGCCTCAGGCTTCTGTACTGGGGCCGCTTCTGTTTAATCCGTTTATAAATGACTTAGAAGGGGGCATTGAGAGCAAGGTCTCAGTGTTTGCTAATGACACTAATCTATGCAGAGCTTTGGAAACTTCAAACGATGTGCAAGTGTTGCAAGCAGACCTAGATAGATTATCATAATGGGCAGCAGAATGGCAGATGAGATTCAATGTTGATAAATGTAAGGTGATGCATTTGGGATTTAATAATCCCTGCGCCACCTACACCATAAATAACTCTGTGTTAAGTGCATCTGTAATAGAAAAAGATTTGGGGGTTCTGGTAGATAACAGACTTAGCTGTAGCAAACAATGCCAGGTAGCAATCTCTAGAGCTAGCAAGATATTATCTTGTATAAAGAGGGGAATAGATTTAAGAGAGAAAGATATTATTCTCCCTCTTTACAAGGCACTGGTAAGGCCTCATTTGGAATATGCAGTGCAGTTTTGGAATCCCATATATAGTTGTGTTCAAAATTATTCAGCCCCCATTGAAATTGAGTGTTTTGGCCAGTTTGACATTGATTTTGATCATTTCAGTCATCTTGTTTACAATTAAATCAAAGAGACACTTGTAAGTCAGACAAATATAACATAACATGCCTCCAGTTCAGTCACATTCTTAGGCTTGCACACTGCAACTGCACCAGAGGTTCTCAATCAGAAGTTTGGTGACTGTGATTGCCACTCCAAAATGTTCCAGCCTTTAATCTGCAATCATGCTCTAGTGGACTTGGAGGTATGCTTGGGATCATTATATCTGTTGTATTCAATTAGATCAACTGGACTGAACTACCCTGGAAAATCCCAATTAGCATATCACAGCCAGGTGTTAAGGGTGTGATTAGATAGTGGCTAAGAGGTGTTATAGGAACGCCCAGAGTAAGGTGTTAAAACAGCATTGTACATGGCAGACAGTTGGTGTCGAACCCCCCCACCTCTATTTAGGCTTGGTTTCTTTATTTTCACATAAATGGCCTCCTTAACACCTCTCTTGAACCAGTCACGTTCCTTCGCCAGTATGTTAACATTACAATCTTCAAAGGTATGTCCTTTATCCTTAAGATGCAGATACACGGCTGAGTCCTGACCCGAGGAATTGGCTCTTCTGTGCTGGGCCATACGTTGATGCAGTTGCTGTTTGGTCTCCCCCACATACAAATCAGAGCATTCTTCACTGCACTGCACTGCATATATGATATCGCTTTTCTTGTGTTTCGGTATTGGGTCTTTCGGATGTACCAATTGCTGCCTCAGTGTGTTGTTCGGTTTAAAGCAGACAGGGATACGATGTTTTTTGAAAATTCTTCTTAATTTCTCGGAGACCCCTGCTACATATGGGATGACCATGTTCATCCTCCTGTCTTGCTTTTCCCCTTCACTGTTGGTATTCGTGTTCTTTTCTTTCCTTCTACTTCTTTTGACAAAGGCCCAGTCTGGATATCCACAAGTTTTAAGGGCTCCTCTGAGATGTTTCATTTCTTTAGCCTTCGCCTCTGTGCTAGTGGGGATGTTCTCGGCTCTGTGTTGCATATCACCTGGCTGTGATATGCTAATTGGGATTTTCCAGGGTACATAATTGCCACAGATTCTTGTACAAGTCATTCTGAATTGAGAAAGCCAGTCGGATGACTAGCGAAACGTCTTCAAGAACTACATTTCAAGTCCAGTTGATCTAATTGAATACAACAGATATACCATGACCTGGATGAATGAGAACCTTCACAAGCTTGGGATCATTGTTCTGTTGAAAGGTCCAACGTCTCCCAAGCCTCAGGTTTGTGACGGACTGCATCACATTTTTTTCCAATATCTCCTGGTACTGAAGAGAATTCATGGTACCTTGCACACGCTGAAGCTTCCCTGTACCTGCAGAAGCAAAACAGCCCCAAAGTACGATTGACCCCCCACCATGCTTCACAGTAGGCAAGGTGTTCTTTTCTTCATGGGCCTTGTTCTTCCTCCTCCAAACATAGCGGTGTCTATGGTGTCTCTTGGTATGTTTAACATCTTTGCAATCTTCTTATAGCCATTGCCCTTCCTGTGAAGGGAAATCACCACTTCTCTTGTCTTCCTGGACCATTTTCTTGACTTCACCATGTTTGTAAACACACCAGTAAACGTCTAGAAGGAGCTAAGTATCACAGTCATTTTAAATCCGCCTAATTGGTGCTTATTATGCTTGATTGCTGCTTGATGACATCCACAATTGTTTTCAATACCTGATCGAAAACACTTGAATGAACCTCTGTTCTTAAGAGTGGTAGTCTTTAAGGGGTTGAATAATTGAGTCAATGAAGAAATCACAAAAAAAAATGTAATACTGGGGGGGGGGCGTGGCCAGCTATCCTGGAGAGAGGTCGCATGGAGTAAGAGCTCCCTCTCTGCTACCAGGAAAACAGCTACTTACTGCAACATAAACAGGACCCAAACAACTCAAAAGAAGCAGCAGACTTGGTCTAAAATGGGCAAGAACAAATCCGCAGCTCATAAACAAACAGAGAAAAAACTCACCTTATTCTTCCCAGGCAGCACAGATGCACAGATGGCGGCGCCCATGGAAACCGCGAGAGCCGCAACCTACAGGGAGAAAGAAAGGAAGAAAAAGTAAGGAAACAGAAACAAACAGTATATATTAATAATACAGACATAGACTCTGACACAGAACAAAAAACAGACTTACAAACATCTAATACAGACCCAGGCGAGGACCTAGGAGACGCCGATCTCCCCTCTAGCCAGGGCTCCAGCTCACAAGGGCCCCTGGGGACCCAACCAAGCGGGGAACCTATGAAAAGACACAGGAAAGGGGATGTGGAAGGAGAGGAAGAAAACAATACGCTAGAAACCACACAAAACCAAAACCCTCTACATAACTTCCCAACCAAAGATACCCCAGTGTCAGAAAAAGTATTAAAAGACATGCTAATCTCTCAACATAAAGCCTTCAAAATGGACGTTACAGAAATGGTCCAAACTATTAAAAAAGATATAATAGACATTGCAGAAAGAACCAACCATATAGAACACAAAATGGCAGAATTCACAACCTCATTTAACGAATTAGCAGACGCTCATAACAACCTTGATGATAAAGTAACCACCCTCCAAAACAAAATCACTGATCTAGAAGACAGATCAAGGAGAAATAACATCAAAATCAGGGGAATACCTGAGACTGTCTTAAACTCCAAACTTGATCATTATCTAGAAAAATTACTAGAAACAATCCTGCCAAACTCAACAAAAACAGAGAGAACAATCGACAGAGCTCATAGACTATATAAACCAAAAAGTGCCCCTCAAACAGCACCCAGAGATGTAATAATAAGATTCTTATTCTTTCAAACTAAAGAACAAGTGATGTCACTTTCAAGAAACCAAAACAACCTACCAAGCAAATATACCCATCTACAATTTTTCGCAAACCTATCACCCCAAACCATGCAATTAAGAAAAACCTTTCAGGAAGCTACAGAGATACTCAGATTTAAAGCTATAAAATACAAATGGGGTTTCCCAGTCCGCCTGATCGTAATTAAAGAAGAAAGATCATATGTCTTCAATACACCCAGAGAAGCTATCCTTAAAGCCCAGGAATGGAAGCTAAACATCCCTCAAACCATCAAAAACCAACTGAAAGAACCACACAAAAAAGAAAGAATCCAAAAAGAGTGGAACTACAACTGAGAACTATTTGAACCAACATCCAAACAAATCAAAACACACATATTAGCCAAGGACTAAATAACTTTGAAACTCTAAAGTCGAGACGAGAGCATTTCATTTGCACCCCAGACTGACTACTCTAAAAACTCCTACCGGCTGCAGGAAGTCCTGGACCGGAGCCCCTGCAAGAAAACGGTTTGAATACCTTTGAGAAGGGCTATGTCTTAAATGTGTTAAATATGTTAAATGTTTTATATGTTATGAATGTTTTATATGCCATAAATGTTTTATAAGCTTATAAAGTTCAGGGATAAGAGATACCTACTTTATCCCCTTAATAATACCCACGGAAAACGTGCCTGATCATACCAGGGCTTTCCGGGGGGGATAGTAGCCATAAACATAAATATAGAATACAACCTCACGGGGTTAACCTTTAAACAGCCCAATACAACCAAAACAGACTGATCAGTCCAATCATAAACCCTTGGACTGGGTCCCTACCCCAGGAGGCTCTAGATACACTAATTAATCTCTGTATACCTCAGAGACTAGTTTAATTCAGCAAGAATACAAAATAATCCATTTCCCAAGATCAAAGAAGCTACACCCGACCTAGCTTGGGATAACAAACCTATAATAAGCTAAAAACAAAATAATCTAGACCAGTCAATTAAGAAACAAGGAACTGTTTTAAACAAAACAACAACATTTCCAGGTGGCAAACAGCCCTCCAAAAAGTCTAGATATCTATGATAACTAGGAATATGTTACTGACCCATTGTGGTCCCCTTATGACCCCCTTATTGAAATGTTTACCACTTAACTTAAGTTCTATATGTTTCTCATGTTTTTTATGTTATATATGTTGTATATTTTTTGTCTCAGCTATGTGTGCCGTACCCCAGTTGCCTTACCCCCACAACATCCACAAAAATAATACAAACACTCATATGATGCCATATGTACTCCCCAAAACAAAGATCTATATAAAAACACTACACCCATATACGTCTGTAATTAAGGACCCAAAACAACCAACCAGCAAGAAAACCCCCAGATCACATGGGAATTAAACTACAATCCTACAATGTCAGAGGTCTAAACTCCCCCCAGAAAAGATTCCTACTATGGAAAGAGCTTACAAGCAACAAGATAGACATAGCATGTATACAAGAAACGCACCTGAACAAAAAATCAACCCATCTCCTCAAGCATAAAGCATATAACAATATTTTCCATTCATCATCAGAAAAGAAAAAAGAGGAGTCACCATTGCAATAAACAACGCACTAGCCTTCAAACTATATGAAGCGAAGATAGACCCACAGGGCAGATATATAATCCTACACTGTTCCATAAATAACCAAAACTTAGTTATAGCCAACCTATACGCACCCAACCAAAGACAAATCAAGTTTATAAAGAAAATCATAAGCAAAGTTAAAGAATACCACCAAAAAAATATTATAATATGCGGAGACTTTAACCAACTACTAGACCCAGAAATAGACTCCACTAATCCCAACACAAAGAAAAACCACCAATTTTACAATCTCCTGAAATCCAAAGATCTATTTGATGCATGGAGAACAACCCACCCAACAGAGAGGGACTATACTTTCTTCTCCCAATCCTACAATATGTACTCTAGACTGGATTACATCCTAGTAGACAAATGGACTCTCCAAAAACTTCCCAACACCAAAATCTCCCCGATTACATGGTCAGACCATGCACCAATAACAATCCTCCTAAAGGAAAGATTCAATGTCAACCAAACAAGACCATGGAGACTCAACCCAACCATACTATCATACGAAAAATCCAGAAACATAATACAAAAAGCCATATCAGAATATTTCGAAATAAACGAATCTCCAGAAATAGACCCGTTCATACTATGGAACGCACATAAAGCTGTAATAGGAGGCATCTGCATCCAACAAGCATCCCAACTAAATAAAATCAGAAAACAAAATAAACTGGAACTACTACAAAAAATAGCCACACTAGAGAAGGAAAACAAACAAAACCATCACAACACCTAAAAATACAATTGAAAGAAACAAAAGAAAAACTTCATTCGCTAAATCTCTATGACTATGAAAAAATGCTCAGAAGATTGAAAGCCTCATCTTACAACCAAGGAGGTAAAGCAAATAGAAACCTAGCAAATAGAATCAAAAACAAATTAGCCAATACCAAAATCTCATACATTATAGAAAAAAACAACAAGATACTCAACCCCCAAGAAATATCCAACCAATTCAGCATCTACTATTCCAAATTATACAACCTTGCAGAAAACGGAGAAACTAAAAAACCCAACAAAGAAATCCTAGAAGCATTCTTCAACTCAATAAACCTACCCTCAACGACAGCAGAACAAAAAGAATACTTAGACAAACCATTCTCCCAAGAAGAAATAATTAAAGCGATCAACACAGCAAAAGATGGGTTTACCAATGAATACTACAAAACCTACTTTACTACCCTTACCCCACACTTGCAAAACATGTTCAACAAAGCAACTGAAAACCAAACATTCCCTAAAGAGATGCTTAAAGCCATAATCATACCAATCCCAAAACAAGGGAAAGACCCGACACTACTAGGAAACTACAGACCCATCTCCCTATTAAATAATGACCTTAAACTATATTCCAAAATACTGGCCGAGAGACTCAAAAACATACTTCCACATCTCATCCACTTAGATCAAGTAGGATTTATTAAAAACAGACAATCCACAGACAACACAAGAAGAATTATCGACCTTATAGACTGGGCCAACCACAACAAGATCGCATCGCTATTTATATCATTAGATGCAGAAAAGGCCTTTGACCGCCTCAATTGGCAATACCTAAACCTGGTACTGGAAAAATTTGGAATACAAAACTCCTTTAAAAAAGCAATCATGGCGCTCTACACCAACCCATCTGCAAACGTGTACATTTCCAATATGATATCCAACCCATTTAACATCTCAAATGGAACAAGACAAGGATGTCCCCTCTCCCCACTAATCTTTGCCCTAGCTATGGAACCTCTGGCACAAAAAATAAGAGAAGACCCAAATATTACAGGCATCAAAATCAACTCATCATCCCACAAAATAGCACTATTCGCAGACGACGTTATTCTAATTGTCACAAAACCAATCATCTCACTAATACATATATACAAACATCTACATCAGTTTGGCCGATTATCATACTACAAAATCAACGAGAAAAAATCTCAAGTTATGGAAACCAATCTCTCAGGAACCCTGAAAATGTTCCTGGCAAGCAAATATCAATTCAGATGGGACACCAACGAAATAACCTACCTGGGAATAAAAATTTCAACCAACCTGGAAAACCTATTCCAATCCAACTTCATACCACTAGTAGAAAAACTAGAAAGTCAGACAAGAAAATGGAGGATCATGACACTATCATTAATGGATAGAATAATGGCATCCAAAATGCTAATCCTCCCCCGATATCTCTACGTTTTTAGATCAATTCCAATAAACATCCCAGAAACCTTCCTCTCAAGAGCACAAAAAAATATAACACAATTCATATGGAATAAAAATAAAGCAAGAATAAACAACCCAACCATGGCTAAAAATCGCAAAACAGGAGGTCTAGCAATACCAATATTAAAAGACTATTACCAAGCAACAACTCTAGACCAAATAAGATATTGGTGGAAAAGCAAGACAAACACAAACTTATGGTGCGAAATAGAGGAAAAAATGTGCCAACCCATGAACCTGAAACAAATTTTGGGAGCAACACTTCTAGAAGACAAGCAAATAATCATTCCCTACACCCTCCCCCACGCATCCATTAAAATCTGGAAAAATATACACAAAAATCAAAACTTCTTAGCACCATTATACGACTTCATACCCTTAAACAGCCTTGAAATACTTATCCCGGATTTACATATTCAATGGGATCAACACCAACTAAAAACAATCAATCAACTATACCAACAAGGTAAACCGACCCCATTCCCTACACTACAAAGCAAATACCAACTTAACCAGAATGACTTCTTCAAACATATCCAAATCATATCCCTGCTTACAACCTCTAAAAAGAAATGGAGAACCTCAACAGACTCAACTGAACTACAATTTACAGCCCCCATTACCCCCCCCCAAAGGAATAACAACCTTCTACAACTTGATCAACAACAAAAATATATTCACCAAACTCAGACCACATATAAAATGGGAGGAAGAACTGGGAAAAACCTTCAATGATAAACAATGGTCAGATGCAGCCAACATCCCCTTCAAACTCTCAAGATGCTCACAACATTGGGAAATAACAAGAAAGATACTGTTGAGATATTATAGAACCCCAACAATTCTAGCAAAATGGAACTCTAAATACTCACCAATGTGTTGGAGGTGTGGACAGGCCAGAGGAACACTTCTTCACATATTCTGGACCTGCAGGAAAATCAGAAAAATATGGAATAAAACTCAACTAGTATTATCATCAATATTACAAAAACAAATCACCCTCACCCCCGAACTGGCCCTCTTATTGATAGACTTACAGCAGTTTCCCAGCAATCAACAAACCATTATTTTCCATACTACTATAATTATTACTCAATTTATTGCCAGAAACTGGCTATCCACTAAAATCCCTAATATCACACTCATACTGAGAAACCTCAATACCAATATGCAGTATGAGAAACAATATGCCATAGCCCAACTTAATTTTCACAAATTCTACAAGAAGTGGGAATACTGGTATACCGACAATAGATCTCTATATCAATAAAGATTAAGATGCTTTGGCTCAAATATGCTAAAATCTGATAACCAAGCAATAATGAAATACTCAAAACGGCAGCTGGGGAGACACAAGCTGAAATTTACTTTTGGTTACTTTATCTACTGCTACCCACTCCCTACAGTATATTATACATTGATATGTTATAATGTGATATTTTATTTGATTTGATTTTATTTGACCCTATTTGATTTGAATTGAACTGTATTATAAAAACTCTTCAATAAAAACTGAATGATTAAAAAAAAAAAATGTAATACTGTATTGCTTGTGAAGGTTCTCATTCATCCAGGTCATGGTATATCTGTTGTATTCAATTAGATCAACTGGACTTGAAGTTTAGTTCTTGAAGACGTTTCGCTAGTCATCCGACTGGCTTTCTCAATTCAGAATTCAATTCAGTCTGCCCTGTGTCTCCTCCTCCCCTTTGCAGCCCCCCTGGTCCCTCACACTCATGGACCCCATGGTCCCTCCAGTTGCAGGCCCCCACTTGGCCTATTCTCTTACAGTCCCATGTGGCCTCGTTCACCCGCGGGTGCACGAGCTCCACTCACTCGCGGGTGCATAAGCCCCACCCACTCATGGGTGCTGTGTCCCACTCAGATCCCCCCACCCACCCTACAGAAAACTCTGTGGAAACAGAAGGATGTTTACACATAGTGGGAAAGAAGGGCTGTAGATTCCCTTACCTACTCTGTCAGGACTTCACAGAGCAGAGAGGGGGAGGGACTTCCTGTCTTCCTCACACACTGAGGGAGTCTGAGGCTGTGCTCGCCGGCGGCACTGTGCAGGAGAAGCCTTAGGAATGTCACATGTCAGCCTCCCATCCATTAACTTTCTGGTCAGTCATTTCTTTATATCTTGAGCTGTGGAGCACGTAGAGAGGTGGTTGATGGCTCGTTTTAAAGGTAGGAAACTGGCCTTTAATTTAAACTCAAACTCAAGTTTGGAGACCACAGTTCCACTTTAAGTAACTGAAAAGGCATTGTGCTTTCTTTTTTCCTAACTTTAATTTATCTATAACTGTGTAACAGTGCCCATGGGTGATTGTACTAAAGAGCAGGGTTTTCTTTCCACATCACACAGCAAGCTCCTTGTTTATTGGGCACTCATACAGAAAACTCAAATAGCTGGGACAGATGGTATATATGCTACTACATAGTGCAGGGGGTCAGGGGGTTAAAGGGAAATTAAAGTAGAAGTTCAGCACTATGCTTTTAAGGGAAAAAGGAAGTATTTTCTCATTTCAATTACCATAATCTGTCCATCCAGCAGTTTCATAAAGAAAGTACATAAGTGTACATAAAGAAATGCAGGACCCCTTATAGTGTCTGTTATGGTCTTGGTCACTGGCATGATTCAAAGTGACCGAACACACGCTGTTTTGAAGATTGCACCATGATGCATGATGAGGTATACTTCTGTAATGCCAAGTCCAATCAAACGTATGTCTGATTTATAATAACTTTTAACCAATATTGACATGACTGAAAATGTTGTCCCAATTGATCGAAATAATGCAATATGTATACACAGCCTTACAGTTCACTAAAGAAAATTGGTATTTTTTCTGAATATTACTAACAAACTGGAATTTGTAACTGTTTATTTTACAAAAAAATAGATTGAGGGCATCATTGAAGCCACTGGTAAGCGCTCACTCCCCCAATGTTCACAAATACAAGAATATTGTTGCAGCACAGTACCCCACACCAAATTGTACGCTTAAACTTCACATTTATTTACAGCATATTTAAAAGCATATATACAGCAGACAAGTGGGAGAAGGGGAGCTCAATCTGACTGATTTCGGATAGCCATTGTGTCCTTAGTCATTGATTAAAAGGAACTTTGTTACCTACAACAGCCAATAAAAACCAAGTATTCACTAACTCCCTATTCCCCATACTTTCTTACCTGTGTTCCTGTTAAAAAAAGTTGTTTGTTACATATATCAATAAGTTACACTATATCCATTTAATTATCCTTTACAAATGTTGTTACAACTCGTAGAAAAAGACTACTACATATTGTATCAACTTTCTCCATTCCCTGTACCGTAGATATTAGATGTTGACAGGTATAGAAATGTAGGGGTGGGGATATCTTGGATCCTGGAATCCTGGAATTAGATTGCAAGATAATAATAGGCTTGAATAAAAGATGGGAAATCTACATTTTTTTTTTATCTAGCTTGGTTCCAAATATCTGAATGTGATCTGTCAGCTTCAGTTTTACTATTTTTCTACTAGTTGTAACATAACATGTGTAAAGGATAATTAAATGGATAAAGTGTAACGTTAATATTGCTTTATGTAACAAACGTAACTCTTTAACAAGAACACAGAGCTAAGAAAGTATTGGGCATGGGGGTAATGAATACTTAGTTTTTATGAATAAAAGTGAAGTTTTAACATAATATTTGTGGAGAGGTACCTGGTGCTGCAACAATATCCTTGAAGATCTTCTTTAATGTACTAAATATATTTTTGTTAAAAATAGTATTACCACTGTTTGGTAGAAACTAACATTTAGGGGCATATCTATAAAGGAGCACTATTTTCCCTAACGCTGGACTTGCCAAATATTGCTAATATCACCACATCTATCAACTGGATAAACCGAGATGTGGTGGTAATATTACATTACGTATTGATTGCATTAAGTCCAGCCTCATGGCGAAATAGAGAAATATCACCAGAACTTAACATTACTGGGGGGGTCTTTAGCAGATAAAACACTTGTGTTTATGTGAAAATAAGACCCCCATTCAACCTAATAGTGAAAATCTAAACTTGAAAAGCAGAAATCGGATATTCGATAATAGGAAAGATCATATTACAGTAAATGATCGACAATAGTCTAACAACCCTTATGTGGAAACCCACCATAATAAACTGTCACCTAGAAATATGCCCACCTCAGACTCTGTTATTGTTAAAGGCTTGACTTAAAATAGGACTAAACCCAACTTTTTACACTCCAGCATTTGAAAATATCCCCACTAAAAACACCAATAAACTGTAAATTGCATTAAAGTAAATGTAACCCCCCGAAGAACTGGATGAAATAACTGGATGGCCTCAGTCACATGCTCCCTTACCTAATCTGTACTGTTAAAGGATTGGCTAGAGTCTACTAGTGGGTGAGACAAACTAAACCAACTGTAAGAAGTTCCTGCAGTATCTTAGGACTGAGCATGTGTAAATATCACAATGGTCAGTGACCCACATTGTGTGGAACTGGGATGTTGGTAAATAAATCACCAAACCCAGGTTAAAAAGATACATTTTACAACAACCATATAAAAAAAGGTAAGATGCAAATTACTGCTTTTATATTAAGGTACTTTTCCTTCTAAAAGACTGTTGTTCTGAGGCTTTAGTTGTTCTTTAATGTTTTCGACACTTATATAATTTAGTGGTTATTGCCGCAAGCAAAATGGTGAAGTGTGGTGTCCAATTTTGGCGATAACAGTGATAAAAACTTTTATTAATAAGCCCCTAAATGTTTTCTGATGTTTACTAGAAATGCTTTTTTGTGGAAGATTGCAGAATCTCTCACTAATTTGCCATGATTCAGGGTTACACATTCAATATAACCAACCCTGTTCTGAGATTTGTTGCACAAGGGCAAATATCAGTAAACACCATCATGATTCAAAGTAATCTGCTGGGTTTTCTGTACGCGTGTGGCCAGCTTTAGACAAATTAAAGTTACCGTAGTTATTCTTTGAAACAATAACCAACACAGTCAGGGATGGATTTATACTTTTTTCTCCCCTAGGCCAGGTAACTTGTACTTCCTGTCACCCCCCCCCCCCATACGCGGTAATTAATTGGCTGAAGCGGAGCTTTGTGAGTGGGAGAGGGACCTGCTGCCCATAGCAAATCAGCAATAGCTGCACATTTAACAGAGACCAGTAAGGCTCTGTTGTGTGCCAAATAATGTGAGTTGTGTAAATTTAATATGGGGATGCAATACTGCCTAACCTTTTTTTGTTTTATTTTGCCGCCCCTGGTGGCTGTGCCGCCCTAGGCCACGGCCTAGGTGGCCTAGTGGGAAATCCGGCCCTGAACACAGTCATGTTGAGGGATAGCCTGAGTTCCCATTTAAGTTGTTACATGGATTGAGGTTTAGTAGTAAATGCTAATGTAACGGTCATGCATTTTTAAAAACTATATAAATGTGAATAGGCCTTAAACTAATATGGTTCCCCACCAGGACGTGTTCTAAACCCTGGACAATACTGGTAAACACTCCAGGCGAGCCAGTTATCTGAGCTACAAAGGGTTACCGGAGGAGCTTGATAGACATCCAGCAGTTTGGAGGGGGAGTGCAGGACATCAAGGAGTACTATGCTGTGAGGTACAGAGTTTAGGAGGGATTATTCTCTGGACTCATATTGGACTGTTTTCTTGACCACGTGGTCTGCAAAGTTTGGAACTTTTGTTTGAACTTATATTTATACTATATGCACCTTTCTATTATTGTATATTATATTTATTGGGGTATATTACATATATTTTTAAGGGACTGTTTATTAAAGGAATATTCCTTATTTTACTATAGGCTTGTTCCTTTCCCCCTTTTATCTTTTTTCTTGCATGTATGTTTTTACTATGCGTGCTTCATGTCAGTAATATGACAAAAATTGGAAATGTGACCAGCTGCCATGTCAAGTTTTTCTTACTGAATCACCCTGGGACTAAATCCAAGGCAAAACCACAATCGATACTAAAAGGGGTCGGTACTTTGGAAGTATTTATTTATATGCACAGGGAAATAGGGATGGGCAGATTAAGTTTAGGGGAATGAGAATTATACTTTATTTTAGGAAGCATATGTATTTGTGCTAAACTTTGCCTTTAATTCACGAAGGCTCAGGATGCATTAAATTATTCAATTATAATAATCTGCCATTAAGAAAACAAAAGTTAAAGAATCTCAGCACCATGTGATTAACCAGTAATGCACATTTACAGTAACTCACATTATAGACATCATATGATGTGATAAATAAAGCAAAGTAGGAGACTGGACACTCAATGGGAACTGCTGAACCCTTTAGTTGGCACATGGAAAAGGTCATCAGCCCTCCCTAAAAAGTGTCAGTGGCTGTTTCTCCCTTCCCACTGGAAATTCATTAATCCTTGTTATAGAATGAACAGGGGGACCAAAGTATGTGTGTTGCGTGAATGTATGTTGTGTGTGTAGGTTGTGTGTCTGTTGTTTGAGTTTGTGTGTTGTCTGAGTTTGTGTTGTGGGAGTGTGTAAGTGGTAAGTGTGTGCTTTGTGACTGTTTGAGTGTTGTGTGTGTGTTTTGTGAGTGTGTGTGTTGTGTGCGTTTGACTGTTGTGTGAGTGTTGTGTGTCCTGCTGTATTACCAAGATTCCCCATTCTTCGGTTTGTACACAGCATCTGTGGGTCCCAGACGGACTGTATATAAAGGGGAGAGACCATCCCAGACTAACACATTGAGGGTGTGTTTGGTACCCACCGCCCTGTATATGACCTATAGGTATGACAGGTATGATAGTCACCAGGTGAGGTGTGACTGCTATGGGAGTATTCCCATGTACACCAACACTGACATACTTACATGCCATGGATTCTTTTCTGTGGGATAGAGAACAGAGTGTTCCGCCTGTGGGGTGGGGATGATAAGCGAGATCCACCCCGGGATTTAAAACCTCCCCCCACAACTCAAATCACACACAGAGTGGAAGTTGCCGGCGTTCGCTTAACAGCTATAGAAGGTCAGTACCATGGCAATTAGGGGGGCGTTCAGTAAGGAGTTTCCTTGCTACACTCTGTCCGGACCTGGATCCTACCAATGGAGAAGACATTGAGGTTGCCCCTTTATTTCTATTAGAGGAATGAACTGCAGGGTAACTAAACTTTCACTTCTTCCAATGGGAGAGTATGGCACAGCCATGTTTAGCTATTTAACCTTATTTTTAAAAAAACATATCCTTGTCTTTGCCCTTCTGCAGGTATAATCTGATTGCAGTTTATGCTGTAGCAAAGCAACAGGATTCTAGGAGTAGCAGGACATTCAGTAATAATGCCTTATTACTGTCCTTTTGTGTGAAAAAGAATAGAAAGTGATTGGAGAAATGGCACCTTTAATAGGTAGCGTTAATATATAAAGTGCATATATAAAGTGCACGTTTTGAACCCTAAATCTACCAGTGATGTCAAACCTTGGCACTCCAGATGTTTAGAAACTGATGTTTGTATTCTGCAACCAAGGCATCCTGGGAGTTGTAGTTTCCAAAACATCTGGAGTGCCAAGGTTTAACATCACCCAGGCCATTTATTGGAACATTGCCTGGAAATTTTCATTTTAATTTATTTTCATTAATATTCACTATATTTGTTTCATCGAGACAAGGTATGTTTTTCTTTGGACACTTTGTATGACTGACAGGTTATTACACATTGTTGTGTTATTATTGGATCATAATTAGATGTGTTTCTACTCAATGATGAGTCTGTGAATTGGTTTTTTAATGACATTTACTATGCGAATGCTGGTCAATATCCATGTGTAGTAATACCAATAATGATAAGAATAGCCCATTACATGTCAAGAAATATTTGCTATAAATAGACTTTTATTTTGAATTTTTGTTTCTAGTTTGCGTGTAACTTGTAAATGAGTTTCCTTGCCTGAGATATAAATAACATAACACAGCCAGATCATGTCACTGCCTAACTATCAGCTATGTTCAGATTTTTGTTGACATCAACAAACATATCAGTGGAGCCATTAAAGACCAAGCGTAACAGTTGGGAGAAGCAGTTAATTTTTTTATTTTTAGAAAAGCTTCTTTCACTCTTTTTTAAATACGTGTCATTATGTATATTTATATGATGGCTGGCAGGTGAACTGATTGGCTGGAGGAATGACAGTTGACTGTGTGGCATCCGTCACATGTGACAGCTCACCAGTACTGCTATATAGGTAGCACCTACTTCTGCTACCCTTTATTGTGGGGCTATAGAATGAGTGCATGTGAGGCGATAATGTTTTATTGTCTTTATTATTTTACACTGTCTATAAAGATGCTCCTGTTTGCAACAAGACACACATATAGTATAAGCCACTTTAGAATACTACACTGTGGACTATGTATGTATGTATTTTCAAGGTTATTTAATAAAAGTTCTTATCGTTAAAAATGGTGCTAATTTTGCCCCAAACAATCAGATGTTAGCTTTCAAATGTTAAATAACATCTGATTAGTTGGGGCAAAATTAGCACCATTTTTAACGATAAGAACTTTTATTGAATCTCCCTGTTTCTTATATAGCGCTACATATTCCGCAGCACTTTACAATTACTTACTCAATTCACATCAGGCTCTGCCCTGAAGAGCTTACAATCGAATCACTTTATGTACACATACAACCTACACATACATTTACCGTATGTGTCAAGTAAATGTGCTTAGATTGTAAGCTCTTCGGGGCAGGGCCTGATGAATGTATACATGTAATTGTAAAGCACTACGGAAGATGTTGGAGCTATATAAATCCACAATAATAATAATAATAATAACCTATCAGTATGTCCTCAAAACACCCAAGGACCTAGACTGCTGAATGCTACTCACAAAGTTGTGTGGAGCGCAAAGCTGGACTAACCCTGTCCCCTCTCTTTGTGGTACAGTTGTATGATGATGCTCCTTGTACAGTAAGTAGGACATATGATGTCACCTGTTTTGGGTAAATGAAAAAGCTGCATAACCAGTTAGTTCTTTATAGTGGTGTAAGTATGTAGGTAGGTGTAGAGCCAGCTCCCATTTGGAAGTACAGATGTTGCTAGAAAATGGCATAATAAAAATTCCAGTTATTACTGATTGGTTTTTTTTGTTGGGCTCTTGCTTCAGCTCAGTTTGATAAAATGTTTAATATCAACAAGCAGTCTATTGAACTAAAGTATAAAGAGAATGTATTTTTTTGGACAAATTTAATTGAATCAATCAAATTGATCCATATATAACAGGCTGTGTTTTTGACAGATTTTGTGATGCAGATCTTTGTTTTATGTTTGTTTTATGAAACACAGAGGCGCCGATTTAGACTTGCTAGGCAAATATATGGAGTTAAAGTTGTGCGAACTGGTTCGCTACTGGTTAGCACAACTTTAAATCCATATTATCGCATGGGCGGTGCATCTGACGCTTGTGATCCAATATCGTGTGCGCGCTAGTTTTAGCCCTGGATTTTAATGCCAGCAGATAGCTGTCGTAAAAATCCTGCAGTGGGGTTTCACAAATGCAATGTTGAATAGCGAAAGGAGCATTTACCCAGAGCGATAGTGGCTGGGTGGTAAATGAGCCTAAACTTCTAAAACAAATTTCAAGAGTCTGATGATAGTAATATGAGATCCAGAGCTGAGGAACTTGGCTTGTCTGGATTCTAAACCTAGAAAATAATACTTTTTAATAATTTCACAACTTCAGATCCACTTGAATTTATTTTTATATTTTAGAATTAATATGCCCAATCCTGTATAGATTTGTGTACTAGAAAGCCTTTTGAATGATAATGATTATACCATCACTTCCCTTCGAAGACACCAAGTGGCTCATTTACCCAGAGTCACCGGGCAATAATGCGGTTTGCATTATTTAACAGTTTTCTATCGGTTAGCATGACTTTAACTCTATATTAGCACCGGATGCACGGGTTACGCAAGACACCCACGCATCCAGCACTTGTGACTTAATATGTTTTGCGCTAATTTTAGCACGTGATTTTAAGGCTGGCTAATAGGGTTTTCCCACGTGGGCTAATGCGATATTGATATCGTGGAAGGGAAATTTGCCTAGAGCAGTAGGGATTAGTAGAGATAGAGGGTTATTCAATAAAAGTTCTTATTGTTTAAAATGCTGCTAATTTTGCCCCAAACAATTAGATGTTAGCTTTCAAATGGATTGGTTGGGGCAAAATTAGCACCATTTTAAACAATAAGAACTTTTATTGAATAACAATGATGGTTTCCTGATATCTCGGTAGAATTCTAGTGTTTGACTGTGGCATTAGAATGCAGATCCCATAGATGTGTTTTTTATAGTCTGAATAATCCTTTTAGCCAGGCCTGGATAAACCTCATTAGACAAGTAGTAAATTAAAATGTTTTGAGTTTTTTTCTATTCTTTATAGGGGATAAAAAATTCATATCGGCCCCTAAATTCGCCAATGTGCAAATGTGACCATTAAAAACCTGCTCACCTGCTCAAAATAAAAATTACCTGGGCAGGAACCTTCCAATATTGTTTCTGAGAAGGGCACCAGCACAAAGAAAATTGCTTCTGACATGCTTCATCCAGCACTATCTTTAATACAGGAAAGTCCAGGACACTAACCTGACAGATGTAGGCGATCCTCAACAAAATTATATTGGGAGGTAGGAATAATCAATCCGACCTCCCTGACCCAGGTACTGTACTTTCTATTTTTAAACAGTTTTTAGAGTATAGTTATCCTTTAAAGAAAGGATCCGACCTCTTACAAATGCATACTTATAGAATCACTTTTCACTGTGGTGAAACACAGCTTCACAATATTGTGCATTTATTCAGTACTGCAATGTCCTGCATAGATATTGCCCTAAATAGGTTTGTTATATTTAAAGGAGAAGAACAATATATAGCAATACAGTCCACAAAGTCACTCCAGCCCACTGTTTGTTGGCTCTTTGCCAGACAATCTTGAGGTGCAATCCTCCTGCCCCCTACTCCCAGGGCTATGGAACTCCTGTGCTAATTTTGCCCCAAACAATCAGATGTTAGTTTCAAATGTTAAATAACATCTGATTAGTTGGGGCAAAATTGCACCATTTTTAACGATAAGAACTTTTATTGAATCTCCCTGTTTCTATATAGCGCTACATATTCCGCAGCACTTTACAATTACTTACTCAATTCACATCAGGCTCTGCCCTGAAGAGCTTACAATCGAATCACTTTATGTAACATACAACCTACACATACATTTACCGTATGTGTCAATAAATGTGCTTAGATTGTAAGCTCTTCGGGGCAGGGCCTGATGAATGTATACATGTAATTGTAAAGCACTACGGAAGATGTTGGAGCTATATAAATCCACAATATAATAATAATAATAACCTATCAGTATGTCCTCAAAACACCCAAGGACCTAGACTGCTGAATGCTACTCACAAAGTTGTGTGGACGCAAAGCTGGACTAACCTGTCCCCTCTCTTTGTGGTAGTTGATGATGCTCCTTGTACAGTAAGTGGACATATGATGTCACTGTTTTGGGTAAATGAAAAAGCTGCATAACCAGTTAGTTCTTTATAGTGGTGTAGTATGTAGGTAGGTGTAGAGCCAGCTCCCATTTGGAAGTACAGATGTTGCTAGAAAATGGCATAATAAAAATTCCAGTTATTACTGATTGGTTTTTTTTGTTGGGCTCTTGCTTCAGCTCAGTTTGATAAAATGTTTAATATCAACAAGCAGTCTATTGAACTAAGTATAAAGAGAATGTATTTTTTTGGACAAATTTAATTAATCAATCAATTGATCCATATATAACAGGCTGTGTTTTTGACAGATTTTGTGATGCAGATCTTTGTTTTATGTTTGTTTATGAAACACAGAGGCGCCGATTTAGACTTGCTAGGCAAATATATGGAGTTAAAGTTGTGCGAACTGGTTCGCTACTGGTTAGCACAACTTTAAATCCATATATCGCATGGGCGGTGCATCTGACGCTTGTGATCCAATATCGTGTGCGCGCTAGTTTTAGCCCTGGATTTTAATGCCAGCAGATAGCTGTCGTAAAAATCCTGCAGTGGGGTTTCACAAATGCAATGTTGAATAGCGAAAGGAGCATTTACCCAGAGCGATAGTGGCTGGGTGGTAAATGAGCCTAAACTTCTAAAACAAATTTCAAGAGTCTGATGATAGTAATATGAGATCCAGAGCTGAGGAACTTGGCTTGTCTGGATTCTAAACCTAGAAAATAATACTTTTTAATAATTTCACAACTTCAGATCCACTTGAATTTATTTTTATATTTTAGAATTAATATGCCCAATCCTGTATAGATTTGTGTACTAGAAAGCCTTTTGAATGATAATGATTATACCATCACTTCCCTTCGAAGACACCAAGTGGCTCATTTACCAGAGTCACGGGCAATAATGCGGGTTGCATTATTTAACAGTTTTCTATCGGTTAGCATGACTTTAACTCTATATTAGCACCGGATGCACGGGTTACGCAAGACACCCCACGCATCCAGCACTTGTGACTTAATATGTTTTGCGCTAATTTAGCACGTGATTTTAAGGCTGGCTAATAGGGTTTTCCCAGTGGGCAATGCGATATTGATATCGTGGAAGGGAAATTTGCCTAGAGCAGTAGGGATTAGTAGAGATAGAGGGTTATTCATAAAAGTTCTTATTGTTTAAAATGCTGCTAATTTTGCCCCAAACAATTAGATGTTAGCTTTCAAATGGATTGGTTGGGGCAAAATAGCACCATTTTAAACAATAAGAAATTTTATTGAATAACAATGATGGTTTCCTGATATCTCGGTAGAATTCTAGTGTTTGACTGTGGCATTAGAATGCAGATCCCATAGATGTGTTTTTATAGTCTGAATAATCCTTTTAGCCAGGCCTGGATAAACCTCATTAGACAAGTAGTAAATTAAAATGTTTTGAGTTTTTTTCTATTCTTTATAGGGGATAAAAAATTCATATCGGCCCCTAAATTCGCCAATGTGCAAATGTGACCATTAAAAACCTGCTCACCTGCTCAAAATAAAAATTACCTGGGCAGGAACCTTCCAATATGTTTCTGAGAAGGAAGGCACCAGCACAAAGAAAATTGCTTCTGACATGCTTCATCCAGCACTACTTAATACAGGAAAGTCCAGGACACTAACCTGACAGATGTAGGCGATCCTCAACAAAATTATATTGGGAGGTAGGAATAATCAATCCGACCTCCTTGTCCCAATGTACAGTATAGCTGTTCTCTCAATTGTACACATTTTTACCCCTCTGTTTATACTTTGTAAATTAAAATGTAATGACAAAGAATAAGACATACATATATAGAATGTTCTCCATTTTGGCTCATAGTGTTGAAGGCAGAAGTAAAGAATAGATAGAGGGTGTGACTGTTTTTGACTAAACTTCCTTTTTCATGTCAGTTTCCATTTCTCCCTCATGGGGTCAGGACAGGATGTCAGGGGTGGGTATAATACAGACAGCGTGTGAGTTTGCAGATAGGGTGGGTGTCAACAAATATGAGGTTGAAAGTTCATATTACACTGTAGCGGCATAACTAGGAAACACTGGGGCCCCTAGCAAAACTATGATGGGGCCCCTATCCCTGCTTCATTTACAGTGGTTTTGATCATATTATTTTGCATTATTTCCTAAGGGTTTGACTGTTGGTATAGTATACTTGTGTTACCTTGCAATTGTGTGTTATTCATTCTATTGAATATTGTTGTTTCCAGTGACAGTACAGCTTTTTGTATTTGCTAGCACTTAGATAGTTAAGGTTCAGTAGTTGTTGTTGTTTTTAAAGGGCATGTCACACCAAAAACTATAATCCCCCCAGTAATGGCCCACCATGTAGTGTAGTGTAATCCTTACCTCACATCCCAGCTCCATAGGGTTTCCTGTAGTCCCCCCCCCAAAGTCCCAAAAACTGCCCACCAGGAGCTAGCAGGGCTCTGCCTGCTACTGGCCTCAGGTAGATTTTTGCCATGCGTACTGCAGCTCTTCTCCCCCCTCCCTCCCCCTCCCTCTCCCTCCCGTTCTACTATCCCTCCCCCTAGCATAAAACCCCCTTAATATGTTGTTCCCCATGTCTGCCAGCCCTAACCGCATATTTTTTATTTTCCAAAAGCTCCCAAACTCTTACTTACCTCTCCTCTTTCCTCCGCTGCACTGAATGACCGGCAGCGCGTCCGTGATTGGCTGCCGCTCAGCAATCACAGACGCGACTGCCGGTCCGCCCCTCTGTTGCATTCTCGCAAGCAGAGGGCCGGCAGTGGGGCGGAGGAACGAGGGGAGGTAAGTAAGAGTTTGGGGGCTTTTGGAAAATAAAATATATGCGGTTGGGGCTGGCAGACATGGGGAACATCATATTAAAAACTATTTTAAGGGGTGGACATACCCTTTAAATGATACTCCAGTAGAATGTTCTGATGATATTAGCCCATGAAACACATCAGGTATGCTGCTATTGTTGATACAGTGGAATACTAATATATTACTTTATTAAGTAATATTACTTCACAAAGGGAGGGAAAAGTGAAGATTTGGGGTTAAGTAGGATCATCGGTGAGTATTAATTTGCAGCAACCAATCAGATGTCAGCTGAAAATCATCAGATGAAAACATCTGGTTGGCTGCTGCATATTAATATTATGCGCAAAATTTTTATTGCATCAGCCCCTTATTCTTTTAACATGGGACAATTAAAACTGTAAATTATATTTAAAAGCCAGTTAAAATAATGTCCATATTTAGAAATCACTTGGCTGACCAAACTCTAAACAGATATGGTTGTTTTTGTTTCACATGATTTGCTCTTTTCCTGCCTGTGTTTGAAAGTTGTCTCTGGATGTTTTCTAATCCAACTGTGTCTTTTAGTTTCCTTCTGATCATTAACAACTTTTTGGCCTGTTCTGACTGCCAAAATAAATATGTCTCGACAAGAGGAGAAGAAGAAATCCTTCTGGGCAAGGATGTGCCCATGTTGCTGTGGGTTAAAAAGCCAAAATGAGCCTGATACAGATATGAGACCCGTACACAGACCTGATGGAGGGTCTGGCACATCACCCTATACACCGCATGGTAAGTGAATTATGTGTGTGCATTGAGAGCTTCGAATGTGTGTTGTAATTCTACTTGTATCCATCTGCATTATTTTTCTTAATTGTTGTTATGGATTTTTTTTTGTGTGAATTTACTTGTTTATTTTCTTTAACAGTGCAAAACATATTACACATTTAGGCATAACATGAAATAGGAAAGCTAGGCAGCAACTGAGAGAGGACATAGACAGAGCTCCCTATAATTTCATATTGGCTGTGTGTGCAGATATATAGTATTAAAGGGCATGTCCACCACCAAAAGCTCCATATGGTTCTCCTGTAGTCCCCCCCCCCAAAGTCCCAAAAACTGCCCACCAGGAGGATAGCAAAGTCCATATAGGACTCTGCCTCCTGTCTCACCTCCAGGAGAAGTTTGGCATGCGTACTGCAGCCCTTCTCCCCCTCCCTCCCCCTCTGTCCCTCTCCCTCCCGTTTTGCGATCCCTCCCCTACCATAAAACCCCTTGCCCATATCATAGTATATCTTCCCCCTGCCCCAACCGCTAAAAAATAATTTTAAGAAAGACCCCCGAACTCTACTTTCCTTCCCTCTCTCCCCCGGCATTCTGAGAAGCCGGCAGCCGCGTCCGTGATTAGCTGCCTCTCAGCCAATCACGGACCTGGCTGCCGGTCCCGCCCCCCGCTTGCAGTGTCTTGCAAGCAGAAGGCCGGGCCGGGCGTCGGAGGAGAGAAGGAAGGTAAGTAAACATTGGGGCACTTACTTAAATTTATTTTATAGCGGTTGGGGCTGGGGGAAGATATACTATGATATGGCAAAAGTTTATAATAAGGGTGGACATGCCCTTTAAAGGGCATGTACACCCCTGTAGAAAACTTTTTGGGTATAATAGTATTCCTTCCCCCAGCCCCAACCGCCATAAAATAATTTCAAGAAAGTCCCCCGATCTTTACTTACCTAACCTCTCTCCCCCGCCGCAGTGTCCCAGTCCTCTGCTTGCAAGGAACTGCAAGCTGGGGGCGGGAGCGGCAGCCGCGATTGGCTGCCAATCATGGACGCGGCTGCCGGCTGCTCAGAACGCCGGGGGAGAGAGGTATGGTAAGTAGAGATAGGGGGACTTTCTTGAAATTCTTGTATAGCGGTTGGGGCCGGGGGAAGGAATACTATTATGTGGCAAAGGGGTTTTATGCTAGGGGGAGGGCTTGCAAAACGGGAGGGAGGGGGAGAAGGGCTGAACTGCGCATGCACAACTTCTCCTGGAGGGGAGACAGGAGGCAGAGTCCTATATGGACTCTGCTATCCTCCTGCTTGGCAGTTTTGGGACTTTGGGGGGGGACTACAGGAGAACCATATGGAGCTGGGATGTAAGGTAAGGATTTTTATGCACTACACAGTGGGGCCAATAGTGGGGAGAATTATAGTTTTGGGGTGGACATGCCCTTTAAATAACATGTGTGCTACACTCTGCAGTGCTTATATTCCAGCAGATTTTTGTGTGTGCACCACTTTAACCTGTGTGCGCAGGCCTGCCAAAGTGGCAAAAAATGCATACATTATAAGGATTGTGGAATCACTCCAATTAGGCTAATTTACAACTAAATTTAGCGGAAGTGCTACTGATCTGGCCAAACATTAATACAAACATAGAAAAGATAAACAATGCACATTCCTAAACCCCATACAATATCATATTATCTGCACACTGGCAAAAAATGCACCTGTGTGCCAAGTAGCAATCTGTGTACGTGAGTGTACAGCGACTAACTTGACATAGTGACATAGTAGTTGAATAAAGACATATGTCCATCTAATCCAACCTTTTCACCCTCCTTTTAAATCCTACCTAGCAGTTGATCTAGAAGAAGGCAAAAAAAAAAACAGCTAAAAGGGGGGTGGGGGGGAGATTTCCTTCCTGACTCCAAATGGCAATTGGAGAGTATCCCTGGATTAACCAGAACTACAGTAAATGTATTAATACCAGTAATTCTTAATATTATTTAGTTTTAGAAACGTATCCAGCCCAATTTAAAGCTATTCAATGACCATTGCCCAGCTTCAGCCCAGGGCTTGGCTAATCTGTAGATACATAAGTGGCATACCTACAGCGGTTTTAAACTACTGCCAGATTGCAATATCAGGCCTGCCGCTGGGGAGGGGAGGGGGGTGTCATGGGCCTTTCCAGAAACTTGCAGGAGGGCCTGGTCCTCTGCAGTTTCACTCCTGAAGTGTGTGCATTCCAATTGCCCATGTTCCGGACACACATGGAGGGGGGTGGTATGAGTAATCTGTCGATCTTAACTTCAAAGAGGAAGTGCTGGAAATCTAAGGTAAGTCCAGGGGTAAGGGACCTAACATTTAAGGTCCTCATCCTGGGTACTATTATTGGTCTTGTTGGGAGGGGGATGGGGGAAAGTTTTAATTGCCTTTTAATATTATGATCCCCATTGGGCTTTCATAATATGGTTACCACCTTTTAAACCAGAGATATTTTGGTTCTTGCTTCTGTACTTCTCTTGGACATTTTCTTTGAACCCCTAGCTCAGTAATTAACTTCTTCATATGGCTTATTCTCAAAAAAAATTATGAATTGTTTTTTTAGATGGAACAGCAACAGATCCAGCAACTGGACCAACAACTGGACCGGCAGCGGTACAAACTGTGGATCTATTGAAACAACGGGAAGGGGAAACACGAAGATCTCATCATACAGATGAGTTTGAATATGATGACCTTATTGTGCGTAGAGGTCAACCCTTTAAAATCTGCGTCACTTTCCAAAGAGCATTCAACCCTGACTCTGACAACCTTTGTGTTCTACTGCAAATTGGTAAGAATTTACAAAAAGTTGATTCTGTTGAAAGACGTTTTTCTTTTTATTTGTCTTTCATAAAGGTATTACTTTAAAGGACACCTCCCCCTCACTCCTCTTCCACCAAATAATAGTACCTAGAGTGAAGTCCTCACCCCTGGGTCCCTATCAGCTTTTATACTGACATGCTCCTGTCCTCTTCCTCCTTGTCTCTGTAGTCTGCGATGTAGCCAATGGGAAGACAAGCTCTGCAAAGAGCTACATCACAGACTGTCATGGACAGGGGTATAGTGAAAGGGAATGGTGAGGGAAATTCCATGTACGTTCCAACTGATTGGTACCCAGGGGTTAGGACTTAGTAGTCTGACAGGTCTTGGAATTCTAATACTTGATTATTATTTATTTGCTGGTCTTGGAATTCTAATACTTGATTATTATTTATTTGCTGAATTTAATAGCTCAAAGAACAAAAATGGATGGATTCAGTATTGCCATGTTTGTGTTTATTCCAATGTAAATAAAGAAATCCATGTAAATATCTATATTTGACACTGGGCAGTTTCAAAGTTAAAAGTATTTATATTGAAAAGATTGCAGGAGTTGGGGTAAAGTTGAGGGCCATTTTCGAATGTGAGAAGGTCCCAATCCAGCATAGCTTTCTGTGTTGGGTCAAGTAGTGGGAAGTTGCCATTTACCAGGTGATAAGCTACCCATCTGTAATAACAGTATAGAGTGGTTAAGTATGAGGTAAAGACACTCAGGATGTCTGGTGTTTTGTAGTCAAGTTATGTTCAAAGTTTGTTTCTATATGGTAGAAAAGGTAGCTAGAAAGCTTAGGGAGAGGGGGGCCAAAAGGTGCAAAAAACCCTCCACTGAGCATAAAAAATGGAGTAACACCTTCTTATAATAGAAGGCATTTTGCAGTCTCATGCTATATGATTAGCATTGCCCACAAAATCTAAGAAACAAGAAGTAATTTCTTACTCCCAGGGTAAAGGGTGGAGTTTTGACCTGTTTTATACAGTATTGACAGGATAGAAGGATGATTTCAGATTCACTGAGTTAGATGGGTTATGGTATGTAGATGAGTTTATAACAGGGAAACTTTTGTTGATTGGTGGGTTGCAGTGACATGTATATTCATGTTATGGTAGGTAGGCTCCAGGCACCTTTTTTAGCTAACTGTTGATGGATAAGTCCCAAGTATGATTTAAGGTAGTCTATTTCTAGGGCTACACAGGTGAATTGTATGTGTTTATTTTGAGGATGCAACATCTGACACTGTTGCACATCGGAAATAAGATACTTTAGGAGTATATAGTATAAAGGTATATTGCCCTTCCAACCCATTGTTTTTGTATGTATTTG
Organism: Hymenochirus boettgeri; assembly: GCA_019447015.1. Lineage (NCBI taxonomy): Eukaryota > Metazoa > Chordata > Amphibia > Anura > Pipidae > Hymenochirus > Hymenochirus boettgeri. The sequence goes on from CM033469.1 coordinate 263,123,349, forward strand.
GCGACGTCATGGGTAAGATGAGTCTCTCGTAAACAGACAATGTCATGGGTGTGAGGGTGAAGAAGCAAGAATACAAAGTTGCTCTTGAGTCCAACAGTCCCCTGACATTCTATTTAAGGATGGGTAAATATTTATTTAGATTTGCTAATCACTTAAATGCTGAAACAAGATCCAAATCATGTGGTGCTTCTGTCTTTTTTTTGGAGTTGGTACGTGAATTATTTAAAAGTTTACCCAGACCAATCCTGTTGCAATGACTAATGTCATTTACTGACATTTTTGTAACATTGACTGGCAAACCTTATTTACATTTCCAACACTTTATAATGTTTGAAAGTATGTAAGATTTTTCATTTTGTGTGAATCCAGTTCCAGTGCATCCCTTATAGCAATTTACATGGCTTGTTATTTTGAGGAGTTATTCTGGAATATTAACATGCTTATTTAGCTTTTTTTTTTTAATATTTAAATTTTATGTATTAGTGAAATGTTCTCAGGCTGGTCCTCTCTTTATTAAATGATTATAGCATTTCTGGTTTCGCCACAAAGTAATAAACATAATGGAAGGGCGGTGATGTATCCTATTTTTATATCTGCTTATAAAGATAAATTATCAAAGTATCGTGTTGAATTTATGAATGGTATTGCATAAAAGGACACATTTGAAATGCCAGCTAAGGTTGTTTCTCACGCCACTTAATGAGTGCTTGTAGAAGGATAAAGAGCAGGTTTTTTTACTATTAAGAGTTCACTTACAAACATAGTCCTGTCAAGTAGCAGAAGCACTGACACATTAGATAAAACACTTCCCCTAAAAAGCACAAGGTATAACATTGCCCTGTTCCCCAAGTCACTTTAAGGCCATATGTGCATTTGTGTTTTTAATATGACTCTGATATACACATTGGTAACATACAATTTCACTTTTACGCATACAGCAAACCGACATATGTTCATTTACATTATATTACCCCCATTATCAAGAAAAACTAGATACCAGAAAAACAGTAGTTCAACAGTTTCACTGACTGTGCATTTGGAGATGTGAAAGGCAAGAAGTAATGTACACTGACTGGTCCTTTTTGTCTATGTAAAGTAAAATAATAATGTATGTACTTCAGATTAAAAAAACAGTTGTACACAACATGTAACATTGCATTTAGAAAAGATTTAGTGTGATTGGTTGTAACTAGCTGGAAGGATTATAGAGAAATATTATATATCCTGTCATATGCTTTGATTTAAATTCCTGCATTGGCTATTTGGTTATCGTATTTGAGGTTGAATAAAGACATATGTCCATCCAGTCCAACCCATCAAGCAATATCCTCATTTCCTGCCTAACTGTTGATCCAGAGTTTTTGGTTTTGTTTTTTATAATGTTATTACTACTATCCTGCATTTTTATTGCACTATTTGTAATGAAGCAGCTACTCTAATTGGAAACTATTTATTTTCTCCTTTTCAGCCAGTGCTCAGCCATTTACTCTGCCTGTGATGAAAGGAATTAATGAAGGCAGTTGGGGATGCCAAATATGTGAAGTTAGTGGTTCCAAAGCAACACTCTTGTTGTGTACATCGGCTCAAGCTCCTGTGGGACTTTACAAGATAGATGTGAAGGTTAACAATGATAAAGGATGTTCTTCCAGGCTGTATGTCCTCTTCAATCCATGGTGCAAGCGTAAGTTTATTTACTCTACTTAAACGTACTTTAGGACACGTACACATTAATTTTTAAAGCTTTAATCCTATTCAGTGTCTCAGCCATAATGTATTATATTATACTATATGAGCACATGTTGCACCTTTGTTACGTATGTCATTATGAAGTGTGTCTCTAATGTCTCTGTGAGTGGGCTATGGACAGAAAAGAGTCTGGTGTCAACCTATTCAATAACAGTGCGCTATTATTCTGGATTGGCAAAAAAGACATTACCAATTTTCTTGATTTAGTTAGCCTTTTTTCTGTTTTTCTAAACCTTGTGTTTTACATGTATTCATTTTGACTGTTTCCTGTGACAGAGGATGCAGTATTTCTGGATAATGAAGCATGGCGCCAGGAGTATGTGCTGAATGAAATCGGAAGGATTTATTATGGCACTGAACATCAGATTGGGGAAAGATCTTGGAACTATGGACAGGTCTGAATCTGGGGGCAGATAAAAATAATTAGGGCTTATTGCAAACTTGAGCTATCTTTCCTCATTGCTTTCCTACTTAACATATCTTTTTTGTATCTCGTACTGTCAGTTTCTTATTATTTGATTACATTTTCAGTGATTTCATCTTGCAGGTAGCCCATTCTAATGGCATTTCTTTTCCCCTCATTTCTGCAGTTTGATAAGGGTATTCTTGAAGCTTGTCTCTATCTGCTAGACCGAGCTGGTTTATCAACTACAGCAAGAGGAGATCCAATAACTGTCTCACGGGCCATATCTGCCTTGGTGAGAATTCATTTGGTCATGTTATTTTATAACACAAGTAATGTCAATTGTTTTACAATATTAAAATATAATTTGTTTCTGTTTATCAGGTGAATTCCATGGATGATAATGGAGTGGTTGAAGGAAACTGGGATGGAAAGTATTCAAGTGGGGTGAATCCTGTTGCCTGGATTGGCAGTGTGGATATTTTACTTCGATATCTTCAGACCGGCAGGCCGGTTAAATATGGACAGTGCTGGGTGTTTGCTGGTGTCACAACTACAGGTAATTAGAAAAGGTGAAAAGATGACTAATCTGCATGGTCTCCCTTCTTTGTGTAAACTACGGTAACTGAGGTTACAACACCCTCTTCTGGTCTTTTGACAAAACATTTTTTTGCATTAAGAAAGTAACCTGTCTAGGGAGATTTACCAGTGCATGGCCACCATTTTAGGATTCCTCGTTCTGTTTGTCTGTCTGCTATCATACACAGTCCAAAACAAACAAACCTGAAAGTAACTCTTGTCTGTAGAAGCTCCCAAAAGACCAAACCGTGTATAAAGGGGGGAATTCCATATGTGTATGTAAATACCCAAATGAATGGCCAGCTTGACTAGACCAGGAATCAGGGGAGAAGGGGTTTTCTAATTTGTTGGTCCAGTAGAAACAAGCATTAGTAATCTTATAGCATGCAGACAAATATATAAGTTAAAAAAAAGTAATAGTGGTGTATAGTGATGCTTAGAGGCCTTTTTATGATTGTGAATGTATTTTGTTGATAATTAAAAGGATTACAATACAGAAATATAATATATCAGTGGCGTGTTGAGGGTGGGATTACCAGTGCCCGGAATCCCCCCTTCTGCTGGCTCACTGTGTAATCTCCCCAATACCAGCAGACTAACATTTACATTAACTAACATTAACATATGCGGCACATACCTACATAAAAATTGGCAGTTCACACACAGGCCCAATCAGAACCAGACGTCATTGCGCTGTGTTGCTGTGTGCATGCACAATGAGCCAGCGTGAGTCGAATGTGTCAGAATGTTAAGAGTCGGTTGGAGTGCAGCAAAGTTGGTTGAAGGACCGTCTCTTGTGAGGAATGTCCCACTACCTCCAAGTCCAATTGAATATTTATTAACAAACTTAGTTAAGTAGACAGACTCACAGTTTTTTTAATTAAGTTTCCTTAAATAAAGATCCAATAGTGTTTGTCAATAAAGACAACTGAAAAGCTGCTTCCATATTCCTTCCTTTCTTTTTTCTCTGCCAGTTCTCCGTTGTCTTGGAATTGCTGGAAGAACCATCACCAATTTTGCATCTGCACACGATGCTGATGGAAACCTTACTTTTGATGTTTATTTTGATGAGAACATGAAGCCAATTGAAGAGAAAAACTGTGACTCAATTTGGTGAGCAAGACCCACATATACATATGTATCCCCATAAGTGCATAATATTGCTTTAAGAGAATCCACCCATAAAGTAAATGAAGTAGACTTAACAATTTATGTAATCTCTCAAACTGCACACTGTCACACAGACAAAAACTTGTGTGTGCCCAACATTTTATTTATACATCAATACGTCGTACTACTCATATTCCATGTGTGTATGCACACAGATAATATATATATTTATAGAACATTTTAAAAATGTTATTGTTTTGTTAAAAAAATGTGGTCAAAAACTGATTCTCATTTACCCTTCTGATTGTTAGACTGTCAGTCCCAAAAAGTTCACATAGTAACATAGGGCTATTTTTATAAAGGCATGGTATCGCTTTTTGGCATAACCATTGCGGTAGTTTACTACCATTAGTAGATTTAACGTTAAAAACCATAAAACCAAAGTAAATTTGTTGGGCACAATCTATTTCTCATAAATCTTTGCTGACAACTACTAATAAGAACAGTTCTGGATATGATCCCATAACAAAGGTTCCAGTACCTTCAATACCATTGATGTTAGACTATGTTTTTTGAATATTTGTATTACATTGGCTTTTTTCGAATCGAGCGGCACATCACCAGACAAAAGTGAATCTGAAAAGATAAGAAGAAACAATGGTCTAGATAAAATGTATTTCATCTGGTCCTGAGGCTTCATTGATATTAACTTAAGGTTCATACACACGTGCGATCACGGGACCATGTATGGCCACTTTATTGGCCGAAACGGCCGTTCGGTTGGGGATTGGTGCCCGACCGACCAGGCAGATCTCTGAACGAGCGTCCGCCCGAAACGAACGTTCGTACACAACCTTTAGTGTGACTGTTACCGTAACCATACCCCCTGTAAGCTAGAGTAAATATTCCTCTTTTATACCCTTCATATAATTACAGTCTCTGCTATAAGGACTCTTTATTGTTTACAGAGGAGAAAAAACAGTTTAGCTCATTAGACTTTTCGGCATCCTCTATAACCATCTTAGTTAGCCCCATTATTTAATGGTCCCAAATTCTCATTTCTGATCTTTTTTGGGGTTAGACTTGCTTTGTTCAACTACCCTTATTACAGCTAGTAAGCCTGAATTGCTAGAAAATAAACTGCAGGGAAACAAGCAGCTTTCAAATTCTTATCAGGGACTTCTATATTCCATTTGTTTTATTCTTTTAATAGCAAAAGATAAAGCTTCCAAATGTACCTGGATTCTCTGCTTATTCAGTGTTGGCCCACCGTGTAAGGCACCAGGTATTAATAATGCACCGTTCAGAAGGTCACAAGTTTAATATCCCAGATTTCCATATTTGTTCTATTATGATCTAAGCAAAAAATAAAGCTTCTAAATGTACAAAATTTTTCAGCTTATTCAGTGGTGGCTCACCTGGTAAGGTGCAGATTTTAGAGACACACAATTCAGAAGGTCAAGTTAAAATTCCCAGATTTACCTTTATTTTTTGTTTCTATTATGTTCCTAGTAAAAAAACAAACTACATGTACCAGAGCTCTATATAGTATCTCTGTTAGCCTAGAGGTAAGAGTAAATGAACAAGATGCAGGTTCAATTCCCCAGACTTAATATTATTTTTTATTTTTGCTGAAATAATAGTATTCTGTTTCTTACATCCATGCTATCTATGAAATAAACTGCAAAGATTACTTTTCTTTTTGTACTTTTTTTTTTAAATAAAAAGTAAAGAATTATATAATTGTTAAGACATTGAATGTGTTTGAAATCAAAAAACTGAAATCCCTGTTCTGTGTCAGGGAGAGGGAGGATCTCTGTGCTGTAATGATTGGCTGTCAGCTTCTAGGAAGCAAGGCTGCAACTTTCTTGTTTTGATCTGTTGAGCACCACAGAGCATGTACGCAGACACTTGGCTGGGGGTTTACCCAGCTAAGGTGGATTCTGGGAGCTGACCCCTAGTACTCACAGGTTGTTTTCATAAATCACCCAATGGCCACAGCAAAGGGAGAGGTGAGATGCAGCTTGTTGTACATTTGTGTGCTCTGTCTATTAAGACAATGTTGTCTAACTGAATACAATAGATATTTATTGATCAAGCACAGCAGATTATTTTTCATCAATCCTATCTGTGGCCAACGCATCTTGAATCTAAAAATTCCATTAGCGGTTTTTATTTTTAAAAGTAATGATCCTTTGTGTATTAAGACAAGCCATATAAGGCAAGCTAAAGTGAGTTTCCCCACAGTTTACCATGTGTGACTGTAACAAATTAAATCCTTATATATTTGTATTCCTGTATTTCTATTAAGGAATTACCATGTGTGGAATGACTGCTGGATGACACGCCCAGATCTACCAGCAGGGTACAGTGGTTGGCAGGCTATAGATGCTACCCCCCAAGAAACCAGCAATGGTAAGGCAGGCCAGGCTTTCTAATTTATTTTTCTTCTGGATCCATTGGGCTTCTATAGTAGTTCCTTGATCAGTTATTCCATGCACCTAGTTTTTTCACTTTTTTGCTGTATTTCAGGTACTTACTGCTGTGGCCCTTCCCCTCATCTTGCCATTAAGAATGGATTAGTGAATATCCCCTATGACACACCATTTATCTTTGCTGAGGTACTTTCATTTTGCTTAGTACTGCAAATGCGACACTTTAACCTATACCTGAATATAATGTTCATTTGCTGTGTTGGATTAAACTGCTTACTATTATTCCCTATTAAACCAGGATATGTGCACAGATATGTTTTCTATGCACATTTATGTGCATTACGCAGTGATTTAAAGTAATTGTTCACTGGAAGATTGAACTATTCCTTTAATGCATTGATTGAAGACTGGGGGGTTAATGAGTTATGCCTTACCTTCTGATCTTCAATCAGTGCCTTCCAGGAAGGAAGATAAAAGAAACTTACCTTTCGCACGATCCCCTGATGTCCCACTTACAGGTCCCGACTGCTTTTCCGATTCTGATTAACTATAGCGATCATGTACAAAAATGTGCGCCATAGTAAATAAAGACCAGGAAGCGTTTGGGAATTTTAGTGTGACATTGGAAGATCACGTTAAGTTTCTTCTATCTTCCTTCCTGGCTCCAGAGGCATTGATTAAAGAACGGAAGGTAAGGCATAACTCATTAACCTCCCGGGCTTCAATCAATACATTAAAGGAAAAGTTCACATTTGCAGTGAAATATTCCCTTTCCAGTGCATACAGGTCTGCAAAGAACGAGTGCACAGCTTAGAGGGAACACTTCTGGTTAAGCTTAATAGCATGTGCTTAATTATTCTATTCATATAATTATAAAAAAAAAAAGCATGCTATTTCTCATGGATAATCATGTATTTGGTGTTGTACAGGTTAACTGTGACAAGGTCTACTTCCAGAGAATTAATGGTGTTTTTAAGACAGTGCTTGTGGAGGAGAGAGTAGTGGGACATTCCATCAGCACCAAAGCAATTGGTTCAAATGCCAGAGAAGACATCACTTACCTGTACAAATATCCAGAAGGTAAACAAAATACACATCTACAGGTTAATGGAGAAGTCATTTGTGTTTTGTTAATATTTCAGGCCTACAGCTCATCAAACACCAATGTTTTCAGGGCAGTCTCTCTGTCTATGTAGAACATCTATCTAGCTTTTTCAATTGTCATGATTTTATTTTATTTTTTTATGTGAGTCCCTTGCCTTGTCAATTATTGGGTTTTATTCTGCTATATTATCAATACCAGTGTTAAGCAGTAAGCTTCACAGCCACATGTTATTTTGTGTCCACTAGATAATAAAATGTTTGACCTTGGAGGAGAATGAAGGTGATCTATTTGCTTCTTCAACAATCTGTTTGCTTTGCCAGTTCTATGTAAAAATTATTCAGTCAAATAATTTCCAAGGGGTGAAGGAGATAGTACTCCTACTTCCCATTCTGTTTTGTAGACAGCTATGTAAAAACACAGGGGAACATCACAAGTGCTATTTTCCCTGCAGTGTTTCATAACCCTAATGTGAACGTAGCCTTTTAGACCCGTTTAAGAGAACAGAATGGGACGTAGGAGTACTGTTTTCTACCTCTCTTGGAAAAATAGAGGGGTCTGGACATTCACTCTTAAAGGGCATGTCCACCCCCAAAACTATAACCCACTACTGGCCCCACTGTGTAGTGTAATAAAAATCCTTACATCCCAAATGGTTCTCCTGTAATGTCCCTGTAAAGTCCCAAAAACTGATCACCAGGAGCATGGCAGAGTCCATATAGGACTCTGCCTCCTGTGTCTCCTCCGGGAGAATTTTGCCATGCGCACTGCTGCCCTTCTCCCCCTCCTCCCTCTCCCTCCCTCTGCCACAGGTTTTCCTCTCCCTCCCCCTAGCACAAATCCCCTTTGCTGTAGTGTAGGGCTAACACACAAAAATGCAGACTGATGTAGCATAGCATTCAGAGAATATGTCTAAACATTACATGTTGATCATTAAAATGCATAACATCATAACACTTTCTAAAGGTTACAGCGATTGCCATGTGCTCTTATTACTTGACCTTACCATAATAGTTACACTATTGTAGTCTGATTTAATGATTGTTTTCTCTAGGGTCAGCAGAGGAGCGGAACTCAGTACGCACAGCTGCACAATATGGCAACAAATCTCTCGCAGTGGTGAATGTAGACGATGGAAATGATGTGACAATTACCATTGAGTCTCAGGATGGGGTCATCACGGGCAATGACATAAATATCCGTGTCTTACTGAAAAATTGCAGCAACAATCGCCGTTCTGTGTCTTTGACTATGTGTGTTGCTGTTATGTTTTACAATGGAGTCTGTAAAGAGTCATTTAAAACCGAAAACGGCGATTTGGTCCTGAATCCAGGTGAAGGTAAGATTTCTTTTTTAATAATATGTTTTTACCCCATTAATAATGGATCACAAGGAACTTTACCTTGTTACATACCATGCCCCACCCCCACATTAGAATGTAGAGTTACTACACACACTTACATACAGTAGCAATGTACAGCACCATAATTTCCATGCTTCCATAGTGACACTATATTTATTTATCTTTTTAAACAATTAAATGTTACTGTAAATCTTTTTAAAGGGCCAGTTCAGTGGAAATTATCAATATTTGTTAAATTGTTAGTTTGTGTAATTACTTCTTAGTTATACTACATATTCTCTCCCATTTTGAAAAATCAGTTGATTTCATACCCTTTGCTGTTCCCTGCTGTTGACATTAGTGAGCTGACATTTTAGGTTCTAACGGTCCTTCTTCCCAGAATGCACCACATTCTTGGAATGTTCCTAACAGTAATTTCTACTGATTGGCTGTTGGATGGGTCAAAGATGCTCAGATCTCTACTGAGCAACTGAATCAACCCAGGCGCTGGGTCATGGGCAAGACCATAACGTTCTCTACTAGGGGTCCTGCAAACAGGAAGTCAGTATTTCGGTCGCATTTATTTATACACAGACAAAATGCTGAATTGGCAGATTAAGGTCATTGGGATTAAAAAATACTGCTCTTTTTTTCTGAAAGGCATATGTATTTGCACTGAAATTCCCTATTAAGTAAACCACTCTTTCACTCATAAGAAATTTGTATTATTACCCGTTCACATGATCCTCTCACCCAGGCATGTTGATCTTTTCTTGATAATTGAAAAGTATAGGGATTCATTGTGTATTTTTTTCATTGAAACTCTTTATCAAATGTTTTATTTCCGTTCTGATGTAGTAAAAGCAGTGGGGATGCTGGTGAGGTATGACGAGTACTGTAAACACTTAGTGGACCAAGGAGCCATGATGTTCACAGTATCTGGAATAGTCAAGGAAACGGGTCAGAAACTTGCCAAACAGCACACATTTAGAACTCGTACTCCAGACCTTGTCATCAAGGTAATTTACCGTAAATGTCTTACATGAGATACAGTAAAAGGTGCCCTATATGATGTAATCCTGATGCTTTTGTATATAATTATAACACGTTGGCTATTAGTTGTAATAATTAATGTCATTGTATTTCAGGTCCGTGGGGAACCTATTGTTGGTCAGCAGATTGTAGCAGAGATTATATTCACAAACCCACTGCAAAAAACCTTGCATAAAGCTGCATTCCATGTGGAAGGGCCTGGCCTTCAAAGGCCGAAAATTGTACAAGTCGGGTATGTGAGCTTTACCTATGTACCCTTACTAGACACATCTCAGAAATTCAATACTTCCTTCTACTGGTCTGACATGTGTTTTGTCTCTCTACTGCTCTTCTGGCCTTTTCTATTCCATATTGCTTGGTTTACACTTTCGCCATCTCTTCCATCGTTTGCTTTTATTGGTTTAAAATAAAATAAAACATTTTCAAATAACTCGACATGTGTGGTTGGTTTCATTCAACTCATTTTTAAGATTATCCTGGTAATATAGACAAGTAATCATCCTTAACATTTCTTAAACAAATTCTAGCATCATAGTTTTATCTCTTTATAATAATATGCCAAGTACATTCCCATGATATAGTCTTATAAGCTATTCTGTTAAAAAAGGTAACTCAATTGAATGTGAACATTTGAGGCAAGGGGTCCATATTTTTGTAAAGAGATGCAGCAAATCATGCGTTATATGAAAGATTCATTCATTAATCATTATGTTATTAACCCTGAGGATCTCCTTCCTCCATTGTGCCCTATGTTCATTTTTGTTGCCAACATAATATAGTGTAGTAATTTATAAACTTGTTTATTGAGGCTTTTACACTTTTGATGTCCTTTTATTGTTCCATTTAACACTCTTGCTACCCAACACCCTTCTAATCTGTACTGTTTTCTTTGATGATACATGTTCTATTACTTTTAATGTACTTTTTGTAATTGTTTATTCCGTTTCATCTCTCTCACTCATGACATCCTCTTTATCTCCTGGATTGCTCCTTTACATTTGTAAACATATATTTTATCATTCAGAATACTGCTTTTTGTTGTTTCAAAAAGGTTTTTTAGAGAGATACCAGCTAGAATATTTACACTGTAGTTTTCTAGTTAATTTACTCTACACTTCCCTTTATGCCTTATTGTGTTTTTATGTTTTATTAGCTCATTTATTCTTTTCTTCCACAGTGATATTGGGCCTCTCAAGACTGTATCAATCACAGAGCGCTTCACACCTAGACGTTCTGGTCCTCGACAGTTCATTGCTTCCCTGGAAAGCAACGAGTTGAGCCAAGTACACGGAGTCACAGAAGTCACTGTACGAGAGTCCTAAATCAATTAGATGTTGATCCAAAACAGTCAGCGATAATCCAATTTATTCAGTATTATTACATAACACAAACACTGTGACCTCATGCTGAGAGTTCTTCTTGGTAACAAAGCATGGGTGCATATTCTGAATAGTGTATTTATTTCATGTGACATAAAACTGACCAATGTCTTTCTCTTTACAGAGCTAGACCTAATTATGCAAGACTTAAAGTTTTATTGCTTGTAAGACAAGTGTCTTATGCAGGGGAAAATCAACATTAATTTATAACACCCTCATTAAGAATATTTCATTTGTTGTCCTTTGTAGGATTTCTTTTGTTGCACAGAGCTTCAAGTATTAGCATGGCAGGTCTATTTGTTAAAGAGCTTACAGTCTATGGTTTAATGCTGGAGACAGAGGACCTGCCCAAAATCATGCAATGCTGACATATATGAAAGTGAACCTGGACTTCCCTTTATTAGTCCAGTATTGCGCACCAAAGAATTAATTGTTGAGAATCGCAGACACTCCCTAACATAATTAAATTAAATTTAACAGTGTTGTATTAGTAAGGGTGACACATTGAGACTGAAAGGCCTAATATTGCAGAACTATTTATATAGACTAATGTCGCATTTCAGCATAAGAAACATTTGGAAATTCATTACTATGACATCAATCCTCAGCCTGTAGCTCATAACAACTCTTGATAAACAAATCCCTATTATTACTGACAGTAATTAGTTTGTACTTTGGATGGGGGGCGGGGGAGTGTTCATAAGCAGCAACTGATTTCTCTAGATGAAAGATCATTATTTAATATTGTAACTATTTATATTTCTGTAAATATATACTGGCACATATCAGTCATTTTAGAGACTTTAAACAGTTAAAATAAGAAGCTAAAATATATTTTACCCACATTTTTTCTTGCTGCTTATTTTCTTGTTAGTTAATCCTAGAAATGTAATAAAATGAAGGAAATAACGGTAGATTCTCTTAAGAAATTTGTTATCCTCTAAGCAGGGCCCTAAGATCTCTACCAATGTTAGTGCATTGCTAATTCCCCCTCAGTTGTATATAGCTACATAATATGTCCTGCACGTAATGAATATTGTAGAATAGTATTTTATATTTTGTCCATGGGAAACAGTCTTTGTAATTATCTGCTGGGATCCTCTTGTATTTAAATCTAAATATGTGCATCTTTTAAATGCCTGAACTTTTCTCAGATATACAGTATACCTTTGATTGTATAAATAAATATTTTTTATTATTCATGAAACAATAATTGTCATTGTCATGTATTGAACGTCTCTAAAATGAAAACAGTCAAATAGCCAACAGATATAAAATATAAAAGCTACCAGTAATAACACAGCTCAAAGGGCAATTAGACTTTTATGATTTATAGACATTAAGCCCGCTACAATAACGGGCGCTAGAAGCACAAAGTGCCCCCTTAGTGTCCCACGGCAATAGTCCTCCTCTTTGTCCCAAGGCCAGAGTACCCTCTTAGTGTCCCAAGGCCAGGGGCCCCCTCTGTCCCAAATCCAGGGCTCCCCCTCTGTACCAAATCCAAGGCTCCCCCTCTGTCCCAAATCCAGGGGGCCCCCTCTGTCCTAAATCCAATGGCCCCCGTCTGTCCCGAATCCAGGGCCCCCCCTCTGTCCCAAATCCAGGGGCCCCTGTCCCAAGCAACCTTACCTGCAGTCTGTTTAATCGCTGTTCTCCCTCTGTGTGTTTCTCCCTCTAGTGGTGAGTTAATAGGAACTGCAGACACTCTCCCTCTAGTGGTGAGTCAATAGGAAATGCAGAGACTCTCCCTCTAGTGGTGAATCAATAGGAACTGCAGAGACTCTCCCTCTAGTGGTGAGTCCATAGGAATTGCAGAGACTCTCCCTCTAGTGGTGAGTCCATAGGAACTGCAGTGACACACACACGGACACAGGGACGCACACTTAGGGTTTTATTATATAGGATACTCTGTTTTCTATGTGTAATGAAAATCATGTGGATCAATCGATTCTTTTTTTGTTTCAGTACTAAAAACCATACAATATATAATCCTGCGCTGTGTATAATAAAGATGCATAATATTATAGCTCTAAATTAATCCATTTATTTATATCACAGTAAACACAGAACAACCAACCATAAAACCTAAAACCTACACATCAACTAGCAATCCCTTATATTATATAAATATATTTATATATCCATAGGAGATTGCTTTGAGTTTTTAGGAGTTACCAATGTGGTGGGGGTATATGATATTAGAGATAGAAACGTTGAATATGTATGTGTGTACTATCTCACTATTACCGTTTAAATGACCATCAGTAAATGTATAAAAAGAATAGCACAGACATATTAGGTACAACACAAAATATACAAAATACATAAACTTACTTACAGAGCTGAGATCCCTCTTTCAAAATGGAATGGTCAAATGGCAGCTTAAACCACACTCCTGTGTCTGCTCCATGTGAAAGAAAGTCTAATCCAAAACAAGTTTTTGTCTGCTACATAGGATGTGGTGTGTATTGTAATGGACATATACACCAAGGCTCCTTATATACCTCCTCCAGCCAGGTGGTGTCAGTGAGTTATAAAACACAAGACATCCCTGCTCTCTATGGATATGTGAAAGTAAGATTGTGGCGTTTGCTTTGGAGAGATATTGACTGCAACACAAGATCCTGTGTATAAGACCCTGTGTATAAAACCCTGTGTATAAGATCCTGTTTATAAGACCCCGTGTATAAGATCCTGTGTATAAGATCCTGTGTATAAGACCCTGTGTATAAGATCCTGTGTATAAGACCTCGTGTATAAGATCCTGTGTATAAGATCCTGTTACCACCTTTTGGGAGACAGATTGTTGGACAGACAATTTACCTTATTGGATACAAACTCTGAGGCAACAGATAAGTGTACACCAACTTACAAGGACACACAATATACAGGCCTGGTCAATATTCAAAGTGGTGCACCATAGACAGGGACACCTCTGATTACAGCACATGTTATGTGGGAACCTGTTTATGTGCCAGACCACCAGAGTAACCCACTGTGTTCCATGCTACCCATAACCCTCCCCAGAATGAGGGAAACTACTGGACGATCCGGGAGGGGTGGGATACCTGGTGTTGCAGCGGTGCTGGTAATACCATTTATTCTCCCTGTTTTCTTTGTATATTTGTTCTCTATAGAGGCTGCTACTGATAGTATTGATTTAAATCCTCCTGTCCTTGTACCTGCAGATGAAATGCCCCAATTAGACTCCATAGCTCTTCCAGGCCCAATTGCCAAACCTATTTTTAAACCTGATCCATTTGATGGGGTAACTAGGGAGTGGACTCATTGGCTAGAACAATTTGAATTGGCAGCCACTATTAATGGTTGGGATGAAGGTGCTCGCTTGCAAGTCCTTAGCCTTTTGCTTAGTGGTAAGGCCAGGCAGGTATACCAAGGATTTACCGTAATACTGAAATAAAAAACAGTTATCAGTTATTAAAAATTGCTCTGAAGCAATTTTTTCTCAATTAGATCTGTATAAGAGTATATAAAGGATAAATCCATTTCTTTAGGTAAACTGGGAATGAGAAATGTTTGTTTATACGTTAGATTATTAGGGCAATGCTATTATAATAACACGATGCTGTGAGGTACTTTCTGTTGCCATGGTGAATACTAATAAGTATTAACCTAGCATGTTTAGTTTCAACCACACAGTGTAGCAGGATTGCCTGGGTCTACTCTTAGACCTGCAGGATTATCTTATTTGGTTCCTCTGGAAGCTGGTGACTGTCTGAGTAACAGTAAACTTACATACATGTAAATCACCCCCCAAAACCCTAAATGGTAATAGTTTAAAATCTGAAATATATAAGTCTAACCTGAAATCCTGCACAATGTCCTGTTTCCCCGGTTTCTGCTTCCTGGTGCTTCCAGTTAGCAACTGTCATTATTGGATTTGGCAGTTTACATCACAGCCAATGACTGAATGTTAATCCCCTGTCTGCCTCTTCTGAGCATGCCCAGGCTCAGTACAGGCTCAGTACAGGTTTCTAAATTGCTCAATTTCCATGAGGCCTCCAAAAGCCTAGCAGACATACAGTAATGAATTCAAAAGGACAAACTATGATATATCAACATATTTTAAAGAGGCCATTCTTTCTAAAAGATGTTCTTATGAGTGTGGAGTTGTCCTTTAAAATATATCTAAAGTAAAGATTCTATATTCACTATATCCACACATAGCAAAACATACACACACATAATTTCCATTGTGCACCAACGGGCACACTTTTGCTAGTATAATATAATAATAATAAAAAAATAGAACCACTATATGAGATAAACCAACACCTGCTGGCAAGGTAAGTTGTATTGAGCTCAATAAAAGCAACATTTAGTTAACATTTATATTATAGTCACTCAGTGATCTCACTGAGTGACTTCCTGTATTCCACTGCCCCTCCCCCTGTCTCTCCCCCTCCCTGTATTAGTCATTTAAATAGGAAGCCCTGTTTATTTTTTACAAATGATGTTCGGTCCTTCTTTCTCTTTTCAATAGGAATGGTAATTAACAATTTATACACTAAACAGGGATTCCTATATAAATAACTAATACAGGGAGGGGGAGAGTGTATCTGTGTTGTTGTTCTTTCAGACATCCCACCCTGCAGAATTTGGCTTCCGGGCAGGGTGGGGAGAAGGGGGCAGAGCTGACTGACGTGACGTCAATGATGTAACAATGGGGGTGGGGCTAGGGTGGGCAGACAGCAATGATGTCACAAAGGGGGCGGGGTTATGGGCAGGCCACTACATGTGATGTAATTTACAACACAGAGGAGGTGTGGTTAGGGGGAGCATGACGTAAATTACATCACAGAAAAGGCGTGCCGAAGAAAAGAAGGTGTTCCAGAGGCGGAGCTGCTAGGTAAGTTCGGGTCGCAGGAGTTTGGGGCATCCTCGCGGGTGTGCGGGAGACCACCCCAAAATCCGGTAGACTCCCGCGGCTCCCGGGAGGGGTAGGATGCCTGTTCTTGAGTTTTTTTGGTTGGCTTTATGTATTATAAGAAATAATACCCTACGTACAGTGTAATATACGGATTTACTTCACCTCGGAGTTACATGCCCTGTATATATGGTCATGGAACTCCTCGGGGGCGTACTATCCTTATATTACACTGTAGGTAGCGTATTATGCCTTATATTATATTACTAGTTGATGTGCACGTTTTTGGTTTTATGGTTGGTTGTTGTGTACTGTGATATGAATAAATGGATTAATTTAGAGCTATAATATTATGATGCATCTTTATTAGACATAGCGCAGGATTATATATTGTGTGGTTTTTAGTACTGTGACATTGGGAGTTTGCACATAAAGATTCTTTATTTACTTTTCAGCGCGGCAGACGACTGTGAGCTTGGCGAATAATGCATGTATGCACATGTGATTTTGTACATGTGAGTGTGTGTATAACGCCACATCAACAGTCATTATTTATTCTTTTTTTTTAAGGTTTAGTTAACATAATTATTTTAGGCTAAAAGACAAAATATATTAAGTTCACCCTCTCCATACAAAACCCATCTAACAGAGAAACCGACACAACCACCTATACGAACTATGTACCCCCTTCTAGATAGTCACATATACATAACAAATCACATATATACACATATGGACACATCCATCTGTAACACTGGATATCTTTTTTTTTAATTTTAACCCTGAATATTCTGCCTGTACAAGAAGACAGCTAAGCCTCCTTTGAATGTGTTTAGAGTTTTGGCCAAAACAATGTTTTCCGACAGAGCATTAAATAACCTGTACTCACAGCAAAGAACCATGTATATTGCTTTCTCCATAAATTGTTTTACTGGGGTGTGGCATTGACAAATTATGACTGGCATTATTTAAAAATGATTGCCTGTTGTGTGCTGGTACAAGGTGTGTTTATTAAGGAGTATGTGCCTGAACTTGTCTCACTAAGTTTAATGTACTTAATCAAGAGCTACAGAATTCAATGTAAAAAGTACATCCTAATCCAGTTAGTTCATGTTGCAATTTGGTCACAGATAAAAGTCAGTCTCAGTCTCAATTATTTATATATAATCACTCAATAGCTATTCAAAACATACTTCCTGTTCAGTTTATTAGATCTATAAGAACAAGCTGTTCTTGTTATGTCTCTTCAAATCAATTTTTAATCAACAAATGGGTTTCTAGGCAACTTAATTAAACCTATTCGGATTACAATTTTTTACATCAGGGGAACCAATTGTAAAATACAGGAGAAAAATGTCATGCGCACTGCAGCCCTCCTCCCCTCCCTCTCCCTCCCGTTTCTCTCTCCCTCCCCCTAGCACAAAACCCATTTTCTATGGTGTAGGGCTCCCTCCCCGAGCCCAAACCGCTATAGTAATTTTTGCAGAAACTCCCCCAAACAGTACTTACATTACCTCTCTCCTCCAACGTTCTGGATAGCCGGAAGCCGCGTCCGTGATTGGCAGTTTCATGCACGCAGAGGGCCGGGACTGAACGTTGGAGAAGAGAGGTAATGTAAGTATAGAGCATGAGAGTTTATGCAAAAATTACTATAGAGGTTGGGGTTGGGAGCCCTACACTACAGAAAACTATAAAAAAAAATTTTTGGACATGCCCCAAGTGACACATTATATCTTAAAATACATAAGTTTAGGGGTTTTTTTGCTTATGTTTTTAGTTTTATAGTGTCATCAGCAAAGACAAAGTCTTTGCTCTCAATGCCCCCTTCTAAGTCATTTATAAGCAAAGGCGGCCCCAGTACGGAACCCTGAGGCACCCCGCTTAGAACTTTAGCTCACATAGATGTAGCTCGATTTACCACGACTCTCTGTTTGCGATCCAATATCCAATTCTTTATCCATGTACAAATGTTTTTTTTTCGAGGCCAACAGTCCTTAGTTTATACTATAGTCCCTTATGGGGCACAGTATCAAAAGCTTTAGCAAAGTATACTACATCTACTGCTAAGTTAGAATCTAAATTCTTACTCACTTCTTTATAAAAAAAACAAGTTACCACTGTAATCATGTGCTTACCCCTATACTCGCCCACATATTCAATGCCTCCCTTACATCTGGAATATTCCCTTCCATCTTTAAGCATGCCCTTTTTAAGCCCATACTTAAAAAGCCCTTGCTAGACTCCTCTTATCTAGCTAACTACTGACCAGTCTCTCTCTTACCGATAGCCTCTAAACTGCTAGAACGATTAGTCTTCTCCTGTATCACTAACTACCTTCATGCTCATAACCTATTGGATCCATTGCAATCTGGATTCCGTCCTTCGCATTCTATGGAATCGGCCCTGTGTAAGGTTGTGAATGATCTGCAGGTTGCAAAGGCCAATGGTCTTCCTTGACCTATCCTCTGCTTTTGACAGCCGATCATTCCCTCCTAATGCAGATACTTCACTCCTTGGGTATTCGGAATGAAGCGGCATCCTGGTTTCTATCCTATCTCTCTGATTGAACTTACTCTATCTTTTGCTAACATCACCTCTTCTCCAGTTCCTCTTAATGTGGGGGTACTGCAGGGGTCTGTTCTTGGACCCTTATTGTTCTCCCTCTACACTATATCTTCGGGTGATGTCATTAGCTCTTTTGGCTTCAAGTATCATTTTTATGCAGACGATACACAAATCTACTTGTCCACCCCTACAGTAACTCTTGACAATCAATCACGTGTCTCCGACTGCCTACTTGTTATCTCCTCCTGGATGTCTCAACACTACCTCAAATTATCTTTCTAAAACTGAACTGATCGTTTTTCCACCTAAACCTTGTCCTGTCCCATCTTTCTCCATCTCTGTTGACAATATCCCCATTTTCCCTATCCAACCGGCACGCTGCATAGGGGTAATTATTGACTGCTCTCTCTCCTTTTCTAACCACATTAACTATGTTGCGAAAACTTGACGCTTTTTTCTTTGCAATATAGCCAAAATCTGCAGATTTCTTTCTCTCCCGACCACCGCTATGCTTATGTATACACTCATCCTATCGCGCCTGGACCATTGTAATTGACTACTTACTGGTCTTCCTGCTTCCCGCCTCTCTTCCCTTCAGTCTATACTTAACTCTGCCACCCGTATTGTTTCGCTCTTTAATAAACCGGATCCCAAATCTCCTCTGTACCGGACAACAACCTGGCTCCCCGTTAAACAGCGCATTACATACAAAATCCTTCTCCTAACATTTAAATCCCTTTGCTCTGCTGCTCCTCCTTATATTTCTTCTCTAATCTCCACATATGTTCCTGCCCGTACCCTCCGCTCATCGCAGAACCAGCTCCTGTACAGACCCCCTACTCATACTGCTTCCTCTCACCTTAAACCTTTCCCCCTTGTGGCTCCCATCCTCTGCAATTCTATTCCCCTCACTCGTCACAAAGAAAGCTTAATAAGCAGGTTTAAATCTAGCCTTACATCCTACCTAGCTAGTAACCTGCACAGTCTATGATTGTTTTATTTGCACTGCATACATCTCACTCCAGCACTTATACCCACTTCATTGTATCTGTATGTTACCAACTTAACTAGATTGTAAGCTCTATGGGGCAGGGACCTCCTTTCCTCTTGTGGTAAAGCTCTAGCACTTCTGTTTATATAATTTATATATTTATATACTGAACTATCTATGTAAAAAAAAGCCTGAAAATAGGTTTTTATTAGAATATATTCCACTATTGTTCCCCATTCAAAGTTTAGAACTTTATTTATTATAATAAAACCCTAAAGCTGCGTCCGTGTATCTGTGAGTGTCACTGCAGTTCCCATGGATTCACCACTAGAGATAGAAGGTAAAATTGTGTCTGCAGTTCCTATTGACTCACCACTAGAGGGAGAAACACAGTAAACAAGCAAGGCAGAACACAGCAGTTACACTAAGGGGGCACTCTCGCCTTCTAGTGCCCGTTATTGTAACAGGCTTAGGGCCCTATTTATAAAAGATCGGTATCGTTATCGTAAAATACCGATCGTTATCGTAAAATAACGACCATTATTTACCGATAACGACCGGTATTTACCGATATCGTTAAATACCGGTCGTTATCGGTAAATAACGGTCGTTATCTGTAAAAACGTATCGTTATTTTACGATAATGATCGGTATTTTACGATAATGATAACGATCTTTTATAAATAGGGCCCTTAATTTCTAGTGTATTATAAAGTGATAGTGCAGCTTACCACTGCAAAAAATACAACACAGTATTTTACACAGAGGTGCTGTAGTGATACAGTGATAAAAAACAAACCATAGTCTATAGGACAAAAAAAGATCACAGACTCACAACTTAAATTGTGCTGCAAGTGCTGCCAGTCCGGCCCCCTGCTTGTATTTCCAACAGGTAGGGGAGCCGGACCAGAGGGAGGAGATGCCCTTAAGATAGACTCTTTAATGTGAAAACCCCATTCCCTAAACACTGAGAGCCACAATTGGCTCAGTGCATTGCCTAGAGGGGGCAATAAAGAGCAATACTTTAGACTGTGGCCACTCTATCAATGGAAAAGTGTTACAATGCAGCATGATTCACATGTGTTACCAGGCAGTTGTGCTCCACATTTCAATAATCTGTTATTAAGAGTGCATTTAATTCGCACTAAAATCAAATGTGCTCTGGAAATGGATCACAGCACATAGCATAGAGTGAAGAAATGCCTTTTAACAATAACTAACACATTTAGTAAAAAAATATGAAAAAATAACATCTAAAGCAAAGTATATGTTTGGTTGAGCAATCTCATACAGTGAGAACAGACAGTAAAGGTCCCATACAGGGAGAACAAACAGTAAAGGTCACATACTGTGAGAACAGACAGTAAAGGTCCAATACAGGGAGAACAGACAGTAAAGGTCCCATACAGGGAGAACAAACGTAAAGGTCCCATACAGGGAGAACAAACAGTAAAGGTCCCATACAGGGAGAACAGACGGTAAAGGTCCCATACAGGGAGAACAAACAGTAAAGGTCCCATACAGGGAGAACAAACAGTAAAGGTCCCATACAGGGAGAACAAACAGTAAAGGTCCCATACAGTGAGAGCAGACAGTAAAGGTCCCATACAGTGATAACAAACAGTAAAGGTCCCATACAGTGAGAACAGACAGTAAAGGTCCCATACAGTGACAACAGACAGTAAAGGTCCCATACAGTGAGAACAGACAGTAATGGTCTCATACAGTGATAACAAACAGTAAAGGTCCCATACAATGAGAACAGACAGTTAAGGTGGCCATACATCTATGACATTTTACTTACCCGACCGAGCGCTCAGGCAATGTTCCTTCAATCCTGCCGGAACCGCTTCTCCCGATCTTACATTCGACCGACATGCGATCGCAAAATGAATGGGATTTTGCGATCGCATGGCGGTCAAATATACGATCGTGAGAAGCGGTTCTGGCAGCATTGATGAGCATCGCGTGAGCGCTCGCTCTGGTAAGTAAAATCTCATAGATGTATGGCCACCTTAAAGGTCCCATACAGTGATAACAAACAGTAAAGGTCCCATACAGTGAGAACAGACAGTAAAGGTCCCATAAAGGGAGAACAAACAGTAAAGGTCCCATACAGTGAGAACAGACAGTAAAGGTCCCATACAGTGAGAACAGACAGTAAAGGTCCCATACAGTGAGAACAGACAGTAAAGGTCCCATACAGTGAGAACAGACAGTAATGGTCCCATACAGTTAGAACAGACAGTAAAGGTCCCATACAGTTAGAACAGACAGTAAAGTTAGAACAACAGTAAAGGTCCCATACAGTGAGAACAAATAGTAATGGTCTCAAACAGTGAGAACAGACAGTAAATGTCCCATACGTGATAACAAACAGTAAAAGTCCCATACAGTGAGAACAGACAGTAAAGGTCCCATACAGGGAGAACAAACAGTAAAGGTCCCATACAGTGAGAACAGACAGTAAATGTCCCATACAGTGATAACAAACAGTAAAAGTCCATACAGTGAGAGAACAGACAGTAAAGGTCCCATACAGTGAAACAGACAGTAAACCCATACAGTGAGAACAGACAGTAAAGGTCCCATACAGGGAGAACAAACAGTAAAGGTCCCATACAGTGAGAACAGACAGTAAATGTCCCATACAGTGATAACAAACAGTAAAAGTCCCATACAGTGTGAACAGACAGTAAAGGTCCCATACAGTGAAAATAGACAGTAACCATACAGTGAGAACAGACAGTAAAGGTCCCATACAGGGAGAACAAACAGTAAAGGTCCCATACAGTGAGAACAGACAGTAAATGTCCCATACAGTGATAACAAACAGTAAAAGTCCCATACAGTGAGAACAGACAGTAAAGGTCCCATACAGTGAGAACAAATAGTAATGATCTCATACAGTGAGAACAGACAGTAAAGGTCCCATACAGTGAGAACAGAGAGTAAAGGTCACATACAGTGAGAACAGAGAGTAAAGGTCACATACAGTGAGAACAAACAGTAAAGGTCCCATACAGTGAGAACAGACAGTAAAGGTCCCTTACAGTTAGAACAGATAGTAATGGTCTCATACAGGGAGAACA
Source organism: Hymenochirus boettgeri (assembly GCA_019447015.1). NCBI lineage: Eukaryota > Metazoa > Chordata > Amphibia > Anura > Pipidae > Hymenochirus > Hymenochirus boettgeri. Next base: position 263,146,034 of record CM033469.1, read on the forward strand.
GACAGTAAAGGGCCCATACAGTGAGAACAAATAGTAATGGTCTCATACAGTGAGAACAGACAGTAAAGGTCCCATACAGTGTGAACAGACAGTAACCATACAGTGAGAACAAACAGTAAAGGTCCCATACAGTGAGAACAGACAGTAAAAGTCCCATAAAGTGAGAACAAACAGTAATGGTCTCATACAGTGAGAACAGACAGTAAAGGTCCCATACAGTGAGAACAGACAGTAAAGGTCCCATACAGTGAGAACAATCAGTAATGGTCTCATACAGTGAGAACATACAGTAAAGGTCCCATACAGTGAGAACAGACAGCAAAGGTCCCATATAGTGAGAAAACACAGTTAAGGTCCCATACTGTGAGAACAGAGAGTAAAGGTCCTATACAGTGAGAACAAACAGTAATGTTCTCATACAGTGAGAACATAGAGTAATCATACAGTGAGAACAGACAGTAAAGGTCCCATACAGAGAGAACAGACAGTAAAGGTCCCATACAGAGAGAACAGACAGTAAATGTCCCATACAGAGAGAACAGACAGGAAAGGTTCTATATAGTGAGAGCAGAGAGTAAAGGTCCTATACAGTGAGAACAGACAGTAATTGTCTCATACAGTGAGAACAGACAGTAAAGGTCCCATACAGTGAGAGCAGAGAGTAAAGGTCCTATACAGTGAGAACAAACAGTAATGTTCTCATACAGTGAGAACATACAGTAACCATACAGTGAGAATAGACAGTAAAGGGCCCATACAGTGAGAACAGACAGTAAAGGTCCCATACAGAGAGAACAGACAGTAAATGTCCCATACAGAGAGAACAGACAGGAAAGGTTCCATACAGTGAGAGAAGAGGGCAAAGGTCCTATACAGTGAGAACAGACAGTAAAGGTCCCATACAGTGAGAACACACAGTAACCATACAGTGAGAACAGACAGTAAAGGCCCCATACAGTGAGAACATACAGTAACCATACAGTGAGAACAGGCAGTAAAGGTCCCATACAGTGAGAACAAACAGTAAAGGTCCCATACAGTAAGAACAAACAGTAAAGGTCCCATACAGTGAGAACAAACAGTAAAGGTCCCATACAGTGAGAACCAGTATCTGTTTGTTTGTTTTTCACAAACTGATAAAGTGTTGGCACACAGATACTGGTAAAATCATTGGCACAAATAGTTTGTGATTTTGGACCTCGCAACGTAATGACGTTGACAACATGTGACCTGCTTCCGTGTATGGGTAACATACACGTGGCACTTCCTCCCTCTTCATCTGGCGCAATGGCGCTGGTAATCTCAAAAAAAATGATATTTTCCCACAAGTTCTGCTGCTTTCCTGGTGAACAGAGAAGGTGCCGCTCTGCAACATGTTCTCATGTCGCTTCATGATTGAGACGGCCCTGTCTGAGTGTGTGTGCCTGTAGAAGAGAGAGTGTGGACATGCCAGTTTGTCTGAAATTGTGTGTCTGTAGGAGAGAGAGTGTGGACATGCCAGTATGTCAGAGTGTGTGTCTGGGAGAGAGTGTGGACGTGTCGGTATGTCTGAGAGAATGTAAGGTAGCAGTAAAAAAAAAAAAAAAGTGTTTTTGGGTGGGGGCATCCAAAATTTTGCTATGGGGCCCAGGGATTTCTAGCTATGCCCCTGCTTTCAATCTGCCAGAATCTCCCAAAAATTGCTTTAAATCTGCCAGTCTCACAGATTGCATACCATCTGCATCAGGATCACTTCATTAGGGAGGATAATAAATTGATTCTGATCTAAGCACAGCTCTGTGGAATGCATTTCTCATTAGTGTACCTATCGGAAAATAAACAAATAGAATATTTTATATATAAAATATTCTATACAATAACACACATTATGGATATATATCATTTAATAACGTATACCTGAAGACAGTCCCAAGAAGTTCAGTGGCGTCCCACGGAAGACGGTCCCCAGCAGTTGAGTGGCGTCCCACAGAAGACAGTCCCCAGAAGTTCAGCAGTGTCCTACAGAAAATGGTCCCAAGAAGTTCAGCGGCGTCCCACAAAAGGCGGTCCCCAGAAGTCCTGTGGCATCCCACAGAAGACGGTCTCCATAAGTCCAGCGGTGTCCCACAGAAGACGGTCCACAGAAGTCCAGCAGCGTTCCACGGAAGACAGACCTCACACAAGGGCCCCCACTCACAGACCCAGCAGCCCCCACTCAACCAGCCCCCACTCAGGACCAGAAGCCCATCCACAAACAAACAACTAGCCCCCACTAACGCTCTGCAGCAGCCCCAAAAAACCAAGGAGCTAAAACAACCAAGCAGCCCCCACACACAACCCCTACCCAAGAACAGTCCCCCCCAAGGCCTGACCCCCCGTACCTTAACCAAAAATGCTCCCCCAACAAACCAGACGGTCCAGACCAGTACTTACTCGGGCAAAGGCACAGCAGTTAAAGAGTAAATAATAATCACAAGCCAGAAACAGCCAGCCAGTCTGCACAGGCTCCTCCAACGTTCTGCAAAGATAACGGCTGTCATTCCCTGCCTGGTCCCCAGCATGACTTCAGCGTGCACCACACAAGGCGTGCAGTGAGAGCTCCTGCACTTTGTTTGGGTATGCCAAGGCAGTGGATACTTTTCAAAATCCACTAGCTTGGTTGGACAAGGATACGTGCTAGCCTGGACTTCCAAACTTTCCTCCTTTGCTTACACAAGCTCCGCCTCCCAAAATACATGCGGCGCTTCCTCTCTCTCCACCCGGCGCTCTGCAGCTTTGTCTCATTGTGGCTCATTAGCGAGACATCCCTGCCTGCTTGGGTAATTTTGGGAAAGTTGTCTCCCTGATTAATATTAGAATGGATTAGTATTAAAGGCTATCACTTTCCCCTGCCAACTGGCTTTTAACAAGGAGGGAAGAGGCCTCCTATCCAATGCTTAGTATGTTGGGGTGCTACTACCACATGTCTTAAGTAAAAACATGTCTTAAAGGACAACTCCACCCTCATAAGAACATCTTTTAGACAGAATGGCCTCTTTATAATATGTTGATATATCATAGTTTGTCCTATAAATTCATTACAGTATTCCTGCTATGCTTCTTGAGGTCTCATGAAAACGGAGCAATTTAGAAGCCTGTACTGAGCCTGTACTGAGCCTGGGCATGCTCAGAAGAGGCAGCTAGGGGATTAACATTCAGTCATTGGCTGTGATGTCAACTGTCAAATCCATAGCTGACAGTTACTAACTGGAAGAACCAGGAAGCAGAAACAGGGGGCACAGGACATTGTGCAGGATTTTAGGTTAGACTTATATATTTCAGATTTCAAACTATTACCATTTAGAGCTTTAGGGGGTGATTTACCTGTATGTAAATTTTCATTTTGGGGCTGGACTTGCCCTTTAAGTCCAATAAAGCCCTGAATCAATGAGTTTTTGCTATGGAATAGCTTTGCCGTGCAAAGATTGAAAGGAAAATTAAAGTACATTAAAAAAAAAAAATTGTCCCTTCTTGCTACTAGAGATTTTCGAAGAAGAAGAGTTCCTTTCCAAAATCGTGTTTTTAAAAAATAGAACCAAAGAGTTGCAAATACGAAAATAGAAGTCAATGGGAGATTTTAAAAAAAAAATCTAAAGGCAATTGTAAAAACTTAAATAAAAAAGCTATTTTCGAGGTTCCGCATTGAATATTTGATAATTTTAGAATATTCTGTTTCGAGGGCTTGCATATTCAATATTAATCCCATAGTCAAGTCTTTCCATCATGCATATATTTTCTAAATTGAATACCTGAAAATCACTAATTTTCGAATATTCGATTTGAAAATTTGCTAATTATCGAAAATACAAAAAAGTTTGGCGATGCGAAAATCAGAGTTTCATCAGAACTTTGTAACTTTCAGTTCTGAAAAAGAAGAGTTCTGTTTCGAGATCGGGTTTTCAAAATAGTCAATGGGAGATTTAAAAAAAAACCTTCTAAGTAAATTTAAGGTATAAAAAGGCAACAATAAAAACTTAGTAACTTTTGGAGCTGGGTTCGACTCGGAAATGGACATTCTGAAACCTGGTTGGACAGCTATCATGTATAATTTAAAAACCTTTGTGTGGCGCACCCTAGCAACATCAGTGTTTGTTAATTGCCAGGCAGCAAACAAGAAAATATTCTTTAAAATGCTGATGAAAAAACAACTAAATTTCATTATTATATTGTACATTTCACTTTGTATAATTTCCTATTTTTTATTTATTTGAAGCCTTAAAACTTTACATTTCTGTCTTTGTGGCTAGTAGCCATGCATTCAGAAACTGCAAAAATGGTTAATGTTCTTTTATTGCACATGCATGTAGATTACTTCATTTATTGTATTCTAAATACAGCAAAGAGCTTGTGTCCCTTTAATTCTGCTCTTCTAAATGTATTCTTAATAGAACTATGTCATTTGAGCTTGCAAGTTTTCAACATCTTGCACATCTTGCACTGATAACATTTAAGGAAGAATCGTGCCTGGAGGTTGGGTAAAATGGTTCTACAGTATGCTCATAAGCCAGCTTTCTGTACAAACATTAACTACATGGACATAAAATAAAATAGGGATGTATCTTTTGAGGTCATATTATGCCATGGTACAAACATCTTCTGTTTTAAAGGGACACTTTTCTATAAAGTGTCAGGAGAAATTATAATTAACAGGGAGGTAGGAGAGCATATGCCTAGCTCCCTGTGCACAGTACAACTGCAGCTAGCGGTGTAGCTAGCATAGATCAGCTGTCAGAGCGAGAAAATGCCACGTTCACCGGAAAAGGTTTGTACACACGCTCAATTTGCGAGCGAGCAACGGCCCCCGACGGCCGAGAGCTACACGTGACGAACGGCCGTTTCAGGCGAGAATCGTCCATGAGTATGCTTTCGGTCGGGGGTCGTTCATTGATCCGCCTGGCGCATGTACCGCTCAGCCGTCGGGGGTCGTTGCTCGCCTGAAAATTGCGACTGTGTACGAACCACAAGTGTACAGCTTCACAGCTCCAATTGTACTTCACAAAGTAAGGTATGAAAATGCTCTTCTACCTCCCTGTCAATTATAAACTTTCTTTAAAATAATAGTTTTTTTGTTTTTTTTTTAAATGTTTTTATTGATATCAGAGACGAGGGTTCACAGAATGAAGAAAATAAATGAGAGATTATAGCATACCATTGATTAGGCAACATCTATAAAAATAATACAGTAGAATTCTTGTGTATTCCACATTCCTGCGTGCGCCCGGGTGGTAGCTGTTTGTGGGATACATATACAATTTGCATATAAAATTAAACATTTAGCATAACATCTGTTTTCTGAAAATACCGTTAAACTCCGTCTCTGAGCTTTCTTTTAGTATTTCATTATTAACTTGGGTAATCTACCGCAATTAATTTGCGGGATTATAACATTAACATATTTAACTAATGCCTAGATGTTATTCTAATAGTAATAGCAATTATTATCGGTATCAAGTCGCCAGGGATTAGGTATAGATATCTTCGGATGGATAAGGGGTGAGCGGGGGGGGGGGGGGGAGTAGCGCGTGTGCTGACATGACTATATATGGTTATGGAGGTAGAGAGATTGGGGGGTTATGGTTTATGGTTTGTTCTTGTTCTGTATACCATACTGTCGTATGGAAGTGGTTGTGTATATGTTGTTTGATGTATGTTGGTAGGATATCAATAAAGCTCTCCCAGAGTTTGAAAAATTGTCTGACTTTGTTTTCTTTGTCTAGTGTTGCTTCCACCCAGTCCATTCGGAATAGGAATGATAGTTTGATTTTAAATAGTTTCATGGATGGTGGGGTGGGTGTTATCCATAGTTGGAGTATTGTTTTTCTGGCTGCGGCTGATATGATAAGGAGTAGTTTCTTTGGTCCTAGTGTAATACGGGAGGTTTGTGTATTTGCGTGTCCAAAGATTGCCCAGAGTGGTGTTAGAGGGACATTGTTTATTAAATGTTGTGTGGAGAATGTTGCTACTTGATTCCAAAAGTCTTGGATAACTGGGCAGGACCACATGCAATGGAAGAGATCTGGTTTAGGATCCCTGCATTTTGGACACAAAGACTGAGGCAGACCCCTGATCCTCCCCAATCTATATGGTGAAATGTAGCCCCTGTGCAGTAGTTTCAGGGTCATTTCATGGTATGAGACTGCTGGAAGATATTTTGTGTGTAGACTTATGATTTCCTGTGTGATGTTTTCTGTTAGTGTGGGTATGTCTTGTTTCCAGTGGTCTATTTTTTGGTGGATGGTTTGGGCGTTTGTGTGATGTTGTAAGAGTTTGTGGTAGTTAGATAGGGAGTTCAAGCTTTGTTCCGGGGAATGGAGGAGTGTGTCTATTGGGTTGTTCCAATCTATTTCTTTTAGATGAGAGATCGATATTGAGACATAGCTGCTGGCCTGTAGATAGTGGAAAAAATTTGGTCCTATGATGGGGAATTTGAGTTTTGCCTGTGAGAAGGATAATGGGTGTTTGGTATTTGTGTCTATTAGTTCTCGAATTGTTTTTATTCCTTCAGCTTTCCATCTGTAAAATATTGTGTGTGCCCTCCCCCCCTGGAAATCTGGATGATAAGTAAATGGTAGCCATAATGAATGGAATTGTTTTAGGCCCATCATTGGGCGAGCCTTGTTCCAGGCTTTCCAGCCTGACATCAAAAGAGGGTTGTTCCTAGTCTCCTCTGGCAGGTCCATGAAACGGGTGTGTAACATCGAGGGCAGAGACTGGAGGCCGCACAAGTGTTGGTCTAGGGTAGTGTGGGTGTAGTTTGAGGAGGCGTGCAGCCAGTCCCTAACTATTCTGAGATGGGAGGCTATGTTGTATAGTTCGACGTTTGGAAAGCTAATGCCTCCTTTGTTTTTGGGCATCATGAGTGTGTTGAAGTTGATTCGTGAGGGTTTGTTGTGCCATATATATTTGCGGAAAGTGGAGTTTATCTGTTTTAGGTCTTTTCGGGTCAGGAATAGCGGTAAAGTTTGTAGTAGATACAGTAGTTTAGGGAACAGGATTATCTTTATAAGATTGGCTCTGCCTGTGAAGGATAAAGGGAATTTCACCCATGCCGTCAATGTGTTTGTCATTCGGGTTATAAGTGGGGGGATATTTTCCGAGTATAACTGTTCAATTTGTCTGGGCAGGCGGACTCCTAGGTATGTAATGGCTGTATTGGCCCATTTGAATGGGAGGTTCTTTGACCAATTTGGGGGGTCCGTTGTTCCCAGGAGGAGCGCCTCTGATTTGTTGTAATTGATTTGCAGTCCCGACAGTCTCCCAAACCGTGACAAATCCGTTCATTATGGCTGGTGTGGATCTGGTTGGTTTGGATATAAATAGGAGGATGTAGTCTGCATATGCTAAAAGTTTCAAAACTTCTCTGCCCACTTTGATACCTGTGATTTGTCTATTGTTGGATATAGTTCTGAGTAGTAGGTCTATGCTGAGGTTAAATAGTAGGGGGGAAAGTGGGCATCCTTGCCTAGTTCCTCTGTCGGTCTGGAATGTGTGTGAGTTGGTGTTGTTGATTAGTAGGGAGGTGTTTGTGTTTTTATGAAGGAATGTAATTAGTCTGATAAAATTGAGTCCAAAGTTCCGTAATGTGAGGATTTTATGTAGGAATTCCCAGGAGATCCTGTCAAAAGCTTTGTCGGCATCCAGACTCAATAGGACCTCCTGGGAATGAGATTTGGTGGGGTAGGCTGATATGGCGGCTAAAGCTGTGCGGATGGCTTTGGTAGTGTTTCTGCCTTTGGTGAATCCCAGTTGTGAGTCTGTGATTAGGTTTGGCATGATGTGGCTAAGCCTATTTGCCATTATTTTTGTTAAGATTTTATAATCTTGGTTTAGTAATGATATTGGCCTATAGGATTGGACTAATAGTGGGTCTTTGTTTTGGTTTGAGGAGTAGAATGGTTTGGGAGTCATTAAAACTGTATATGGATATCTTGGCTGAGTGATGTTGTATAGGTCTGTGAGGGTGGGGAGTATATGGGGGTTTAGTAATTTGTAGTATTCTGCGGGGGGGCCGGGGGTTTTGGTATTATGGAGTGTTTTGATGACTTTGGAGATTTCCTGTTGGGTTATTGGACGATTGAGTGATTCTTGTTGTTCTGATGTTAGTTGGGGGAGGGAACATGATTCTAGGTATGTGTCGGCATCTTTGGATGAGGTTGTATGTGGTGTGTATAGGGATTGATAGTATTGTAGGAAGTGTTGTTGTAGTTCTGGTTGTGTGTTTATTATTTGGTTTGTGTCGGTGTTAAGTATTTGTAATATAGGGCATTGAGAGCGTTGCGGTTTAGTCAGTCTAGCTAGTAATGTGCCTGTTCGATTGCCCCACCTGTGGTATTTGTTTCTTCTGGCGTCAACTGCCCAGCGCGCCTGTCCTAGGAGGTATGTATCTAATAGGTTTTTTGTTGATGTGTATCGTTCCTTGTTTGTTTCTGTGGGGTCATTGATATATTGGCTGCACGCCTCCCGAAGGCTACGGTCTAATTGGGAGTATTTTTCCCTGTGAACTTTTTTCTTGTGTGAAACATATGCTATTATATGGCCTCTCATCACCGCCTTAGAGGCCTGCCAGAAAAGAACCGGGTCTTCGGTGTGGTCTATATTGTCATCTATGTAGTTTTGCCATTGAGTGGTCATGAATATCTTAAAGTCTTCAAAATTGTATAGGTAGGCTGGAAATCTCCAATGGTTTGAGCGTGTAGTTTGTGTATTCAGGTTTATTGATAGTTCGACTGGTGCGTGGTCTGATATTAGTATGTTATTTATGAATGTTTTGATATGTGTGGGAATAGGTCGTTAGATATTAGATGTTGTCAATGCGTGAGTGGTGAGTGGTAGAGTAGAAGCTGTATAAGTTTGGTTGTTGGGTGTTGTAACCTCCAGGGGTCGCAGAGACTTAGTTGTGTGATCATTTCCAGGAGAGGAGGTGTAGTGATTGGGGTCAGTCTAGGGCCCGCTCTGTCCGTGGTGTTTTAGGGTTGTGTTGAAGTCTCCTCCAATAAAGGTTTGTCGGTGTGGTTTGGCCAGCAGCTGTCTCAAGAGGTCAGAATAGAACTCTGTGTTGTTTCCCATTTGGGGCGTAGATATTAACTATGGTGTATATTGTGCTTTTTATTTCTAGGTCTAAGATCAGGAATCTGCCCCGGGTCCTCTATCGTGTCCATTATTGTTATTGGTAGTTCTTTATTAGTATGGCCACTCCTTTGGATTTTGACGTGTGAGAGGCTGATATACAGTGTGATATCCATGGTGCTAATTTGGAGTTAGATGTAATTGGTATGGTGGTTCAAAGTTGACAGAGGTAATCGTGGGAGAGCGGTAGATCAGCCGTATTGTGGTTCAGAATGGTGTACTTTTGTAGATGGAGTTCGTTTGATGAATGGGGGTTTGGGCGGCCCCGTATTAGACCTTGTGATTGTTTTTGTCTCCCCTCTTTGTATGGTTTGAGCAGCGTTCGACCCAGTGTGGCTTTGGGGGGTTCAGATATAAGTCGGACCGGCGGTCTTTAGGATGCTGTATGGTGTGAGTTCACTCCTGGGCCCTGGGTGACGATCTTTCTGATTTGCTCTGAGACCGGGAGTTGTTTTGTGGGTAGGGGCGGTGCAGTTCCGTGGCTTTGGTGGATTGAGGCCTGTGGCTGTTTTGGGCCTATGCGGTCGGGCTTCCAGGCGGCACGTGGTGGGAAAGATTACCGGTGTGGCAGGCCAGGTTCGTATGAGTTCGTCCTGGGGTGTCGGGGACCTGAGAACTCTCCGGGTTCAGTGGCGGTCCCGGAGCTCCAGAGCCAAGTAGGCCCCTGTTTGTTTGAGGCCTCACTTTGGGCTTGGGGGCGTCTCGCTAGGTTAGCAGCTGTGGTCCTGTGGGTCACCTCCGTGGGGTCAGGGCCACCGTGGGGTCAGGGCCACGCGGTCTCTGCTCTGCACTAGCTGGGCTGCGGTTGTGTCTCCACCGGGGCCTCAGTACCACTCTGGGTCAACAGTCAGTTCCACATACCTGAGGCCTCCGGACCTGGAGTTGGCATCAACCGTGGGTGTCCCTGGGTTTCTGCGTCGTGGTTAGCCTTCTCGGTGTGGGCCCTTCGTTTCGGTGTCTGGGTTCCGGCCTTTGTGTGCAACGAAGCCGTGGGAGCTTCAGGTGTTGGCGGTGAGTTTGTGTTTAGGATTTCGGCCAGTTAGCGGGTGTCGGGATGTTGTTCCCGTCAGTCCGGCCCGAATTCGGGGGATGTGGTGAAAGAGCAGCCTCCGGTATCTGTGGTGGCTGCCAGCTGGGGCAAGATGTACTTCTGCCCCTTTTTTGTTTTAAGTTGTGGTTTTTTCCTTTTTTTTATCTTTCTTTGGCTCGGGAGATGTGGAGCCTCTGTAAAATGCAGCCGCTCTCAGCGTCCCGCCCCCCGGAAGTCCTAAAATAATAGTTTAGTGCCTCTTTAAAAAAAAAACCAAAACTTTACTATATTCTAATTGTAAATGTAATTCGCAAAATGTACTCTAAATTAGCTTTTAAGCAAGTTATTGCATAACACAAAAGCATTGGTTATCTTTTTATATGATAAGCACTTGAAGTCACACAGAAGTCAGGAGGGCGAAAGCAAAATGACTTTGACATCTCGTGGCTATTATATATATATAACCTTGATCCTTGTGCTATAAAAAGTATTACATAAATCATGATTATTACAGAGTTCTAAGCATTTTTTTTGTATTGTATAAAATGCACGTAGTTTAAATATTATTTGTGCTTAATAAATTAGACTTTAAAAAGGGCTTTATAGTACCTACTATACATCAAAATAATTATTTTATCATTACGGTATATGTTGCTTATTCAAGCATAATATCCACAAGATACACTCCAAAAGGATGCAAAGCATTTCCTCTTCAACAGGATTTGCAAATGGGCGAGAAGTTAATATACTACAACTAGATAATTTCATTTCAATTTGTTGAAGCTTTTGTAAGCGAAAACACCTTTTCTTTCCCATCGGCTTCCTGTGTCATGAGAGCGCTTTGTCCTAATGTTGTTAGACATTATTCTGACTCAGCTTTGAAATGGAAACATTACATTCAATTTACTATAGAAATGAATTGCCTGGAATCCAAATCTCACTCTTCAGCCATTCAGTACAACAAACATTAATTATCTGTTGTATTCAATTAGATCAACTGGACTTGAAGTTTAGTTCTTGAAGACGTTTCGCTAGTCATCCGACTGGCTTTCTCAATTCAGAATGACTTGTACAAGAATCTGTGGCAATTATGTACCCCTGGAAAGTCCCAATTAGCATATCACACCAAGTGTTAAGGGCGTTATTGGATATATATATATATATATATATATATATATATATATATTATATATATATACAAGCAAAAGTGTGCCCATTGGTGCACAATGGAAATTATGTGTGTGTATGTTTTGCTATGTGTGGATATAGTGGCTATAAATCTTTACACAGGTTATTTTAAACTGTTACTCCAGACAGTCCACCAGCTCCAGAGGAACCAAATAGGATAATCCTGCAGGTATGAGAGTAGACCCAGGAATCCTGCCACACTGTGTGGTTAAAACTAAAGATGCTAGTTATACTTATTAGTATTTCACCACGGCAAGCGTTGATGGTATCTCAATATTATAACGAAATACCTCACAGTTCATGTTATATAATAGCATTGCCTAATAATCTAACGTATAAATAAACATTTCTTATTCCCATTTACCTACAAAATGGATTTATCCTTTATATACCTTTTATACAGATCTAATTGAAAATTATATATATTGTATATTGTGTGTCCTTGTAAGTTGGGTGTAGCACTTATCTGTTGCCTCAGAATTTGTATCCAATAAGGTAAATAATGTGTACACAGGATCTTGTGTTGCAGTCAATATCTCTCCTAACACACACACCACAATCTCATTTTCACTTTCTGTCCTCCTAGCCACAGAGAGCAGGGATATCTTGTCTTTTTTACTCACTGATACCACCGCACACCTGCGTCTTCTCACACATCCTGTGTAGCAGACAGAAACCTTTTATTTTGGATTACACTTCCTTTTTATATGGAGCAGTCACAGGGGTGTGGTTTAAGCTGCATTTGAACATTCCATGTTGAAATAGGGATCTCAGCTCTGTAAGTAAGTTTATGTATTTTGTATATTTTGTGTTTGTACCTAATATAAGTCAGTGCTATACTTTATATACATTTACTGATGGTCATTTAAATGGTTAGTGAAATAGTACACACATACATATACAACTTCCTATATGTAGTAATACATACCCCCACCACATTGGTAGCTCTAAAACTCAATGCATCTCCTATGGAGATATAAATATATTTATTAAGGGATATATATAATATAATATATATATGATATATATAACATAGAAAACATTTCAATTCACTTCCTAGGCCCCATACAATATCATTTATTTGCACACTGGCCACACTGGCATACTTTAATAACAGAAGGGTTTTAGTATACATTACTGTGATCACATTACCTTAGCAAACTTTTGCATTTCTCAGTATCTTTTCTATGTTTGTATAAATGTTTGAGACCAGATCAGTAGCACTTTCTGCTAATGTAGTTGTAAATTAGCCTAATTGGAGTGCTTCCACAATCCGACAATCCGTGTATTGTATATATATATATATATATATATATATATATATATATACATACAAATATATATATATATATATATATATATATATATAATATATATATATAATACAGACTGTTTCTAGCCAAGTTCTTTTAACAAATATGTGTTCTCATTTTGAAAAGCACAATAGCCTTTCACAATGAAAATCATTGTTATTTACTTTCGCCAGCACAGTATTAAAACACGTCAAAGGATTGCCAGTTGTTGCTATAAAAACAGTTGTTCTGTACACCAGATTTACAATGGAAGAATATTACATTTCAAGTTCCTTGCAATTGATAACTGTAATAATTGGCCGGGAGCCGAGGTACTTACAGTACGCTTTAGAGGAGCAGATAATCCGGAAAATGCAGGACAAGGCTGCTGGGAACAGAAGGCTGGAATCTGGAACAAGGTGCTGCTGGACTGTAGGCAGGATTCTGACGGGGTTGGCCCTTTATTTGCTAATTTGTGTACGGCAGTTCTGAGCTTTCCAATGGGCCGAAGAAGCACCTTCACCATTGGCCTCAGGATCGCTTGGAACTGCCCAAAAATTTCCCTAGCCCGCTGTCATCTCCCTTTACTAAAAGTATAGGGAGTCAGTTATTGAAAGGTTGAAGGAATTTGCAGAATCTCTATGCTGTGTTAGTGATCCTCAAATAATTACAAACAGAAGCCTTGCCTTTTGGTTAAAATGTATGACCAAAAGCATTTTAGCAGACTCTACCACTCTTAAGGCCCAGGCAATGTTACACTAGGTACAATATATTGGTTCGGTTTGGGTAGAAATATTTTTTTACTTCTTTACTGCAATTGACATGCTTTATTTCAATTTTTAATTTTAATATTTAAGGTGCCATTCACTAGTATACCTGCGAACAAATTTGACTTTTTAAATCTCATTTGATGAAATGTATGGTGCGCCAATGAATATTCCTAAATGCTTTACAGACAATGATAAATAATACAGTACTTGAACTATTTTAAAAATCAACTGGTTGTCAACATCATAAAAAATATCCAACATATATATTTCCCAACATTTTGGAAAATATCTTTACAAAGAATTTTGGCAGGGTTTTAATAAAAGTTCTTATTGTTAAAAATGGTGCTAAGTTTACTCCAACCAATCAAATGTTACCTTTCAAATGATTGGGCGATTGAGTGATTCTTGTTGTTCTGATGTTAGTTGGGGGAGGGAACATGATTCTAGGTATGTGTTGGCATCTTTGGATGAGGTTGTATGTGGTGTGTATAGGGATTGATAGTATTGTAGGAAGTGTTGTTGTAGTTCTGGTTGTGTGTTTATTATTTGGTTTGTGTCGGTGTTAAGTATTTGTAATATAGGGCATTGAGAGCGTTGCGGTTTAGTCAGTCTAGCTAGTAATGTGCCTGTTCGGTTGCCCCATCTGTGGTATTTGTTTCTTCTGGTGTCAAATGCCCAGCGCGCCTGTCCTAGGAGATATGTATCTAATAGTTTTTTTGTTGATGTGTATCGTTCCTTGTTTGTTTCTGTGGGGTCATTGATATATTGGCTGCACGCCTCCCGAAGGCTACGGTCTAATTGGGAGTATTTTTCCCTGTGAACTTTTTTCTTGTGTGAAACATATGCTATTATATGGCCTCTCATCACCGCCTTAGAGGCCTGCCAGAAAAGAACCGGGTCTTCGGTGTGGTCTATATTGTCATCTACGTAGTTTTGCCATTGAGTGGTCATGAATATCTTAAAGTCTTCAGAATTGTATAGGTAGGCTGGAAATCTCCAATGGTTTGAGCGTGTAGTTTGTGTATTCAGGTTTATTGATAGTTCGGCTGGTGCGTGGTCTGATATTAGTATGTTATTTATGAATGTGTTTGATATGTGTGGGAATAGGTCGTTAGATATTAGGATGTTGTCAATGCGTGAGTGGTGAGTGGTGAGAGTAGAAGCTGTATAGTTTGGTTGTTGGGTGTTGTAACCTCCAGGGGTCGCAGAGACTTAGTTGTGTGATCATTTCCAGGAGAGGAGGGGGTGTAGTGATTGGGGTCAGTCTAGGGCCCGCTCTGTCCGTGGTGTTGTTTAGGGTTGTGTTGAAGTCTCCTCCAATAAAGGTTTGGCGGTGTGGTTTGGCCAGCAGCTGTCTCAAGAGGTCAGAATAGAACTCTGTGTTGTTCCCATTTGGGGCGTAGATATTAACTATGGTGTATATTGTGCTTTTTATTTCTAGGTCTAAGATCAGGAATCTGCCCCCGGGGTCCTCTATCGTGTCCATTATTGTTATTGGTAAGTCTTTTATTAGTATGGCCACTCCTTTGGATTTTGACGTGTGAGAGGCTGATATACAGTGTGATATCCATGGTGCTAATTTGGAGTTAGATGTAATTGGTATGGTGGTTCAAAGTTGACAGAGGTAATCGTGGGGGAGAGCGGTAGATCAGCCGTATTGTGGTTCAGAATGGTGTACTTTTGTAGATGGAGTTCGTTTGATGAATGGGGGTTTGGGCGGCCCCGTATTAGACCTTGTGATTGTTTTTGTCTCCCCTCTTTGTATGGTTTGAGCAGCGTTCGACCCAGTGTGGCTTTGGGGGGTTCAGATATAAGTCGGATCCCGGCTGTCTTTAGGATGCTGTATGTGTGAGTTCACTCCTGGGCCCTGGGTGACGATCTTTCTGATTTGCTCTGAGACCGGGAGTTGTTTTGTGGGTAGGGCATTCGCCAAGTCCCACAGCCTGCTAAAAGGATGGACGCTGGAAAAGTGGCAAAAGGTGGATTATTCAGATGAATCTTCTGTTGAATTACACCACAGTCGCTGCAAATATTGCAGGAGACTTACTGGAACCCGCATGGAGCCGAGATTTACCCAGAAAACAGTGAAGTTTGGTGGAGGCAAAATCATGGTTTGGGGTTACATTTAGTGTGGGGATGTGTGAGGGATCTGCAGGGTGGAAGACAACATCAATAGTGTAAAATACCAAGAAATCTTAGCTAACTCATATATTCCCAACCATAAAAAAAGGCCAAATTCTGCAGCAGGATGGTGCTCCATCGCATACTTTCATCTCCACATCAAAGTTCCTTAAGGTGAAGAAGATCAAGATGCTCCAGGATTGGCCAGCCCAGTCACCTGACATGAACATCATTGAGCAAATGTGGGGTAGGATGAAAGAGGAATCATG
Source organism: Hymenochirus boettgeri (assembly GCA_019447015.1). Lineage (NCBI taxonomy): Eukaryota > Metazoa > Chordata > Amphibia > Anura > Pipidae > Hymenochirus > Hymenochirus boettgeri. The sequence continues at coordinate 263,161,848 of CM033469.1, forward strand.
GAATATGAAACCAAAGAATATTGATAAACTCTGGGAGGCATGCAACATTTTTTCTTGGCTATTCCTGATGATTTCATCAATAAATTGTTGCCAAACCGCATGGATGCTGTCCTTCAAGCTCATGGAAGTCATAAAAGATATTAAATTTTGATTTCACAGCACTACGCTGACATATTTTTAGATTGGCTGTAAAGTAGATTATTTTCTGTATAGGCGACTACACTTTTGTCTTGCAACATTTTGACCTTTCTGTCTTGATTAAATGATAAATCATTTTTCAGTGAAAAAATTTTTAACAGTACATTTAATATTATTTGGGAGAGCTTTAGCTTTTCTGGATTTGACAGTTGACATCACAGCCAATGACTAAATGTCATTGAAACAATATTGGGAGGTAGGAATTACCAATCCTGTATGCCTGTCCTATGTATTTTTCAGTTTAAAGGGCAAGTCCAGCCCCAAAATGAATACTTACATACAGGTAAATCACCCCCTAAACCCTAAACAGTAATAGTTTGAAATGTGAAATATATAAGTCTAACCTGAAATCCTGCACAATGTCCTGTTTCTGCTTCCTGCTTCTTCCAGTTACCAACTGTTGGTTATGGATTTGACAGTTGACATCACAGCCAATGGTTGAATGTTAATCCCCTGTCAGCCCCTTCTGAGCATGCCCAGGCTCAGTACAGGTTTGTAAATTGCTCAGTTTCCATGACACATCCAGAAGCATAGCAGGCATACAGTAATGAATTCATAGGACAAACTATGATATATCAACATATTTTAAAAAGGCCATTCTTTCTAAAAGATGTTCTTAAGAGCGTGGAGTTGTCCTTTAACTTTTTTTAATTAACTTCATACATGATAGTTATCCTTTAAAGGATAACCCCACCCTTTTAGAACATCTTTTAGAAAGAATAGTCTCTAAAATATGTTGATATATCATACTTTGTCCTATGAATTCATTACTGTATGCCTGCTATACTTCTGGATGCCTCATGGAAACTGAGCAATTTAGAAACCTGTACTGAGCCTGGGCATGCTCAGAAGAGGCAGACAGGGGATTAACATTCAGTCATTGGCTGTGATGTCAACTGTCAAATTCCTTACTGAAAGTTGCTAACTGGAAGAACCAGTAAGCAGAAACAGGGGAAACAGGACATTGTGCAGGATTTCAGGTTAGTCTTGTATATTTCAGATTTCAAACTATTACTGTTTAGGGTTTTTGGGGCTGGACTTGCCCTTTAAGTTATAGTTTATATGTGCACCCACTTGTATCTAGTTTATACAGATCGTTATTTGGAACATTACTCAATCATTAACTCAGAAATTTAGCTGTGCAATATAGTTTTTTTTCTCAAGGCCTCTCTGTCTATGGAGGGAGTTTATATTCTATTTCCACATTATTCAGAAATGCATTGTACAGAACTATACTGAGATCATGGCAATGCATTATCATCCTTTATGTTAAGCATGGGTACACACCAGCAGATTCTTCATCCCAGCTGAACGTTCGCCACAAGCAAGCTTTTTGCCTGGACCAATCACTGTCGGTCGCGGCCTACAGGTGACAATAACAGATGAGGAATCTGTAATCAATGGTTACATGCAGCTTAGCATGAAGGGGGATGTGAAACACATACAAGCAACCTAGTTAGCATGTGCATAAGGTGTTTTTCGTCTGTGACCAGAAGCAGAAGTCAACACTAGAAAGTATAAGTATATTACAGATTTCCAGTAACCTTTAAATACTATACAAATTATTTTAACACTAAAAGGCTAATTTCAGAGATGAGAGGCATATAGTTTTACTAAGTGATAAAGTAATAGGATCTCTTGCCTTTGTATTTTAGTTTTTTTCTCCTTTTAAGGATTTATTATGTTAACATTTATATGCTGTTCATAAATCAATATTGACAGGACTGTTTTTTACATTTTAATTGTACTGATAATAGAACTCATTATAACCAAGCTTCCTTATATTTTCCCATTTTTAGTGGAGATCTGCATACTCTAAAATCATACTTCTACAAGCTAAACACATTCCTGAAAATGTGCACCAGTCCGCCCAGAAAGCTTTCTTATCATTGTTTCATCATGGTTGTCTCTTTCGTGACCTTGTGCGTTTGAAAGGTAAAGACATACTAACTCCTGTATCTCGGATTCTGATAGGTAATCCAGGCTGCACCTACAAATATTTAAACACAAGACTATTTGCTGTGCCATGGGGTAGTGAGGATCTCAGTATTTCCCATACAGAGTCTTTCAAAGCCTTTTCTGATTTAAATGAATTCCTATATTCTCAGACACTGTGTGAATTACAAAATTATAAAAACACTCAAGAAGATGCAAATATTGTTGAGTCTTCTGGTATGAAAGGAAATATAAAATGGAATCAAAACTCCTCTGCTCTTAAGGATGAGAAAAAAGATATATGCTGCATGGACTTATACAATGTAACACTGATAAACTACATGGACCCACAGGACATGGACTATCTGAAGGAAGAGCCTTATTTTGGTATGGGAAAAATGGCAGTAAGCTGGCACCATGATGAGAATTTAGTGGAACAGTCCACAGTTGCAGTCTACAACTATACATATGAAGGTAATTATTTACTGAACAAATTATATTAGATATACTATAGATATAAATATAGTTATCGATAAGAGCAATATAAAGGGTTTTTTGTTTTTTTAACTGGAGTATATAGTAGGTAAATCTCAAGTAAAAATAAAAAATACACTTAAATGTGATATAAATTTGTTGCACAATTGTTGTCTTTCAGTTTAGTTTGTTAGAGCAAGCATTATAACGTCACCCATTTAACTAGAAACCCTGTTTATGAATGGTGTTTATTCTTATGTGCATTCATATCTGTTGTATTCAATTAGATCAACTGGACTTGAAGTTTAGTTCTTGAAGACGTTTCGCTAGTCATCTGACTGGCTTTCTCAATTCAGAATGACTTGTACAAGAATCTGTGGCAATTATGTACCCTGGAAAATCCCAATTAGCATATCACAGCCATGTGTTAAGGGCGTGATTGCATAGTGGCTAAGAGGTGTTATAGGAACGCCCAGAGTAAGGTGTCAAAACAGCATTGTACATGGCAGACAGTTGGTGTCGAACCCCCCCAACAGTGAAGGGGAAAACAAGACAGGAGAAAGAACATGGTCATCCCATATGTAGCGGGGGTCTTTGAGAAATTAAGAAGAATTTTCAAAAAACACTGTGTCCCTGTCTGCTTTAAACCGAACAGCACACGAGGCAGCAATTGGTACATCCGAAAGACCCAATACCGAAACACAAGAAAAGCGACATCATATATGCAGTGCAGTGAAGAATTCTCTGATTTGTATGTGGGGGAGACCAAACAGAAACTGCATCAATTAATGGCCCAGCACAGAAGAGCCAATTCCTCGGGTCAGGACTCAGCCGTGTACCTGCATCTTAAGGATAAAGGACATACCTTTGAAGATTGTAATGTTAACATTTTGGCAAAGGAACATCACTGGTTCAAGAGAGGTGTCAAGGAGGCCATTTATGTGAAAATAAAGAAATCTAGCCTAAATAGAGGTGGGGTGGTTCGACACCAACTGTCTGCCATGTACAATGCTGTTTTGACACCTTACCCTGGGCGTTCCTATAACACCTCTTAGCCACTATCCAATCACGCCCTTAACACTTGGCTGTGATATGCTAATTGGGATTTTCCAGGGTACATAATTGCCACAGATTCTTGTACAAGTCATTCTGAATTGAGAAAGCCAGTCGGATGACTAGTGAAACATCTTCAAGAACTAAACTTCAAGTCCTGTTGATCTAATTGAGCACAACAGATATACCATGACGTGGATGAATGAGAACCTTCACAAGCTTATGTGCATTCAATTACACAGATGCATCCAACTTTCTTATTTTCCTTTTTGTCATTTTCAGAGAGTGCTTCTAATCAATATGTGAAAGAAGATCCTACTTCATGGCATGTGGGCTTAAAAATTGCATGGGATGCAAAGACCCCAGGCCTTATTGTACCTTTAAATTCAGGGGACTCTTACTTCATGTTAGGTAATATAAGTGTCTATGGGTTTAATTTATTTTTTTTTTGTTCATGTTGTTTTGATTCTTAGTATATCTTATAGTGTAGTGTTGTGTATAGTGCTGAACTGTAAGCCCCTGCTCAAAAGAGCTTACAGTTTGAGTACTGTCATATACACACATTCCAGGGAATTTAAAGTACACAGAGGAAACTCAAGCAAGCAAAGGGAAAAATACTTACTCTTTACATATTATGCCTATACAAGTGGTGAGCTGGTACACTTATAAATGTAAATAATGATTGGGATATAAATTAATGATATCTGTGCCCTGTTACATGTATTTATATAGGTAGGATTTTTCACACTGTTCTATCATGACTTATTCTTTTTAGTATGATAAATCTTTTTTTTTTTTTACACTAAAAGGCTAATTTATTTTTTAGGTTTTTTTGATACTTAATGGGTTTTATCCAGCTAAGGTGGATTGTGGGAGTTGATTTCTGTTACCCACATGTGCATTTATTACCCAGCAGCTGCAGCAAGGGAGTAGGCGAGACACAGCTTGTATGTTTGTAAATGTGCTCTGTCTATTGGTATAATGTTGTCTGCAGACCTTAGTTCTCCTTATGGGGTGGATACTTACTCACTCAAAAAAAAAAAACCCTTAATGGTTTAGGATTACAATGATATAGCCATGATATAGTTTGAGTTCTTGTTGAAAATCACAATCCCAGATATTGGGGAGATATTTCTGTATGATGGAAACCTGTGGTCGTTGTCCAAATATCCATAATGGACATATACAAGTTTGTCTTGTGATTTCCCCTTTCATGGATTTAATCAAAGTTGTTTCTTGTCTTTGATAGTCCTGTTAGATATAATTCAGTGGACTCTTGTAGTTGGGGTCTTAGGGCATGCCCTTTCTATTTCTATAGAGCTAGAGCTCCCGCAAACTCAAATGTTAAGATTAGCTGTCTAGAAACTGAACACCAAAAGCGTACTTACGGGAGCTCCCTCCATGATGTGTTCCAAGGCACTCTCACTCTCCAGTTTTCTGGACAAGCAGCGTTGTAAACTAATCCAAAAAATCAATAGGAGCGCTCAGCACACATGTTGTATAAAAGCAACCTTTATTAAAAAAAAAATTAAACAGTGTACATCCTACACCTACATGGCTGATAGACCCGGGAAGGTCAGAGTTAGTGCCTGACACATTTCTTAATGTCACTTCACCAGATGCCTACAACAACTGTCTCGCCTTAAATAGGTAAGTGGGGCAAGGGATTTTTTTTTATAGATAAAGACCTTAAAGGGTATCTCCATTGAAAAAAATATTGTTTTTCCATTTAGTTTTATTGAAAGGAGTTAAAGGAGCTGTGTCTTGCCTCCCATTCTTCAATAAAACGTTCAGGAGCCAGGAGAGAAGGTAACAAACGTACCCAATCGCTACTTACCCAATCGCTCGTTCCCCCGCTTAGTAGTCTGACTAGTCCTGACGGACCTCAATGCGCATAGAAGACAGAGTACGTCAGAACCTGTCAGACTACTAAGTTTCTTACCTTCTCTCCTGGCTCCTGATCTTTTTATTGAAGAATGGGAGGTAAGACACCGCTCCTTTTCTTCCCATTCTTCAATAATATTAAATGGAGAAACTTTACTTTTTCTGTGGAGATACTTTTAAAAAAATATCAGGGAGATTCAATAAAAGTTCTTATCGTTAAAAATTATTTAACATTTCAAAGCTGACATCTGATTGGTCGGGGCAAAGTTAGCACCATTTTTAACAAAAGGAACTTTTATTGACTAAACCTGAATATCCTATAGATATGTATCAAATAGGAACAGGAATTTGTAGGTAAGTATATACAACTAGACATTAAGCCTGTTACAATAACAGGCGCTAGAAGCCCAGAGTGCCTCCATCCTCCATGTCCCAAGACCACAGTTCCCTCTTAGTGTCCCAGGGCCCCCCCCTCTGTCCCAGACCCAGGTCCCCCCCTCTGTCACAGATCCAGAGTCTCCCGTCTGTCCCAGACCCAGCACCCCTCTCTCCCAGACCCCGGGACTTATACAATGCTGCATGTCCCAAATTTGGAAGATTGAATCCCCTTCCCGGTGCTGGTACTTACTTCAGTGCAGAGGCTCAGTGGAAAGGGAAACCCTGTGACGTCCTTGGATGTCTGGGGCTTCACTTTGATCTTCCCCCACTTTTTCCCTGGTGGTCTAGTGCAGCAGTAAACTGCGATTGGGTTCCGGTCGCAGTTTACTACTGAGCTATAGCATGATGATAGTATATATATATATCCCTTAATCATTCACAAATACTATAGCAAATAGAGTTTATTTTCTAAGTCAAGTTTGAGGGCAGAATTCAATACTTTGTGATCAATTCTAATCACCAAATTATTGATCTTTGCCAATGAACGAAAAATCACCTGGAAAAAAATTCCAGGAAGGGATTTTTCCGATCGGATTTGAACATGGAAAGCAGGCAATTATGCCCGTATTTCAAGTTCGTTACCATTCCCAAAGATGATCTGATAAATACACACACATTTCTCCCCCTTTAACCTAAAACTACAATCAGATTGCAAAATCTGTGTACTCAAGGTTGCATCAAGTTCCCAGGTAAATGGTAAAATAAAAGTTTGATTAGTAGTCCACTGATTTCAAGGGAAACTAAGCCTCAATTGCACATGCAAATAATTTTGTGCATTGACTTTTTTTGAGTTTGTTTGCTGGCCATGCGTAAAGCATTTGATTCGGGACACTTGGAAGATTGATATTTAGTTGTTTTTTTTTACTTGCCATGTGGGTTTGCATAAGATTGTCTATCTTTGAATCCGTTTTTTTCGTTAAATGAATAGTTCACTCCCAAATTGAACTATTCCTTTAATGTATTGATTGAAGCCCACACCATTGATGATATAAATGAACGAACTATAGCGTTACGTAGATGACGGTGTGTAGATTCCAAGAATATATAGTTTGTGGGGGGGGTATATTTGAGTAAGGGTTTTTTTTGTAGGAAAAACGTCAGACTTCAAATTCAGAGGCTAAATATTTGTGCTGTTTTTGAGCCATTGTGCAATGTCTCACTTTGTGGCTAGTCACTTCCACGACTGCGCTAGTAACCATGCATATAGCATACCGTTTGATTCAGGACATTTGGAAGATTGAAATCTGGTAACTTTTTTTTAACATTACTTGGGGTTTTGCCATGATTCCTACTTTTTTGAAAGGTGTTTTTTGTTCATTTCCCCCCCAAAATCTGCTAAAAGTGCAAAATTCTACGAAGAACTGTGCCCAGACCATTAATGGTATGAATGAATGAACCACAGTATTACGTAGTTGAAGGTATTTAGGGTGTGTAGATTCCAAGAAAATATAGTTTGTGGTGATATTTCTGAGTTAGGGGGGTGTTTAGTGGGAAAAACTGCATACTGTTCGAATTCGAGTTGGACAAATATTTTGCTGCTTTTGAGTGATTGTGCATTGTCTCACTTTGTGGCTAGTCACTTCCATGTCTGCATGTGTAACCATGCACATGGCATACCGATTCAGGACATTTGGGAGATTGATATTTAGGTGGGGGTTTTTTTACTTGTCATAGGAGTTTTGGCATGATTTTCTGACTTTGAAACATGCATTTGAATTATCTGTTGTATTCAATTAGATCAACTGGACTTGAAGTTTAGTTCTTGAAGACGTTTCGCTAGTCATCCGACTGGCTTTCTCAATTCAGAATGACTTGTACAAGAATCTGTGGCAATTATGTACCCTGGAAAATCCCAATTAGCATATCACAGCCAGGTGTTAAGTTGCGTTATTGGATAATATATATATATATATATATATATATATATATATATATATATATATACAAGCAAAAGTGTGCCCATTGGTGCACAATAGGAACTTATGTGTGTGTTGTTTGCTATGTGTGGATATAGTGGCTATAGAATCTTTACACAGGTATATTTTAAACTGTTACTCAGACAGTCACCAGCTTCCAGAGGAACCAAATAGGATAATCCTGCAGGTATGAGAGTAGACCCAGGAAATCCTGCCACACTGTGTGGTTAAAACTAAAGATGCTAGGTTAATACTTATTAGTATTCACCACGGCAAGCGGTGATGGTATCTCATATATTATAACAGAAGATACCTCACAGTGTCATGTTATTATAATAGCATTGCCCTAATAATCTAACGTATAAATAAACATTTCTTATTCCCATTTTACCTACAGAAATGGATTTATCCTTTATATACTCTTTTATACAGATCTAATTGAAAATTATATATATTGTATATTGTGTGTCCTTGTAAGTTGGTGTACACTTATCTGTTGCCTCAGAATTTGTATCCAATAAGGTAAATAAATGTGTACACAGGATCTTGTGTTGCAGTCAATATCTCTCCATAACACACACCACAATCTATTTTCACTTTCTGTCCTCCTAGCCACAGAGAGCAGGGATATCTTGTCTTTTATTACTCACTGATACCACCTGCACCTGCAGTCTTCTACACATCCTGTGTAGCAGACAGAAACCTTTTATTTTGGATTACACTTCCTTTTTATATGGAGCAGTCACAGGGGTGTGGTTTAAGCTGCAATTTGACCATTCCATGTTGAAATAGGGATCTCAGCTCTGTAAGTAAGTTTATGTATTTTGTATATTTTGTGTTGTACCTAATATAAGTCAGTGCTATACTTTATATACATTTACTGATGGTCATTTAAATGGTAATAGTGAAATAGTACACACATACATATACAACTTTCCTATATGTAGTATCACATACCCCCACCACATTGGTAGCTCCTAAAAACTCAATGCAATCTCCTATGGAGATATAAATATATTTATATAAGGGATATATATATATATATATATATATATATATATATATAAACATAGAAAACATTATCAATTCACATTCCTAGGCCCCATACAATATCATATTATTTGCACACTGGCCACACTGGCATACTTTATAAACAGAAGGGTTTTAGTATACATTACTGTGATCACATTACCATTAGCAAACTTTTGCATTTCTCAGTTATCTTTTCTATGTTTGTATAAATGTTTGACCAGATCAGTAGCACTTCTGCTAAATGTAGTTGTAAATTAGCCTAATTGGAGTGCTTCCACAATCCGACAATCCGTGTATTGTATATATATATATATATATATATATATATATATATATATACAGACTGTTTCTAGCCCAAGTTCTTTTACAAATATGTGTTCATTTGAAAAGCACAATAGCCTTTCACATGAAAATCATTGTTATTTACTTTCGCCAGCACAGTATTAAAACACGTCAAAGGATTGCCAGTTGTTGCTATAAAACAGTTGTTCTGTAACCAGATTTACAATGGGAAGAATATTACATTTCAAGTTCCTTGCAATTGATAACTGTAATAAATGGCCGGGAGGCCGAGGTACTTACAAGTACGCTTTAGGAGGAGGCAGATAATCCGGAAAATGCAGGACAAAGAGGCTGCTGGGAACAGAAGGCTGGAATCTGGAACAAGGTGCTGCTGGGAACTGTAGGCAGGATTCTGACGGGGTTGGCCCTTTATTGCTAATTTGTGTACGGCAGTTCTGAGCTTTCCAATGGGCCGAAGAAGCACCTTCACCATTGGCCTCAGGATCGCTTGGAACTGCCCAAAAATTTCCCTAGCCCGCTGTCATCTCCCTTTACTAAAAGTATAGGGAGTCAGTTATTGAAGGTTGAAGGAAATTTGCAGAATCTCTATGCTGTGTGTAGTGATCCTCAAATAATTACAAACAGAAGCTTGCCTTTTGGTTAAAATGTATGACAAAAAGCATTTTAGCAGACTTCTACCACTCTTAAGGCCCAGGCATGTTTACACTAGGTACAATATATTGGTCGGTTGGGTAGAAATATTCTTTTTACTGCAATTGACATGCTTTATTCAATTTTTAATTTTAATATTTAAGGTGCCATTCACTAGTATACCTGCGAACAAATTTGACTTTTTAAATCTCAATTTGATGAAAATGTATGTGCGCCAATGAATATTCCTAAAATGCTTTACAGACAATGATAATGATATACAGTACTTGAACTATTTTAAAAATCAACTGGTGTCAACATCATAAAAAATATCCAACATATATATTTCCCAAACATTTTGGAAAATATCTTTACAAAGAACTTTTGGCAGGGTTTTTAATAAAAGTTCTTATTGTTAAAAATGGTGCTAAGTTTACTCCAACCAATCAAATGTTACCTTTCAAATGTTAAATAATATCTGATTGGTTGGGGCAAAAATAGCACAATTTTTCACAATATGAACTTTTATTAAATCTCCCTATTTATTTTTATAATGACTCTTGTGAAAATATCTATATTCAGTATATGAATAAGGCAATATGCAGTGGTCAAAACAATTCTATTATTCTACAGTGTATGATAGCCAATACCACAATACAGTGGCTTTGTGTGAATGTCTTCTGGTTTAAGAGAATTATTATGGAGATCAGATGAAAAATTAGATTCCTCCTACATTAAAGCGTGGGGAATGCTATATTGCCTGTTGTGCTGTAAAATAAGGAATCCATTGTGAATTTTACCTATGCTACTTTCAATCCGTTACAGACAGACAACAGACATGTTGATAATTTAAAGGATATAAGAATATTTTATGTGAATAAACAAAACAAAAAAATCAATTATACAATTTTTTTACGTTTAAGTTTTGCTAGTATGACTGCAAATTGCTTAATCAATAATATTGATAAGCAATTCTTTGACGCATATGTCTATCCTAAACATAAAATTAAAGATAAATGCTAATTCCAATAATGCTAAAAAATGTATTACACACATGATGTAATAGCTTTGAACCACTGGGCAAAAAAAATAATTGCACAACTGGATGACAGAAGGAACTAGTTGGGAGACATCTCTTACCTGGTACCATGCTGGCTTTCATGCTGTTTGTGTGTGTGTGCATACACCTGCCATTCTGCTCGACCTGTGTTTTTGGCTCAATCTGGCTTCCTGTCTTTGCCTTTTGTAGAGTTTGCTTAAGGCTCTCTGTTGCCTGTTGGTCTTTTTTTGACCTTGAACACTTGATTGTCTGTTACTGACTACAGCTTTGATGTCTGTCTTTGGGTTCTTTGGTGTCTGAATCGAATCAGTGCTAGTGACTCCCTACTACAATTCCGCCTCATCTCTTTGCAACTCAACTCTTAACTATGAATCTGTAAGCTTGTTATTTTTACCTACTGTATTACTTATTCTGGACTGTCCAATCATTCTACTGAATGATTTTGCATGGCTTTTCGGTGTATTGTTGGCTACATCAAGAAGAATTATACTATAATATAATATAGTCCAATTTTTTTACCCTACTTATGAGCCCTACTTTACAGTCAATCCAGAAGGAAGAAAAAGCCCAGCTGGAAAGCAGGCAATCAGAACGGATCCCTGAATCAACAAGAACTAATATAAGAACACATTTTTTTGGAAGACAAGACTAGGAATGAAAAAGGTAAAACAAAAAAGAAAGGTGTTAGGGTAAGGATTTAATTATTTTAGAACAAATTATAATCTGCTTGTACAATACGTATTTAATCTATGTGAAAAAAAATGTCAAAATGGTTTGAAAAATTAGAAAATTGTCAGGATTACCTGATTCCATGGCAGAGATCAGTAGCTACCTACAGGCACCAGGGCACAGGATCTAAGTGTGACCAGGCTTTCACCAGAGCCCCTGATGGTGGGGATGTTGCGCTGCTAAGTCACACCAGGTTGCAGCCCCTGGTACCTGTAAGCGATAAACCGAGGCACAGGAACAGATGCACAGGACAGAGACATAGGAACAGAGGCAATGGAACAAAGCACGGGAACTGGACAAAGGGATAGGAAAGACTAGGAAGCCGGTGTGGGAACAAACATCCATCACCGGTCTTCTTTAGTCCCTACCTTTTAAACTTTGGCGCCACGCCGGAGCACACGCATGGCCGCTGCGTGCGCACACCCACAGGACATTGTGCGCGTGTGCGTCCTCCAAGTCTGGCTGCAGAGAGACCCAGGCAGTGGCGTCGCTACGTTAAAACATTCGGGGCACATGCCCCGGATATTTGGCAAAGTGCCCCGAATGTTTTAAAGGCCGTTTTAAAAGTGCCCCGAATCTTTCCTCAAATTTCCAGACTTCCCGGCAGAACGTCGCTGGCGCGATGACGTCACATGCATGCCAGCACGGCCCCTTAGCTTACAGCTACACTGAAATTCCCGCTGACAGGGAGATATAGATAGATAGACAGTTAGATAGATAGATAGACAGATAGACAGTTAGATAGATAGATAGACAGACAGACAGACAGTTAGTAGATAGATAGAGACAGTTAGATAGACAAGATAGAACGAGATTAGATAGATAGACAGATAGATAGACAGTTAGATAGAAGATAAGACAGACAGACAGATAGATTAGTTAGATAGACACGACAAATAGAGAGATAGATAGACAGACAGACAGATAGATCTAGACAGTTAGTTAGACAGATAGACAGTTAGTAGTTAGATAGACAGACAGTTAGATAGATAGAGCAGTTAGATAGATAGGACAGATAATAGACAGTTGATAGATAGACGTTAGATAGAGACAGATCAGACAGACAACAGACAGACAGAGTAGTGAGACAGATAAACAGACAGATAGATAGATAGACAGAAAGGCAGGCAGGCAGACAGACAGAAAGACAGATGATGATAGAAGGCAGGCAGGCAGGCAGACAGACAGACGATAGAGACAGATAGTTAGATAGACAGTTAGATAGATAGACAGTAGAGTTGGATAGATAGATAGATAGATAGATAGATAGATAGAGAATAGATAGTTAGATAGATAGATAGATAGATAGACAGTTAGATAGTACTAGATAGACAGTTAGTAGATAGATAGACAGGACGAGACAGAGAGACAGACAAACAGATAGATGACAGTAGATAGATATAGATAGACAGTTAAAGTCTTTTGATTGGATAGACAGTTAGTAAGATAGATAGACAGACAGACAGACAGTTAGATAGATAGATAGATAGATAAGATAGATAGATAGACAGTTAGTTAGATAGACAGAAAGACACAGATAGACATAGTTAGATAGAAGCAGATAGATATTAGTGATAGATAGACAGACAGATAGACAGATATATAGACGACAGACGATAGATAGATAAGATAGATAATGACAGAAACAGAAGATAGTTAGAGAATTAGTTAGATAGACAATTAGATAGATAGATAGATAGATATTAGTAGACGACAGAGAGACAGACAGACAGATATGATAGATATAGATTAGACAGTTAGTTAGATAGATAGAATAGTTAGACAGACAGAGCAGAGGCCAGACAGACAGATAGGTAGACGTAGATAGAGATAGATATATATGAAGATAGTTAGACAGACAGACAGACAGATAGTTAGATAGATAGACAGTTAGATAGATAGATAGACAGACATTTAGATAGATAGACAGTTAAATAGATAGATAGACAGACAGACATATAGATAGGTAGACAGTTAAATAGATAGATAGATAGATAGATAGACAAACAGATGATAGTGAGATAGATGACAAGACAGATAGTTAGATAATTAGTTAGATAGATAGACAGGTTAGTTGGATAGATAGATACGTAGATAGAAGTTAGTTAGATAGATAGATAGTTAGACGACACAGAAAGACAGACAGATAAGGTAGACAATTAGATAGAGATAGATAGATAGATAGATAGTGAGTAGGCGGATAGACAGACAGACAGTTAGATAGACAGACAGACAGAGGGGACAGACAGACAGATAGATAGACGACACAGATAGACAGTTAGTTAGTAGACAGTTAGTTAGATAGATAGACAGATAGACAGAGTAGTAAGATAGACAGTTAGTAAGATAGAAGATACATTTAGTTAGACAGAGAAGAGACAGACAGGACAGTTAGATAGATAGACAGCAGACAGACAGACAGATAGTTAGATAGATAGACAGTTAGTATAGATAGACAGACAGTTAGTTAGATAGACGACAGACACAGAGCAGCTAGAAGAGTAGATAGATAGACAGTTAGATAGATAGATAGATAGATAGACAGTTAGATAGTTAGTTAGATAGACAGTTAGATAGATAGATATTTAGATAGAGAGGCAGACAGAGATAGTTAGATAGATAGACAGACGGACAGAGATAGATAGACAGATAGATAGATAGACAGTTAGATAGAGAGACAGACGAGACAGATAGTTATATAGCTAGAAGACAGACAGTTAGATAGATAGACAGTTAGATCGGTAGATAGATAGACAGATAGACAGTAGAGTAAGATAGACAGTAGATAGATAGATAGAAGATAGACAGACAGACAGACAGACAGACAGATAAGTAGAGACAGATAGATAAAGACAGATAGATAGATAGACAGACAGACAGAGAGCCAGACAGGCAGATAGGTAGACAGTTAGATAGAGATAGATATAGATAGTTACACAGACAGACAGACAGATATAGAGAGACAGACAGACAGACAGATAGTAAGATAGACAGAACGACAGCAGATAGATAGATAGACAGACACAGATAGACAGTTAGTTAGATAATAGACAGTTAGTTAGATAGTAGACAGTTAGATAGATAGACAGTTAGTTAGATAGATAGTTAGATAGATAGAAAGATAGATTGTTAGATAGACAGGCAGATAGTAGATAGACAGTTAGACAGATAGATATATAGATAGATAGACAGTTAGTTAGATAGACAGACAGACACAGATAGACAGTTAGTTAGATAGATAGACAGTTAGATAGACAGACAGGCAGACAGTTAGATAGATAGACAGAACAGACACAGGTAGACAGTTAGATAGATAGACAGACAGACAGACAGATATACACTTAGTTAGATAGACAGACAGACAGATATCTAACAGTTAGTTAGACAGATAGACAGTTAGTTAGATAGACAGACAGTTAGATAGATAGACAGTTAGATAGATAGACAGATATATAGACAGTTAGATAGATAGAGACAGACATACAGATAGATAGTGAGATAGATAGACAGGCAGGCAGGCAGAAAGACAGACATATAGATAGACAGATAGTTAGATAGACAGTTAGATAGATAGATAGATAGACAGTTAGATAGATACTAGATAGACAGTTAGTTAGATAGATAGACAGACAGGAGAGAGACAGCACAACAGATAGATAGACAGTTAGATATAGATAGACAGTTAAAGCTCTTTGATTGATAGACAGTTAGTATAGATAGTAGTAGACAGACAGACAGACAGACAGTTAGATAGATAGATAGATAGATAGACAGTTAGTTAGATAGACAGCTAGATAGATAGATATTTAGTAGATAGATAGATAGACAGACAGATAGACAGATAGATAGACAGACAGACAGATAGATAGATTGATAGATAGATAATGACATAGACAGACAGATAGTTAGAGAATTAGTTAGATAGACAATTAGATAGATAGATAGATATTTAGATAGATAGACAGACAGATAGATAGATACTAGATAGACAGTTAGTTAGATAGATAGATAGATAGATAGATAGATAGATAGTTAGACAGACAGGCAGAGAGCCAGACAGACAGATAGGTAGACAGTTAGATAGAGATAGATAGATATAGATAGTTAGACAGACAGACAGATAGTTAGATAGATAGACAGTAGATAGATAGATAGACATTTAGATAGATGACAATTAAATAGATAGATAGATAGACAGACAGACATATAGAAAGATAGACAGTTAAATAGATAGATAGATAGATAGATAGATAGAGAAGATAGTAGACAAAGATAGAAGTGAGATAGATAGACAGACAGATAGTTAGATAATTAGTTAGATAGATAGACAGTTAGTTGGATAGATAGATAGATAGTTAGTTATATAGATAGACAGTTAGATAGATAGATACTAGATAGACAGTTAGTTAGTTAGATAGATAGATAGTTAGACAGACAGACAGACAGACAGATAAGTAGACAATTAGATAGATAGATAGATAGATAGATAGATAGATAGATAGATATAGATAGTTAGACAGACAGACAGACAGATAGATAGTGAGATAGATAGACAGTTAGATAGACAGACAGACAGAGAGACAGACAGACAGACAGATAGACAGACACAGATAGACAGTTAGTTAGATAGACAGTTAGTTAGATAGATAGACAGCTAGACAGTTAGTTAGATAGACAGTTAGTTAGATAGATAGAGAGACAGACAGACAGATAGATAGTTAGATAGATAGACAGGCAGACAGACAGACAGATAGTTAGATAGATAGACAGTTAGATAGATAGACAGACAGTTAGTTAGATAGACAGACAGATACAGATAGACAGTTAGATAGATAGATAGATAGATAGACAGTTAGATAGTAGATAGAGAGATAGACAGTTAGATAGTTAGTTAGATAGACAGTTAGATAGAAAGACAGACATTTAGATAGAGAGGCAGACAGACAGATAGTAGATAGATAGACAGACGGACAGAGTAAGATAGACAGACAGATAGAAGACAGTTAGATAGAGAGACAGCCAGCCAGATAGTCATATAGATAGACAGACAGACAGACAGTTAGATAGACAGTTAGATCGGTAGATAGATAGACAGATAGACAGAGAGTAAGATAGACAGATAGATAGATAGATAGACAGTTAGATAGATAGATAGACAGACAGACAGAGAGCCAGACAGACAGATAGGTAGACAGACAGATAGAGATAGATATAGATAGTCAGACAGACAGACAGACAGACAGAGAGATAGATAGACAGACAGACAGATAGTAAGATAGACAGACAGACAGACAGACAGATAGATTGATAGACAGACACAGATAGACACGTTAGTTGGATAAATAGACAGTTAGTTAGATAGGTAGCAGTTAGATAGATAGACAGTTAGTAGATAGATAGAAGATAGATTGTAGATAGACAGACGGATAGATAGATAGACAGACAGTTAGACAGATAGATATATAGTAGATAGACAGTTAGTAGATAGACAGACAGACCAGTTAGACGTTAGTAGATAGACAGTTAGATATACAGACAGGCAGACAGTTAGATAGATAGACAGACAGACACAGGTAGACAGTTAGATAGATAGACAGACAGACAGATAGACACTTAGTTAGATAGACAGACAGACAGTTAGATAGATAGACACGATAGACAGTTAGACAGATAGACATTTAGTTAGATAAAGAGAAGACAGACAGATAGATAGATAGATAGATAGATAGATAGATAGATAGATAGATAGATAGATAGACAGACAGACAGAGAGCCAGACGGCAGATAGGTAGACAGTTAGATAGAGATAGATATAGATAGTTAGACAGAGACAGACAGATAGATAGAGAGATAGACAGACAGACAGATAGTAAGATAGATAGACAGACAAGACAGATAGATAGATAGACAGACACAGATAGACAGTTAGTTAGATAAATAGACAGTAGTTAGATAGATAGACAGTTGATAGATAGACAGTTAGTGATAGATGTAGTTAGATAGATAGAAAGATAGATTGTTAGATAGACAGACAGATAGATAGATAGACAGACAGTTAGACAGATAGATATTATGATAGATAGACAGTTAGTTAGATAGACAGACAGACACAGATAGACAGTTAGTTAGATAGATAGACAGTTAGATAGACAGACAGGCAGACAGTTAGATAGATAGACAGACAGACACAGGTAGACAGTTAGATAGATAGACAGACAGACAGACAGATTACACTTAGTTAGATAGACAGACAGACAGATATCTAACAGTTAGTTAGACGATAGACAGTTAGTTAGATGACAGACAGTTAGATAGATAGACAGTTAGATAGATAGACAGATATATAGACAGTTAGATAGATAGAGACAGACATACAGATAGATAGATGAGATAGAGAAGATAGTAGCAGGCAGGCAGGCAGAAAGACAGACATATAGATAGACAGATGTTAGATAGAAGTAGATATGATAGATAGATAGACAGTTAGATAGATACTAGCTAGACAGTAGTTAGATAGATAGACAGACAGGCAGAGACAGACAAACAGATAGATAGACAGTAGATAGATATAGATGACAGTTAAAGCTCTTTGATTGATAGACAGTTAGTAAGATAGATAGATAGACAGACAGACAGACAGACAGTTAGATAGATAGATATAGATAGACAGTTAGTTAGATAGACAGCTGATAGATAGATATTTAGTTAGATAGATAGATAGACAGACAGATGACAGATAGATAGACAGACAGACAGATAGATAGATTGATAGATAGATAATGACATAGACAGACAGATAGTTAGAGAATTAGTTAGATGACAATTAGATAGATAGATAGATTTTAGATAGATAGACAGACAGATAGATAGATATAGATGACAGTAGTTAGATAGATAGATGATAGATAGTAGAAGATAGTTAGACAGACAGGCAGAGAGCCAGACAGACAGATAGGTAGACAGTTAGATAGAGTAGAAGATATAGATGTTAGACAGACAGACAGATAGTTAGATAGATAGACAGTTAGATAGATAGATAGACATTTAGATAGATAGACAATTAAATAGATAGATAGATAGACAGACAGACATATAGATAGATAGACAGTTAAATAGATAGATAGATAGATAGATAGATAGATATAGTAGATAGACAAACAGATAGATAGTGAGA
The DNA here is from genome assembly GCA_019447015.1 of Hymenochirus boettgeri. Classification (NCBI taxonomy): domain Eukaryota; kingdom Metazoa; phylum Chordata; class Amphibia; order Anura; family Pipidae; genus Hymenochirus; species Hymenochirus boettgeri. The sequence continues at coordinate 263,180,674 of CM033469.1, forward strand.
TAGATGACAGACAGATAGTTAGATAATTAGTTAGATAGATAGACAGTTAGTTGGATAGATAGATAGATAGTTAGTTATATAGATAGACAGTTAGATAGATAGATACTGATAGACCGTTAGTTAGTTAGATAGATAGATAGTTAGCAGACAGACAGACAGACAGATAAGTAGACATGATAGAATAGATAGATAGATAGATAGATGATAGATAGTTAGACAGACAGACAGACAGATAGATAGTGAGATAGATAGACAGTTGTAGACAGACAGACAGAGAGACAGACAGACAGACAGATAGACAGACACAGATAGACAGTTAGTTAGATAGACAGTTAGTTAGATAGATAGACAGCTAGACAGTTAGTTAGATAGACAGTTAGTTAGATAGTTAGACAGACAGACAGACAGATAGATAGTGAGATAGATAGACAGCGACAGACAGACAGATAGTTAGATAGATAGACAGTTAGTAGATAGACAGACAGTTAGTTAGATAGACAGACAGGTAATAGACAGTTAGATAGATAGATAGATAGATAGGACAGTAGATAGATAGATAGATAGATAGACAGTTAGATAGTAGTTAGATAGACAGTTAGATAGAAGACAGACATTTAGATAGAGAGGCAGACAGATAGTTAGATAGATAGACAGACGGACAGAGTAAGAAGACAGACAGATAGATAGACAGTTAGATAGAGAGACAGCCAGAGAAGTCATATAGAAGACAGACAGACAGACAGTTAGATAGACAGTTAGATCGGTAGATAGATAGACAGATAGACAGAGAGTAAGATAGACAGATAGATAGATAGATAGACAGTTAGATAGATAGATAGACAGACAGACAGAGAGCCAGACAGAACAGATAGGTAGACAGAAGAGTAGAGATAGATATAGATGTCAGACAGACAGACAGACAGAAGAGAGATAGATAGACAGACAGCAGTAGTAAGATAGACAGACAGACAGACAGACAGATAGATTGATAGACAGACACAGATAGACAATTAGTTGGATAAATAGACAGTTAGTTAGATAGGTAGACAGTTAGATAGATAGACAGTTAGTTAGATAGATAGAAGATAGATTGTAGATAGACAGACGGATAGATAGATAGACAGACAGACAGTTAGATAGACAGACAGACAGACAGTTAGATAGATAGACAGAAAGACAGTTAGATAGACAAATATCTAACAGTTAGATAGATAGACAGATAGATAGACAGTTAGATAGATAGATAGAGACAGACAGACAGATAGATAGTTAGATAGACAGACAAATAGAGAGATAGATAGACAGACAGACAGATATCTAACAGTTAGTTAGACAGATAGACAGTTAGTTAGTTAGATAGACAGACAGTTAGATAGATAGACAGTTAGATAGATAGACAGATATATAGACAGTTAGATAGATAGACAGTTAGATAGAGACAGACAGACAGACATACAGACAGACAGATAGTGAGATAGATAAACAGACAGATAGATAGATAGACAGACAGGCAGGCAGGCAGACAGACAGACAGACAGATAGATAGATAGACAGGCAGGCAGGCAGGCAGACAGACAGACAGATAGATAGACAGATAGTTAGATAGACAGTTAGATAGATAGACAGTTAGTTGGATAGATAGATAGATAGATAGATAGATAGATAGATAGATAGAATAGATAGATAGATAGATAGATAGATAGATAGACAGTTAGATAGATACTAGATAGACAGTTAGTTAGATAGATAGACAGACAGACAAGAGACAGACAAACAGATAGATAGACAGTTAGATAGATATAGATAGACAGTTAAAGCTCTTTTGATTGATAGACAGTTAGTAAGATAGATAGACAGACAGACAGACAGTTAGATAGATAGATAGATAGATAGATAGATAGATAGACAGTAGTTAGATAGACAGACAGACACAGATAGACAGTTAGTTAGATAGACAGCTAGATAGATATTTAGTTAGATAGATAGACAGACAGATAGACAGATATATAGACAGACAGACAGATAGATAGATTGATAGATAGATAATGACATAGACAGACAGATAGTTAGAGAATTAGTTAGATAGACAATTAGATAGATAGATAGATAGATATTTAGATAGACAGACAGAGAGACAGACAGACAGATAGATAGATACAGATAGACAGTTAGTTAGATAGATAAATAGTTAGACAGACAGGCAGAGAGCCAGACAGACAGATAGGTAGACAGTTAGATAGAGATAGATAGATATAGATAGTTAGACAGACAGACAGACAGATAGTTAGATAGATAGACAGTTAGATAGATAGATAGACAGACAATTAGATAGATAGACAGTTAAATAGATAGATAGACAGACAGACATATAGATAGGTAGACAGTTAAATAGATAGATAGATAGATAGATAGACAAACAGATTGATAGTGAGATAGATAGACAGACAGATAGTTAGATAATTAGTTAGATAGATAGACAGTTAGTTGGATAGATAGATACTAGATAGAAAGTTAGTTAGATAGATAGATAGTTAGACAGACAAACAGACAGACAGACAGATAAGTAGACAATTAGATAGAGATAGATAGATAGATAGATAGTGAGATAGATAGATAGACAGACAGACAGTTAGATAGACAGACAGACAGAGGGACAGACAGACAGACAGATAGATAGACAGACACAGATAGACAGTTAGTTAGATAGACAGTTAGTTAGATAGATAGACAGCTAGACAGTTAGTTAGATAGACAGTTAGTAAGATAGATATACATTGTTAGATAGATAGAGAGACAGACAGACAGATAGATAGATAGACAGGCAGACAGACAGACAGATAGGTAGATAGATAGACAGTTAGATAGATAGACAGACAGTTAGTTAGATAGACAGACAGACACAGAGAGACAGCTAGATAGATAGTAGATAGACAGTTAGATAGATAGTAGATAGATAGACAGTTAGATAGGTAGTTAGATAGACAGTTAGATAGATAGATATTTAGATAGAGAGGCAGACAGACAGATAGTTAGATAGATAGACAGACGGACAGAGTAAGATAGACAGATAGATAGATAGACAGTTAGATAGAGAGACAGACAAACAGATAGTTATATAGATAGACAGACAGACAGTTAGATAGATAGACAGTTAGATCGGTAGATAGAGACAGATAGACAGAGAGTAAGATAGACAGATAGATAGATAGAGAGATAGATGACAGCAGACAGACAGACAGACAGACAGACAGACAGCAGATAGATAGACAGATAGATAGATAGACAGACAGACAGAGAGCCAGACAGGCAGATAGGTAGACAGTTAGATAGAGATAGATATAGATAGTTACACAGACAGACAGACAGATAGAGAGAGAGAGACAGACAGACAGATAGTAAGATAGACAGACAGACAGACAGATAGATAGATAGACAGACACAGATAGACAGTTAGTTAGATAAATAGACAGTTAGTTAGATAGATAGACAGTTAGATAGATAGACAGTTAGTGTAGATAGATAGTTAGATAGATAGAAAGATAGATTGTTAGATAGACAGACAGATAGATAGATAGACAGTTAGACAGATAGATATATAGATAGATAGACAGTTAGTTAGATAGACAGACAGACACAGATAGACAGTTAGTTAGATAGATAGACAGTTAGATAGACAGACAGGCAGACAGTTAGATAGATAGACAGACAGACACAGGTAGACAGTTAGATAGATAGACAGACAGACAGACAGATATACACTTAGTTAGATAGACAGACAGACAGATATCTAACAGTTAGTTAGACAGATAGACAGTTAGTTAGATAGACAGACAGTTAGATAGATAGACAGTTAGATAGATAGACAGATATATAGACAGTTAGATAGATAGAGACAGACATACAGATAGTAGTGAGATAGATAGACAGGCAGGCGCAGGCAGAAAGACAGACATATAGATAGACAGATAGTTAGATAGACAGTTAGATAGATAGATAGATAGACAGTTAGATAGATACTAGATAGACAGTTAGTTAGATAGATAGACAGACAGGCAGAGAGACAGACAAACAGATAGATAGACAGTTAGATATAGATAGACAGTTAAAGCTCTTTTGATTGATAGACAGTTAGTAAGATAGATAGATAGACAGACGACAGACAGACAGTTAGATAGATAGATAGATAGATAGACAGTTAGTTAGATAGACAGCTAGATAGATAGATATTAGTTAGATAGATAGATAGACAGACAGATAGACAGATAGATAGACAGACAGACAGTAGATAGATTGATAGATAGATAATGACATAGACAGACAGATAGTTAGAGAATTAGTTAGATAGACAATAGATAGATAGATAGATATTTAGATAGATAGACAGACAGATAGATAGATACTAGATAGACAGTTAGTTAGATAGATAGATAGATAGATAGATAGATAGTTAGACAGACAGGCAGAGAGCCGACGACAGATAGGTAGACAGTTAGATAGAGATAGATAGATATAGATAGTTAGACAGACAGACGATAGTTAGATAGATAGACAGTTAGATAGATAGATAGACATTTAGATAGATAGACAATTAAATAGATAGATAGATAGACAGACAGACATATAGAAAGATAGACAGTTTAATAGATAGATAGATAGATAGATAGATAGATAGATAGATAGACAAACAGATAGATAGTGAGATAGATAGACAGACAGATAGTTAGATAATTAGTTAGATAGATAGACAGTTAGTTGGATAGATAGATGATAGTTAGTTATATAGATAGACAGTTAGATAGATAGATACTAGATAGACAGTTAGTTAGTTAGATAGAAAGTAGTTAGACAGACAGACAGACAGACAGATAATGAGACAATTAGATAGATAGATAGATAGATAGATAGATAGATAGTAGATATAGATAGTTGACAGACAGACAGACAGATAGATAGTGAGATAGATAGACAGTTAGATAGACAGACAGACAGAGAGACAGACAGACAGACAGATAGACAGACACAGATAGACAGTTAGTTAGATAGACAGTTAGTTAGTAGATAGACGCTAGACAGTTAGTTAGATAGACAGTTAGTTAGATAGATAGAGAGACAGACAGACAGATAGATAGGTAGATAGATAGAAGGCGACAGACAGACAGATAGTTAGATAGATAGACAGTTAGATAGATAGACAGACAGTTAGTTAGATAGAAAGACAGATACAGATAGACAGTTAGATAGATAGATAGATAGATAGACAGTTAGATAGATAGATAGATAGATAGACAGTTAGATAGTTAGTTAGATAGACAGTTAGATAGAAAGACAGACATTTAGATAGAGAGGCAGACAGACAGATAGTTAGATAGATAGACAGACGGACAGAGTAAGATAGACAGACAGATAGATAGACAGTTAGATAGAGAGACAGCCAGCCAGATAGTCATATAGATAGACAGACAGACAGACAGAGATAGACAGTTAGATCGGTAGTAGATAGACAGATAGAAAAGAGAGTAAGAAGATAGACAGATAGATAGATAGATAGACAGTTAGATAGATAGATAGACAGACAGACAGAGAGCCAGACAGACAGATAGTAGTAGACAGAAGATAGAGATAGATATAGTAGTCAGACAGACAGACAGACAGACAGAGAGATAGTAGACAGACAGACAGTAGTTAAGATAGACAGACAGACAGACAGACAGATAGATTGATAGACAGACCAGATAGACAGTTAGTTGGATAAATGACAGTTAGTTAGATGTAGAAGGTAGTAGATAGACAGTTAGTTAGATAGATGAAGATAAGATAGTGTAGAAGACAGACGGATAGATAGATAGACGACAGTTAGAAAGATAGATATATAGATAGATAGACAGTTAGTTAGATAGACAGACAGACACAGTTAGACAGTTAGTTAGATAGACAGTTAGATTACAGACAGGCAGACAGTTAGATAGATAGACAGAAAGACACAGGTAGACAGTTAGATAGATAGACAGACAGACAGATAGACACTTAGTTAGATAGACAGACAGACAGTAGATAGATAGACAGATAGACAGTTAGACAGATAGACATAGATAGATAGAGACAGACAGACAGACAGATATAGATAGACAAATAGATAGATAGATAGATAGATAGATAGATAGATAGAAGATAACAGACAGACAGAGAGCCAGACAGGCAGATAGGTAGACAGTTAGATAGAGATAGATATAGATAGTTAGACAGACAGACAGACAGATAGATAGAGAGATAGACAGACAGACAGATAGTAAGATAGATAGACAGACCAGATAGATAGATAGACAGACACAGATAGACAGTTAGTTAGATAAATAGACAGTTAGTTAGATAGATAGACAGTTAGATAGATAGACAGTTAGTTAGATAGATAGTTAGATAGATAGAAAGATAGATTGTTAGATAGACAGACAGATAGATAGATAGACAGACAGTTAGACAGATAGATATATGATAGATAGACAGTAGTTAGATAGACAGACAGACACAGATAGACAGTTAGTTAGATAGATAGCAGTTAGAGAAGACAGGCAGACAGTTAGATAGATAGACAGACAGACACAGGTAGACAGTTAGATAGATAGACAGACAGACAGACAGATATACACTTAGTTAGATAGACAGACAGACAGATATCTAACAGTTAGTTAGACAGATAGACAGTTAGTTAGATAGACAGACAGTTAGATAGATAGACAGTTAGATAGATAGACAGATATATAGACAGTTAGATAGATAGAGACAGACATACAGATAGATAGTGAGATAGATAGACAGGCAGGCAGGCAGAAAGACAGACATATAGATAGACAGATAGTTAGATAGACAGTTAGATAGATAGATAGATAGACAGTTAGATAGATACTAGATAGACAGTTAGTTAGATAGATAGACAGACAGGCAGAGAGACAGACAAACAGATAGATAGAAGTTAGATATAGATAGACAGTTAAAGCTCTTTTGATTGATAGACAGTTAGTAAGATAGATAGATAGACAGACAGACAGACAGACAGTTAGATAGATAGATAGATAGATAGACAGTTAGTTAGATAGACAGCTAGATAGATAGATATTTAGTTAGATAGATAGATAGACAGACAGATAGACAGATAGATAGACAGACAGACAGATAGATAGATTGATAGATAGATAATGACATAGACAGACAGATAGTTAGAGAATTAGTTAGATAGACAATTAGATAGATAGATAGATATTTAGATAGATAGACAGACAGATAGATAGAACTAGATAGACAGTTAGTTAGATAGATAGATAGATAGATAGATAGATAGATAGTTAGACAGACAGGCAGAGAGCCAGACGACAGATAGGTAGACAGTTAGATAGAGATAGATAGATATAGATAGTTAGACAGACAGACAGATAGTTAGATAGATAGACAGTTAGATAGATAGATAGACATTTAGATAGATAGACAATTAAATAGATAGATAGATAGACAGACAGACATATAGAAAGATAGACAGTTAAATAGATAGATAGATAGATAGATAGATAGATAGATAGATAGATAGACAAACAGATAGATAGTGAGATAGATAGACAGACAGATAGTTAGATAATTAGTTAGATAGATAGACAGTTAGTTGGATAGATAGATAGATAGTTAGTTATATAGATAGACAGTTAGATAGATAGATACTAGATAGACAGTTAGTTAGTTAGATAGATAGATAGTTAGACAGACAGACAGACAGACAGATAAGTAGACAATTAGATAGATAGATAGATAGATAGATAGATAGATAGATAGATATAGATAGTTAGACAGACAGACAGACAGATAGATAGTGAGATAGATAGACAGTTAGATAGACAGACAGACAGAGAGACAGACAGACAGACAGATAGACAGACACAGATAGACAGTTAGTTAGATAGACAGTTAGTTAGATAGATAGACAGCTAGACAGTTATTAGATAGACAGTTAGTTAGTAGATAGAGAGACAGACAGACAGATAGATGTTAGATAGAAGACCGGCAGACAGACAGACAGATAGTTAGATAGATAGACAGTTAGATAGATAGACAGACAGTTAGTTAGTAGACAGACAGATACAGATAGACAGTTAGATAGATAGATAGATAGATAGACAGTTAGATAGATAGATAGATAGATAGACAGTTAGATAGTTAGTTAGATAGACAGTTAGATAGAAAGACAGACATTTAGATAGAGAGGCAGACAGAAGTTAGATAGATAGACAGACGGACAGAGTAAGATAGACAGACAGATAGATAGACAGTTAGATAGAGAGACAGCCAGCCAGATAGTCATATAGATAGACAGACAGACAGACAGTTAGATAGACAGTTAGATCGGTAGATAGATAGACAGATAGACAGAGAGTAAGATAGACAGATAGATAGATAGATAGACAGTTAGATAGATAGATAGACAGACAGACAGAGAGCCAGACAGACAGATAGGTAGACAGACAGATAGAGATAGATATAGATAGTCAGACAGACAGACAGACAGACAGAGAGATAGATAGACAGACAGACAGATAGTAAGATAGACAGACAGAGACAGACAGATAGATTGATGACAGACACAGATAGACAGTTAGTTGGATAAATAGACAGTTAGTTAGATAGGTAGACAGTTAGATAGTAGACAGTTAGTTAGATAGATAGAAAGAAGATTGTTTGATAGACAGACGGATAGATAGATAGACAGACAGTTAGACAGATAGATATATAGAAGATAGACAGTTAGTTAGAAGACAGACAGACACAGTTAGACAGTTAGTTAGATAGACAGTTAGATATACAGACAGGCAGACAGTTAGATAGATAGACAGACAGACACAGGTAGACAGTTAGATAGATAGACAGACAGACAGATAGACACTTAGTTAGATAGACAGACAGACAGTTAGATAGATAGACAGATAGACAGTTAGACAGATAGACATTTAGTTAGATAAAGAGACAGACAGATAGATAGATAGATAGATAGATAGATAGATAGATAGATAGATAGATAGACAGACAGACAGAGAGCCAGACAGGCAGATAGGTAGACAGTTAGATAGAGATAGATATAGATAGTTAGACAGACAGACAGACAGATAGATAGAGAGATAGACAGACAGACAGATAGTAAGATAGATAGACAGACAGACAGATAGATAGATAGACAGACACAGATAGACAGTTAGTTAGATAAATAGAATAGTAGACAGTAGTCAGATAGATAGACAGTTAGATGATAGACGTTAGTTGATAGATAGTTAGATAGATAGAAAGATAGATTGTTAGATAGACAGACAGATAGATAGATAGACAGACAGTTAGACAGATAGATATATAGATAGATAGACAGTTAGTTAGATAGACAGACAGACACAGATAGACAGTTAGTTAGATAGATAGACAGTTAGATAGACAGACAGGCAGACAGTTAGATAGATAGACAGACAGACACAGGTAGACAGTTAGATAGATAGACAGACAGACAGACAGATATACACTTAGTTAGATAGACAGACAGACAGATATCTAACAGTTAGTTAGACAGATAGACAGTTAGTTAGATAGACAGACAGTTAGATAGATAGACAGTTAGATAGAGATAGATAGATAGACAGTTAGACAGATAGAGACAGAAATACGATAGATAGGGAGATAGATAGACAGATAGATAGATAGACCGGCAGGCAGGAAAAGACAGACAGATAGATAGATAGATAGATAGATAGATAGATAGATAGATAGATAGACAGTTAGATAGATACTAGATAGACAGTTAGTTAGATAGATAGACAGACAGGCAGAGAGACAGACAAACAGATAGATAGACAGTAAGATAGATATAGATAGACAGTTAAAGCTCTTTTGATTGATAGACAGTTAGTAAGATAGATAGAACAGACGACGACAGTTTAGATAGATAGATAGATAGATAGATAGATAGACAGTTAGTTAGATAGACAGACAGACACAGATAGACAGTTAGTTAGATAGACAGCTAGATAGATATTTAGTTAGATAGATAGACAGACAGATAGACAGATATATAGACAGACAGACAGATAGATAGATTGATAGATAGATAATGACATAGACAGACAGATAGTTAGAGAATTAGTTAGATAGACAATTAGATGATAGATAATAGATATTTAGATAGCAAGACAGAGAGACAGACAGACAGATAGATAGATACTAGATAGACAGTTAGTTAGATAGATAAATAGTTAGACAGACAGGCAGAGAGCCAGACAGACAGATAGGTAGACAGTTAGATAGAGATAGATAGATATAGATAGTTGACAGACAGACAGACAATAGTTAGATAGATAGACAGTTAGATAGATAGATAGACAGACATTTAGAATAGATAGACAGTTAAATAGATAGTAGACAGACAGACATATAGATAGGTAGACAGTTAAATAGATAGATAGATAGATAGATAGACAAACAGATTGATAGTGAGATAGATAGACAGACAGATAGTTAGATAATTAGTTAGATAGATAGACAGTTAGTGGATAGATAGATACTGATAGAAGTTAGTTAGATAGATAGATAGTTAGACAGACAAACAGACAGACAGACAGATAAGTAACATTAGATAGAGATAGATATGATAGATAGATAGTGAGTAGATAGATAGACAGGACAGTTAGTATAGACAGACAGACAGAGGACAGCAGACAGACAGATAGATAGACAGACACGATAGACGTTAGTTAGATAGACAGTTAGTTAGATAGATAGACAGCTAGACAGTTAGTAAGATAGACAGTTAGTAAGATAGATATACATTTAGTTAGATAGATAGAGAGACAGACAGACAGATAGATAGATAGACAGGCAGACAGACAGACAGATAGTTAGATAGATAGACAGTTTAGAATGACAGACAGTTAGTTAGATAGACAGACAGAACAGAGAGACAGCTAGATAGTATATAGATAGACAGTTAGATAGATAGATAGATAGATAGACAGTTGATAGTTAGTTAGATAGACAGTTAGATAGATAGATTTTAGATAGAGAGGCAGACAGACGATAGTTAATAGATAGCAGACGGACAGAGTAAGATAGACAGATAGATAGATAGACAGTTAGATAGAGAACAGACAGACGATAGTTATATAGATAGAACAGAACAGACAGTTAGATAGATAGACAGTTAGATCGGTAGATAGATAGACAGATAGACAGAGAGTAATACAGATAGATAGATAGAGAGAGAGATAAAGACAGACAGACAGACGAACAGACAGACAGACAACGACAGATAGACGATAGATAGATAGACAGACAGACAGAGAGCCAGACAGGCAGATAGTAGACAGTTAGATAGAGATAGATATAGATAGTTAACACAGACAGACAACAGATAGATAGAGAGATAGACAGACAGACATAGTAGATAGACAGACGACAGAAGACAGACAGATAGATAGAAGACGACACAGATAGACAGTTAGTTAGTAATAGACAGTTAGTTAGATAGATAGACAGTTAGTAGATAGACAGTTAGTTAGTAGATAGTTAGATAGATAAGAAGATAGATTGTTAGATGACAGACAATAGATAGATGACAGTTAGACAGATAGATATATAGATAGATAGACAGTTAGTTAGATAGACAGACAGACACAGATAGACAGTTAGTTAGATAGATAGAACAGTTAGATAGACAACAGGCAGACAGTTAGATAGATAGACAAGACAACACAGGTAGACGTTAGATAGATAGACAGACAGACAGACAGATATACACTTGTTAGATAACAGACAGACAGATATCTAACAGTTAGTTAGACATAGACAGTTAGTTAGATAGACAGACAGTTAGATAGATAGACGTTAGATAGATAGACAGATAATAGACGTTAGATAGATAGAGACAGACATACAGTATAGATAGTGAGAGATGACGGCAGGCAGGCAGAAAGACAGACATATAGATAGACAGATAGTTAGATAGACAGTTAGATAGATAGATAGATATGACAGTTTAGATAGATACTAGATAGACGTTAGTTAGATAGATAGACAGACAGGCAGAGGACAGACAAACAGATAGATAGACAGTTAGATATAGATAGACATTTAAAGCTCTTTTGATTGATAGACCGTTATGTAAGATAGATAGACAGACAGACAGACAGACAGTTAGATAGATAGATAGATAGACAGTTAGTTAGATAGACAGCTAGATAGATAGATATTTAGTTAGATAGATAGATAGATAGACAGACAGATAGACAGATAGATAGACAGACAGACAGATAGATAGATTGATAGATAGATAATGACATAGACAGACAGATAGTTAGAGAATTAGTTAGATAGACAATTAGATAGATAGATAGATATTTAGATAGATAGACAGACAGACAGACAGACAGATAGATAGATACTAGATAGACAGTTAGTTAGATAGATAGATAGATAGTTAGACAGACAGGCAGAGAGCCAGACAGACAGATAGGTAGACAGTTAGATAGAGATAGATAGATATAGATAGTTAGACAGACAGACAGATAGTTAGATAGATAGACAGTTAGATAGATAGATAGATAGACATTTAGATAGATAGACAATTAAATAGATAGATAGATAGACAGACAGACATATAGATAGATAGACAGTTAAATAGATAGATAGATAGATAGATAGATAGATAGACAAACAGATAGATAGTGAGATAGATAGACAGACAGATAGTTAGATAATTAGTTAGATAGATAGACAGTTAGTTGGATAGATAGATAGATAGTTAGTTATATAGATAGACAGTTAGATAGATAGATACTAGATAGACAGTTAGTTAGTTAGATAGATAGATAGTTAGACAGACAGACAGACAGATAAGTAGACAATTAGATAGATAGATAGATATAGATAGTTAGACAGACAGACAGACAGATAGATAGTGAGATAGATAGACAGTTAGATAGACAGACAGACAGAGAGACAGACAGACAGACAGATAGACAGACACAGATAGACAGTTAGTTAGATAGACAGTTAGTTAGATAGATAGACAGCTAGACAGTTAGTTAGATAGACAGTTAGTTAGATAGATAGACAGACAGACAGATAGATAGTTAGATAGATAGACAGGCAGACAGACAGACAGATAGTTAGATAGATAGACAGTTAGATAGATAGACAGACAGTTAGTTAGATAGACAGACAGATACAGATAGACAGTTAGATAGATAGATAGATAGATAGATAGACAGTTAGATAGATAGATAGATAGACAGTTAGATAGTTAGTTAGATAGACAGTTAGATAGATAGACAGACATTTAGATAGAGAGGCAGACAGACAGATAGTTAGATAGATAGACAGACGGACAGAGTAAGATAGACAGACAGATAGATAGACAGTTAGATAGAGAGACAGCCAGCCAGATAGTCATATAGATAGACAGACAGACAGACAGTTAGATAGACAGTTAGATCGGTAGATAGATAGACAGATAGACAGAGAGTAAGATAGACAGATAGATAGATAGATAGACAGTTAGATAGATAGATAGACAGACAGACAGAGAGCCAGACAGACAGATAGGTAGACAGACAGATAGAGATAGATATAGATAGTCAGACAGACAGACAGACAGACAGAGAGATAGATAGACAGACAGACAGATAGTAAGATAGACAGACAGACAGACAGACAGATAGATTGATAGACAGACACAGATAGACAGTTAGTTGGATAAATAGACAGTTAGTTAGATAGGTAGACAGTTAGATAGATAGACAGTTAGTTAGATAGATAGAAAGATAGATTGTTAGATAGACAGACGGATAGATAGATAGACAGACAGTTAGACAGATAGATATATAGATAGATAGACAGTTAGTTAGATAGACAGACAGACACAGTTAGACAGTTAGTTAGATAGACAGTTAGATATACAGACAGGCAGACAGTTAGATAGATAGACAGACAGACACAGGTAGACAGTTAGATAGATAGACAGACAGACAGATAGACACTTAGTTAGATAGACAGACAGACAGTTAGATAGATAGACAGATAGACAGTTAGACAGATAGACATTTAGTTAGATAAAGAGACAGACAGACAGACAGATAGATAGATAGATAGATAGATAGATAGATAGATAGATAGATAGATAGATAGATAGAGAGACAAGAAGACAGAGAGCCAGACAGGCAGATAGGTAGACAGTTAGATAGAGATAGATATAGATAGTTAGACAGACAGACAGACAGATAGATAGAGAGATAGACAGACAGACAGATAGTAAGATAGATAGACAGACAGACAGATAGATAGATAGACAGACACAGATAGACAGTTAGTTAGATAAATAGACAGTTAGTTAGATAGATAGACAGTTAGATAGATAGACAGTTAGTTAGATAGATAGTTAGATAGATAGAAAGATAGATTGTTAGATAGACAGACAGATAGATAGATAGACAGACAGTTAGACAGATAGATATATAGATAGATAGACAGTTAGTTAGATAGACAGACAGACACAGATAGACAGTTAGTTAGATAGATAGACAGTTAGATAGACAGACAGGCAGACAGTTAGATAGATAGACAGACAGACACAGGTAGACAGTTAGATAGATAGACGACAAGACAGACAGATATACACTTAGTTAGATAGACAGACAGACAGATATCTAACGTTAGTTAGACGATAGACAGTTAGTTAGATAGACAGACAGTTAGATAGATAGACAGTTAGATAGATAGACAAGATATATAGGACAGTTAGATAGATAGAGACCGAATACAGATAGATAGTGAGATGATAGACAGGCAGGCAGGCAGAAAGACAGACATAAGTAGACAGATAGTTGAGACAGTTAGATAGATAGATAGATAGACAGTTTGATAGATACTAGATAGACAGTTAGTTAGATAGATAGACAGACAGGCAGAGAGACAGACAAACAGATAGATAGACAGTTAGATATAGTAGAGTTAAAGCTCTTTTGATGATAGACAGTTAGTAAGTAGATAGATAACGACAGACAGACAGACAGACAGGTAGATAGATAGATAGATAGATAGACAGTAGTTAGATAGACAGCTAGAAGATAGATATTTGTTAGTAGATAGATGACAGACAGATAACAGATAGATAGACGACAGACAGATAGATAGATTGATAGATAGATAATGACATAGACAGACAGATAGTTAGAGAATTAGTTAGATAGACAATTAGATAGATAGATAGATATTTAGATAGATAGACAGACAGATAGATAGATACTAGATAGACAGAGTTAGATAGATAGATAGATAGATAGATAGATAGTTAGACAGACAGGCAGAGAGCCAGACAGACAGATAGGTAGACAGTTAGATAGGATAGATAGATATAATAGTTAGACAGACAGACAGAAGTTAGATAGATAGACGTTAGATAGATAGATAGACATTTAGATAGATAGACAAATTAAATAGATAGATAGATAGACAGACAGACATATAGAAAGATAGACAGTTAAATAGATAGATAGATAGATAGATAGATAGATAGATAGATAGATAGACAAACAGATAGTAGTGAGATAGATAGAAAGACAGATAGTTAGATAATTAGTTAGATAGAAGACGTTAGTTGGATAGATAGATAGATAGTTAGTTATAGAGAGAGACAGTTAGATAGATAGATACTAGATAGACAGTTAGTTAGTAGATAGATAGATAGTTAGACAGACAGACAGACAGACAGATAAGTAGACAATTAGATAGATAGATAGATAGATGATAATAGATAGATAAGATATAGAAGTAGACAGACAGACAGACAGATAGATAGTGAGATAGATAGACAGTTAGATAGACAGACAGACAGAGAGACAGACAGACAGACAGATAGACAGACACAGATAGACAGTTAGTTAGATAGACAGTTAGTTAGATAGATAGACAGCTAGACAGTTAGTTAGATAGACAGTTAGTTAGATAGATAGAGAGACAGACAGACAGATAGTAGTTTAGATAGACAGGCAGACACAGACAGATAGTTAGATAGATAGACAGTTAGATAGATAGACAGACAGTGTTAGATAGACAGACAAATACAGATAGAACAGTTACTAGATAGATAGATAGATAGACAGTTAGTAGATAGATAGATAGATAGATAGATATAGATAGTTAGTTAGATAGACAGTTAGATAGAAAGACAGACATTTAGATAGAGAGGCAGACAGATAGTTAGATAGATAGACAGACGGACAGAGTAAGATAGACAGACAGATAGATAGACAGTAGATAGAGAGACAGCCAGCCAGATAGTATATAGATAGACAGACAGACAGACAGTTAGATAGACAGTTAGATCGGTAGATAGATAGACAGATAGGACAGAGAGTAGATAGACAGATAGATAGATAGATAGACAGTAGATAGATAGAAGACAGACAGCAGAGAGCCAGACAGACAGATAGGTAGACAGACAGATAGAGATAGATATAGATAGTCAGACAGACAGACAGACAGACAGAGAGATAGATAGACAGACAGACAGATAGTAAGATAGACAGACAGACAGACAGACAGATAGATGATGATAGACAGACACAGATAGACAGTTAGTTGATAAATAGACAGTTAGTTAGATAGGTAGACAGTTAGATAGATAGACAGTTAGTTAGATAGATAGAAAGTAGATTGTTAGATAGACAGACGGATAGATAGATAGACAGACAGTTAGACAGATGATATATAGATAGATAGACAGTTAGTTAGATAGACAGACAGACCACGTTAGACAGTTAGTTAGATAGACAGTAGATATACAGACAGGCAGACAGTAGATAGATAGACAGACAGACAAGGTAGACAGTTAGATAGATAGACAGACAGACAGATAGACACTTAGTTAGATAGACAGACAGACAGTTAGATAGATAGACAGATAGACAGTTAGACAGATAGACATTTAGTTAGATAAAGAGACAGACAGATAGTAGATGAGATAGATAGATAGATAGATAGATAGATAGATAGATAGACAGACAGACAGAGAGCCAGACAGGCAGATAGGTAGACAGTTAGATAGAATAGATATAGATAGTGTAGACAGACAGACAGACAGATAGATAGAGAGATGACAGACAGACAGATAGTAAGATAGATAGACAGACAGACAGATAGATAGATAGACAGACAAGATAGACAGTTAGTTAGATAAATAGACAGTTAGTTAGATAGATAGACAGTTAGATAGATAGACAGTTAGTTAGATAGATAGTTAGATAGATAGAAAGATAGATTGTTAGATAGACAGACAGATAGATAGATAGACAGACAGTTAGACAGATAGATATTAGAAGATAGACAGTTAGTTAGATAGACAGACAGACACAGATAGACAGTTAGTTAGATAGATAGACAGTTGATAGACAGACAGGCAGACAGTTGATAGATAGACAGACAGACACAGGTAGACAGTTAGATAGATAGACAGACAGACAGACAGATATACACTTAGTTAGATAGACAGACAGACAGATATAACAGTTAGTGACAGTGAGACAGTTAGTTAGATAGACAGACAGTTAGATAGATAGACAGAGATAGATAGACAGTATATAGACAGTTAGATAGATAGAGACAGACATACAGATAGATAGTGAGATAGATAGACAGATAGATAGATAGACAGGCAGGCAGGCAGAAGACAGACATATGATGACAGATAGTTAGATAGACAGTGATAGATAGATAGATAGATAGATGATAGATAGATAGATAGATAGACATAGATAGATACTAGATAGACAGTTAGTTGATAGATAGCAGACAGGCAGAGAGACAGACAACAGATAGATAGACAGTAAGATAGATATAGATGACAGTTAAAGCTCTTTTGATTGATAGACAGTTAGTAAGATAGATAGATAGACGACAGACAGACAGACAGTTAGATAGATAGATAGATAGACAGTTAGTTAGATGACAGCTAGATGATAGATATTTAGTAGATAGATAAGATAGACAGACAGATAGACAGATAGATAGACAGACAGACAGATAGATAGATTGATAGATAGATAATGACATAGACAGACAGATAGTTAGAGAATTAGTTAGATAGACAATTAGATAGATAGATAGATATTTAGATAGATAGACAGACCGACAGACAGACAGATAGATAGATACTAGATGACAGTAGTTAGATAGATAGATAGATAGTTAGACAGACAGGCAGAGAGCCAGACAGACAGATAGGTAGACAGTTAGATAGAGATAGATAGATATAGATAGTTAGACAGACAGACAGATAGTTAGATAGATGACAGTTAGAGAAGATAGATAGATAGACATTTAGATAGATAGACAATTAAATAGATAGATAGATAGACAGACAGACATATAGATAGATAGACAGTTAAATAGATATAGATAGATAGATATGATAGATAGATAGACAAACAGATGATAGTGGAGATAGATAGACAGACAGATAGTTAGATAATTAGTTAGATAGATAGACAGTAGTTAGTTGGATAGATAGATAGTAGTTAGTATATAGATAGACAGTTAGATAGATAGATACTAGATAGACAGTTAGTTAGTTAGATGATAGATAGTTAGACAGACAGACAGACAGATAAGTAGACAATTAGATGATAGATAGATATAGATAGTTAGACAGACGACAGACAATAGATAGTGAGATAGATAGACAGTTAGATAGACAGACAGACAGAGAGACAGACAGACAGACAGATAGACAGACACAGATAGACAGTTAGTTAGATAGCAGTTAGTTAGAAGATAGAAAGCTAGACAGTTAGTTAGATAGGACAGTTAGTTAGATAGATAGACAGACAGACAGATAGATAGTTAGATAGATAGACAGGCAGACAGACAGACAGATAGTTAGATAGATAGACAGTTAGATAGATGACAGACAGTTAGTTAGATAGACAGACAGATACAGATAGACAGTTAGATAGATAGATAGATAGATGACAGTAAGAAGTAGACAGTTAGATAGATAGATAGATAGACAGTTAGATAGTTAGTAGATAGACAGTTAGATAGATAGACAGACATTTAGATAGAGAGGAGCAGACAGATAGTTAGATAGATAGACAGACGGACAGGTAAGATAAGATAGACAGACAGATAGATAGACAGTTAGATAGAGAGACAGCCAGCCAGATAGTCATATAGATGACAGACAGACAGACAGTTAGATAGACCGTTAGATCGGTAGATGATAGACAGATAGACAGAGAGTAAGATAGACAGATAGATAGATAGATAGACAGTAGTAGATAGATAGACAGACAGACAGAGAGCCAGACAGACAGATAGGTAGACAGACAGATAGAGATAGATAGATAGTCAGACAGACAGACAGACAGATAGAGAGATAGATAGACAGACAGGCAGATAGTAAGATAGACAGACAGACAGACAGACAGACAGATAGATTGATAGACAGACACAGATAGACAATTAGTTGGATAAATAGACAGTTAGTTAGATAGGTAGACAGTTAGATAGATAGACAGTTAGTTAGATAGATAGAAGATAGATTGTTAGATAGACAGACGGATAGATAGATAGACAGACAGTTAGACAGATAGATATATAGATAGATAGACAGTTAGTTAGATAGACAGACAGACACAGTTAGACAGTTAGTTAGATAGACAGACAGGCAGACAGTTAGATACATAGACAGACAGACACGGTAGACAGTTAGATAGATAGACAGACAGACAGATAGACACATTAGATAGAGACAGACAGACAGTTAGATAGATAGACAGATAGACAGTTAGACAGATAGAAATTTAGTTAGATAAGAGACAGACAGACAGATAGTTAGATAGATAGACAGACAGATACACAGACACAGTTAGATAGATAGACAGTTAGACAGATAGATATAGATAGATAGACAGCTAGTTAGATAGACAGCCATACACAGATAGACAGTTAGTTAGATAGATAGATAGATAGATAGAGATAGAGAGACAGACAGACAGTCAAATAGAAACAAGGTGGACTGCACTCCAAAGTTGAACGTTTATTACAAGCCAAACATCAAACAGGCTGTTTGATGTTTGGCTTGTAATAAACGTTCAACTTTGGAGTGCAGTCCACCTTGTTCTTATTTGATGCTGGTTCCCTGTGAAGTAGGGATATTGGACTTTTTGCACCCACAGGGGGATTAGTTGCATATGGACTATCTAGAGACAGACAGACAGACAGTAGATATAGTAGAAAGACAGACAGACAGCTAGTTAGATAGACAGACAGAAAGACCGATAGTTAGATAGATAGACAGACAGACAGACCGATAGTTAGATAGATAGATAGATTGATAGATAGATAGATAGATAGACAGTTAGATAGATATCCAACCATAGTAAATGTAGAGCACTCAGGACTTGTTCAAAAAATCTTTTAACTTTATTCCATAAGCAGCAAACAGATAGCGACGTTTCGGTCTTTACTCAGACCTTTCTCAAGCCAGATAGATAGGACAGTTGTTTACTAACGTTACTTATACTCCAGTCAATCAGTTTTTTCAAATTTTTCAGGAAAAAATAGGTACCTCGACTTATACTCGAGTATATATGGTAATTGCCACAGATTCTTGTACAAGTCATTCTGAATTGAGAAAGCCAGTCGGATGAATAGCGAAACGTCTACAAGAACTAAACTTCAAGTCAGTTGATCTAACTGAATACAACAGATATACCATGACCTGGATGAATGAGAACCTTCACAAGCACCTATCAATCTAAACATCCATATTTGTTGTATTTGTTTATTTCCTGTGCCATGCTTTGTAGATGCAGGACAAAAGACTGATCAGCAAAAAACATTGTAGCAGTTTATGTTACGCACAAGCCTACATAATACAGAACAAATGGTAGTATAGGGGCTATAATAATACAAATTAAAATCTAAATTCTTGGAAAAAATTTAAAGGAATAGTTCACTGCAATAGTGAAATTTCCTTTTCTACATTGATTGAAGCCCAGGAGGTTAGGAGCTATGCCTTACCTCCCGTTCTTCAATGTTGGATAGTCAGGAACGGAAGAAATTCCCGACCGCTTCCTGCCTCTGTTCTGTTATAGCACGCATTATCGGTATGCGGTTATAGCGTAACAAGAGCAGGAAGCATTCGGGAACTGTCCGAGCAATTGTCAATCAAAGGCAATTGTCTTACCTTTTAAACAATCCCCCTTGCTCTCTATCATGCTGAGTTCAAAGTTATTGAGACTTTAACAGAGTGTAAAATATCACCCAGGGAGCAGTCATTATTCCTCTTTTCTCTGCACCACTCTATATGCTGAGCGGTGCACTACTGGTGCATTCTCCTCCTCCTCTGGGACACATGAAGTGAATGGACAGAGATGTGTTTATGTGTCTGCTCCTTATACCAGTCACTGTGTGTGTCTCAGGGGAGGAGGAGAGTTTAAAGAAATGATCTTCTATTCTTTATATTTTTATCTTTTGAGCGCAACGAAAAGACAAAGTTGCTAGACAGAATATCCCACTGGCACAGCGAACTGTTAACACTACATCAAGTATAAATATATTCGATCTGTTCTGAACAAACAATTGCATATTTTAAGGCATCTATACCGAAAAATAGGTTTTTCAATTTGACCTAACTGGAAACTATAATTCTTCCCAACCATCACTGTATAATTTTTTTGTTGATTGCCCCCTATTTCTTTAGATATCCAACTATAAACTTCTTATATTTAGCTGTCAATCAAGTTCCTTCCTCTAAAACTATTCTTCTGTGAGTAGTTTTACTGTAGCTGGAATGGTGACAAGAGTTTTGACAGTTGGAATGCTGTATGCTGTGTGCAGGCTTGACAGTTGGTTTGTGGGGGGAAAAGTCAGGTCGGATGGAAGTGGGAGTGGTTAAAAGGGGGAGGGGGGTACTGCTCCTAACAAATGTGTGTTGGATTGAAGGCATGCAGCAACACACGCAAATCAGAGTAAGTGCTACTTACATGTATTCAATAAAGATTAGATGAGGCAAAGTCATTTTTTCAGTCCTTTAAAGATTTTCTTAACAGCTAGTAGGATTTGCAATTAGGAGCTGATGTCTGTTATGATCATTACATAGCCATAAGGAGAGGTGTGAAAAAAAGTTGCAGTATATAAATTTGCAATACAAAGGGGAAAAGTTGACAAGAGGAAAGATATACAAAATTGAATACTGGCAACAAAGTAGGTGTCAAAATACCGCATGATATACCATCCTTGCAGTGTTTTTCCTTATGTCTATGATAGCAGTGTTTTGTAGTGCAGCGTAAAAAAAATTTTTTCATAAGTATGTCCATTAAATGATAGTTACGTACATAAGTTGGGGAGTTACAGAGCTGTACTAAGCTGTCCATACATTAAGCACTCAGCTTTGACATTTGTACGACATCCAAATAACTGCCTGGCCAATTTTCTTTGTGATCAAAATGAAAGGACCATGCGGGAACTTTGGAAGGTTAGATCCACTGATACCCAAACAGCTAATCAAATGTTAAATCTATGTAATGTCTTTTTATGTGTATGGTCAGCATTAGTTTTATTAATATTTCTGTCACCTTTTAATGATCCAGGAATAAACACCCTGTTTGGATGTGATAGCTAACAGAAGCATTGAAAAAAAAAAAAGAGAGTGAATAAAGAACTAAAAATTGAATTATGCTAGAAACCGTAACTGTCCATTTTACCTAACAAATATTTTATGTTAAAACAAAATGGTTTATTTAGAAGAAACCCTACATTTTAATCACATTTGACATAACTGAAACGTTTCTATATAAGAAATAGAATTTTCAAATGATGAATTACAGAGAGGAATGTGGAAAATAGGGTTTCCATGGGTTCAAGTTTAGGCGATATGCAGCAATTCACATACAGTATTTAACAGACCTACAGAAAATGCCAAAAGAAATGGTGAACTGCAAAATGAAATCATTGAAGCCATCTGCTAACTTGGACTGTGGAATGTTGTTTTAGACTGACTGGTATGTTATTTCACTAGGTTACAACAATTTTAACAACAGAGTAGGATAACTATCACTTACAAATTCATAGACACCATGCTAGGAAAATTAAATCAACACTGGTTATAATAAGGTGTGCATTAACTTTGAAGAAATGAAAAATGAAAGTGTAATTATACCTAACACACACCCACGTCCCGATAGTACCCAGGGGAAGGACCTTATGCGTTATGTCCTCACCCTGGTTCTCAATACACGGTCTGCAAACGAGCAGTCAAAATTCATTCTCAACCCTAGTATGGGACTGTTTCCAGGACTGGCTATCGGATGATATGCTCCTGCAGAGCATGTTTTCAGATCGGTCAAATCTCAGAACAGTCCAGGAAGTGAGAAGACAATGGCTCCAGTGACTGGACTTTTAGAGCTTGTACAGACACTATAGCGAGTACCCAGGAATCAGGAGCTAGGGTTAAGGTCCTCAATCTGGGTACGTCAGGTAAGTGGTTAATATGGGTATAATTGTCCTAAATCGTTAACTGTTTAGTGAATCACACGTAAGTCAGCCACTGTCTATGAATTATTACTTTATGTGCTAAAAACGGGGTTTGTTGTGGGTGACTCTAATGAATGTAGTCTACGACTCAGTTCTTTCAGTTTTGCAGCTCCCACATAGGTACAGGTGGACCGGATTCTCCAAGGATATCTTTGATGGTATGCTCTACATCACCTCGAAAAGGAACTTCAACAGTTTTCCCCTCAGAAGCCCTAGAATAACAGTATTGTCACATGAGTACTAAAGATTTATAGTTGTAATACAATTTCTAAAACTAGTTATACAAATTACAATGCATGGCCGGTAGTGCAAAGACGATGACAAAGCATGTGCCCACTGAACACCCACTGCTGCCTTCACCCTTTTCAGGCATCATTTTTCCAACATTCCTGATCTGTCTCTCAATTGATAAAAAATTCCTTAATCAATTGTTAGCCTCACCGTTAGAAAGGAACAGAAAATGGCTGATTAGTGTCACCTTCTATCGATAAATGTATTAGATAAGAAAGACAGCAGAATTACATAATTATGTTAAATATTAGAATATTATTGGTTTTATGAGTTATACAGACATATCATTACCTGTACTCGCCACTCCTCCTGCATGTTTCTGCATGCAGTCCTTGAACTCATTCCATAGAAAAGCTTATACTTCTGACCATTTTTCTCAATTGTTTCTCCTCCTGATTCTGTATGACCGATAGCATTCCTCCAGCATCACAAGTCTCGCTCAGCTCCGTAATGGGTCCAATATGCAATGTGTAAGCATGCTCTTCAAATTCAGCAATAAACTCAGCTGCTACTGAGGACACTCCATCTACACAGCCTATCCCAACCAGCTTCCCACGACTATAGTATTCCTAACCATCAACACAATCCCAGGTCTTAGGTTCCTCAACTGGTCTAGAGGTCACACACCAGCCTTATTTACCAAGTCAAGTCATATCAACTGTACTATAGTTGCATTTGTTCAAGGCTTGTTTGTAGACAGTGATCTGCCTTTTAAATATTGTAAATGGGCCAAACCCACACTATGCATTCTTAATGATATTAAAAACACGCGTTCATCATTTTTGGTGCAAGATCCGCTGGATTTCATTAATTATGGTAATAGTAAATACACTTAAAGGGCATGTGGTAGGGCATGCTCCAGCCCCAACCGCATTAATATAATTGTTAGAAAGTCCCCCGATTCTTACTTACCTGCCCTCTCTCCCCTGCTGCAGTGTTCAGGCCCTCTGCTTGCATAAAATTGAAAGCAGGGGGCGGGACCGGCAGCGCGTCCGTGATTGGCGAGAGGCGGAGGGCGCACTGAGCATGCCTCAACCTTGATGCTCCTCACACTGCTCTATACAGCAGTTTCCTGGACTTTGGAGGGGCACAGCAGGGAACTATTTTGAGCAGGAATGTAAGGTAAGGATTTTAAACTACTTGATGTGGCCAGTAATGGGTTAAATTTAGTTTTGGGGGGGGACATGCCTTTAATTAAAAAACACAAAAAAATACTTGCATGAAAATGTATTGCTAAAAACGCTTTTGTTTCTTGTGAGGTGTCAGTGGGGCATTATACTAACTTATGACATCAATAAAAATATTAGCCGCCAACCCAATTAACCCATATAAAGTCATGTAGACAGACATGGTGGTACAAATATACAAAAATGTCCTTATTAAAACAGGGACCTATTTAAAACCATTAAAAGAGTTTCAAGTGTACTGTGGCACAACCGCTGTTGGCTGACTAGCCAGAAAGTTCGTAGGTGCAATCCTCTTAGCCCCCTACTTCCAGGGCTCCATAAACCAAGCAAGGTATAGAATGGAGGAGCAACACTACTGTAGTGAGAATTTCTTTATTTTAGTGCAAAAACAGATACAGCATACACGTTTCGGGATCTAGGCCCTTCCTCAGCTACTGAGGAAGGGGCCAGAGTCCCGAAACGTTGTATGCTGTATGCTGTTTTTGCACTAAAATAAAGAAATCTCACTACAGTAGTGTGCTCCTCCTATTCTATACCTTGCTAAAACCATTAAAACCATCCTGTGCTGAACATAATGTGTCCCAATAACATAATAATACACATCAAAATAAGCAATTGTAATAGATGTAAAGTCAGTCAATCGTCATGGCCAGTAAATGAGGCATAGCTAGCTTGGGTATCAGCAACAGTTTTTTTCTGTGAGTGGAAACAAACTAGAGTGGAACGTGTACAAATCCTATGTGTAAAGGACCTTGCTCTTATGACATAGAAAAAGGAGGACATTAAAGATGATGGTTGTATGGTAACGTGTGAAAGTTTGAAAATAAGGTTTCTTGTGCTATAATGTGCTGTGTTAAGGACTGTGTGTGCAGGACTATGTGTGTAGTAAGCACTGGGCTTCTATATTCTAGTATTGCACCTGTTGTAATCGAAACAAAGTTGTTAAGGGTTAATAAGTGTTTTGTTTTTTCCCTCTCTTCCTAATTGCACTAATTGGTGTGGGGGCTGGGGCCTTTTAGTTAAATGGATTCACATGGTTGGACATGTGGTTTGGACCTAGCAAAAAGAAGTTTCCTGTGAGTGGAAACTAACTAGAGTGGAAGTCCCTTGTCTTAAGGAAATTGCTCTTAAGGACATAGAAAAAGAAGGACATTGGAACAAGAAGGGAAATAAAACAAGGTTGGTGTGTCACTGTGCTGGGTGTGTGTATTAGAAAGGACAGTTTTGTCGGTACCACTGGAGCAGCCGCCTTAGGTGATGAAGTAGAGGAGGACAGCTCGGAATTAGCATGTATGGAGTGGGCTATCCCTTGAGCACCCAGGGGACTGCCATCTCTAATACAAGTGAGGATGAACTTAGTATCAGGAATGCTGGCAGGTGGTAGTGGTAGGGGACTCATTATAAGGAAGGTAGATAGGGTAATCTGCCACCAAGACCCTACATGCCAAACTGTGTGTTGTCTGCCTGGTGCTAGGGTTCGGCATGTGGTGGATCGTGTAGACAGATTATTGGGTGGGGCTGGGTGTGACCCGCGGTTAGAGGAGGAGGTGAGGTCCTAAACATGATTTCTGAGAGCTAGGGGCCAAGTTAAAAGCAAGGACCTCCAGGGTAGTGTTTTCAGAAATACTACTACTGCAGCCACATGCTATGCTAGAGAGACAGCAGGAGTTAGAAGCATAATGCGTGGCTAAGAGGGTGGTGTAAGGAAGAGGGTTTGGGTTTATAGAGAACGGGCAGACTTTGCTGTTGGCTACAGGCTCTTTAGTAGGGATGGGTTGCACCTCACTGATGGCGGTGCAGCTGTTTTAGGGGAGAAGATGGCTAGAGGGTTGGAGATTTTAAACTAGGTTGGGGGGGGGGGTATTAGCATTCTCACTGTGATAGGTAGCCTTAGAAGGAAAGCAGGGTGTAGATAGGCAAGTGGTGGGTGGAATGGAGGGTGGGGCTAGCATAGGGGGTAGGGGCATGTGATTAAAGTGTATGAATAAATTACAGGATCATAATCTAAAATGTATGTTTGCAAATGCGAGAAGCCTGGCTGGGTGAATGGGTGAATTGGAGATTATGGCTTTAAATGAAAGTATGATGTAATAAGTATAGCAGAAACGTGGTTGAACAGTTCTCACAACTGGGCTGTAAATTTAAAAGGATCGCCTTGTTCAGGCAGGACGGAGAAAAAAGGAAAGGGGGAGGGATAGTGTGTTTTAGTTAAGAAAGATTGAAGAAATGAAGACATAACTGGTGATATGGATGTTAAAGCAGAGGCAATATGGGTGGAATTAGGCACAGGAAAGGGGGTAATGTCATGTTGGTGTTGCTATAAGCGCCAATGCTAGCAGGGAGGAAGTGAGTCAGCTTCATATGCAGTTGGCAAAGGCTGCAAGTTGGGGAGTGTGCTCATTATGGGGGACGTTAATTACCCTGACATTGATTGGTGTAGTGGAAGCCATCACAGAAAAAGGCAATGAGTTCCTGAATTTGCTGCAGAATATTTTTCTTACAGGTGATTGAAGTTCCTACTAGAAAGGAGCTCTGTGGATCTGGTAATTTCTAACATCGCGGAGCGCGTTATAGATATAAAGGTAACTGGAGGCTTAGGGATAGTGACCATGAAAAAGTGTCGTTTGGAGTATGTTATCGAAAGGAAAAGTGCGTGGGTTAACAAAGACTTTTAATTTCGGGAAAGCAAATTTTCCTAGGTTGAAATTAGCTCTTCAGAATGTCAACTGGGATAGTTATTATCAGGTAAAGGTACTAACCCGAAGTGGACTGTGTTTAAGGGGATTTTAAGCTATTTAACATCTAAATTATACCTTGAAAAAAAAAAAAAAAGATAAAAAGATGAGGACTGAAAATGTGGCCACCATTAATTAATGGGGATAAGTTAGTTACCGAGGATGATGAAAAAGCGAATGTCTTAAATATTTTTTCCCCTCTGTATACAAGATCCAAGTACAGATATCATAGAGTATGTAGCAATAATGGTATAAAAGATGCAAGTGCACATTGGTTAACCAAGGTATGGTACAGAAAGAAAGAAATAAGGTTACCGTATATACTCGAGTATAACCGACCCGAGTATAAACCGAGGTACCCATTTCAGCTAAAAATCCTAATAAAAGTTGTTGACCCCGAGTATAAACCGAGGGTAGAAACTGGCATTCAAGATGTTTGGAACTACAACTCCCAGCTAATAAGCATGCTGGGAGTTGTAGTTTCAAACATCTTGAATGCCAAGTGAGGGTGGCATTCAAGATGTTTGGAAACTACAACTCCCAGCATGCTTTATTAGCTGGGAGTTGGTAGTTTCCAAACATCTTGAATGCCACCCTCACTTGGCATTCAAGATGTTTGGAAACTACAACTCCCAGCTAATAAAGCATGCTGGGAGTGTAGTTCCCAAACATCTTGAATGCCCCCCCACCCAGTTCAGTTTTTACCTGTGGGCTTCTCCCTGTGGGCTCTGGTCATCCAAGGGCTTGCTCCATCCAAGGGCTCTGCTACATCCAAGGGCTTCCTGGCAGGTGCGGTATCCTGAGCATTCCGGCAGCCGTGCGCTCATTCAGTACTGGCGCGCCGGCTGACGTCCACTGCCCGCGCCGGGTTGGCGCCGGGCAGTGACGTCAGGCCGGCGTGCCAGTACACAGAAAGATCGTGCGGCTGGGAATGCTCAGGTAAGCTACTGACTCGAGTATAAACCGAGTCCAAGTTTTCAGGCTGATTTTTCAACCTGAAAAACTCGGTTTATACGGTAATAACTGAATAAATTAATAGATAATAAATCTCCTGGACGGATAAAATACATCCTCGGGTACTTAGGGAGCTAAGTTCAGTTTTATCTATTCCTGTTTCTTATTTTTGCAGATTCCCCCATGTCTGGAGGTGTGCCTCTGGATTGGATAAAGGCTGATGTGGTATCCAATATTCAAAAAGGGTAGTCGTTTACAGCCGGGTAATTACAGGCCTGAAGTTTAACTTCAGTGGGGGGAAGATCCTGGAAAGTTTAATAAGGGAACATGTTCTAGAGTATGTTTCAAGGACTGACATTATAAGTAGTAACCAGATGGGTTTAGGAGGAATAGATCTTGTCAAACTAACTTGCTTGGCTTTTATGAGGAAGTAAGTAGAAATTTAGACTTGGCATAGCAGTAGATGTAGCATACTTTTGATACAGTCCACCATAGGCGACTAATGTATAAGCTAAGGTCTGTTGGTCTGGGGAGGCACATTTGTACATGGATAGAAAACTAGTTAATGAATAGGATGCAGAGAGTAGTTGTGTAATGTGGCTTCATTATATGCACTAAAGTGCTAAATGGGGTGCCACAGGGTTGTGTTGGGGCCGCTCCTATTTAATCTACTTATTAAGATTTGGAAGTGGGTATTGTCCGCAAGGTTTCTGTGTTGTGATAAATGTAAGGTGAGGCATTTTGGACTTAAAATCCTTGTGCTGCTTATACCATAAATGGCTCTGTGTTAGGCGAATCCTGTTGGAAAGGGATCTTGGAGTTTTGGTGAATAACAAACTTAAAGGAAGCAAGCAGTGCCAGGCAGCAACAGCCAGAGCCAGCATGGTATGTCTTGTATAAAAGAGTATGGATTCAAGGGAGGAAAATGTTATTCTCCCTCTTTATAAAGCATTGGTAAGGCCTCAGTTGGAATATGCAGTGCAATTTTGGATCCTGTCTACAAAAATGACATCTCTGAAATGGAAAGGAATCAGAGAAGGGCAACTAATTAATAAGGGGATTCGGGGAGCTTGAATATGAAGACAGACTGTAAAAGTTACAATACGTACGCTGGAGAAAAGGCGCTTGCATGGGGATATGATTACGGTTGTATAAATACATTAACGGGCCATACAATAAACTCTCTGGGACATTGTTTATCAATCACGTTGTTATGGCAGGTTCATTGGTCAGTTTCAAAGAAGCTGGATGAGTTTCTGCACACAAGGATATTGCAAGTTATGGTATTGACATATAAAATAGAGTTGATCCAGGAAATTTCCGATTGCCACTTGGAGTCAGGAAGGATTTTTTTCACTTCATAAATTTGGTGGTTTTTTTTCCTTCCTCTGGATCAACAGTTAGGAGGAAATGAGGATATTGCTGATGGGTTGGACTTGATGGACGTATGTTTTAGTCAACCTCAAATACTATACTATTCAGCTGCCAATCATAAAAAGCTAAACTGTCTACTAGAGTTTTCCCTGTGACCCACAATGTAAAAAAATAATCTGTCCATCACTGCTGTAAATCTAGAGGATGAAAGCAGTAACACGAGAAGAAGAACATTCCCCTGCTAAACAGGAAAACTCACCAAAGGCTTTGGCAAACATCACCTGGGCAGCAACAACACCCCCCATCCTACAAAGGAGAAAGAAACATTTTCAAAAAGAAAATTTAAGTGTGGATATTTCTATAGCTTATTCTTGAAATCTACAAATTCGAATATTTGTTCCCATTAAACTATAAACCATACCACAAGCATTCTTAAAGGATAACTGTATTGCCTCAATGCATTTTATTTATTTAATTGCATTATAAAGAGTTAAGGTATGCAGCCCTCCCCATTCATTTTTTTTCCTGATTTCGAGCCTTCAATTAGCCATGCTGTGAAGGGGGCGCAACAATTCTGTCTGCCTCTAACTGTCACTAAAAGCTAAAAACAATCCTCCACCCCCCTTTACAGCTAGATTATGTAGGCTGTATACTAGCAACAGGACATTTCAAGTTTGTTTAATGGCAGAGGAGGAGGAGAGAGGTTGTAACAGATTCCCACCCGCCAATGACAAGTGCAATTTTAATCAAGGCCCTGGGTCCTCTAGGAGGCAGGCTTTTAGCACTCATCTTTGCTGTGTTATATCTAAATGAGGGCAGCATGGTTGCAAATGCGAGTCAGTGATTTCAACTGCTGGAAGTGAGGACATGTAATGGGAGTGATGTTGTTTTTTTGATATTGTTGTCTTAAGAGAAAATGGTTTTACTGTGAAAAAACTATATAAAAGTATTAGATGTTTACATTCCAAGTCAATAATTTTTTTTTTTGAACCTGCAGGCGGACATACAGCATTCTTTACAAACACATTTAAGCTCCACCACACTCCATTTGGTAAGCTGATACATAGAGATATAAATATCAGCCACTGTCATTTACCTTTTCAACCTTTGTCTGTCCATGAATTGCTTTTCTTCATTTTACCTATGTTAAATAAAGCCAAATACACTGCTGATGAGGGTTGTCACTTATGAAGCTTCGACCATTTTTCAGTAGAGGTCTGGTATTCCTCAAATAACTGGATTTGTACTTAATATTTAGGCCAGATATTGCCTAGCAACCAAAGCATCCTCTCACATTGTTCCATAGCATCATTACTATATACAACTGGATAAGGAATTCAGGCTAGGTTTGCACCACAAGGCTGCTAACGTATGCGAAATGTCGCACTAGGATGTGCGTGGTGTTACCCTGCATTATTGCATAGCACAACTGTTCAGCTGTATCCCAGCTGAAAAAGTACTGTTTATTCCTATGAACAACGTTTAGGTGCGAAGTCAACATCGCACTAAAACGGCCCTAGTGTGAACGAGCCCTCCACTGGTGGACAAATACAATAAACACTGACCATATACTAAAGGGTCCCTTTAAATCAAATACAATCTTTACAAAAGGGATAAAACAAAGCACCAATACATTACTAAGAACAGTTAAAATTAAAAAAACAAACATATATGTATGTACAATTTAATATCAACCTAAAAAGAAGTAGAATTTAAAATGCAAATACTGAAAAAATGTGTAGACCTCCATGATATATACTAACTGAAAAATAGTCCATTCAGTCCATGTGCTGATCTGCGCATCAATAACAGCACTCAACTGTGGGTAACCAACTCCAGTTTTTTCCGGGTGGTGCACACAGAACCTTAAGAAGAAGAAAAAAAAAAGAGCAAGGACAACTTAATTGCTGCACTGGGTGACAAAAAAAAAAAAAGAGTTATAGCCTTACATTAAAGGAACTTGATAACATGCTTAAAGGTAACTGTGGTCTCAAATTCTTCCAAACTAGTAATAATTATACAAAAAGCCTTCCATCACACTTCAAGATAAAACCTAAATCACATCTCTAGATACAATTTGTGAGAAGTTATTGCTGGAAAGGTTCCAGCAATGTAACCTCCTGGTTGAACTCTCCTGTTTTAGCCATGTGACCAGCTTGTAGTCATGTGACCAGCCTGTCTGCATTAATAGGCTCCCCTTTCTCAACGGTCAATTTTTCCTCAGGTACTTCCTGATTTCCCCAGCAATAAGTTCTTAACTGAGCATGCTTCTCCCCTGGGGGGAAAAGGAAGCAGGAAATTTGACATTCACCCAATGTAATTTCTCACAGGCTCCAGCCATAGATGTGATTGTTCGCTCAGTGTAAGGAAACTGCAGGCTTCATTTAACCCTCATTTCCATTGGATGTTTTAGGTGTACATTTATCAAAGGGTATCTCCACTGAGGAAAAAGCCTTTTTTTTTGTTTTGATCTATTTTAAAGTACACACCACCCCCCAACCCTCCCCCTACTTTTTTCCCCCAGAATTCCCCTTTGTTTGTTTGCAGCAGCATGGGAAATGTTGTGCTGGTTTCTGGGGTGTGTCTTCCCCTGTGCTGGGAGTGCTGTCACTAAATGTGCATCATCATGGTAGCAGACACAACCACTTGGCTGCAGTAAGAAAGCCTTTCCTCCCTGATTCTCTAAGCTCATTTTACAGCTGATCATGCAGGAGAGACAGGGGGAGGAAAGGGTAAAGGGGAGCCTTTATATTGAACTTTAGCTCTTGTTTTTGACACTATGATCACTTTATGTGAAGGATGGGACATGTAATACATGGGAGCACAGCACTTTATGTTGTTATATATCTACACTTTGAAAATGGATTTGGACAAGTGGAAAAAGAGTATGTTAATCATACTGAAAAGGTTTAGATTTTGCACATTATTGCATTTTCGCGAACAATGTTATTTTATGAGATACACCATTAGAGATGGTGGTTTGTATGAGGTTTAACACTATATTATTTCAATGGTTAAACTGTTAAAACTGAAAGTTTAGCATCTGCACATATATTGCATTTTCGTGAATAAGGTTATTTATGATATACACATTAGAGATATGGTTATAGAGGTTTACCTATATTTATACTATGTTTAGTATGGCACATACATTGCACTTTTGAGAATAATGTTATTTAAATACATATTAGAGTGTATGGTCTGTATTAGTTAACACTACATTTATGCAATGTTTATAAATTTGGGGTGTTTTATCACTTTTATTATGCTGTTGTTTAAAAGGTGGATGCAGCTGACTGGGTGAGTGACCTTATTGGAACCACACCCTGAGGATATAAAAAGTGGTTTAGTAATTATGTGTTCACAACTTGGAAAGGACCTAGACTGTGAAACATGTCTGTGGTGTGCACAATAATTGAGTTTTTGGTTGCTATATACTAAAAACTTTATTTTAAAACCCCTTTCCACAATACTGACAAAAGGCAGGGGAAATGGTGTGTTTTGATAAAGATTTTTTTGTGTCTAACTCTGAGAGGGGTGGTGGTAGAAAAGTGATCTAAGATTAATTTCATAGGGGATGCGGAATATGAGAGGAAATCTGCTATGGGAGGGTGTATGGGGAGAAGATAGATAGATAGATAGATAGATAGATAGATAGATAGATAGATAGACAGACAGACAGAGAGCCAGACAGGCAGATAGGTAGACAGTTAGATAGAGATAGATATAGATAGTTAGACAGACAGACAGACAGATAGATAGAGAGATAGACAGACAGACAGATAGTAAGATAGATAGACAGACAGACAGATAGATAGATAGACAGACACAGATAGACAGTTAGTTAGATAAATAGACAGTTAGTTAGATAGATAGACAGTTAGATAGATAGACAGTTAGTTAGATAGATAGTTAGATAGATAGAAAGATAGATTGTTAGATAGACAGACAGATAGATAGATAGACAGACAGTTAGACAGATAGATATATAGATAGATAGACAGTTAGTTAGATAGATAGACAGACAGACAGATAGATAGACAGACAGACACAGATAGACAGTTAGTTAGATAGATAGACAGTTAGATAGACAGACAGGCAGACAGTTAGATAGATAGACAGACAGACACAGGTAGACAGTTAGATAGATAGACAGACAGACAGACAGATATACACTTAGTTAGATAGACAGACAGACAGATATCTAACAGTTAGTTAGACGATAGACAGTTAGTTAGATAGACAGACAGTTAGATAGATAGACAGTTAGATAGATAGACAGATATATAGGACAGTTAGATAGATAGAGACCGAATACAGATAGATAGTGAGATGATAGAACAGGCAGGCAGGCAGAAAGACAGACATAAGTAGACAGATAGTTGAGACAGTTAGATAGATAGATAGATAGACAGTTTGATAGATACTAGATAGACAGTTAGTTAGATAGATAGACAGACAGGCAGAGAGACAGACAAACAGATAGATAGACAGTTAGATATAGTAGACGTTAAAGCTCTTTTGATGATAGACAGTTAGTAAGTAGATAGATAGACAGACAGACAGACAGACAGGTAGATAGATAGATAGATAGATAGACAGTAGTTAGATAGACAGCTAGAAGATAGATATTGTTAGTAGATAGATGACAGACAGATAACAGATAGATAGACGACAGACAGATAGATAGATTGATAGATAGATAATGACATAGACAGACAGATAGTTAGAGAATTAGTTAGATAGACAATTAGATAGATAGATAGATATTTAGATAGATAGACAGACAGATAGATAGATACTAGATAGACAGAGTTAGATAGATGATAGATAGATAGATAGATAGTTAGACAGACAGGCAGAGAGCCAGACGACAGATAGGTAGACAGTTAGATAGAGATAGATAGATATAATAGTTAGACAGACAGACAGAAGTTAGATAGATAGACGTTAGATAGATAGATAGACATTTAGATAGATAGACAATTAAATAGATAGATAGATAGACAGACAGACATATAGAAAGATAGACAGTTAAATAGATAGATAGATAGATAGATAGATAGATAGATAGATAGATAGACAAACAGATAGTAGTGAGATAGATAGAAAGACAGATAGTTAGATAATTAGTTAGATAGAAGACCGTTAGTTGGATAGATAGATAGATAGTTAGTTATAGAGAAGACAGTTAGATAGATAGATACTAGATAGACAGTTAGTTAGTAGATAGATAGATAGTTAGACAGACAGACAGACAGACAGATAAGTAGACAATTAGATAGATAGATAGATAGATGATAATAGATAGATAGATATAGAATAGACAGACAGACAGACAGATAGATAGTGAGATAGATAGACAGTTAGATAGACAGACAGACAGAGAGACAGACAGACAGACAGATAGACAGACACAGATAGACAGTTAGTTAGATAGACAGTTAGTTAGATAGATAGACAGCTAGACAGTTAGTTAGATAGACAGTTAGTTAGATAGATAGAGAGACAGACAGACAGATAGTAGTTTAGATAGACAGGCAGAACAGACAGATAGTTAGATAGATAGACAGTTAGATAGATAGACAGACAGTGTTAGATAGACAGACAATACAGATAGAGTTATAGATAGATAGATAGATAGACAGTAGTAGATAGATAGATAGATAGATAGATTAGATAGTTAGTTAGATAGACAGTTAGATAGAAAGACAGACATTTAGATAGAGAGGCAGACAGATAGTTAGATAGATAGACAGACGGACAGAGTAAGATAGACAGACAGATAGATAGACAGTAGATAGAGAGACAGCCAGCCAGATAGTATATAGATAGACAGACAGACAGACAGTTAGATAGACAGTTAGATCGGTAGATAGATAGACAGATAGACAGAGAGTAGATAGACAGATAGATAGATAGATAGACAGGTAGATAGATAGAAGACAGACAGCAGAGAGCCAGACAGACAGATAAGGTAGACAGACAGATAGAGATAGATATAGATAGTCAGACAGACAGACAGACAGACAGAGAGATAGATAGACAGACAGACAGATAGTAAGATAGACAGACAGACAGACAGACAGATAGATGATGATAGACAGACACAGATAGACAGTTAGTTGGATAAATAGACAGTTAGTTAGATAGGTAGACAGTTAGATAGATAGACAGTTAGTTAGATAGATAGAAAGTAGATTGTTAGATAGACAGACGGATAGATAGATAGACAGACAGGTTAGACAGATAGATATATAGATAGATAGACAGTTAGTTAGATAGACAGACAGACCACGTTAGACAGTTAGTTAGATAGACTAGATATACAGACAGGCAGACAGGTAGATAGATAGACAGACAGACAAAGGTAGACAGTTAGATAGATAGACAGACAGACAGATAGACACTAGTTAGATAGACAGACAGACAGTTAGATAGATAGACAGATAGACAGTTAGACAGATAGACATTTAGTTAGATAAAGAGACAGACAGATAGATAGATAGATAGATAGATAGATAGATAGATAGATAGATAGATAGACAGACAGACAGAGAGCCAGACAGGCAGATAGGTAGACAGTTAGATAGAGATAGATATAGATAGTTAGTAGACAGACAGACAGACAGATAGATAGAGAGATGACAGACAGACAGATAGTAAGATAGATAGACAGACAGACAGATAGATAGATAGACAGACAAGATAGACAGTTAGTTAGATAAATAGACAGTTAGTTAGATAGATAGACAGTTAGATAGATAGACAGTTAGTTAGATAGATAGTTAGATAGATAGAAAGATAGATTGTTAGATAGACAGACAGATAGATAGATAGACAGACAGTTAGACAGATAGATATATAGAAGATAGACAGTTAGTTAGATAGACAGACAGACACAGATAGACAGTTAGTTAGATAGATAGACAGTTGATAGACAGACAGGCAGACAGTTGATAGATAGACAGACAGACACAGGTAGACAGTTAGATAGATAGACAGACAGACAGACAGATATACACTTAGTTAGATAGACAGACAGACAGATAATAACAGTTAGTGACAGTAGACAGTTAGTTAGATAGACAGACAGTTAGATAGATAGACAGTTAGATAGATAGACAGATATATAGACAGTTAGATAGATAGAGACAGACATACAGATAGATAGTGAGATAGATAGACAGATAGATAGATAGACAGGCAGGCAGGCAGAAAGACAGACATATAGATAGACAGATAGTTAGATAGACAGTGATAGATAGATAGATAGATAGATGATAGATAGATAGATAGATAGACATAGATAGATACTAGATAGACAGTTAGTTGATAGATATGACAGACAGGCAGAGAGACAGACAAACAGATAGATAGACAGTAAGATAGATATAGATAGACAGTTAAAGCTCTTTTGATTGATAGACAGTTAGTAAGATAGATAGATAGACAGACAGACAGACAGACAGTTAGATAGATAGATAGATAGACAGTTAGTTAGATAGACAGCTAGATAGATAGATATTTAGTAGATAGATAGAGATAGACAGACAGATAGACAGATAGATAGACAGACAGACAGATAGATAGATTGATAGATAGATAATGACATAGACAGACAGATAGTTAGAGAATTAGTTAGATAGACAATTAGATAGATAGATAGATATTTAGATAGATAGACAGACAGACAGACAGACAGATAGATAGATACTAGATAGACAGTTAGTTAGATAGATAGATAGATAGTTAGACAGACAGGCAGAGAGCCAGACAGACAGATAGGTAGACAGTTAGATAGAGATAGATAGATATAGATAGTTAGACAGACAGACAGATAGTTAGATAGATGACAGTTAGAGAAGATAGATAGATAGACATTTAGATAGATAGACAATTAAATAGATAGATAGATAGACAGACAGACATATAGATAGATAGACAGTTAAATAGATATAGATAGATAGATATGATAGATAGATAGACAAACAGATGATAGTGGAGATAGATAGACAGACAGATAGTTAGATAATTAGTTAGATAGATAGACAGTAGTTAGTTGGATAGATAGATAGTAGTTAGTTATATAGATAGACAGTTAGATAGATAGATACTAGATAGACAGTTAGTTAGTTAGATGATAGATAGTTAGACAGACAGACAGACAGATAAGTAGACAATTAGATGATAGATAGATATAGATAGTTAGACAGACGACAGACAATAGATAGTGAGATAGATAGACAGTTAGATAGACAGACAGACAGAGAGACAGACAGACAGACAGATAGACAGACACAGATAGACAGTTAGTTAGATAGCAGTTAGTTAGAAGATAGAAGCTAGACAGTTAGTTAGATAGACAGTTAGTTAGATAGATAGACAGACAGACAGATAGATAGTTAGATAGATAGACAGGCAGACAGACAGACAGATAGTTAGATAGATAGACAGTTAGATAGATAGACAGACAGTTAGTTAGATAGACAGACAGATACAGATAGACAGTTGATAGATAGATAGATAGATAGAGTAGATAGACAGTTAGATAGATAGATAGATAGACAGTTAGATAGTTAGTAGATAGACAGTTAGATAGATAGACAGACATTTAGATAGAGAGGAGCAGACAGATAGTTAGATAGATAGACAGACGGACAGGTAGATAAGATAGACAGACAGATAGATAGACAGTTAGATAGAGAGACAGCCAGCCAGATAGTCATATAGATAGACAGACAGACAGACAGTTAGATAGACGTTAGATCGGTAGATGATAGACAGATAGACAGAGAGTAAGATAGACAGATAGATAGATAGATAGACAGTTAGTAGATAGATAGACAGACAGACAGAGAGCCAGACAGACAGATAGGTAGACAGACAGATAGAGATAGATATAGATAGTCAGACAGACAGACAGACAGATAGAGAGATAGATAGACAGACAGGCAGATAGTAAGATAGACAGACAGACAGACAGACAGACAGATAGATTGATAGACAGACACAGATAGACAATTAGTTGGATAAATAGACAGTTAGTTAGATAGGTAGACAGTTAGATAGATAGACAGTTAGTTAGATAGATAGAAAGATAGATTGTTAGATAGACAGACGGATAGATAGATAGACAGACAGTTAGACAGATAGATATATAGATAGATAGACAGTTAGTTAGATAGACAGACAGACACAGTTAGACAGTTAGTTAGATAGACAGACAGGCAGACAGTTAGATACATAGACAGACAGACACAGGTAGACAGTTAGATAGATAGACAGACAGACAGATAGACACTTAGTTAGATAGACAGACAGACAGTTAGATAGATAGACAGATAGACAGTTAGACAGATAGACATTTAGTTAGATAAAGAGACAGACAGACAGATAGTTAGATAGATAGACAGACAGATACACAGACACAGTTAGATAGATAGACAGTTAGACAGATAGATATAGATAGATAGACAGCTAGTAGATAGACAGCCATACACAGATAGACAGTTAGTTAGATAGATAGATAGATAGATAGAGATAGAGAGACAGACAGACAGTCAAATAGAAACAAGGTGGACTGCACTCCAAAGTTGAACGTTATTACAAGCCAAACATCAAACAGCCTGTTTGATGTTTGGCTTGTAATAAACGTTCAACTTTGGAGTGCAGTCCACCTTGTTTCTATTTGATTGCCTGGTTCCCTGTGAAGTAGGGATATTGGACTTTTTGCACCCACAGGGGGATTAGTGTGCATATGGACTATCTCTAGAGACAGACAGACAGACAGTTAGATATAGTTAGAAAGACAGACAGACAGCTAGTTAGATAGACAGACAGACAGACCGATAGTTAGATAGATAGACAGACAGACAGACCGATAGTTAGATAGATAGATAGATTGATAGATAGATAGATAGATAGACAGTTAGATAGATATCCAACCATAGTAACATGTAGAGCACTCTCAGGACTTGTTCAAAAAATCTTTTAACTTTTATTCCATAAGCAGCAAACAGATAGCGACGTTTCGGTCTTTATCTCAGACCTTTCTCAAGCCAGATAGATAGGACAGTTAGTTATACTAACTGTTACTTATACTCCAGTCAATCAGTTTTTTCAAATTTTTCAGGAAAAAATAGGTACCTCGACTTATACTCGAGTATATATGGTAATTGCCACAGATTCTTGTACAAGTCATTCTGAATTGAGAAAGCCAGTCGGATGAATAGCGAAACGTCTACAAGAACTAAACTTCAAGTCCAGTTGATCTAACTGAATACAACAGATATACCATGACCTGGATGAATGAGAACCTTCACAAGCACCTATCAATCTAAACATCCATATTTGTTGTATTTGTTTATTTCCTGTGCCATGCTTTGTAGATGCAGGACAAAAGACTGATCAGCAAAAAACATTGTAGCAGTTTATGTTACGCACAAGCCTACATAATACAGAACAAATGGTAGTATAGGGGCTATAATAATACAAATTAAAATCTAAATTCTTGGAAAAATATTTAAAGGAATAGTTCACTGCAATAGTGAAATATTCCTTTTCTACATTGATTGAAGCCCAGGAGGTTAAGGAGCTATGCCTTACCTCCCGTTCTTCAATGTTTGGATAGTCAGGAACGAAGAAATTCCCGACCGCTTCCTGCCTCTGTTCTGTTATAGCACGCATTATCGGGTATGCGTGTTATAGCGTAACAAGAGCAGGAAGCATTCGGGAACTGTCCGAGCAATTGTCAATCAAAGGCAATTGTCTTACCTTTTAAACAATCCCCCTCTTGCCTCTCTATCATGCTGAGTTCAAAGTTATTGAGACTTTAACAGAGTGTAAAATATCACCCAGGGAGCAGTCATTATTCCTCTTTTCTCTGCACCACTCTATATGCTGAGCGGTGCACTACTGGCTGCATTCTCCTCCTCCTCTGGGACACATGAAGTGAATGGACAGAGATGTGTTTTTATGTGTCTGCTCCTTATACCAGTTCACTGTGTGTGTCTCAGGGGAGGAGGAGAGTTTAAAGAAATGATCTTCTATTCTTTTATATTTTTATCTTTTGAGCGCAACGAAAAGACAAAGTTGCTAGACAGAATATCCCACTGGCACAGCGAACTGCTTAACACTACATCAAGTATAAAATATATTCGATCTGTTCTGAACAAACAATTGCATATTTTAAAGGGCATCTATACCGAAAAATAGTTTTTTTCAATTTGACCATAACTGGAAACTATAATTCTTCCCAACCATCACTGTATAATTTTTTTGTTGATCTGCCCCCTATTTCTTTAGATATCCAATCTAAAACTTCTTATATTTCAGCTGTCAATCAAGTTCCTTCCTCTAAAAACTATTCTTCTGTGAGTAGTTTTACTGTAGCTGGAATGGTGACAAGAGTTTTGACAGTTGGAATGCTGTATGCTGTGTGCAGGCTTGACAGTTGGTTTGTGGGGGGAAAAGTCAGGTCGGATGGAAGTGGGAGTGGTTAAAAGGGGGAGGGGGGATACTGCTCCTAAACAAAATGTGTGTTGGATTGAAGGCATGCAGCAACACACGCAAATCAGAGTAAGTGCTACTTACATGTATTCAATTAAAGATTAAGATGAGGCAAAGTCATTTTTTCAGTCCTTTAAAGATTTTCTTAACAGCTAGTAGGATTTGCAATTTAGGAGCTGATGTCTGTTATGATCATTACATAGCCATAAGGAGAGGTGTGAAAAAAGGTTGCAGTATATAAATTTGCAATACAAAGTGGGAAAAGTCTGACAAGAGGAAAGATATACAAAATTGAATACTGGCAACAAAGTAGGTGTCAAAATACCGCATGATATATTCCATCCTTGCAGTTGTTTTTCCTCTATGTCTATGATAGCAGTGTTTTGTAGTGCAGCGTAAAAAAAATTTTTTTCATAAGTATGTCCATTAAATGATAGTTACGTACAATAAGTTGGGGGAGTTACAGAGCTGTACTAAGCTGTCCATACATTAAGCACTCAGCTTCTGACATTTGTACGACATCCAAATAACTGCCTGGCCCAATCTTTCTTGTGATCAAAAAATGAAAGGACCATGCGGGAACTTTGGAAGGTTAGATCCACTGATACCCAAACAGCTAATCAAATGTTAAATCTATGTAATGTCTTTATAGTGTATGGTCAGCATTAGTTTTATTAATATTTCTGTCACCTTTTAATGATCCAGGAATAACACCCTGTTTGGATGTGATAGCTAACAGAAGCATTGAAAAAAAAAAAAGAGGTGAATAAAGAACTAAAAATTGAATTATGCTAGAAACCGTAACTGTCCATTTTACCTAACAAATATTTTTAATGTTAAAACAAAATGTGTTTATTTAGAAGAAACCCTACATTTTAATCACATTTGACATAACTGAACCGTTTCTATATAAGAAATAGAATTTTCAAATGATGAATTACAGAGAGGAATGTGGAAAATAGGGTTTCCATGGGTTCAAGTTTAGGCGATATGCAGCAATTCACATACAGTATTTAACAGACCTACAGAAAATGCCAAAAGAAATGGTGAACTGCAAAATGAAATCATTGAAGCCATCTGCTAACTTGGACTGTGGAATGTTGTTTTAGACTGACTGGTATGTTATTTCACTAGGTTACAACAATTTTAACAACAGAGTAGGTATAACTATCACTTACAAATTCATAGACACAATGCTAGGAAAATTAAATCAACACTGGTTATAATAAGGTGTGCATTAACTTTGAAGAAATGAAAAATGAAAGTGTAATTATACCCTAACACACCCCACGTCCCTGATAGTACCCAGGGGAAGGACCTTATGCGTTATGTCCTCACCCCTGGTTCTCACTACACGGTCTGCAACGAGCAGTCAAAATCTCATTCTCAACCCTTAGTATGGGACTGTTTCCAGGACTGGCTATCGGATGATATGCTCCTTGCAGAGCATGTTTTCAGATCGGTCAAATCTCAGAACAGTCCAGGAAGTGAGAAGACAATGGCTCCAGTGACTGGACTTTTAGAGCTTGTTACAGACACTATAGCGAGTACCCAGGAATCAGGAGCTAGTGGTTAAGGTCCTCAATCTGGGTACTGTCAGGTAAGTGGTTAATATGGGTATAATTGTCCTCTAAATCGTTAACTGTTAGTGAATCACAGTAAGTCAGCCACTGTCTATGAATTATTACATTTATGTGCTAAAAACGGGGTTTAGTTGCTGGGTGACTCTAATGAATGTAGTCCTACGACTCAGTTCTTTCAGTTTGGCAGCTCCCACATAGGTACAGGTGGACCGGATTCCTCCAAGGATATCTTTGATGGTATGCTCTACATCACCTCGAAAAGGAACTTCAACAGTTTTCCCCTCAGAAGCCCTAGAATAAACAGTATTGTCACATGAGTACTAAAGATTTATAGTTGTAATACAATTTCTAAAACTAGTTATACAAATTACAATGCATGGCCGGTAGTGCAAAGATCGATGACAAAGCATGTGCCCACTGATCACCCACTGCTGCCTTCACCCTTTTCAGGCATCATTTTTCCAACATTCCTGATCTGTCTCTCAATTGATAAAACTTCCTTA
This sequence comes from Hymenochirus boettgeri, assembly GCA_019447015.1. Lineage (NCBI taxonomy): Eukaryota > Metazoa > Chordata > Amphibia > Anura > Pipidae > Hymenochirus > Hymenochirus boettgeri. The sequence goes on from CM033469.1 coordinate 263,224,416, forward strand.
ATCAATTGTTAGCCTCACCGTTAGAAAGGAACAGAAAATGGCTGCATTAGTGTCACCTTCTATCTGATAAATGTATTAGATAAGAAAGAGACAGCAGAATATTACATAATTATTGTTAAATATTAGAATATTATTGGTTTTATGATGTTATACAGACATCATCATTACCTGTACTCTGCCACTCCTCCTGCATGTTTCTGCATTGCAGTCTCTGAACTCATTCCATAGAAAAGCTTATACTTCTGACCATTTTTCTCAATTGTTTCTCCTCCTGATTCTGTATGACCCGATAGCATTCCTCCCAGCATCACAAAGTCTGCTCCAGCTCCTGTAATGGGTCCAATATGCAATGTGTAAGCATGCTCTTCAAATTCAGCAATAAACTCAGCTGCTACTGAGGACACTCCATCTACATCAGCCTATCCCAACCAGCTTCCCACGACTATAGTATTCCTAACCATCAACACAATCCCAGGTCTTAGGTTCCTCAACTGGTCTAGAGGTCACAACACCAGCCTTATTTACCAAGTCAAGTCATATCAACTGTACTATAGTTGCATTTGTTCAAGGCTTTGTTTGTAGACAGTGATCTGCATTTTAATAATTGTAAATGGGCCAAACCCCACAATATGCATTCTTAAATGATATTAAAAACACACGCGTTCATCATTTTTGGTGCATATCGCCTGGATTTCATTATAAATTATGGTAATAGTAAATACACTTAAAGGGCATGTGGTAGGGCATGCTCCCCCAGCCCCAACCGCATTAATATAATTGTTAGAAAGTCCCCCGATTCTTACTTACCTGCCCTCTCTCCCCTGCTGCAGTGTTCAGGCCCTCTGCTTGCATAAAATTGAAAGCAGGGGGCGGGACCGGCAGCCGCGTCCGTGATTGGCTGAGAGGCAGGGAGGGCTGCACTGAGCATGCCTCAACCTTGATGCTCCTACACACTGCTCCTATACAGCAGTTTCCTGGACTTTGGAGGGGCACAGCAGGGGAACTATTTTGAGCAGGAATGTAAGGTAAGGATTGTTTTAAACTACTTGATGTGGCCAGTTAATGGGTTATTTAGTTTTAGTTTTGGGGGTGGACATGCCCTTTAATTTAAAAAACACAAAAAATACTTGCATGAAAATGTATTGCTAAAAACGCTTTTGTTTCTTGTGAGGTTCAGTGGGGCATTATACTAACTTATGACATCAATAAAAATTACTTAGCCTGCAACACCCAATTAACCCATATAAAGTCAATGTAGACAGACATGGTGGTACAAATATACAAACATGTCCTTTATTAAAAACAGGGACCTATCTAAAACCATTAAAAGAGTTTCAAGTGTACTGTGGCACCACCGCTGTTGGCTGACTAGCCAGACAAGTTCGTAGGTGCAATCCTCTTAGCCCCCTACTTCCAGGGCTCCATAAACCAAGCAAGGTAAGAATAGGAGGAGCACACTACTGTAGTGAGAATTTCTTTATTTAGTGCAAAAACAGCATACACATACAACGTTTCGGGACTCTAGGCCCCTTCCTCAGGTAGCTGAGGAAGGGGCCTAGAGTCCCGAAACGTTGTATGCTGTATGCTGTTTTTGCACTAAAATAAAGAAATTCTCACTACAGTAGTGTGCTCCTCCTATTCTATACCTTGCTAAAACCATTAAAACCATCCTGTGCTGAACATAATGTGTCCCAATAACATTTAATAATACACTCAAAATAAGCAATTGTAATAGATGTAAAGTCAGTCAAAATCGTCATGGCCAGTAAATAGAGGCATAGCTAGCTTTGGGTATCAGCAACAGTTTTTTTCCTGTGAGTGGAAACAAACTAGAGTGGAACGTGTACAAATCCTATGTTGTAAAGGACCTTGCTCTTATGACATAGAAAAAGGAGGACATTTAAAGATTTGATGGTTGTATGGTACGTGTGAAAGTTTGAAAATAAGGTTTCTTTGTGCTAATAATGTGCTGTGTTAAGGACTGTGTGTGCAGGACTATGTGTGTAGTAAGCACTGGGCTTCTATATTCTAGTATTGCACCTGTTGTAATCGCAAACAAGTTGTTAAAGGGTTAATAAGTGTTTTGTTTTTTCCCTCTCTTCCTAATTGCACTAATTGGTGTGGGGGCTGGGGCCTTTTAGTTAAATAGGATTCACATTGGTTGGACATGTGGTTTGGACCTAGCAAAAAGAAGTTTCCTGTGAGTGGAAACTAACTAGAGTGGAAAGTCCCTTGTTCTTAAGGAAATTGCTCTTAAGGACATAGAAAAAGAAGGACATTGGAACAAGAAGGGAAATAAAACAAGGTTGGTGTGTCACTGTGCTGGTGTTGTGTATTAGAAAGGACAGTTTTGTCGGTACCACTGGAGCAGCCGCCTTAGGTGATGAAGTAGAGGAGGACAGCTCGGAATTAGCATGTATGGAGTGGGCTAATCCCTTGAGCACCCAGGGGACTGCCATCTCTAATACAAGTGAGGATGAACTTAGTATCAGGAATGCTAGGCAGGTGGTAGTGGTAGGGGACTCCATTATAAGGAAGGTAGATAGGGTAATCTGCCACCAAGACCCTACATGCCAAACTGTGTGTTGTCTGCCTGGTGCTAGGGTTCGGCATGTGGTGGATCGTGTAGACAGATTATTGGGTGGGGCTGGGTGTGACCCAGCGGTTAGAGGAGGAGGTGAGGTCCTTAAACATGATTTCTGAGAGCTAGGGGCCAAGTTAAAAGCAAGGACCTCCAGGGTAGTGTTTTCAGAAATACTACTGCAGCCACATGCTATGCTAGAGAGACAGCAGGAGCTTAGAAGCATTAATGCGTGGCTAAGAGGGTGGTGTAAGGAAGAGGGTTTGGGTTTATAGAGAACCGGGCAGACTTTGCTGTTGGCTACAGGCTCTTTAGTAGGGATGGGTTGCACCTCACTGATGGCGGTGCAGCTGTTTTAGGGGAGAAGATGGCTAGAGGGTTGGAGATTTTAAACTAGGTTGGGGGGGGGGGTATTAGCATTCTCACTGTGATAGGTAGCCTTAGAAGGAAAGCAGGGTGTAGATAGGCAAGTGGTGGGTGGAATGGAGGGTGGGGCTAGCATAGGGGGTAGGGAGGCATGTGTATTAAAGTGTATGAATAAATTACAGGATCATAATCTAAAATGTATGTTTGCAAATGCGAGAAGCCTGGCTGGGTGAATGGGTGAATTGGAGATTATGGCTTTAAATGAAAAGTATGATGTAATAAGTATAGCAGAAACGTGGTTGAACAGTTCTCACAACTGGGCTGTAAATTTAAAAGGATACGCCTTGTTCAGGCAGGACGGAGAAAAAAGGAAAGGGGGAGGAGTATGTGTTTATGTTAAGAAAGAATTGAAAGAAATGAAGACATAACTGGTGATATGGATGTTAAAGCAGAGGCAATATGGGTGGAATTAGGCAACAGGAAAGGGGGTAATGTCATTGTTGGTGTCTGCTATAAGCCGCCCAATGCTAGCAGGGAGGAAGTGAGTCAGCTTCATATGCAGTTGGCAAAGGCTGCAAGTTTGGGGAGTGTGCTCATTATGGGGGACGTTAATTACCCTGACATTGATTGGTGTAGTGGAACTGCCATCACAGAAAAAGGCAATGAGTTCCTGAATTTGCTGCAGAATAATTTTCTCTTACAGGTGATTGAAGTTCCTACTAGAAAAGGAGCTCTGTTGGATCTGGTAATTTCTAACATCGCGGAGCGCGTTATAGATATAAAGGTAACTGGAGGCTTAGGGAATAGTGACCATGAAAAAGTGTCGTTTGGAGTATGTTATCGAAAGGAAAAGTGCGCTGGGTTAACAAAGACTTTTAATTTCGGGAAAGCAAATTTTCCTAGGTTGAAATTAGCTCTTCAGAATGTCAACTGGGATAAGTTATTATCAGGTAAAGGTACTAACCCGAAGTGGACTGTGTTTAAGGGGATTTTAAGCTATTTAACATCTAAATTTATACCCTTGGAAAAAAAAAAAAAAAAGATAAAAGATGAGGACTGAAAATGTGGCACCATTAATTAATGGGGATAAGTTAGTTACCGAGGATGATGAAAAAGCGAATGTCTTAAATATTTTTTCCCCTCTGTATACAAGATCCAAGTACAGATATCATAGAGTATAGTAGCAATAATGGTATAAAAGATGCAAGTGCACATTGGTTAACCAAGGATATGGTACAGAAAGAAAGAAATAAGGTTACCGTATATACTCGAGTATAAACCGACCCGAGTATAAACCGAGGTACCCAATTTCAGCTAAAAATCCTAATAAAAGTTGTTGACCCGAGTATAAACCGAGGGTAGAAACTGGCATTCAAGATGTTTGGAAACTACAACTCCCAGCTAATAAAGCATGCTGGGAGTTGTAGTTTCCAAACATCTTGAATGCCAAGTGAGGGTGGCATTCAAGATGTTTGGAAACTACAACTCCCAGCATGCTTTATTAGCTGGGAGTTGTAGTTTCCAAACATCTTGAATGCCACCCTCACTTGGCATTCAAGATGTTTGGAAACTACAACTCCCAGCTAATAAAGCATGCTGGGAGTTGTAGTTCCCAAACATCTTGAATGCCCCCCCACCCAGTTCAGTTTTTACCTGTGGGCTTCTCCCTGTGGGCTCTGGTCATCCAAGGGCTTTGCTCCATCCAAGGGCTCTGCTACATCCAAGGGCTTCCTGGCAGGTGCGGTATCCTGAGCATTCCGGCAGCCGTGCGCTCATTCAGTACTGGCGCGCCGGCTGACGTCACTGCCCGGCGCCGGGCTTGGCGCCGGGCAGTGACGTCAGGCCGGCGTGCCAGTACACAGAAAGATCGTGCGGCTGCGGAATGCTCAGGTAAGCTACTGACTCGAGTATAAACCGAGTCCAAGTTTTCAGGCTGATTTTTCAACCTGAAAAACTCGGTTTATACGGTAATAACTGAATAAATTAATAGAGTAATAAATCTCCTGGACCGGATAAAATACATCCTCGGGTACTTAGGGAGCTAAGTTCAGTTTTATCTATTCCATTGTTTCTTATTTTTGCAGATTCCCCCATGTCTGGAGGTGTGCCTCTGGATTGGATAAAGGCTGATGTTATTCCAATATTCAAAAAGGGTAGTCGTTTACAGCCGGGTAATTACAGGCCTGTAAGTTTAACTTCAGTGGTGGGGAAGATCCTGGAAAGTTTAATAAGGGAACATGTTCTAGAGTATGTTTCAAGGACTGACATTATAAGTAGTAACCAGCATGGGTTTAGGAGGAATAGATCTTGTCAAACTAACTTGCTTGGCTTTTATGAGGAAGTAAGTAGAAATTTAGACTCTGGCATAGCAGTAGATGTAGCATACTTTTGATACAGTCCACCATAGGCGACTAATGTATAAGCTAAGGTCTGTTGGTCTGGGGAGGCACATTTGTACATGGATAGAAAACTAGTTAATGAATAGGATGCAGAGAGTAGTTGTTAATGTGGCTTCATTATTATGCACTAAAGTGCTAAATGGGGTGCCACAGGGTTGTGTTGGGGCCGCTCCTATTTAATCTACTTATTAATGATTTGGAAGTGGGTATTGTCCGCAAGGTTTCTGTGTTGTTGATAAATGTAAGGTGATGCATTTTGGACTTAAAATCCTTGTGCTGCTTATACCATAAATGGCTCTGTGTTAGGCGAATTCCTGTTGGAAAGGGATCTTGGAGTTTTGGTGAATAACAAACTTAAAGGAAGCAAGCAGTGCCAGGCAGCAACAGCCAGAGCCAGCATGGTATTGTCTTGTATAAAAAGAGGTATGGATTCAAGGGAGGAAAATGTTATTCTCCCTCTTTATAAAGCATTGGTAAGGCCTCAGTTGGAATATGCAGTGCAATTTTGGAATCCTGTCTACAAAATTGACATCTCTGAAATGGAAAGGAATCAGAGAAGGGCAACTAAATTAATAAGGGGATTCGGGGAGCTTGAATATGAAGACAGACTGTAAAAGTTACAATTACGTACGCTGGAGAAAAGGCGCTTGCATGGGGATATGATTACGGTGTATAAATACATTAACGGGCCATACAATAAACTCTCTGGGACATTGTTTATCAATCACGTTGTTATGGCAGGTTCATTGGTCAGTTTCAAAAGAAGCTGGATGAGTTTCTGCACACAAGGAATATTGCAAGTTACTGGTATTGACATATAAAATAGAGTTGATCCAGGGAAATTTCCGATTGCCACTTGGAGTCAGGAAGGATTTTTTTCACCTTCATAAATTTGGTGGTTTTTTTTCCTTCCTCTGGATCAACAGTTAGGCAGGAAATGAGGATATTGCTAGATGGGTTGGACTTGATGGACGTATGTCTTTAGTCAACCTCAAATACTATACTATTCAGCTGCCAATCATAAAAAGCTAAACTGTCTACTAGAGTTTTCCCTGTGACCCACAATGTAAAAAAATAATCTGTCCATCACTGCTGTAAAATCTAGAGGATGAAAGCAGTAACCACGAGAAGAAGAACATTCCCCTGCTAAACAGGAAAACTCACCAAAGGCTTTGGCAACATCACCTGGGCAGCAACACCCCCCATCCTACAAAGGAGAAAGAAACATTTTCAAAAAGAAAATTTTAATGTGTGTATATTTCTATAGCTTATTCTTGAAATCTACAAATCTCTGAATATTTGTTCCCATTAAACTATAAACCATACCACAAGCATTTCTTAAAGGATAACTGTATTGCCTCAATGCATTTTATTTATTTAATTGCATTATAAAGAGTTAAGGTATGCAGCCCTCCCCATTCATTTTTTTTCCTGATTTCGAGCCTTCAATTAGCCATGCTGTGAAGGGGGCGCAACAATTCTGTCTGCCTCTAACTGTCACTAAAAGCTAAAAACAATCCTCCACCCACCCTTTATCAGCTAGATTATGTAGGCTGTATACTAGCAACAGGACATTTCAAGTTTGTTTAACTGGCAGAGGAGGAGGAGAGAGGTTGTAACAGACATTCCCACCAGCCAATGACAAGTGCAATTTTAATCAAGGCCCTGGGTCCTCTAGGAGGCAGGCTTTTAGCACTCATCTTTGCTGTGTTATATCTAAATGAGGGCAGCATGGTTGCAAATGCGAGTCAGTGATTTCAACTGCTGGAAGTGAGGACATGTAATGGGAGTGATGTTGTTTTTTTGATATTGTTGTCCTTTAAGAGAAAATGGTTTTACTGTGAAAACAACTATATAAAAGTATTAGATGTTTACATTCCAAGTCAATAATTTTTTTTTTTTGAACCTGCAGGCGGACATACAGCATTCTCTTTACAAACACATTTAAGCTCCACCACACTCCATTTGGTAAGCTGATACATAGAGATATAAATATCAGCCACTGTCATTTACCTTTTCAACCTTTGTCTGTCCATGAATTTGCTTTTCTTCATTTTACCTATGTTAAATAAAGCCAAATACACTGCTGATGAGGGTTGTCACTTATGAAGCTTCGACCATTTTTCAGTAGAGGTCTGGTATTCCTCAAATTAACCTGGATTTGTACTTAATATTTAGGCCAGATATTGCCTAGCAACCAAAGCATCCTCTCACATTGTTCCATAGCATCATTACTATATACAACTGGATATAGGATATTCAGGCTAGGTTTGCACCACAAGGCTGCTAACGCTATGCGAAATGTCGCACTAGGATGCTGCGTGGTGTTACCCTGCATTATTGCATAGCACAACTGTTCAGCTGTATCCCAGCTGAAAAGTACTGTTTATTCCTATGAGCACAACGTTTAGGTGCGAAGTCAACATCGCACTAAAACGTCCCCTAGTGTGAACGAGCCCTCCACTGGTGGACAAATACAATAAACACTGACCATATACTAAAGGGTCAATCCCCTTTAAATCAAAATACAATCTTTACAAAAAGGGATAAAACAAAGCACCAATACATTACTAAGAACAGTTAAAATTAAAAAAACAAACATATATGTATGTACAATTTAATATCAACCTAAAAAGAAGTAGAATTTAAAAATGCAAATACTGAAAAAATGTGTAGACCTCCATGATATATACTAACTGAAATAATATGTCCATTCAGTCCATGTGCTGCATCTGCGCATTCAATAACAGCACTCAACTGTGGGTAACCAACTCCAGTTTTTTTCCGGGTGGTGCACACAGAACCTTAAGAAGAAGAAAAAAAAAAGAGCAAGACAACTTAATTGCTGCACTGGGTGACAAAAAAAAAAAAAGAGTTATAGCCTTACATTAAAGGAACTTGATAACATGCTTAAAGGGTAACTGTGGTCTCAAATTCTTCCAAACTAGTAATAATTATACAAAAAGCCTTCCATCACACCTTCAAGATAAAACCTAAATCACATCTCTAGATACAATTTGTGAGAAGTTATTGCTGGAAAGGTTCAGCAATGTAACCTCCTGGTTGAACTCTTCCTGTTTTTAGCCATGTGACCAGCTTGTAGTCATGTGACCAGCCTGTCTGCATTAATAGGCTCCCCTTTCTCAACGGTCAATTTTTTCCTCAGGTACTTCCTGATTTCCCCAGCAATAAGTCTTAACTGAGCATGCTTCTCCCCTGGGGGGAAAAGGAAGCAGGAAATTTGAACATTCACCCCAATGTAATTTCTCACAGGCTCCAGCCATAGATGTGATTGTTCGCTCAGTGTAAAGGATATACTGCAGGCTTTCATTTAACCCTCATTTCCATTGGATGTTTTAGGTGATACATTTATCAAAGGGTATCTCCACTGAGGAAAAAGCCTTTTTTTTTGTTTTGATCTATTTTAAAGTACACCACCCCCCAACCCCCCCCCCACCTTTTTTCCCCCAGAATTCCCCTTTGTTTGTTTGCAGCAGCATGGGAAAGTTGTGCTGGTTTCTGGGGTGTGTCTTCCCCTGTGCTGGGAGTGCTGTCACTAAATGTGCATCATCATGGTAGCAGACACACCCACTTGGCTGCAGTAAGAAAGCCTTTCCTCCCTGATTCTCTAAGCTCATTTTTACAGCTGATCATGCAGAGAGAGACAGGGGAGGAAAGGGTAAAAGGGGAGCCTTTTATATTGAACTTTTAGCTCTTGTTTTTGACACTATGATCACTTTATGTGAAGGATGGGACATGTATATACATGGGAGCACAGCACTTTATGTTGTTAATATCTACACTTTGAAAATGCATTTGGACAAGTGGAAAAAGAGTATGTTAATCATACTGAAAAGGTTTAGCATTTGCACATATATTGCATTTTCGCGAACAATGTTATTTTATGATATACACCATTAGAGATGGTGGTTTGTATGAGGTTTAACACTATATTTATTCAATGGTTATAACTGTTAAAACTTGAAATGTTTAGCATCTGCACATATATTGCATTTTCGTGAATAAGGTTATTTTATGATATACACCATTAGAGATATGGTTTATAGAGGTTTACACTATATTTATACTATGTTTAGTATCGGCACATACATTGCACTTTTGAGAATAATGTTATTTATTATATACACTATTAGATGTATGGTCTGTATTAGTTTAACACTACACTTATGCAATGTTTATAACTTTGGGGTGTTTTATCACTTTTATCATGCTTGTTTAAAAGGTGGATGCAGCTGACTGGGTGAGTGACCTTATTGGAACCACACCCTGAGGATATAAAAAGTGGTTTAGTAATTATGTGTTCACACTTGAGAAAGGACCTAGACTGTCCGAAACATGTCGTGGTGTGCACAATAAATTGAGTTTTTGGTTGCTATATACTACACACTTTTATTTTAAAACCCTCTTTCCACAATACTGTAACAAAGGCAGGGGAAATGGTGTTGTTTTTGATAAAGATTTTTTTGTGTCTAACTCTGAGAGGGGTGGTAGAAAAAGTGATCTAAGATTAATTTCATAGGGGATGCTGGGAATATGAGGAAATCTGCTATGGGAGGGTGTGGGAGAGAGAAAAAGGTAGTACCTGATTACTTCTCCATTAATTAGTGAATTCAGCAAGCTGCAGTGATGGTCATGTGATTATTGTTCCATTAATCAGTAAACTCAGTAGCTTGAAAGGTGTGTATGTCTGTGTGTCTGGTCACACAGACAGCAGTCCTGACGGATCCTCACACCTTCTGCGCATGCACTAAAGGAACACGCGCGTCGGCCATTTCCCAAGCAGGCAGTCAGTGAAAGTGGGCGGACCTGCACCATCCACAGCGTTCCACAGGGAGAAACTCATTGGATTTCTTCTAAACTACTGCTCAAAGACACAGGATACTGCAGGTACATTTTCACCTTACACATATCTTTCCTTACAACCCAAGTGACTTATCAATGGAGATACCCTTTAATATTATACTATAGCTCTATTTGTTGCTACTGTTGTATTAACTCTACAAAGTTAATACAAGTGTACCTGTTTCAGTGGAACAGCACTCTCCCAGAGAGGATTCACCCTTCATGTCAGATAGTTGATAAGTTAATAGCTATGCTAATATAAAATTGTAAAAGCAAGCAGATTGGGATCTGCCCAGAATATAAAAAGACAGTTAAAAGTAACGCTATGTTGTTTACAGGCTTTCTTTATGCGACACATTTAAAAAAGGGCTGCTAAACAGTACATGTATATTTATAGTACATTATTTTATACCAAGGCTTTTTACAGGCTGTATATGTAAACATACATGACAAATGTCTTACAACACTGTGTTGAGATGGCTATTTCTAAAAAATTAAATAATAGGACTAGTACCTGGCCCTATTCCAACTTTTATAATATCTGCTCCAGACAGGATTAGTTCCTCCACCATCTCTCCAGTAACAACATTACCAGCCTAAGGAAATAAAAATCTATGATTAGGATAAAACAATGCATATTATGTTTAAATAACAAGTACAAACAACCTACTTTCTTACCATAATTGTGTGTTTAGGGAATCTGGCTCTTACATCTTTCACATGCTGCACAAACTGCTCTGAGTATCCATTAGCCACATCCAGACAAATGTAACGAATTTGAGGGACCACAGAAAGGACATTCTCCAAGTGCTGGAAATCTGACTGACCTGTTCCTGAGCTCACAGCAACATTCTGCAGAACACACAGGTTAATACACCATTAAAGTTATTAAATAAAAATGAATTTATTATTCTATTTGTAAAATTCCATAAAAAAAAAGCATTCCCACCACAGAAAATAGATGGTAAAGCTTTTGTCATTTATTTCAAGTATCCATGAGGAAAATGTAATAATTTTTTTCTCTTAAATTCAAAACATTGTAACATGACAGCTCATGTCAGATCTTTATAGTAAAAAATCCATACACACAGTTGATTTAGCATGTAACAAACAGCCATTCTGCCGAATAATCACACATATGTAGCCTTTTCATTAGCCGTTGTTCGTTGATTAGCTAAGTAGGATCTCAAACGACGCCGATCGAAGTGCTACACAAGTGCAATTATTGGGAACGGCAGTTCATAATCGCCCATGTGTACAGAGCTTAAAGGTTCGTATACGAATGATCTGACACATACATCAGATAATTTTCACACAATGTGCCCGACGAACGTTCAGCAAACGTCTCATTATACACTAGTTCTGCCAACAACGCTTGTACATACATCAACGATAGTGGATAATGTTAGCTGGTAAAGGTGTTACGTGACATGCGTATTACGTAACGTTCGTATTACATAACGTTAGAAATGCTGCTCATGTGTATTTCAAGGGTGGCACTCCAAATAGTAACTTTATTAATACAGACCACACGACATCTCACAACGTTTCGGGGGGTAATAAACGTGCCCCCTTCCTCAGGTGATGTTACTTCAACAGTGTTATGGCAAATGCAACAAAGTTGGAGGAGCACACTATTTCCTTTCCAGTGTTTATTTCAGCAAAAACATACAACGTTTTGGGGGATACAAACTCCCCTTCCTCAGGTATACCAGATATAAGTGTTCGATTTGACAGAGACTGGTACTAAGGGTACTAGTATGGGCGCAAATTTTGCGCCCGCATACACAAATTTATTCATGACTCATTTTGAAAAAAAGTGCTTATGTACTAATGACATGTTTAATGCCCACGTACAACACTATGTGCGGTACGTGGACGATATTTTTTTCATCTGGGATGGTGATATAAGTATGTTAACCAAATTTGTGGAAGATTTGAACAAAATGCACCCAACATTAAGGTTTACAATATGTTATGACTTACAGAAAGTGAACTATTTGGATGTGATGGTGATTAAACAAGAGAACACTATTGTAACAGACCTGTTTGTAAAAGAAACTGATAGGAATAATTTGTTGCAGTATGATAGCTTCCGTCCAATAAGTGTGAAAGAAGGTCTACCTTTCAGCCAATTTTTAAGGGTTCGAAGAATTGTACAGGATGATGTGTTATGTCATACCAGGTTACAAGAGATGGTCAACAAATTTGTATCTAGGGGTTACCCCATTCATAATTTAAAAAAAGAAGCTGAAAGAGCATTTAGGCAAGATCGTAACTCATTGTTGGAGACAGATAGGGAACAGAAAGCATGTAATATAATACCATTTGTATCAACGTTTAATACCCTCTCCTATCGAATCCAACAGATTGTTAAAAAAAGTTGGGGGATACTGCAGGCTGACCAAAAATATGGTGGAATCTTTAAAGAATCACCACTTTTTTCCTATAAGAAATCCAAAAATATAGGAAGTGAACTTGTACGAGCAGATGTAGCACCCATAACGACTAAAAAGCAAATGTCATGTAATGCAATAATTCGTGGTGATTCTATCAATCATCCTAGGAAAGGTAATGCCTTCAAGTTAAAATATTTTGCTACCTGTAGAACCTCCAATGTTATCTATATGTTAAAGTGCCCATGTGGCTGGGCGTATGTAGGGAAATGTTCTAGAGAAATCAGACTACGTATCGGAGAACATAAGCGTGATATTACGAACTATGAAGGTGTTAACAAGAAATATGAAACTCCGGTTAGTAAGCATTTCTGGAAAAAAAGCATAAGACATCCCAGCTACGATGGTTAGTCATTGAAATTGTGGAAAATGAATTAAGAGGAGGGAATCTGAATACTAAAATATTACAGAGAGAATTATTTTGGATTGATAAATTGGAAACAATTGCCCCTAATGGTATGAACGAGGATTTTAATTGGTCATGTTTTCTGTAATGGTGTAATTATCTGATTTACATTTATACTAAGATTATATGTACTGTATTATTGTTTTAGCACTTTGTTAATTATATCTTATGGCTACAGAGCCTTTTATGATTCTATGTTATATTATGCTTTACACTATATTAAATTATAACTATTCACTTCTCTTTGCCTTATTCAAGAGCTTTTACATATTTCCTTCACAAATATCTGCACGTGGTGGCGCCATCTTGTGGACTTTTTTAAGAACTCTTCTTCACAGGCCAGCTTACAAATTTCTTTCTTTATCTTTACCTTTATGATACTTTAATGATGCACTGTTTTCCATATATATGGAAGGTTCTTGTGATTTAAATATGTACTTGTTACACATATCTTATCCACCTTAATAACCATGCACTTTACTTATATATTAAGATAATAGATCTCTTACAGTCATATAATTCTTTTTATTGTTTTTATGGATATAATATTTGAGACACTTGGTTATTTTTAATGTTGAAACACAGCCTATATCTATATAATATTGATTTTAGATTATTTTATGTATTTATGAACACATGTTGTATGCACTTTATCACTTTCGGTTGAACCAATCAGAAGGTAGGATTACCCTCAGAGGGCCATCCTTAATATTGGTTCACCTATTTAGATGTGTAACACTGTTGAAGTAACATCACCTGAGGAAGGGGGCACGTTTATTACCCCCCGAAACGTTGTGAGATGTCGCGTGGTCTGTATTAATAAAGTTACTATTTGGAGTGCCACCCTTGCTATTCGTTATTTCAGTATATAATATCCATTAAGGGTTGGATTACTTTGAGGAGTGAGCACCCACACTTGGTGTGAGTGCAGAGGATTTTTATATTATTTTGTGGACATGTGTATTTCACTTTACATCACAGTCTACCGATAATCTGACAACTATGTACAAACATATGAAAATTGGCAGAACAAATCCGCCAGGCTGATCGTTGGAAAAAGCTGAGAATAGTCGTGGATTGTTAAAGCTTTATTTTCATACAAATGTAGCAAGATGGGTCGTTCGTTGGGCAAATTGTGCGAAAATTATCTGACGTTTGTACGAAGCTTCAGACCTTGCACACATTAAATAATGATTTTAAGAACAATTGTTGGCCAATCAGTCCAACAATATTTATCTACAGACAGGCTGCGTAACTTTTTTTGACATAGTTAAGGGGACTCTTATATAGGGAAATTAACAAGGCATTATTTTCTAATCAAATTTTTCTTCATGTAAGGCCAGCTAAAGATAAAATAGTTGTAGCCGTTAGTCCAGTAGCATAGACGAAGATGAGTACTGTAGGATAAGGTGATATCTTTTTATTATGGACTAACAGTTCATTGTTACAGACAAGCTTTCGGGAGATACACTTCTCTCTTCCTCAGGTCAAGCAGTGTCTGTAAAAATGAACTGTTAGTATATAGTAAAAAGGAATCGCCTTATCCTACTGTACTGATCTTTTTAGTAAAGGGCAGCTTAAGAAAGTATTAGGCTGCATAGCAACTCTTACTGACAAAAATATTCTTTACAAAATGACAAGAAAAAACTGGATAGGGGCTGTCCCAACATGACTTGGCTAACCTAGTCCACCTATTGAAAATCACAGTTGAAAATTTGAGAATCGAAGCTGAAAATTTAAAAATCTGCCAAAAATTGTGGTTGAAAAATCACAGCTGAAAAATTTCACTTCAACTGGGTTCTAATCACATTTTTGGAATTTTAATGTAAACCACTAGAGGAACAACCTTTCCAGTTTACAGATTCTGTCTGTGATCTACTAAACATCTTAAATGTGTGTACTCAGCTTAAATGAAAAGGCAGCTGTCAAAGCCCTTTGAATTTGTTTTGTTTTTTTATTCCCTCACCCCTTCCCAGCCCCCTCCTTCTCCTCCCTTTCACTTCTTTCCTCATCCGACCCACCCCCTTCCCAATTCAATTATTCCCTTCCCCTCCTTTTTTTTCATTGTTTTTTCCCTATATTTTGTCAAAATGCTTATGATGCAAGAAGACACACAGGATCACAGAAAATCTTGCGTGACATTTATCATGAACCTTTACACTCTATTTTTAAGAAAAAACAGTGTAAACGGTTCCATTTGTGCAAGCAGTAGGTTGCCATTCTCTCAGTAGACCTAACCCTGATGCAACCTACTATGAATGTAGTCTAAGGTTGGGTACACATGAAGGGACTATTGTCTGTCGGTCGCGGCAATAGTGGCTGCGGCCAACAGTTCATGCAATCCCATAGGGAACCGCACGATCGATCACGATTTACCGACGCGTCCGATCGTCCTTTCGTCCGTCTGTAACAACCGGATTAGCCCAATATCGCTAATGTGTGTACCCAGCTTAATACATGCATGAAAGGTTCCCTTGATCACTTTGAAAACTACTACAAAAAAAGATAACTCCTACTTACATCCAAACATTTTGGGGACCTGGCAGCAAAGTCTTTCCATTCATCCACTGTGTAATGTTTGTGAATAGTAGTGAAAAGAGAAAACTGAAAAGGCAATATAAAACAATTAAATAAGTGATGTTTGTACAATAAATGGGTTAATAAAACTAGAAAATAAAAAACTGGGCAAGTAGTAATACTATTAAGAGATAGTTGTGTCAGACATATTGTTACTTTTAATTTACTATTAACTTTTCTATCAAACAATGACAATAATTACATTTCATTTTTAATGTGAATGTTTTTTTGTCCAAGCACTAGAAGTGATTCAGACAATATTTTACAAACAATTCATACTGGAGGGATGGATATTGATTATTTTAGATTTAAAGGTTTTTAAAGCCAGCAACATAAATGTGCTGGTTTTTAAGTAGCAGCAACTATAAAATGCATAGATCTGTATTTCTTAATGGGACACTTTACCCTAAAAAAATAACATTAAAAACTATAAATCTAAAATCTACTGCGAAGCAAGTAAAGTTTGATATCAGTTTCACAACACCCCTCCATATCTAACTTGGGAATACACAAACTCACATTAGAGAATGAGTCAGGGAGACCAGTAGAGAGCCAAGGGGAGCTTTCAACATGGCAAAGTGAGAACAGGAGGTGGAAGTAGTATCTACTACCTCCTGTTAAACTGTGGATTTTTTTTTTATG
Organism: Hymenochirus boettgeri; assembly: GCA_019447015.1. Classification (NCBI taxonomy): domain Eukaryota; kingdom Metazoa; phylum Chordata; class Amphibia; order Anura; family Pipidae; genus Hymenochirus; species Hymenochirus boettgeri. Next base: position 263,240,706 of record CM033469.1, read on the forward strand.
GTTTGGGGTAAAGTTACCTTTTAAAGGAACACTAAACTTTAACTTGTGTATGGGACTTTATATGGGGCTATGTATGGGACTTTCTATGGGGCTATGTATGGGACTGTGTATGGGACTTTCTATGGGGCTGTGTATGGGACTTTCTATGAGGTTGTGTATGGAACTTTCTATGGGGCTGTCTATAAGTCAACCCTCTGTCTATACTCGAGTCAAGCAGTTTTCTTGGTTTATCAGTTAAAAATAAATACCTCAAATTGTTTAATAACAGAATATTTGTTTATTGTAACAACTGCAAATATATATTTAATATATATATGCACCTTGTGTACTTGAAATAAATAAACTTAAATTTAAAAAAAATATAAAATAACTACCTCAGTTTATAGTTGGGTCGGTTTATATTCTAGTTTATACGGTAATTGTAAATAACCCAATCCAAATATATGTTTTTCAGTATTATTATTGCATGTAACGGTGCACTAGGGTTAGAACCACGTTATGCAGGCCTGTAGAGATTTCAATATGGCTGATGGTATATAAAATGGAAAGATAACTAAAAATAAACAGTCAAAATGTCTGTGGTTTTAATGCAATAAGTGCAGCTCTGATAGTTGTGTTTTGAAGAGTGTTCCCTAATCATAAGATGTAGATACAAAACAATAATATAAGTGGTCAGGAATGAGATAATGAAAATGAAAATAATACAATGGTACCGCAGAAAACTTGGCCTTACCTCACACAAGGCTTGCGCCATCTCAAATGTGCCTACAGTGTCCATATTGGCAGCAATTATGGGAACTCCTTCATAGGACTGTCCAGAGTTTCTAAATATGAAGGATCGATTTAGCTCTACCTACATAAAATAACAAAAAAAATTAAAATATAACTTCAAAATACTGCTGCTTAAAGGGATAGTTCAGTGGAAATTATCAATATTTGTTAAATTGTTAGTTTGTGTAATGCCTTCTTAGTTATTTTACATATTCTCTCACATTTTGAAAAATCAGTTGATTTCATACCCTTTGCTGTTCACTGCTGTTGACTTTAGTGAGCTGACATTTCAGGTTCTAACGGTCCTTCTTCTTCCCAGGATGCACTACTTCCTTGGAATGTTCCTAACAGTCATTTTTACTGACTGGCTGTTGGATGGGTCAAAGATGCTCAGATCTCTGCTGGGCAACTAAATCAACCCAGGCGCTGGGTCAAGGGCAAGACCATAACGGTCTCTACTAGGAGTCCTGCAAACAGGAAGTCAGTATTCCGGTTGCATTTATTTATACACAGACAAAATGCTGAATGGGCAGGTTAACATCATTTGGTTTGAAAATGACTGCTCTTTTTTCTTAAAAGCACATGCATTTGCACTGAACATCCTCTTTAAATAAAAATAAAGGATTTTTTTGCAGTTTAATCTGCCCTAGGCTCTTACACCATTCTTTTCATTTCTGCTTAAAGGATAAGTACATTGTAAAATGAAGTTAAGGTCAATTGGAAGCAGCAGCTTTATGCTTCATGGTGCACGCGACATCTGTGCAAACGTGACATTATCTCACCACACACGGATGTCACTTTGCATTCGCCGTGACGTCATGCACGCGCACAAAGCTACCAGGCACGTGTAACTGAGGCTAACAAGCAAATGTATTTTTAAAGCTGCAGCTTCCAATTGACCATAACTTCATTTTACAATGTACTTATCCTTTAAATAACAGTCAACTTTCCAAAAAATATTTTTTTTAACTGAAAGTGTATTCAACAGCTGTACATATTAAGCAATACAAGACTGCACAAAACAAAATAAAGAACGATATTTTTCATAAAACTATTATTCCAAAAATAAAACGATTATTCCAAAAGATTAAACAACTTAAGGTACAGTCAAACATGAGTCTAATTTTACAGACCCTCACCCGACCAGCAAAACTGCTACCTGATTTGCTGGTGGGTTTCATTCCAGCATCCTAACCAGCAAAAGTGTTTGGACCCACAACCCCACCCAACTCGATTTTATTCTCTTCCTAAAATCTGTACAGGGGGTTAAAAAAATTCTAAAAGTTCAAATAACAAAGCTATCATACCACTATAATATTTAAGAGGGGTATTTAACTTAATGGCCCCTAAATGTCTGAAAACTACACCTATCGCTATTCCTTGGATGCCTTTGGATATTGTAAAATGCAGTAGTGGAATGCTGGGAGTTGTGTTTTTAAACACCTGGAAATTCACTGGTAACCTATCCATGGTTTTATAACTATATCCTGCAGAACATACATTTGAATATACATCCAAGTTACAAAGAACAGGTACCATAACATAGGATTATGAGTAGGGAGCAGTTGGAGCTAGGGACATCAGATATTTAATTCTAATTGTGTATTACATCATCCCCATTCCCTACATCAGTTCAGTCAGGTCTTTATTTTTACCATTTATTCAGTATTTGTATACATTTATATATGGATATTGCTAGAAAGTAAACTTTATACTGTTTGGATTCAAATCTAAAATAAGGACATTATGGAAGGAAAACCTATTGCTATATGTTCACCTGTCTCTCACATTACTGGGCAGCAACAAGATCCCATTTACTGGTCCAGGATTTAAAGCTAGGTACACACACTACAGATTTTTGAAAGATGACAGACAGGATCTTTAATATCCTGCCTGTCATCTTTCAATGATCTGCATATACACAGTCCCGAGTGTTCTCCCTATAGGAGTTTCCATCGGCCGCGGCAGACTCCTCTATAGGGGGTCTACTGCAGCCGAGGGAAATTTTTGGGTTTTCCCAAATGACCGATGGGAACGTTCAGCTGCTGCACGCTCGTTCGGGAAAACTGCCACACACACTAGCGGAATCGGGGCTATCGCTAGTGTGTGTACCTAGCTTTACTCTTCCCGCCATAATGAATCCAGATCAAAATCCTTACCTTATATGAATGTTAAAATTTGTGCATTGTTTTGAAAACAGCAACTCCCAGAATTACCTGTCTTCTGTTGAGCAACGCTTGGGAGTTTTGAATTTCACTTATTTGGGGGTCCACATACCATAAAGCAACTACTTATTGATTGATTAATGTCTGGGAATGGTTATGTCTAGGAACAGACATATGAGCTAGCAAGGATGGCACTGTGCACTGAGTAACCACTAGTGTATTATATAGATTGGTATTATCATCACTAGTCTTCCACATCCCAAAGATCATTATAGTATAGTATAGTAGTAATTGAGGTTGAATAAAGACATACGTCCATCAAGTCCAACTTACTTAGCAATACCCATATTTCCTGCCTACCTGATCCAGAGCAAGGCAAAAAAAAATTCCTTCCTGACAAGTGGCAATCGGAAATATCCCTGGATCAACTCCAACTTTATGTTGCAGTAACCTGCAACATTCTTTGTTTTTAGAAACTCAACCAGCTTTAAAGAGATAAAAAATTTACTAAATGTAATAAAAAAATTTAATAAAAAAAAAAAGGGCAATAAGATCCCTACAGCAAGCCTGCAGTTACTTCCAGTCCCACTTTCCTTAATACAGGGCTACACAAAGTAGCTCATTAGATAACTTGTCTCTCTCTATATGCCTGAGCCTGTTCCTTAGGAAGAGTGGTTAGAGCAGGGATGTCAAACCTGCGACCCAGATGTTTGGAAACTGCAAATCCCAGGTTCCCACCATACTTTGTTGCATTCACAAAAGCATGCTGTGGGTTGTACTTTCCAAAACATCTTAAGGGATGCAGGTGCGACATCCCTGGGTTAGAAGCACCTGGAGGGCTTTTATATATTATTACCCAATTTCCTCTGTCCTGCTTTTGTATTTTTAAACACAATGTTAAGTTGTCACCACTAGATGGAGTTTCTTTACCTTACATTAACCATACTTTCTGGTGATGAAAAACAAAAAGGGCCATATTATAATTATAAATGTATCCTTTAAAGGGCATGTCCACCCCTTTTTTGGAGTTTTTATATATTATAGTTATTGGTCCCCCAGCCCCAACCGCCGTAATAGAATTGTTAGAAAGTGCCCCGATAGTTACTTACCTTCCCTCAATCCTCCGCCGCACAGTCCCGGCCTTCTGCTTGCACGGAAATGCAAGCAGGGGGCAGGACAGTCAGCCGCGTCCCTGATTGGCTGTATGACACATGAGACCAATCCAATTATACTTTCTAGACAGATGGGACAATCTGCAGAAGGATTGGTCCCAACAGATTCCTTTGTCTTCCCAGCTCAAAACTTTTTTAAAATTGGTTGACGATTCCCAGCAACCTTCGCAGGGGAATTCCTCTGCTACAGCCTCAGTGGGTAGAGGTGTTTACGGACGCTTCAGCCAGCGGTTTGGGAGCTCACATGAACCAAAATTCTGTTCAAGGAGTTTGGGAGGAAAATTTAAGGCTTCTACCATCAAGCATCTTGGAGTTGAAAGGAATCTTTCACGCTCTTCTTGCCTTCCAACATCTCATAAAGGGGCTACCATCTGCATTCGTACAGACAATCAAGCGGCAGCGACCTATATACAGAAGCAGGGAGGAACGAGAAGTGTTGGTATGATGTTGGAGCTTCAGAGGATAATGAAGTTTGTTCTAGAAAATCTAGAGGATGTCACGGCCCAGTATATTCCAGGAGAACACAATGTATGGGCCGATCACCTCTCAAGACAGAGGGTAGACCAGGGGGAGTGGTCTCTTCACCCTCTCATATTTCAAAGGTTGATGGAAAGATGGGATTTTCCCAATGTCGATCTGATGGCCTCAAGGGGCAACATAAAGTTTCAAGACCGCACAATGGCACACTGTTGTTGGCTCCTTTGCCAGACAAATAAGGTAGGTGCAATCCTTTTAGCCCCCTACTTCCAGGGCTGCAACATCCAAGCAAGGAAAAAAGGTAGAGGAGCACACTACTGGGGTGAATGTTTCTTTATTAGTGCAAAAAACAACAAGCAACGTTTCGGGACTCAAGGCCCCTTCCTCAGGTATGAACTTTCAAAGATAAATCCATAAGGAGGCAGCTTCTAATGGTTCGTAAGGTGGAAGAATCAAAGAATTCAAGACAAGAGGTAAATCCCATTGTGGACAGACATTTTTTTTTGGGGGTCTAATTCTTAAAACTCCCTGGAGGAACCTCTTAATTAATATGTTAGAAGAAAGGGATTCTCCCCTAACTGCCGAAATTGCTGAAATTTGGAGTTTGAGGGTATTAAAGGATAATCCACCTTCGAGGCCCAGCTGAAGAAATTCTAATATCTGTGGAACTGTCACTGTCGTTGGATTGAGATGACGAGATCGAGACCAGATAGAAAAGGTATTCCAGATATTATTATACCTGGAATTTGTAGAATCCTTCCTAGCACTTAATAAGGTGGCAACTACACTAGAGGAGCATCCTAGCTGACAAAACCTTCCCCTCTCAATCTCCAGGCTGCTAGATTCAGCTCCGATGGGTTTGGATGAAGAAATTTGCCCTGCGAGAGGAGATCTTTCCACCGAGGAAGGTGATACGGACCATCCACCCTGAGTCTCCTGAGGAGCGGGTACCATGGACGTCTCGGCCAATTGGGTAGAACTATGACTATCTCCGCGTGGGACTGTAAGATCTTCTTCAGAACCCTGAATATCAATGGTATCGGAGGAAATATATAAGCCAACATCCCGTTCCAGTCCTGACTCAAAGCGTCCGCAGCAAGGGCTTCTATCTGATAAAATTGGGAGAAGTATGTTGGAAACTTTCTGTTGCAAGGAAAAAGGTAGAGGAGCACACTACTGGGGTGAATGTTTCTTTATTAGTGCAAAAAACAACAAGCAACGTTTCGGGACTCAAGGCCCCTTCCTCAGGTTAGACAACCTTATTAAGTGCTAGGAAGGATTCTACAAATTCCAGGTATAATAATATCTGGAATACCTTTTCTATCTGGTCTCGATCTCGTCATCTCAATCCAACGACAGATGGTTGAAATCCTACCTAAACCCACTCGGCAAGTAAAAAACCCACTTAACGGCAATCTCCCACATGTCCTGAATCAAACGGTATGCCATAAGGGTGGGTGCAAACAGAGACCGGGCCACCAACTAGCTCAAATTGGACGCATGCACAAGTCCAATTACAAGAAAAAAATCAAAGTGTTCTGTAATTTGAACAGCCTAATCAACTTGGAAATACCCCCACAAACTATATTTTTGGAAGCTACACCCTCAGCTACGTGATGGTAGCATGCTTTCGTATATACATGAAGAATTCCAGGCGCTGTATCCATAGAACTCTGTGCTTTTAGGAGATTTTGTGAAAAAATAAATAAGAGGACTCAATGGTTGAAATCCTACCTAAACCCACTCGGAAGTAAAAAACCCACTAAACGGCAATCTCCCACATGTCCTGAATCAAACGGTATGCCATAAGGGTGGTGCAAACAGAGAGGGGCACCCAACTAGCTCAAATTGGACGCATGACAAGTCCAATTACAAGAAAAAAATCAAAGTGTTCTGTAATTTGAACAGCCTAATCAACTTGGAAATACCCCCCACAAACATATATTTGGAAGCTACACACCTTCAGCTAGTGATGGTATATGCTTTCGTATATACATGAAGAATTCCAGGCGTGTTATCCATAGAACTCCGTGCTTTTAGGAGATTTTGTGAAAAAATAAAATAAGAGGACTCAATGGTTGAAATCCTACCAAACCCACTCGGCAAGTAAAAAACCCACTAAACGGCAATCTCCCACATGTCCTGAATCAAACGGTATGCCATAAGGGTGGGTGCAAACAGAGACGGGGCACCAACTAGCTCAAATTTGACGTATGCACAAGTCCAATTACAAGAAAAAAATCAAAGTGTTCTGTAATTTGAACAGCCTAATCAACTTGGAAAACCCCCACAAAATATATATTTTTGGAAGCTACACATCTTCAGTACGTGATGGTATCATGCTTCGTATATACATGAAGAATTCAGGCGCTGTTATCCATAGAACTCCATGCTTAGGAGATTTTGTGAAAAAATAAAATAAGAGGACCAATGGTTGAAATCCTACCTAAAACACTCGGCAAGTAAAAAACCCACTAAACGGCAATCTCCCACATGTCCTGAATCAAACAGTATGCCATAAGGGTGGGTGCAAACAGACGGGGCCACCAACTAGTCAAATTGGACGCATGCACAGTCCAATTACCAGAAAAAAATCAAAGTGTTCTGTAATTTGAACAGCCTAATCAACTTGGAAATACCCCTCACAAAACTATATATTTTTGGAAGCTACACACCTTCAGCTACGTGATGGTATCATACTTTCGTATATACATGAAGAATTCCAGGCGCTGTTATCCATAGAACTCGTGCTTTTAGGAGATTTTGTGAAAAAATAAAATAAGAGGACTCAATGGTTGAAATCCTACCTAAACCCACTCGGCAAGTAAAAAAAACACTAAACGGCAATCTCCACATGTCCTGAACAAACGGTATGCCATAAGGGTGGGTGCAAACAGAGACGGGGCCACCAACTAGCTCAAATGGGATCGCATGCGCAATTGCAATTACAAGAAAAAATTTAAAAAAACGCCACAACCCACCCCCCACCCCTATCCACATCCCCTTTTAGTGGAAAAAAAACAGTTAGTACGGAGAGTCACACAAGTTTTTGCACACTTTCTGATCCAAAAATCAATACAGTCTTTTTTTGGTACCTCTGCAAAATTTCCTACTAAAATAGGCTTAGTTTCCCTTGAAATCCAACAATAAATGATCGCGTTTTACTTTACCGATATCACCGGGGACATTGGGAAGCTTGGAGAAGACAACGTTTTGCTACATTTAAGTTTAGGGTAAAAAAAAAAAAAAAAGGGTGATCACTTTAAGATTTTTTTTGTGGCATTTCCCCTTTTTTTTGGGGATCCTCCCAAAGATGATCATCAAATCATCTTAGGGAATGATACCGAACTTGGAATACGGGCATAAATGCCCGTTTTCCAATGAAATCCGATCGGAAAAATCACTTCCCGGAAATCATTTTCCAGGAAGTGATTTTTCATTCATTGGCAAAGATCAATAATTTGGTGATCAGAAGTGATCACCAAATTTTGATCTTGTCCCATTTTTTTTCTAAGTCTTCGCTAAGTAGCAAAGACTTAGAAAAAATCCTATTTGTGAATGGAAAATTGAGTTCCATTCACAAAATGTATAGTAAAGCATGACAGCTTGTGCTATACAGGTACTGCAGCATGATCTAAATAGAGATCATGCTGCAGTACCTCCAAGACCACCAGGGAGCATCTTACCTCTCTTAGGGAAGACCCCGGTGAAGCAGGAAGCGAGTGATGTCACCGGGGTCTCCCTTTCCGGAAAGAAGACTGCTCTCCTCTGCTTCTCCACGTGGGACCGGCTGCCGGGTGCAGGTACAGATATCTCCCGATTTGGAAGAAACCGAGGGGGGATCGAGGGGGCTAGGGGGGCAGTTGAATGCTGCCCCCGATCGCCCCTAGCAGGGGGAAAGAACATTTTGGAGGGGGGAAGCCCCAAGATCATATATTCACGATCTGTGGCAGTTGGAGTATTCACTGCACACGATCATGAATATACGATCTGTGGCAGGGAAAGGGTTAAAGGAATAGTCACTTTTCCGTGTAACTATTCCTTTAAAGGGTATCTTTACTCTAAAATTAGAAAAATCGAATTTCAAAAAGCATAGCTTTAGATACAGCAAATCCCACTGATCCAAAACTTTTTGGAGATTTTAATCTGAACTGCAGATTCTGAGAAACATCATTTGAAAAACACAGCAGTTAAGGGAAAGACTGTCACTCCAGAAGCAGAAATTATATGTGACCCCCTGCCTCACCACTTTGCCTGTCTGTCTGCCAGCACACACTTCTGCAACATTTAAGAGAATCAGCAGGGAAAATAAAGAGGAGGAGTGTGTAAGCAGAGCAGTGTCCATAGTGAGGCTGTGCAGAACTTACAGTGTGTCGCAGACACTACAAGAATGCAGTGAGTAAGGAGGGTGGAGGGAATGAGGAGTACTCACTAAACATTAATAATTTAATGACAAAAATATGTACCACCATTTTACTTCTCTCAAATTGTAGTTTAAGAAAATGTAAAGTTGTTACAGTGAGTAAAGTGACCATTTAAGTATCCTGTCCAACAAAGTATACTAAAAGTTTATAACAACGAACTCTTAGAAAGAACAGGCACTTGTTAGTAGACTCCTAAATAAGGGATGAGGTTGAATAAAGACATACGTCCAGCCAGTCCAATCAACTCAGTAATACTCACATTTCCTGCTGTTGTTTCAGTGGAAGGCAAAAAAACCCCACCAGAATAAGAAGGGGAAAAAACTCCTTCCTGGCCAAGTGGCAATCGGAATTATCCCTGGATCAACTCTACTTTATGTATCAATCTAGTAACCTGCAAAATTCCTTGTTTTCAGAAACTCATCCAGCTTCCTTTTGAAACTATCCAATGAACCTGCCATTGCAACGTCAATGGAAAACAGTTCCATAGTTTTACGTTCACAGTGAAAAACCCTTTTCCGAACTTGAAAAAGAAACTTCTTTTCTTCAAGTTTTTAGGATGTCCGGGTGTCTCTGACATTGTCTTTTGGTGAACAAGGCCCCAGATAGTGTATTGTATGGCCTGTAACGTATTTATACACAGTAATCATATCCCCACGCAAGCGCCTTTCTCTAGTGCATTTAATTGTAAATCTGTCTTCATATTCAAGCTCCCCCATTCCTTATTTAGTTGCCCTTTTCTGTACCCTCATTTCCAAATGTCCTTTCTACTACAGGATTCCAAAAGTGCACTGAATATTCAAAAGAGGCCTTACCAATGATTTGTAAAGAGGGAGAATAACATTTCCTCCTTGAATCCATACATCTCATTATACAAGACAAATCTTGCTGGCTCTAGCTGCTGCTGCATGGCACTGCTTGCTACCTTTAAGTTTGTTATCCACCAAAACCCCAATATCCTTTTCTAACAGGGATTCACTCAACACAGCCATTTATAGAATAAGTAGCACAAGGATTTTTAAGTCCAAAAGCATCACTTTACATTTCAGTCACAAGTGGCAGATGAGATTCAATGTTGATAATCTATCTAGATCCCCCTGCAACGGTTGCACATCCTCTCAAGGTTTAATAATCGACAAACTGTCATCAGGAAACACAGAAACCTTGCTGACAATACCCACTTCCAAATCATTAACAGATAAATAGAAGTGTCCCAGCACAGTACCCTATGGCACCCTACTTAGCACTTTAGTCCATTAATGAAGCCCCATTAACAACTACCCTCTGCATCCTATCCATCAACTTTCTATCCATGTACAAATCGCAATTTGCACAATTTCAGTGGTGGAGAAATAACTTGTAATAGGTTGACCAAGTTTGTGTGCTTAGCACATCTTATGTTTTTTGGGGATAGTGGTGGATAGACAGTTTTTTTTTACAAATCTTTTGCTGTTTTAGATCATGGTGAAAAACAGACACTTTACATTTGCAGGCATTATCGACCCAATTACCCGCAGATTGAAATAATTTGATGATCTGCAAAAATAGTTCACATTTCCCCGCCCTTCTCATATACATATATGTAGATATATTACTACCCAAAATCACTAAAACAGGAATATTCCCTTATAAAACATCCTTGGAACATATAACTTCCCTCTACAAAAAGGTCTAGTCTCGCCTATGATGCACTGATAGTGATAGCGACTAACCAATTCACTAAACACTCTTGTACAACTTAAAGGGAGAAAGAACTAGGGATAGAAATCCCAATGGAACATTAGCAAACAATATGGGAAATCTCTCGCCTCTATATAAAAAAATATGACTAAAATGCATCCTATTGCGCCTCTTAGTCCTGCCCTTTGATAAATACATTTTCGTAAACTGTAAAAATATACAAGTAAGATGAGATATTTGCCATGAATTAGAATTTAAAACCAATGTAGCTTTATTAGGTTTACCCATAGAAGAGTTATCTAAGGAAATTCATTAGGGAAACAAATACCCACTGCAGCACACTGCTTAATCTCCTCTACTGGAAAAATACATCCATACCTTCTGAAACTGAGTTAGTACTAGAGTTTATCATACTCAAACATGGAAATTAATGTAAAAAATAATGCCAGGCTGAATACATTTGATTTGCATGGAAACCACTGTAAAAAATGAGAAGGAAAACCCACAAAACAAGACTGGCATTACTGAAATCAATGCCAAGTTAAGGTTTTGGGGGGGTATCTACATTATATCAGTTTTTGGAAAGAGGGGTGGACAGTCCCTTTAAGTCAACCCTCAAGATGATATGGACTTTGTTTAGAACAAACTGATTCAACAGCACATAAAATCACTTTTTGTCTCTAATTCCTGGCAAACAATATGCCTACATGTTATTGTACTGGGTAGGAAATTCACCATCGGCTTTAAATGTTATGTGTATACTTACCTGTTTAAACAAATAAAAATCTACAAACTAAAAATAGTAATAAGCAGATCGTACAATATCCGAATCGTACGAACACGATTTTTGCGTGGATGGCCACCATAAATCATATGTGAGCATGCATCTCCCCTTGGGAAGAGGGATGGAGCAGACGGTCAGGTGATGAAACCTTACAAGCTGCCAGCAACTCGTGTGAAATAGCTTACATTTGCACTTATTAAGCAGGGAATCTACCAGTAATGGCTAGGCCGCATTAAAAAGCGCACACTAGTGTTGGGCAATTGGTGTGGACAATAGGAGGCTGCAATCCGCTAATCATAGAGCATGCAATCAGCAGTTTTTAAACAACAGCATGCGCAACGTTGTGTAATCGTAGCGGGCAGCAAGGCACACTGGAAACGTGTTAGCATTTGTGTTTCTGGTCCGCTAGGACACATGTGGCCTCGGACTAAGAATGGGGTATTACAACGAATGAGAACTACCTCTGCATTCTGCGCTTGTTGTATAGATCTCTTTAAATTGGATTAAACTTTCTATATAGAGATGACCAGATGATATGTCTGCTGCATTATCACTGGCAGAGACAAATTGTCCTTATATGAAGGTTTATATTTTGCTCTGGTGCCTTCAATGGAAAAAATGTACACCATAAAATGTTCAATACTGTTCTAAAGTAATGGCAGAAACAACAGGGGTCATTTATTATGAAAAGGGGAAAAAAATAATTACAAACGAAAACATATTTTACAAGGAGACAAATTGAAGAACAACTGCACAGCCTCCCACAATATATAATCCATTATCATCCCCATTTCAGATAAGGACTGCAGTCCACATTCTCCTTCAGCAGCCTCCTCTAAGTGCAAGGACCAAGTGTAGCACCGATCCACCTTGTATTTTATAGTCAGAGCTGTTTTTTCATCATTCAGAGGGAATAATTTTATAGTTAAAAATAAGGTGTACTGGACAAAACTTCAAAAGATATACAGATAATTAGAGAATTGTGATAATGATTTGCTCTTTGTTTTAATACAAAATATCATAAATTACACTTGTATTCACTTAAAGGTGAACTACAGTGATGGAATCATCTTTAGGTTTAAAGGCAATAAACTTATAGGTTATGACCTATAGATTCATGAGAGTAGTTTCTAGTGACAATCCATCTAAAATTTTTAATTAAAGGAATCTCACTGAAAAACAGGTTATTTTAATTGACCATAACTAGAAACTATAATTTTCCGAACCACCACTGTAGTGTTTTTTTGTTGATGTGCCCCCTATTCTTTAGGATATCCAATCTTAAACTTCTTATATTTCAGCTGTCAATCAAGTTCTTTGCTCTCAAAACTATTCTTCTGTGAGTAGTTTTACTGTAGCTGAATGGTGACAGAGTTTTGGCAATTGGGGGATGTATGCTGTGCCGGTTGACAGTTGGTTTGTGGGGAAAATCAGGTCAGTGGAAGTTGTTAAAAAGGGAGGGGGATACTGCTTCTAAACAAAATGTGTGCTGGATTGAAGGCATGCAGCAACACAACACAATCAGAGGAAGTGCTACTTACATGTATTCAATTATAGATTAAAGGGCATGTCCATCCCCAAAACTATAATCCCCACACCCCCACAACCCCACCATGTAGTGTAATAAAATCCATACCTACATCCCAGCTCCATATGGTTCTCCTGTAGTCCCCCCCCCAAAGTCCCAAAAACTGCCCACCAGGAGGATAGCAGAGTCCATATAGGACTCTGCCTCCTGTCTCGGCCTCCGGGAGAAGTTTGGCATGCGCACTGCAGCCCTTTTCCCCCTCCTCTCCCTCCCGTTTTGCGACCCTCCCCCTAGCATAACCCCTGGCCATATATTAGGGTTCTTTCCCCAGCCCTTACCGCTAAAAAACATTTTTAGAAAGTCCCCCGAACTCACTTACCTTCCCTCTCTCCCCGGCGGTTCTGAGCAGCCGGCTGCCGCATCCTTGATTGGCTGCCTCTGAGCCAATCACGGACGCAGCTGCGGTCCTGCCCCCTGCTTGCAATGTCTTGCAACAGCAGAAGGCCAGGCAGTGTGTCGGAGGAAGAGAGGGAAGGTAAGTAAAGATCGGGGCACTTTCTAAAATTATTTTATAGCGGGTGGAGCTGGGGGAAGGCATACTATTATATGTATAAATTATATGTATAATTTTTTATAAGGGTGGACATGCCCTGGCAAAGTCATTTTTTCAGTATAGCGTCCCTTTAAAAAGTTGGGGGTCCTCCATTTTTTAGCTATAGACTTGCTCTGTAGCTGTGAATTCCATATTGCTTAGTTCCTTAAGGACCATGAAACACTTTAATACTTATCCACATTTGCAAATTTTCTAATGCATGTTACAGACTGTATTGCAAGGTTTTTTAGTTGGCTAATTAAAGGGGAAGTTCAAGGCAAATATTTGCTTTTAAGAAAAGAAAAGAGCAGTATTTTTCCATCTTAATGACCTTAACCTGCCCATTCAACAGTTGTCAGTGTTTTGGACACAGCACAACATGTTTCAGACCAGTGAGGTTCTTCCTCAGGTGCAAATGTTCAGACCACACTGGTCTGAAACATGTCATGCGTGTCTCCAAAAAATAAATCACTGTTAGCACTGCTGTCTGGCTCTTGTGTGGAATTTTCTTGGATCTATGAAGTATATAGGGGACTGGTGACCCCTTAGCACAATTGAGCCTACTAAAGTAACTCAAGAAGTACCTGCTGCCTTGGTAATCGTGTTTGTTTGCTGTGATGATTGAACACCAATCAGCTTCCTTACTTAAAAATGTAAGTGATATAAAAACTGCATGATCACAATATCCTTGGGAGCTACAGCACATACAGTTTTCATTTGCCAGGTTATTAAAGATATTTCTGAAGCCAGAAGGAAGACTGGCAGAATCATTTTTCTTTGGTCTGGTCCTCTCCTATATCCCTGGCCAAGTACTTTTCATTTAACTGTTTTAAGAAAAACTTTACACATGATAGTTTCCTTTAACATCCCCCTTTAAAAACATTAAAGAGAAAACTAATTACAGGGCTACAAGACATTTCAATATATGTACATTATAGGTGGGGCTGCAGCCAAACGGGAGACTACAGTACCCAACGATGAATGAGGTAGAACTTAATGGTTATAGACATTTCAGACATTTTAAAAGTTTTTGGAGGGTATGTTTTAACCTGAGACACAGAAGTGCCCAGACAATTAAAGTTTCCAGAATAGGGCTGTTTTGCTGAGCTTACCATTAGAAAAAAAAAAAAACATCCATAACTATATTTTATAAATATACAGTTAAAACAGGATTTAGCAAACTTGTGCTAAATCATATGAACGGTTTTACTGCATATAAAAAGTTGTTACTATTTCTAATCTAATGCAGGTGTAGTATTACTTAGTTCTGATACGCAAGTACCAATGTAATATGATTTTTCTACTTATCCTCCCAGTGGGTACAGGGAGAGGAGCAAAGATGGCAGCCCCCCATAGAATACAACTGTCCTTGGGCTGATATCAACTCTGAGCAGGTGCAAAGCACTATGCACTTTGTTTTAGTTACTCCCTTTAACTCAAAAGCGAAGTTGTAGAAAGTGAAGTAATCTACATATGTACTAACAAGTACCTTGAGGGATATAGCATATTTTACTCACATTTGTTTCCCGCTGTAAATTAGTCCTGCTGCTGTGGTGGAATCCCCTCTTTTCTTCAACTCTCTCCTTTATCCTCTCCACCTGGAAAAACAAAAAAACAAGTAGGGTCATATCTTTCAGTCAATTTAATAGCGCCACGTGTATCTGCAATGCTGCAAATATAAGTTGTACCAATTTTAGCTTCATTTGTAAAACGCGCTCTGGCTTGTTGGCTAACACGCAAACAATGTCATCAGGAACATTTATCTAAACACCAAGGGTCTCAAATGCTTCGTAAGTAGCACTTTATGCCTCCTTTCGTGTTTAGTTTGACAAATCTTAAGGAATAATTCACTGAAAAAGTGAACTATTCCTTTAAGCATTGATTGAGAACGGGAGGTAAAGGAGCTATGCCTACCTTCCGTTTTCAATCAATTTCACAGGAGCAGTGGCGTAACTAGGAATCACTGGACCCCCCTGCAAACATGATGGGGCTCTATCAGCGCTTCATCCACAGTGGATTTCTGGGAGGAGACTATATCCATCTATCTATAGAAAAATAAGAATGGGGCCCCCTTGCTCCCCTGGTAGGTACGCCTGCACAGGAGCCAGGAAGGAAGAGAGGAAAATACCTCCCATTCTTCAATGAAGGCTTCCTTTAACAACACAATGATGCCCTTTCAAAATTATAGTCATGAGTACAACTGAAGAAAGTCCCTTATATAGGTACTAGCACAATTGAATCACACCACAAACTGTCTGCATTGCCATAAAAGCATTTATTATGTGAATATTAAACTGCTTACATCAAAAAACCAATCAATATATAATAACACAATAAAAAATGTCCTTGCCTTTAAAGGGATTTTTTATAGTTCTTTTAGTTTTACTAGACAATTAAAAGGACAATTATACACAAACTAACAGGGTTATTCAATAACAAATCTTATTGTTAAAAAATGGTGCTAATTTTCCCCCAACAAATCAATGTTAAACAATATCTGATTGGTTGGGGTAAAATTAGCACCATTTTTAACAATAAGAACTTTTACTGAATAAACCTGTAAGTCTCCCCTCTCACCTTATAGCACCCAGGATGAGGACTTTAAACTGCTAGGTCCTCACTTTATGTTCAATAATGAGCATCAAGTTCGCTCATTATCACTCCCCCTACCACAGTCTGGGACTGTTCTCGGACTGGCCATTTTGGACACATGTTCCCTGAATAAATTGCCTTCCCATTGAATTAATCACGAACAGGTCCTCACTCAGTTTGGTTGCATACAATTGTCCTTTAAGGGCTAGGCCACACAAGGGTATTTCCCCCGCACTTCAGAGTCTTTACCTTGTCTGTTGGCTCAATGTCAATTTCTATCTCCTTTCCAGTCAGGTCTATAACAAAGAATCAGATGGTTACATGTATTTCATATTCAATCTCAACACAGTTTTACCTTTCTGCAAAGTAAATTGTTTATTTGGACATTTGATTGTTTCAGGAAAAAAAAACTTCTTGTTAATGTGTGAGGACATTCTGGAAACCCTTTAAATTCTTGACAAATTGGTATATTAATAACTATAAACAAGAAAGGGTATGCACACGACAAGCCAAAGCAAACATGGAGGTAATAAAAACGTCTTTATTATGAAATCCTTGGACACAACACCCCGAAGGGTTACCTGATGCATTTTGCGCATCTGGGCCACTGAATGATAGGCAAGTTCGCTAAAGGAAAGGATATGCGGCGTTCTATTTATACAACGCATTGTTTAAGATCTCTAGGAGTTCTTGTGCCTAGTATAAAAATTCATTTGGCCTCAGGTTAACAGTGATGATTCTAAATCAACTCCTCTCCTACCATCAGTTGAAGGCACAATATGTTGAATGCCTTGTACAATGAGGCAGGATAGATTATTGTGGTAATTATGGTACAGAAAGAAAAATGCCTGGGAGAGGACTCCTAGAGTTATTCATTTTAATAATCCCTAACTTGTTCCCTGGATTTCAACGGACGTGTAGTACAAATTGGTCATATTAGAACAGAAATATGTTGATTACAAATGACATTGTCCACATAGAGCCAGGCCAGCACTTCCACTATGCAGTTCTTCCACAGTACTTCTCTCAACTGGAATAGGAGAGCTTAGCAAAGCACTTCTACATCAAACTACTTAAAAGGCTAGGCTCTAGAAATTTGTATACTTCTTTACAGTAAACTTAATAAGATGCAACCCCGAGATTATGGAAAATTCCCCTTATTGTAATTCCATCTAGTTTTCCCCCTTCTACAGTCTGTTAGAAATACTGCTGCCAGGTAAATTTACTTTTAAAATTATCGACTATACTTTATTGACTGAATTTCAACAGTTGCAAACCATCATCCATTTCCCCCATAATTAATTTATTTATGGCCAAACATACTACAAGCAGACAATTAATTAATTAAGAAAATTAAACCATTAAAAATTAGGAAAAGTGGAAAAATATTAGTGATCATTAAAAAATATACTGACTATTAGCACTCTGTAATACAAAATTCCTTTATTAAACGAAAATTAAAGGCTGATTTTAACGAACAGATTTTTAACAGATTGTAAAAGTACTAACCTTCCCGAGGTTTCACACTAATTCCCAACTCTCTCCACTCCTAGATTTTAAAGGGACACTAAACTAAAAAAAAAAAAAAAAAAGACTTGCCTTATCATTTTCAATATTTTTAGTGCTGTAAGGAATTTGATCCTTTTGCTCTCAGTGCTCACTGTCACTAGATCTCCTCATGTCCTGTCCCGACTAGCTGTGCCGTCCACTTAAAGGAATAGTTCACTACCCAAGTGAACTATTCCTTTAATGCACTGATGGAAGACCGGGAGGATAAGGAGCTATGCCTTACCTCCTGTTCTTCGATCAATGAGTGAAGTGGACCAGGAACAAGCAGAAAATTGAAATTCCCGACCACTTACGGGGTTCTGTTTAACTATAGTGCACATTATCGTGCACGTGCGCATAGCTGTACAGAACCCGGAAGTGGTTGGGACCTGTCAGTGCTGCTGCGGAGGATCGCTTAACAGGTAAGTTTGCTCAAGACACAAGAAACGACATCAACAGGTGACTTTTAGAGGGAGGGGTCTAACAGGCTTTTTAAACCGGCGGGGTGGTGGTATAAAGAAGTACACTGAGGGAAGTTCCATGCAACGGCGTAGGAACGAAACGTGTTCGTGGTGAACGCCCCCCCTTGCTTTGCCTACCTGTCCTCTTCTAGACTGTTATAAGGATGCTTATGTATTTTCTGAATCCGTTGACTCATTTGTATACTCTATGCATTCTTATCACACTCCTGTGACAGTTATATTGAACTTATGTATGGGAGGAGGGAATGGTTGTTTTTAGATGTTTTTAATATACATGTCCCCACTTTGATCTTTCTAATAAAGGACGGTTTTTGATACACTTTAAGTCAGAGTTGCAGCCTGTCTTTTTTTTCTATGTTATATTTAGTTCTGTTACAGACTTGCACCTGCACTACACTTAGTAGTTACTACCTTTCAGTGCCCTGATCAACCTCTCTTTTTCTAGATCTCCTCATGTAAGTTGAAATAATGATGACCGCCCACATCCAATCAGTGAAAAGGGATCAGGGTGGGCTAGGCCCCCCAAAACGTTATTTGGTTGTTTTCACCTTTAATAAATGGGTTAAGGACCCTTTCACAATTGGATGTGTGCGGTCATCATTATCTCAACTTACTTACTAAGGACGTGGCACGAAAGTTCAGGTGACCAGCACCACCAGGAAATCAACTAGAGGCACATGCTAGTGCCAGGGTGTGCAGCTTCTCTTCATATATATTAGATCTCCTCATGTCCTGTCCCGACTAGCTTGTGCCGTCCACTTTAAAGGAATAGTTCACTACCCAAGTGAACTATTCCTTTAATGCACTGATGGAAGACCGGGGGGATAAGGAGCTATGCCTTACCTCCTGTTCTTCGATCAATGCAAGTGGAGCCAGGAAAAAGCAGAAAATGAAATTCCCGACCGCTTACGGGGTTTGTTTAACTATAGTGCACATTATCGTGCACGTGCGCTAAGCTGTACAGACCCGGAAGTGGTTGGGACCTGTCAGTGCTGCTGCGGAGGATCGCTTTTAACAGGTAAGTTTGCTCTAAGACACAAGCAAAATTGATGCAAGGGGCACACTTAAAGTGTAAGTGAATATTTATTAAATCACATTATCTACAACGTTTCAGGGATCACCGTGTCCCTTTCATCATACCTGATGAAAGGGACAAGGTGATCCCTGAAAGTTTGTAGATAGATGTGATTTAATAAATATTCACTTACACTTTAAGTGTGCCCCTTGCATCAATTTTGCTTGTGCTATAGCGAAGGGTCATTGGTAGAGGACCTGGCAAGGGAGCACCTTATGAAACATTGAAATAATAGCCACAAAAGAGAGTGCCTAGGCCCAAAAACCAAGTTTGCTCTAAGTTCGTTCCTGGTCCAATTGCATTGTCTTCAATCAATGCAAAACTTAAAACTCCCAGAACTAAAAAACAATGGATTGGAAGGTCAGAGAGAAAAAAAAAAGCAGATTTAAGATGGTGGTAATTAATCCTAATTACTGTGTGATTAGTTAAAATCTTTAATTTGCCATGTGCAGGACTATACTAATTAATCGCAGAGGAACCTGTTACATGGGAATGATGCCATTCAAACTGCTGGCTATCACAGTCCTGTTACAGCGCCGAACAGAGTATCAGAAACTGCAAGGGGGAATAAGACGAAGAGCTGCAGAGAGAGGTGGGAGTCAATGTGAGACCTCAGGAAAGTAAGTTATTTTGCAGTCGCAAAGGAAAAAATGTCCTTCAGTTCTATGTTAAAAATATATAAAATAGGCTCAACATCTTAAAAGAGAATTTAAAGGAATATTTCTCTCGTAGTAAGAAACTTTGTTTTGCATAAATTGAAGAATGGGAGTGTAAAGGAGCGACCACTTACTTCCCATTCTTCAATTTTAGTAACATCCTCTGACAGATCCTATTAAACTATATTGCGCAGTTTGAGTGGCTAATTTGATCTATTGTGTGGGCTTACTCTGCCAACCCCAACCTGCAGTAAGAGATCAGTGTGTTTATGTCCTGATATCCAATCCAGGCTATGGATAGAGTGGTGCACAGGGGGCCCCTACCATGAAGCAAAGTGGTACATTGAAAAGGCGGGCAGTTTATAAAAAAATTATCCCTTTTCAAATACCGCATTTAACAACAGTCCACCAATCAGTGGTAAGCAGCCCTCCAGTCAGTGTTTAGTCAGCCCTCCAGTTTACCAGTAAGTATTAGTCAGCCCACCTCCACAAGCCACACCTATGTTCCCTGACCCCCCCCTGCCTGCCGGTAGGCAGCATTTTTAAAAGTAGTTTCAGGTGTTAAAACCCCTAGGAACACCCCTGGTGGTGTGCAATAACTGTTCTAGGCATGGGAAGGGGTTTATTATACCCTGCTGTCTCTATGGATTGGTTTGTGTGATTAATTAAATAATGGGAAGTGGACAAATACTTACACTTAAATTTTGGGACTGTGAAGGTCTTTAAGGCCTTCATGTGAGGCATCCCATTAAAACTAAACACCTAGATCAGGGATGTCCAACCTGTGCCCTTCACACTTCATTTGCAAACCAAGGATTGCTACTACTAGTAGTTTTTAAACATATAGTTTACAAAGTTAGATATCCTGGCCTATATAATGAGCATGATGCAAGGCTGGTCAGTATTTCAATCGAATATAAAGTTTAAAGGGGATCTCAAACTTAAAAGTATTAGAAAAAATGTATTATTAATTAGATAAAAATAGTGCACATTAAATTTTCCCCATCGCCTAATTTAAAAAATAAATAATAAACAAGCCCGATTGGTGACATGCTTCTTGCACCAAGAAGGAACACGTTCCATGACTCCACACACAACAAACATAAAAAGCTTACCCATCACTGCTCACATCAGAGAAATGGACATCTCCTGGACAGATGACTGAACCAGCAACAGAAGGATAGGAAGGCAAAAGGGAACAAGTGGCAAGCATTGCCAGCAAAGGCTCTGGATTTTTGTGCTTAGACAAGCAATGTGGCCTTACATGAAGGGGGGGTAACCATAAAAGGTAAATCACAGTCGAGTTTTTGGAGAATCGTGGATATTAAAGGCCTAAACAATTTACATTAACATTCTATTGGTTTTCCGGCTAATGATCCCATTGTCCAGTCACTAGGAATTGACTGCACACCAGTAGATTGTACCTCCCCTGCACCTCTATTGGTTCAAGCAATGAAATCCCTTCCCATCCCCTGGACTCTCACGGTTACAAAGGACCCTCTCCGTCTCTTTCTCCCTTTCCATTGCACTTACCTTTACTTAATCAACATGCTGCAGATGACAATTATCTCTTCTGCCGCAGTTACTTTTGCTCCACCTCCGGTTTACTAGGAACTTCCGGTACCGGGGCAGGAAGCAGGAAGTTACACATAGACACTGTCATTTCCCTTCGAAGTACGTAAGAACAAATTTCTTGCTGCGTATCTTATTCTTTATTTCTACATTCCGCCTATTTCTCTACATTCCGTATAGGGACGTGTATGTCAAGTGCTCGTTCATTCCATTCAGAACCCTCTGTCTGTCCTGCACTTCCTGTCACATACTCTGGGTTGCAGATCATCTGATCTGATAGGGACCCCATGTAATTAGCAGGGCTGCACGGGTTGCTATGACAGGGAATCCCAACTCAGCCATGCGTCTATGGTTTAATAGGTGATTGATCTGGTAACCCTTCTCCTTTTTATTTCTGAAATGGGTTTTACTGATCACCTGGCTATAGATGGATTTAGTAGTGATAGTTTGTTTACGAACTGGATTGGAAAATGTTTTATTCTTGCTGCACTTGTATTTAGCATCCATTTCCACTAATCTGGCTACAGATTATGCAGATCGGTCTGGTCACTGACAGTGACAAGCCATAGTTGACTGGACTGCGAGGGAATCTATGGTAAGTATTTACAGGTGTTAGAGGGTGTGCAGAGGGGTGAGGATTTAGCAGTTCAGGTCCCATCCTGGGTACTTTATTGGAGGAGGGATGGGTTTTAAACGCCCTTAATTCCCTTTCTTTTGCTGAGCTTATCTGCTCTGCATCTCCCAGCCTTTGGCGACAAGTCCAATGAGAAGACGCGCTCTGCAAGGAGGTCTTTTTTTATTGGCCACAGGGTTTCCAGATTCTGGCTGCTTGATGCGGGAGGGGCGGGCAGAGACAGACAGGGTACAGCAGGGAAGAAAGTGGTGTGTGAAGAGCCTAGAGTCGGGGGGCTTTCCGGGGAAGAGAGTGGGTGTTCTGAAAAGTGGGTCTTGCGGTGCCATTCACAGGCCAGGATTTCAGCCCGGACTGCGGGACTCAGGATTTTGTCCTGCAGTCATGGCAATACTGTCCAAATTGGGACGTTTTGACAACCCTGCTGGCCACATGCGCATAGAGTGCAAGCTACTTTGGGACCTGTCTTTTGGGACCTCCTGTTCTTCAATTAAACTTAAAAAGAAAGTCTTTTATTATAGTGGAGATACCTTTTAAGGGAAATATTGCCTACTACAATACTAAAAAAAAGATGCAGCAGGATATCTGTCTGTGGGAAATTTATCATAACAAAAAACACTCAATTCCTACCCTCGACCTGGGTTGCTATGATGATTTTGTCTAGTGGGGACACACAATTATAATGTAATTGCAGGGCTGTTCTGATTGCAATGCTATTGCCATCAAACAACATTAATCTCAAGGCCTCGTGCATACTTACATATGGCCATGTTACATGTGACACGGAAGAGCTAGAGACCTTCACACTACAACACTACTACTAGGTAGCAAGCAAAAGTAATTGAATGGAATGGAAATGTCTGCTTCATCTTGGGGAACCAAGCAGAAACTTAAAGGAAAAGGAATGCACCTTTGTTTTTTTTCTTTATTATTTAACAGGGAAAATCAATGCGACCATTATAGAGTTTGTACTTACAGTTAACCCTTAGAGATTCAAAGAGAATAGTAAAAAATAAGTACTTGTTGGCTCTTTAGCACTTTTTACATGGTTGTGTGTGATTGATGTGCTCCCATCTGTTCCTTCATAACCAGTACAATTAATCTAAATTCTTTTGTATTTACAGACATGTGTTTACCGCATTTTTCTTAGTTTTATGTTGTGGCTTTGGGTCCTTCTCCAACATTTGCGGATAGCAGATATAAACCAGGGGACCAAGTAATGCTCTATGTAAATAAAGTGGGTCCATATCATAACCCACAAGAGACTACCATTTCTACCAACTTCCAGTATGTGCTCCACAGCAAATTCGACATAAAAGTTTGACCCTTGGAGAAGTGTGTGGATGGAGATCGCATGGCGAATTCTATGTATCGAATCTCATTCAGAAAAATATGGAAAAAAAGAAACTTGTGTGAAATGAAATTATTGTCAGCCAGGTAAGAAGTTATATACTGTATACTTTTCATTCACTAACCTTAATATGCCTATCAAGCATTTTTCTGAGGAAGTTCTGACTTTTGTATGCAGTTTGTTGTTGTTTCCTGCCTTTTCCCCCTTGGATAACTTACCAAATCACCCACCAGGCAATAATATAAAAATTACTGTTGAGAATACTCAATAGAAAGGGAGCATCTTGGGAAGAAGGGATTGTTACTAGGCCTAAAATGCTAGTCATTACCATCACCAAGGCAAACAAAGAAATTTTAATGAAATTCTTTTTTAAAAAGAGAATATTTAGATTACTGAGATATGTGTAATCTAAAGAATTAATTTCCAAATATTTTTGTATGTGGCTATCACATATTATTTTCTTATCACCTTTTTTAGGTTGAAGAGCTTCGAAAAGCCATTAGAGTAGAGTTATACTACTTTGAGTTTGTGCTAGATGACATTCCTATTGTGGATTTTTGGGTTATATGGAAGAGAGTGGCTTCCTTCCTCACACTCATAAAATTGGACTGTGGTCTCACTTGGATTTAACATAGAGTACAACGATGACCGAATATTTATGCAAATGTCAGTGTAAGGGACGTCAAGCCTTCAGTTTAGATGATTGTAAGGGAAACACTAAGTTTGACCCACACTTACAGCATACGCTGGTCTTCAAGTCAGTGGACTTATGAAAGGCGTGGGAGATAGACTTCGAGACTCCAGTTTTTTCCCTAAGAGCCTAGAAAATTCACTGGCTCTCAATTATAAATCTAGGTTCTAGTCTTTCTGCTTTGGGCTTTGTTTGTAATAATTTTAATGCGGGTTTTTGAAGAGTGACTTGGTCGCTATAACCTAGACGAAGAAGGAGATCAGATGACATGGAACAAGGAGACAACGGCTGGAAAATAATCCATACTGATGTATTCCGCTTTCCCCCATACCGAAGCCTGTTTTGTGCAGTTTTGGGTGTGGGATCCAGGTTTCTGCTTTGGGAACAGGTGATAACATCACACTTTCTCCCAAAAAATAATTTACTGCGTTCTCCCCCAAACTATTCTGTATATTTCTTCTGTAATATTTTGAATATTATTATGCATTGGAAAATTCCCCTTACTTACATTTCCTCAGGTATATAGTAATGGTTCTGCTGGGGTTTGTTTTTTAATTGCATAGACATGGTGCTATGCAATTGGCCGCTATCTTGCTTTATGCTCTCACTTGCTGTGGTCTGGCTACGTTTTAGTAATTTCTACAGGCAGCTTGGAGGAGATCGTTGGGTTTGGAACATAATACTTACAACCAGTCTCTTCTCAGGTACAGAATCTGTTCTTACCATTTCTTATCTTTTTAATTAAAACTTTATTCTGTCACTTTATTTTATACTCTAGGTTCATTCTTACACTAATCTTGAATAGTTTTAAAGGGCAGGTTGACTCCAAAGACTAAAATTTGCCCCACTGCTGCCCCAATGTGCATTGTTAAAAATTCTTACCTTTCTCCTTGCTCCTTATGGTTGTCAGCAAGGGCCTGATGAAAGTCCAGGAAAAGTGAAGAAGAGCCTGTCTGTGTGTTATCCAGTGTTGCTATTTCCTGCTCCTTTTAGAGGTGTCTAGCATGAGCGTGAAGCTTCCCTTTCATCTTCTAGAACCCTGGGCTTAGTTTTTTTTTTGTTTGGTTTTTAAATCATACACATGTTTTGTGTACATGCACATTATATATGGTGTATACGTATTGCTGGTAGATTGCTATAGGAAATTGCAGCATGACTGATTGTGGCCCATGAAGGACGCACAATGGCTGTTTTTTTTCACATGTCCAGTCATTCGGCAGATATTACAGCTAGTATTTGTCACAATTGATCTAAATATTGATAGTGGCAGTCGGGGCCTAATTGTTGACTGGTGAATGCCTAGCTTTAGTCATCATCTATGATCATTTTTTATCGATGTCTCTGTGTGAAGTCAATGATCTGTGGCCTAATGTTTTCATTTTTCATCCTAAAAAATATGTTATTTTAGTATAGTGATAATTTATTCTGTAATAATATCTAATGAATCAATAGTATTTATATATATCTTTGGCTTCTGTGGTTCAGCTCCTTTTCCTGACTTGGAGTGTGGTGAATTCTGTGCATTGGGCCAATGGTTCAACCCAGGCTCTCCCAGCAAACTACTATCCTGCTCCTCCTTACAGTTTGGCGCTGGTTGGTTTCCCTCTCACTGTAATTGGAGGCATTTTTGGAAAGAAACAGTGCAGGAAACTGGTGCACCTGGTCGAACATAAAAATATTGCTAGAGAAATCCACGTCAACCACTGGTAAAATCTGGACCAGTGCACATGGCTATTGGAGGCTTCATACCTTCAGGTAGTAGTTTGAAAACTTCTCAATTTTATTCTTAGGTTTTCTCCATTACACCGATAATGCAATGAAATCATTGGTCGAGAAAAAGAAAAAACTCTTTTTAAAAAGACTCCAGTATCCTGCTTCTAGCTGCAGTCTTTCAAACTTAAACAGTTTTTAAATAGTTGACTTTTGCTTACACTATGAGCTGTGAACATTTCCGCACCAGCAAGCCCCTGGCTTCTTAACAATTTAAAGATAGCGATAAGATGAAAAAAAAAAATTTCCCCTCTTCTAAGGTGTCCATGGCAAAGGTGTGATCGCAAGCCTGTAACTAGATTCAGAAAAAATAGTTTTGTGGGGTTTACCCTGATGACAAAAAAAATAATAAAACATGCCTTCAAAAACAGAAGTGCAGTGTAGGAAGAGATTACTTTGGATTGTCAACCGAACATCATCCTTGTTATAGAGACCCAGTTGGTTTGTTTTTGGGGGGTTTTTTTCCAACAATTTATTGTGAGAAACCAAATGGTACATTTTCTCAGCCAAACAGTTGAAGGAACCCACACCATTTCCGAAAAAATCACATAATTAAAGCTGATTCACTAAGACTGGCACTGCATATCATTTTATATTAGGAGAAGTGTGGTTTGAGTTGACTTTAGTGTAGAAAATAAGAACTTTTTATGCCTATAGCAGATGTTGATCAATGGGTGCATTTCTTTTGTTGGAAGTCTAGGAGTGCGGGATGGAAAGGGGAGGGGGAAAGGGTGATGGATAAGAGGGGATAGAGAAGAGAACACAGATGCATACATTAAGCAAGCAGGGGGCGGGACCGGCAGCCGCGTCCGTGATTTGGTGAAGAGGCAGGGAGGGCTGCACTGAGACATGCCTCAACCTTTGATGCGTCCTACACACTGCTCCTATTACAGCAGTTTCCTGGACTTGGAGGGGCACAGCAGGGGAACTATTTGAGCAGGAATGTAAGGTAAGGATTGTTTTAAACTACTTGATGTGGCCCAGTAATGGGGGTTAAATTTTAGTTTTGGGGGGTGGACATGCCCTTTAATTTAAAAACACAAAAATACTTGTATGAAAATGTATTGCTAAAAACGCTTTTGTTTCTTGTGAGGTCAGGGGGGCTCTATACTAACTTATGACATCAATAAAAACTTACCGCCTGCAACACCCAATTAACCCATAAAAGTCAATGTAGACAGACATGGTGGTGGTACAAATATACAAACAGTCCTTTATTAAAAACAGGGACCTATCTAAAACCATTAAAAGAGTTTCAAGTGGCTGTGGCACACCGTGTTGGCTGACTAGCCAGACAAGTGTCTAGGTGCAATCCTCTTAGCCCCCTACTTCCAGGGCTCCATAACCAAGCAAGGTATAGAATAGGAGGAGCACACTACTGTAGTGAGAATTTCTTTATTAGTGCAAAAAAAGCATACAGCATACAACGTTCTGGGGCTCTAGGCCCTTCCTCAGCTACTGAGGAAGGGGCTAGCGTCCCGAAACGTTGTATGATGTATGCTGTTTTTGCACTAAATAAAGAAATTCTCACTACAGTAGTGTGCTCTTCCTATTCTATACCTTGCTAAAACCATTAAAACATCCTGTTGCTGGAACATTAATGTGTCACCAATAACATTTTATAATACACTCAAAATCAGCAATTGAATAGATGTAAAGTCAGTCAAAATCGATCCATGGGCAAGTAATAGAGGGCATAGCTTAGACTTGGGTATACAGCAACAGTTTTTTCCTGTGAGTGGAAACAAAACTAGGTGGAAACGGTAACAAATTCCTATGTTGTAAAGGACCTTGCTCTTATGACATAGAAAAAGGAGGACATTTAAGATTTGATGGTTGTAGGTTAGGGTGAAAGTTTGAAAAAGGTTTTCTTTGTGCTAATATGTGCTTGTTACGGACTGTGTGTGCAGGGATATGTCTAGTAAGCACTGAGGCCTTCGATATTCTCGTATGGACCCTGTTGTAATCGAACAAGTTGGTAAAGGGTTAATAGTGTTGTGTTTTTTACTCTCTTCCAATGCACCTAATTGGTGTGGGGGCTGGGGGGGCCGTTTTAGTTAAATAGGATTCACCATTGGTTGGAATGTGGTTTGGACCTAGCAAAAAGAAGTTTCCTGTGAGTGGAAACTAACTAGAGTGGAAAGTCCCTGTTCTTAAGGAAATGAAATTCCTCCTTAGGGAATCGAAAAGAAGGACATTGGAACAAGAAGGGAAATAAAACAAGGGTGGGTGTCACCTGTGCTGGTGTTGGTGTATAGGAAAGGACAGTTTGTCTGGTACCATGGAGCAGCCGCCTTAGGTGATGAGAGTAGAGGAGGACAGCTCGGAATTAGCATGTATGGAGTGGGCTAACCTTGAGACACCAGGGGACCGCCATCTCAAACAGTGAGGATGAACTTAGAAGCAGAATGCTAGGAGGTGGTGTTAGTGTAGGGGACTCCTATAAGGAAGGTAGATAGGGTTAATCTGCCACCAAGACCCACATGCCAAACGTGTGTGTTGTCTGCCTGGTGCTAGGGTTCGGCATGTGGTGGATGGTGTAGACAGTTATTGGGTGGGGCTGGGTGTGACCCAGCGGTTAGAGGAGGAGGTCTGAGGTCCTAAACATGATTTCTGAGAGCTAGGGGCCAAGTTAAAAGCAAGGGACCCTCCAGGGTAGTGTTTTCAGACTACTACTGCAGCCACATGCTATGCTAGAGAGACAGCAGGAGCTTAGAAGCATTAATGCGGGTAGAGGTGGTGTAGTGTAAGGAAGAGGGTTTGGTTTATAGAGAACCGGCCAGGACTTTGCTGTGGCTACAGGCTCTTAGTAGGGATGGGTTGCACCCTCAATGATGGCGGTGCAGCGTTTTAGGGGAGAAGATGCTAGAGGGTTGGAGATTTTAAACTAGGTTGGGGGGGGGGGTATTAGCATTCTCACTGTGATAGGTAGCCTTAGAAGGAAAGCAGGGTTGTAGATAGGCAAGTGGTGGGTGGATGGAGGGTGGGGCTAGAATAGGGGGTAGGGAGGCATGTGTATTAAAGTGTATGAATAAATTACAGGATCATAATCTAAAATGTTGTTGCAAATGCGAGAAGCTGGCTGGGTGAATGGGTGTGAATTGGAGATTATGGCTTTAAATGAAAGTATGATGTAATAAGTATAAGCAGAACGTGGTTGAACAGTTCTCACAACTGGGCTGTAAATTAAAGGATACGCCTGTTCAGGCAGGACGGAGAAAAAAGGAAAGGGGAGGAGTATGTGTTTATGTAAGAAAGATTGAAGAAATGAAGACATAACTGGTGATATGGATGTTAAGCAGAGGCAATATGGGTGGAATTAGGCAACAGGAAAGGGGTATGTCATGTTGGTGTCTGCTATAAGCCGCCCAATGCTAGCAGAGAGGAAGTGAGTCACGCTTCATATGCAGTTGGCAAAGGCTGCAAGTTTGGGGAGTGTGCTCATAGGGGGGACGTTAATTACCCTGACATTGATTGTGTAGTGGAAACTGCCATCACAGAAAAAGGCAATGAGTTTCCTAATTTGCTGCAGAATATTTTCTCTTACAGGTGATTGAAGTTCCTACTAGAAAAGGAGCTCTGTGGATCTGGTAATTTCTAACATCGCGGAGCGCGTTATAGATAAAAGGTAACTGGAGGCTTAGGGAATAGTGACCATGAAAAAGTGTCGTTGGAGTATGTTATCGAAGGAAAAGTGCGCGGTTAACAAGACTTTTTAATTTCGGGAGGAAAGCAAATTTTTAGGTTGAAATTAGCTCTTCAGAATGTCAAATGGGATAAGTTGATTATCAGGTAAAGGTACTAACCCGAAGTGGAGTGTGTTAAGGGGATTTAAGCTATTTAACATCTAAATTTATACCCTTGGAAAAAAAAAAAAAAAGATAAAAGATGAGGACTGAAAATGTGGCACATTAATTAATGGGGATAAGTTAGTACCGAGGATGATGAAAAAGCGAATGTCTAAATATTTTTTCCCCTCTGTATTACAAGATCAAGTACAGATATCATAGAGTATAGTAGCAAAATGGTATAAAAGATGCAAGTGCACATTGGTTAACCAAGGATATGGTACAAAAGAAAGAAATAAGGGTACCGTATATACTCGAGTATAAACCGACCCGAGTATAAACCGAGGTACCCAATTTCAGCTAAAAAATCTAATAAAATGTTGTTGACCCGAGTATAAACCGAGGGTAGAAAACTTGGCATTCAAGATGTTTGGAAACTACAACTCCAGCTAATAAAAGCATTGCTGGGAGTTGTAGTTCCAAACATCTGAATGCCAAGTGAGGGTGGCATTCAAGATGTTTGGAAACTACAACTCCCAGCATGCTTTATTAGCTGGGAGTTGTAGTTTCCAAACATCTTGAATGCCACCCTCACTTGGCATTCAAGAGTTTGGAAACTACAATCCCAGCTAATAAAGCATGCTGGGAGTTGTAGTTTCCCAAACATCTTGAATGCCCCCTCACCCAGTTCAGTTTTTACCTGTGGGTCTTCTCCTGTGGGGCTCTGGTCCATCCAAGGCTCTGCTCCTCCAAGGGCTCTGCTACATCCAAGGGCTTCCTGGCAGGTGCGGTATCCTGAGCATTCCGCAGCCGTGCGCTCATTCCAGTACTGGCGCGCGGTGACGTCACTGCCCGGCGCGGGCTTGGCGCCGGGCAGTGACGTCAGGCCGGCGTGCCAGTACACAGAAAGATCGTGCGGCTGCCGGAATGCTCAGGTAAGCTACTGACTCGAGTATAAACCGAGTCCAAGTTTTCAGGCTGATTTTCAACCTAAAAAATCGGTTATACGGTATAAACTGAATAAATTAATAGATAATAAATTCCTGGACCGGATAAAATACATCCTCGGGTGTACTTAGGGAGCTAAGTTCAGTTTTATCTATTCCATTGTTTCTTATTTTTGCAGATTCCCCATGTCTGGAGGTGTGCCTCTGGATTGGTAAAGGCTGATGTTATTCCAAATTTCAAAAAGGGTAGTCGTTTTACAGCCGGGTAATACAGCCTGTAAGTTAACTTCAGTGGTGGGGAAGATCCTGGAAAGTTTAATAAGGGAAACATGTTCTAGAGTATGTTTCAAGGACTGACATTATAAGTAGGAACCAGCATGGGTTTAGGAGGAATAGATCTTGTCAAAACAACTTGCTTGGCTTTTATGAGGAAGTAAGTAGAAATTTAGACTCTGGCATAGCAGTAGATGTAGCATACTTTTGATACAGTCCACCATAGGCGACTAAGTATAAGCTAAGGTCTGTTGTCTGGGGAGGCACATTTGTACATGGATAGAAAACTAGTAATGAATAGGATGCAGAGAGTAGTTGTTAATGTGGCTTCATTATTAGCACTAAAGTGCTAAATGGGTGCCACAGGGTTGTGTTGGGGCCGCTCCTATTTAATCTACCTATTAATGATTTGGAAGTGGGTATTGTCCGCAAGGTTTCTGTGTGTTGATAAATGTAAGGTGATGCATTTTGGACTTAAAATCCTTGTGCTGCTTATACCATAAATGGCTGTGTTAGGCGAATTCCTGTTGGAAAGGGATCTTGGAGTTTGGTGGAATAACAAACTTAAAGGAAGCAAGCAGTGCCAGGCAGGCAACAGCCAGAGCCAGCATGGTATTGTCTTGTATAAAAAGAGGTTGGATTCAAGGGAGGAAAATGTTATTCTCCTCTTTATAAAGCATTGGTAAGGCCTCAGTTGGAATATGCAGTGCAATTTTGGAATCCTGTCTACAAATTGACATCTCTGAAATGGAAAGGAATCAGAGAAGGGCAACTAAATTAATAGGGGATTCGGGGAGCTTGAATATGAAGACAGACTGTAAAAGTTACAATTACGTACGCTGGAGAAAAGGCGCTTGCATGGGGATATGATTACGGTGTATAAATACATTAACGGGCCATACAATAAACTCTCTGGGACATTGTTTATCAATCACGTTGTTATGGCAGGTTCATTGGTCAGTTTCAAAAGAAGCTGGATGAGTTTCTGCACACAAGGATATTGCAAGTTACTGGTATTGACATATAAAATAGAGTTGATCCAGGGAAATTTCCGATTGCCCACTTGGAGTCAGGAAGGATTTTTTCACCTTCATAAATTTGGTGGTTTTTTTTCCTTCCTCTGGATCAACAGTTAGGCAGGAAATGAGGATATTGTAGATGGGTTGGACTTGATGGACGTATGTCTTTAGTCAACCTCAAATACTATACTATTCAGCTGCCAATCTAAAAAGCTAAACTGTCTACTAGAGTTTTCCCTGTGACCCACAATGTAAAAAAATAATCTGTCCATCACTGCTGTTAAAATCTAGAGGATGAAAGCAAGTAACCACGAGAAGAAGAACTTCCCCTGCTAAACAGGAAAACTCACCAAAGGCTTTGGCAACATCACCTGGGCAGCAACACCCCCCATCCTACAAAGGAGAAAGAAACATTTTCAAAAAGAAATTTTAATGTGTGTATATCTATAGCTTATTCTTGAAATCTACAAATCTCTGAATATTTGTTCCCATTAAACTATAAACCATACCACAAGCATTTTTAAAGGAAACTGTATTGCCTCAATGCATTTTATTATTTAATTGCATTTAAAGAGGTAAGGTATGCAGCCTCCCCATTCATTTTTTTTCCTGATTTCGAGCCTTCAATTAGCCATGCTGTGAAGGGGGCCGCGCAACAATTCTGTCTGCCTCTAACTGTCACTAAAAAGCTATAAAAACAATCCTCCACCCACCTTTATCAGCTAGATTATGTAGGCTGTATACTAGCAACAGGACATTTCAAGTTTTGTTTAACTGGCAGAGGGGATGAGGAGGGAGAGAGAGTGTGTAACAGACATTCCCACCAGCCAATGACAAGTGCAATTTTAATCAAGGCCCTGGGTCCTCTAGGAGGCAGGCTTTTAGCACTCATCTTTGCTGTGTTATATCAAATGAGGCAGCATGGTTGCAAATGCAGAGTCAGTGATTTCAACTGCTGGAAGTGAGGACATGTAATGGGAGTGATGTTGTTTTTTTGATATTGTGTCCTTAAGAGAAAATGGTTTTTTCTGTGAAAAAACTATATAAAAGTATTAGATGTTTACATTCCAAGTCAATAATTTTTTTTTTTTGAACCTGCAGGCGGACATACAGCATTTCTCTTACAAACACATTTAAGCTCCACACACTCCATTTGGTAAGTGATACATAGAGATATAAATATCAGCCACTGTTACCTTTTCAACCTTTGTCTGTCCATGAATTTGCTTTCTTCATTTTACCTATGTTAAATAAAGCCAAATACACTGCTGATGAGGGTTGTCACTTATGAAGCTTCGACCATGTTTTCAGTAGAGGTCTGGTATTCCTCAAATTAACCTGGATTTGTACTTAATATTTAGGCCAGATATTGCCTAGCAACCAAAGCAATCCTCTCACATTGTTCCATAGCATCATTACTATATACAACTGGATATAGGATATTCAGGCTAGGGTTGCACCACAAGGCTGCTAACGCTATGCGAAATGTCGCACTAGGATGCTGCGTGGTGTTACCCTGCATTATTGCATAGCACAAACTGTTCAGCTGTATCCCAGCTGAAAAGTAACGTTTATCCTATGAGCACAACGTTTAGGTGCGAAGTCAACATCGCACTAAAACGTCCCCTAGTGTGAACGAGCCCTCCACTGGTGGACAATACAATAAACACTGACCATATCTAAAGGGTCAATCCCCTTTAAATCAAAATACAACTTTACAAAAAGGGATAAAAACAAAGCACCAATACATTATAAGAACAGTTAAAATTAAAAAAACAAACATATATGTATGTACAATTTAATATCAACCTAAAAAGAAGTAGAATTTAAAAATGCAAATACTGAAAAAATGTGTAGACCTCCATGATATATACTAACTGAAATAATATGTCCATTCAGTCCATGTGCTGCATCTGCGCATCAATAACAGCACTCAACTGTGGTAACCAACTCCAGTTTTTTCGGGTGGTGCCCACAGAACCTTAAGAAGAAGAAAAAAAAAAAAGAGCAAGACAAATTAATTGCTGCACTGGGTGACAAAAAAAAAAAAAGAGTGTATAGCCTTACATTAAAGGAACTTGATAACATGCTTAAAGGGGAACGTGGCTCAAATTCTTCCAAAATAGTAATAATTATACAAAAAGCCTTCCATCACACCTTCAAGATAAAACCTAAATCACATCTCTAGATACAATTTGTGAGAAGTTATTGCTGGAAAGGTTCAGCAATGTAACCTCCTGGTTGAAATCTTCCTGTTGTTTAGCCATGTGCACAGCTTGTAGTCATGTGACCAGCCTGTCTGCATTAATAGGCTCCCCTTTCTCAACGGTCAATTTTTTCTCAGGTACTTCCTGATTTCCCCAGCAATAAGTCTTAACTGAGCATGCTTCTCCCCTGGGGGGAAAAGGAAGCAGGGAAATTTGAACATTCACCCCAATGTAATTTCTCACAGGCTCCAGCCATAGATGTGATTGTTCGCTCAGTGTAAAGGATATACTGCAGGCTTTCATTAACCCTCATTTCCATTGGTTGTTTTAGGTGATACATTTATCAAAGGGTATCTCCACTGAGGAAAAAAGCCTTTTTTTTGTTTTGATCTATTTTAAAGTACACCACCCCCCAACCCTCCCCCTACCTTTTTTCCCCCAGAATTCCCCTTTTTTTTGTTGCAGCAGCATGGGAAAGTTGTGCTGGTTTCTGGGGTGTGTCTTCCCTGTGCTGGGAGTGCTGTCACTAAATGTGCATCATCATGGTAGCAGACACACCCACTTGGCTGCAGTAAGAAAGCCTTTCCTCCCTGATTCTCTAAGCTATTTTTACAGCTGATCATGCAGAGAGAGACAGGGGAGGAAGGGTAAAAGGGGAGCCTTTTATATTGAACTTTTAGCTCTTGTTTTTGACACTATGATCACTTTATGTGAAGGATGGGACATGTATATACATGGGAGCACACACTTTATGTTGTAAATCTACACTTTGAAAATGCATTTGGACAAGTGGAAAAAGAGTATGTTAATCATACTGAAAAGGTTTAGCATTTGCACATATATTGCATTTTCGCGAACAATGTTATTTTATGATATACACCATTAGAGATGGTGGTTTGTATGAGGTTTAACACTATATTTATTCAATGGTTAAACTGTTAAAACTTGAAATGTTAGCATCTGCACATATATTGCATTTTCGTGAATAAGGTTATTTTTGATATACACCATTTAGAGATATGGTTTATAGAGGTTTACACTATATTTATACTATGTTAGTATCGGCACATACATTGCACTTTTGAGAATAATGTTATTTATTATATACACTATTAGATGTATGGTCTGTATTAGTTTAACACTACATTTATGCAATGTTTATAAATTGGGGTGGTGTTTTATCACTTTTATTATGCTTGTTTAAAAGGTGGATGCAGCTGACTGGGTGAGTGACCTTATTGGAACCACACCCTGAGGATATAAAAAGTGGTTTAGTAATTATGTGTCACACTTGAGAAAGGACTAGACTGTCCGAAACATGTCGTGGTGTGCACAATAAATTGAGTTTTTGGTTGCTATATACTACACACTTTTATTTTTAAAACCCTCTTTCCACAATACTGTAACAAAGGCAGGGGAAATGGGTTGTTTTTGATAAAGATTTTTTTGTGTCTAACTCTGAGAGGGGTGGTAGAAAAAGTGATCTAAGATTAATTTCATAGGGGATTGCTGGGAATATGAGGAAATCTGCTATGGGAGGGTGTGGGAGAGAGAAAAAGGTAGTACTGATTACTTCTCCATTAATTAGTGAATTCAGCAAGCTGCAGTGATGGTCATGTGATTATGTTCCATTAATCAGTAAACTCAGTATCTGAAAGGTGTGTATGTCTGTGTGTCTGGTCACACAGACAGCAGTCTGACGGATCCTCACACCTTTGCGCATGCACTAAAGGAACACGCGCGTCGGCCATTTCCCAAGCAGGCAGTCAGTGAAAGTGGGCGGACCTGACCATCCACAGCGTTCACAGGGAGAAACTCATTGGATTTCTTCTTAAACTACTGCTCAAAGACACAGGATACTGAGGTACATTTTCACCTTACACATATCTTTCCTTTCAACCCAAGTGACTTATCAATGGAGATACCTTTAATATTATACTATAGCTTATTTGTTGCTACTGTTGTATTAACTCTACAAAGTTAATACAGGTACCTGTTTCAGTGGAACAGCACTCTCCAGAGAGGATTACCCCTTCATGTCAGATAGTTGATAAGTTAATAGCTATGCTAATATAAAATTGAAGCAAGCAGATTGGGATCTGCCCAGAATATAAAAAGACAGTTAAAAGTAACGCTATGTTGGTTACAGGCTTTCTTTATGCGACACATTTAAAAAGGGGTGCTAAACAGTACATGTATATTTATAGTACATTTTATACCAAGGCTTTTTACAGGCTGTATATGTAAACATACATGACAAATGTCTTACAACACTGTGTTGAGATGGCTATTTCTAAAAAATTAAATAATAGGACTAGTACCTGGCCTATTCCAACTTTTATAATATCTGCTCCAGACAGGATTAGTTCCTCCACCATCCTCCAGTAACAACATTACCAGCCTAAGGAAATAAAAATCTATGATTAGGATAAAACAATGCATATTATGTTTAAATAACAAGTACAAACAACCTACTTTCTTACCATATTGTGTGTTTAGGGAATCTGGCTCTTACATCTTTCACATGCTGCACAAACTGCTCTGAGTATCCATTAGCCACATCCAGACAAATGTAACGAATTTGAGGGACCACAGAAAGGACATTCTCCAAGTGCTGGAAATGACTGACCTGTTCCTGAGCTCAACAGCAACATTCTGCAGAACACAAGGTTAATACACCATTAAAGTTATAAATAAAAAAGAATTTATTTTCTATTTGTAAAATTCCATAAAAAAAAAGCATTCCACCACAGAAAATAGATGGTAAAGCTTTTGTCATTTATTTCAAGTATCCATGAGGAAAAAGTTCTATTTGTCTTTTTGTATGCATAACATTGAACATGACAGCGCAGGTCAGATCTTTATAGTAAAAAATCCATACACACAGTTGATTTAGCATGTAACAAACAGCCATTCTGCGAATAATCACAAATATGTAGCCTTTTCATTAGCCGTTGTTCGTTGATTAGCTAAGTAGGATCTCAAACGACGCCGATCGAAGTGCTACACAAGTGCAATTATGGGAACGGCAGTTCATAATCGCCCATGTGTACAGAGCTAAAGGTTCGTATACGAATGATCTGACACATACATCAGATAATTTTCACACAATGTGGCCCGACGAACGTTCAGCAAACGTCTCATTATACACTAGTTCTGCCAACAACGCTTGTACATACATCAACGATAGTGGATAATGTTAGCTGGTAAAGGTGTTACGTGACATGCGTATTACGTAACGTTCGTATTACATAACGTTAGAAATGCTGCTCATGTGTATTTCAAGGGTGGCACTCCAAATAGTAACTTTATTATACAGACCACACGACATCTCACAACGTTTCGGGGGGGAATAAACGTGCCCCTTCCTCAGGTGATGTTACTTCAACAGTGTTATGGCAAATGCAACAAAGTTGGAGGAGCACACTATTTCCTTTCCAGTGTTATTTCCGCAAAAACATACAACGTTTGGGGGATACAAACTCCCCTTCCTCAGGTATACCAGATATAAGTGTTCGATTTGACAGAGACTGGTACTAAGGGTACTAGTATGGGCGCAAATTTGCGCCCGCATACACAAATTATTCATGACTCATTTTGAAAAAAAGTGCTTAGTACTAATGACATGTTTAATGCCCACGTACAACACTATGTGCGGTACGTGGGCGATATTTTTTTCATCTGGGATGGTGATATAAGTATGTTAACCAAATTTGTGGAAGATTGAACAAAATGCACCCCAACATTAAGGTTTACAATATGTTATGACTTACAGAAAGTGAACTATTTGGATGTGATGGTGATTAAACAAGAGAACACACTTGGTAACAGACCTGTTTGTAAAAGAAACTGAGGAATAATTTGTTGCAGTATGATAGCTTCCGTCCAATAAGTGTGAAAGAAGGTCTACCTTTCAGCCAATTTTTAAGGGTTCGAAGATTGTACAGGATGATGTGTATGTCATACCAGGTTACAAGAGTGGTCAACAAATTTGTATCTAGGGGTTACCCCATTCATAATTTAAAAAAAGAAGCTGAAAGAGCATTTAGGCAAGATCGTAACTCATGTTGAGACAGATAGGGAACAGAAAGCATGTAATATAATACCATTTGTATCAACGTTTAATACCCTCTCCTATCGAATCCAACAGATTGTTAAAAAAAAGTGGGGGGGATACTGCAGGCTGACCAAAAATATGGTGGAATCTTTAAAGAATCACCACTTTTTTCCTATAAGAAATCCAAAAATATAGGAAGTGAACTTGTACGAGCAGATGTAGCACCCATAACGACTAAAAAGCAAATGTCATGTAATGCAATAATGGGTGATTCTATCAATCATCCTAGGAAAGGTAATGCCTTCAAGTAAAATATTTGTACCTGTAGAACCTCCAATGTTATCTATATGTTAAGTGCCCATGTGGCTGGGCGTATGTAGGGAAATGTTCTAGAGAAATCAGACTACGTATCGGAGAACATAAGCGTGATATTACGAACTATGAAGGTGTTAACAAGAAATATGAAACTCCGGTTAGTAAGCATTTCTGGAAAAAAAGCATAAGACATCCCAGCTACGATGGTTAGTCATTGAAATTGTGGAAAATGAATTAAGAGGAGGGAATCTGAATACTAAAATATTACAGAGAGAATTATTTTGGATTGATAAATTGGAAACAATTGCCCCTAATGGTATGAACGAGGATTTTTAATTGGTCATGTTTCTGTAATGGTGTAATT
Source organism: Hymenochirus boettgeri (assembly GCA_019447015.1). NCBI lineage: Eukaryota > Metazoa > Chordata > Amphibia > Anura > Pipidae > Hymenochirus > Hymenochirus boettgeri. The sequence continues at coordinate 263,279,634 of CM033469.1, forward strand.
ATCTGATTACTTTATACTAAGATTATATGTACTGTATATTGTTTAGCACTTTGTTAATTATACTTATGGCTACAGAGCCTTTATGATTCTATGTTATATTATTGCTTACACTATATTAAATTATAAATATTCACTTCTCTTTGCCTTATTCAAGAGCTTTTACCATTTCCTTCACAAATATCTGCACGTGGTGGCGCCTCTGTGGACTTTTTTAAGAACTCTTCTTCACAGGCCAGCTTACAAATTTCTTTCTTTATCTTTACCTTTAGATACTTTAAATGCACTGTTTTCCATATATATGGAAGGTTCTTGTGATTTAAATATGTACTTGTTACACATATCTTATCCACCTTAATAACCATGCACTTACTTATATATTAAGATAATAGATCTCTTACAGTCATATAATTCTTTTATTGTTTTTATGGATATAATATTTGGGACACTTGGTTATTTAATGTTGAAACACAGCCTATATCATATAATATTGATTTTAGATTATTTTATGTATTTATGAACACATGTTGTATGCACTTTATCACTTCGGTTGAACCAATCAGAAGGTAGGATTACCCTCAGAGGGCCATCCTTAATATTGGTTCACCTATTTAGATGGTAAACACTGTTGAAGTAACCACCTGAGGAAGGGGCACGTTTATTACCCCCGAAACGTTGTGAGATGTCGCGTGGTCTGTATTAATAAAGTTACTATTTGGAGTGCCACCCTTGCTATTCGTTATTTCAGTATATAATATCCATTAAGGTTGGATTACTTTGAGGAGTGAGCACCCACACTTGGTGTGAGTGCAGAGGATTTTTATATTATTTTGTGGACTGTGTATTTCACTTTACATCACAGTCTACCGATAATCTGACAACTATGTACAAACATATGAAAATTGGCAGAACAAATCCGCCAGGCTGATCGTTGGAAAAAGCGAGAATAGTCGTGGATTGTTAAGCTTTATTTTCATACAAAGTAGCAAGATGGGTCGTTCGTTGGGCAAATTGTGCGAAAATTATCTGACGTTTGTACGAAGCTTCAGACCTTGCACACATTAAATAATGATTTTAAGAACAATTGTTGGCCAATCAGTCCAACAATATTATCTACAGACAGGCTGCGTAACTTTTTTGACATAGTTAAGGGGACTCTTATATAGGGAAATTAACAAGGCATATTTTCTAATCAAATTTCTTCATGTAAGGCCAGCTAAAGATAAAATAGTTGTAGCGTTAGTCCAGTAGCATAGACGAAGATGAGTACTGTAGGATAAGGTGATACTTTTTTATTGGACTAACAGGTCATTGTTACAGACAAGCTTTCGGGAGATACACTCTCTCTTCCTAGGTCAAGCAGTGTCTGTAAAAATGAACTGTTAGTATAGTAAAAAGGAATCGCCTTATCCTACTGTACTGATCTTTTTAGTAAAGGCAGCTTAAGAAAGTATTAGGCTGCATAGCAACTCTTACTGACAAAAAATTCTTTACAAAATGACAAGAGAAAAACTGGATAGGGGCTGTCCCAACAGACTTGGCTAACCTAGTCCACCTATTGAAAAACACAGTTGAAAATTTGAGAATCGAAGCTGAAAATTTAAAAATCTGCCAAAAAATGTGGTTGAAAAATCACAGCTGAAAATTTTACTTCAACTGGGTTCTAATCACATTTTTGGAATTTTAATGAAACCACTAGAGGAACAACCTTTCCAGTTTACAGATTCTGTCTGTGATCTACTAAACATCTTAAATGTGTGTACTCAGCTTAAATGAAAAGGCAGCTGTCAAAGCCCTTTGAATTTTGTTTTTTTTTATCCTCACCCCTTCCCAGCCCCCTCCTCTCCTCCCTTTCACTTCTTTCCTCATCCGACCACCCCCTTCCCAATTCAATTATTCCCTTCCCCTCCTTTTTTTTCATTGTTTTTTCCCTATATTTTGTCAAAATGCTTATGATGCAAGAAGACACACAGGATCACAAGAAAATCTTGCGTGACATTTATCATGAACCTTACACTCTATTTTTAAGAAAAAACAGTGTAAACGTTCCATTTGTGCAAGCAGTAGGTTGCCATTCTCTCAGTAGACCTAACCCTGATGCAACCTACTATGAATGTAGTCTAAGGTTGGGTACACATGAAGGGACTATTGTCTGTCGGTCGCGGCAATGTGGCTGCGGCCAACAGTTCATGCAATCCCATAGGGAACCGCACGATCGATCACGATTTACCGACGGTCCGATCGTCCTTCGTCCGTCTGTAACAACCGGATTAGCCAATATCGCTAATGTGTGTACCCAGCTTAATACATGCATGAAAGGTTCCCTTGATCACTTTGAAAACTACTACAAAAAAGATAACTCCTACTTACACTCCAAACATTTTGGGGACCTGGCAGCAAAGTCTTTCCCTTCATCCACTGTGTAATGTTTGTGAATAGTAGTGAAAAGAGAAAACTGAAAAGGCAATATAAAACAATTAAATAAGTGATGTTTGTACAATAAATGGGTTAATAAAACTAGAGAAATAAAAAACTGGGCAAGTAGTAATACTATTAAGAGATAGTTGTGTCAGACATATTGTTACTTTTAATTTACTATTAACTTTTCTATCAAACAATGACAATAATTACATTTCATTTTAATGTGAATGTTTTTTTGTCCAAGCACTAGAAGTGATTCAGACAATATTTTACAAACAATTCATACTGGAGGGATGGATATTGATTATTTTAGATTTAAAGGTTTTTAAAGCCAGCAACATAAATGTGCTGGTTTTTAAGTAGCAGCAACTATAAAATGCATAGATCTGTATTCTTAATGGGACACTTTACCCTAAAAAAATAACATTAAAAACTATAAATCTAAAATCTACTGCGAAGCAAAGTAAAGTTTGATATCAGTTTCACAAACACCCCTCCATATCTAACTTGGGAATACACAAACTCACATTAGAGAATGAGTCAGGGAGAACAGTAGAGAGCCAAGGGAGCTTTCAAACATGGCAAAGTGAGAACAGGAGGTGGAAGTAGTATCTACTACCTCCTGTTAAACTGTGGATTTTTTTTTTATGGTTTGGGGTAAAGTTACCTTTTAAAGGAACACTAAACTTTAACTTGTGTATGGGACTTTATATGGGGCTATGTATGGGACTTTCTATGGGGCTATGTATGGGACTGTGTATGGGATTTCTATGGGGCGTGTAGGACTTTATGAGGTTGTGTATGGAACTTTCTATGGGGCTGTCTATAAGTCAACCCTCTGTCTATACTCGAGTCAAGCAGTTTTCTTGGTTTATCAGTAAAAATAAATACCTCAAATGGTTAATAACAGAATATTTGTTTATTGTAACAACTGCAAATATATATTTAATATATATATGCAACTTGTGTACTTGAAATAAATAAACTTAAATTTAAAAAAAATATAAAATAACTACCTCAGTTTATAGTTGGGTCGGTTTATATTCTAGGTTATACGGGTAATGTAAATAACCCAATCCAAATAATGTTTTTCAGTTATTATTATGCATGTAACGGTGCACTAGGGTTAGAACCACGTTATGCAGGCCTGTAGAGATTTCAATATGGCTGATGGTATATAAAATGGAAAGATAACTAAAAATAAACAGTCAAAATGTCTGTGGTTTTAATGCAATAAGTGCAGCTCTGATAGTTGTGTTTTGAAGAGTGTTCCCTAATCATAAGATGTAGATACAAAACAATAATATAAGTGGTCAGGAATGAGATAATGAAAATGAAAATAATACAATGGTACCGCAGAAAACTTGGCCTTACCTCACACAAGGCTGCGCCATCTCAAATGTGCCTACAGTGTCCTATTGGCAGCAATTATGGGAACTCCTTCATAGGACTGTCCAGAGTTTCTAAATATGAAGGATGATTTAGCTCTAACTACATAAATAACAAAAAAAAAAATTAAATATAAACTTCAAAATACTGCTGCTTAAAGGGATAGTTCAGTGGAAATTATCAATATTTGTTAAATTGTTAGTTTGTGTAATGCCTTCTTAGTTATTTACATATTCTCTCACATTTTGAAAAATCAGTTGATTTCATACCCTTTGCTGTTCACTGCTGTTGACTTTAGTGAGCTGACATTTCAGGTTCTAACGGTCCTTCTTCTTCCCAGGATGCACTACTTCCTTGGAATGTTCCTAACAGTCATTTTTACTGACTGGTGTTGGATGGGTCAAAGATGCTCAGATCTCTGCTGGGCAACTAAATCAACCCAGGCGCTGGGTCAAGGGCAAGACCATAACGGTCTCTACTAGGAGTCCTGCAAACAGGAGAGTCAGTATTCCGGTTGCATTATTATACACAGACAAAATGCTGAATGGGCAGGTTAACATCATTTGGTTTGAAAATGACTGCTCTTTTTCTTAAAAGCACATGCATTTGCACTTGAACATCCTCTTTAAAAAAAATAAAGGATTTTTTTTGCAGTTTAATCTGCCCTAGGCTCTTACACCATTCTTTTCATTTCTGCTTAAAGGATAAGTACATTGTAAAATGAAGTTAAGGTCAATTGGAAGCAGCAGCTTTATGCTTCATGGTGCACGCGACATCTGTGCAAACGTGACATTATCTCACCACACGGATGTCACTTTGCATTCGCCGTGACGTCATGCACGCGCACAAAGCTACCAGGCACGTGTAAATGAGGCTAACAAGCAAATGTATTTTTAAAGCTGCAGCTTCCAATTGACCATAACTTCATTTTACAATGTACTTATCCTTTAAATAACAGTCAACTTTCCAAAAAATATTTTTTTAACTGAAAGTGTATTCAACAGCTGTACATATTAAGCAATACAAGACGACAAAACAAAATAAAGAACGATTTTTCATAAAACTATTATTCCAAAAAAAACGATTATTCCAAAAGATTAAACAACTTAAGGTACAGTCAAACATGAGTCTAATTTTACAGACCCTCACCCGACCAGCAAAACTGCTACCTGATTTGCTGGTGGGTTTCCTTCCAGCATCCTAACCAGCAAAAGTGTTGTGGACCCAACAACCCACCCAACTCGATTTTATTCTCTTCTAAAATCTGTACAGGGGGTTAAAAAAATTCTAAAAGTTCAAATAACAAAGCTATCATACCACTATAATATTTAAGAGGGGTATTTAACTTAATGGCCCCTAAATGTCTGAAAACTACACCTATCGCTATTCCTTGGATGCCTTTGGATATTGTAAAATGCAGATAGTGGAATGCTGGGAGTTGTGTTTTTAAACACCTGGAAATCACTGGTAACCTATCCATGGTTTATAACTAATCCTGCAGAAACATACATTTGAATATACATCCAAGTTACAAAAACAGGTACCAAACATAGGATTATGAGTAGGGAGCAGTTGGAGCTAGGGACATCAGATATTTAATCTTGTGTATTACATCATCCCATTCCCTACATCAGTTCAGTCAGGTCTTTATTTTTACCATTTATTCATTATTGTATACATTTATATATGGATATTGCTAGAAAGTAAACTTTATACTGTTTGGATTCAAACTAAAATAAGGACATTATGGAAGGAAAACCTATTGCTATATGTTCACCTGTCTCTCACATTACTGGGCAGCAACAAGATCCCATTTACTGGTCCAGGATTTAAAGCTAGGTACACACACTACAGATTTTTGAAAGATGACAGACAGGATCTTTAATATCCTGCCTGTCATCTTTCAATGATCTGCATATACACAGTCGCGAGTGTTCTCCCTATAGGAGTTTCCATCGGCCGGGGAGACTCCTCATAGGGGGTCTACTAGCCAGAGGGAAATTTTTGGGTTTTCCCAAATGACCGATGGGAACGTTCAGCTGCTGCACGCTCGTTCGGGAAAACTGCCACACACACTAGCGGAATCGGGGCTATCGCTAGTGTGTGTACCTAGCTTTACTCTTCCCGCCATAATGAATCCAGATCAAAATCCTTACCTTATATGAATTATAAATTTGTGCATTGTTTTGAAAACAGCAACTCCCAGAATTACCTGTCTTCGTTGAGCAACGCTTGGGAGTTTTGAATTTCACTTATTTGGGGGTCCACATACCATAAAGCAACTAATATTGATTGATTAATGTGGGAATGGTTATGTCTAGGAACAGACATATGAGCTAGCAAGGATGGCACTGTGCACTGAGTAACCCTAGTGTATATATAGATTGGTATTATCATCACTAGTCTTCCACATCCAAAGATCATTATAGTATAGTATAGTAGTAATTGAGGTTGAATAAAGACATACGTCCATCAAGTCCAACTTACTTAGCAATACCCATATTTCCTGCCACTGATCCAGAGCAAGGCAAAAAAAAATTCCTTCCTGACAAGTGGCAATCGGAAATATCCGGAGTCAACTCCAACTTTATGTTGCAGTAACCTGCAACATTCTTTGTTTTTGAAAACTCAACCAGCTTTAAAGAGATAAAAATTTACTAAATGTAATAAAAAAATTTAATAAAAAAAAAAAAGGGCAATAAGATCCCTACAGCAAGCCTGCAGTTACTCCAGTCCCACTTTCCTTAATACAAGGGCTACACAAAGTAGCTCATTAGATAACTTGTCTCTCTCTATATGCCTGAGCCGTTCCTTAGGAGAGAGTGGTAGAGCAGGGATGTCAAACCTGCGACCCAGATGTTTGGAAACTGCAAATCCCAGGTTCCCACCATACTTTGTTGCACTTCACAAAAAGCATGCTGTGGGTTGTACTTTCCAAAACATCTTAAGGGATGCAGGTGGACATCCCTGGGTTAGAAGCACCTGGAGGGCTTTTATATTATTATACCAATCCTCTGTCCTGCTTTTGTAATTTTAAACACAATGTTAAGTTGTCACCACTGATGGAGTTTCTTTACCTTACATTACCCTACTTTCTGGTGATGAAAAACAAAAAGGGCCATATTATAATTATAAAGTATCCTTTAAAGGGCATGTCCACCCTTTTTTGGAGTTTTTATATATTATAGTTATTGGTCCCCCAGCCCCAACCGCCGTAATAGAATTGTTAGAAAGTGCCCCGATAGTTATACCTTCCCTCAATCCTCCGCCGACAGTCCCGGCTTCTGCTTGCACGGAAATGCAAGCAGGGGGCAGGACAGTCAGCCGCGTCCCTGATTGGCTGTATGACACTGAGACCAATCCAATTATACTTTCTAGACAGATGGGACAATCTGCAGAAGGATTGGTCCCAACAGATTCCTTTGTCTTCCCAGCTCAAAACTTTTTTAAAATTGGTTGACGATTCCCAGCAACCTTCGCAGGGGAATTCCTCTGCTACAGCCTCAGTGGGAGTAGTGTTACGGACGCTTCAGCCAGCGGTTTGGGAGCTCACATGAACCAAAATTCTGTTCAAGGAGTTTGGGAGGAAAATTTAAGGCTTTTACCATCAAGCATCTTGGAGTTGAAAGGAATCTTTCACGCTTTCTGCTTCCAACATCTCATAAAGGGGCTACCATCTGCATTCGTACAGACAATCAAGCGGCAGCGACCTATATACAGAAGCAGGGAGGAACGAGAAGTGTTGGTATGATGTTGGAGCTTCAGAGGATAATGAAGTTTGTTCTAGAAAATCTAGAGGATGTCACGGCCCAGTATATCCAGGAGAACACAATGTATGGGCCGATCACCTCTCAAGACAGAGGGTAGACCCGGGGAGTGGTCTCTTCACCCTCTCATATTTCAAAGGTTGATGGAAAGATGGGATTTTCCCAATGTCGATGATGGCCTCAAGGGGCAACAAAAGTTTCAAGACCGCACAATGGCACACTGTTGTTGGCTCCTTTGCCAGACAATAAGGTAGGTGCAATCCTTTTAGCCCCACTTCCAGGGCTGCAACACCAAGCAGGAAAAAAGGTAGAGGAGCACACTACTGGGGTGAATGTTTTATTAGTGCAAAAAACAACAAGCAACGTTTCGGGACTCAAGGCCCCTTCCTCAGGTATTACCTGAGGAAGGGGCCTTGAGTCCCGAAACGTTGCTTGTTGTTTTTTGCACTAATAAAGAAACATTCACCCCGTAGTGTGCTCCTCTACCTTTTTTCTTGCAACAGAAAGTTTCCAACATATTCTCCCAATTTTATCAGATAGAAGCCCTTGCTGCGGACGCTTTGAGTCACGGACTGGAACGGGATGGTGGCTTATATATTTCTCCGATACCATTGATATTCAGGGTTCTGAAGAAGATATTACAGTCCCACGCGGATAGATATGTTTTCTACCCAATTGGCCGAGACGTCCATGGTACCCGCTCCTCAGGAGACTCAGGGTGGATGGTCCGTATCACCTTCCTCGGTGGAAGAAGTCTCCTCTCGCAGGGCAAATTTCTCATCCAAACCCATCGGAGCTGAATCTAGCAGCCTGGAGATTGAGAGGGGAAGGTTTGTCAGCTAGGATGCTCCTCTAGTGTAGTTGCCACCTTTTAAGTGCTGGAAGGATTCTACAAATTCCAGGTAATAATATTGCGAATACCTTTTCTATCTGGTCTCGATCTCGTCATCTCAATCCAACGACAGTGACAGTTCCACAGATATTAGAATTTCTTCAGCTGGGCCTCGAATGTGATTATCCTTTAATACCCTCAAACTCCAAATTTCAGCAATTTCGGCAGTTAGGGGAGAATCCCTTTCTTCTAACATATTAATTAAGAGGTTCCTCCAGGGAGTTTTAAGAATTAGACCCCCAAAAAAAAATGTCTGTCCACAATGGGATTTACCTCTTGTCTTGAATTCTTTGATTCTTCCACCTTACGAACCATTAGAAGCTGCCTCCCTTATGGATTTATCTTTGAAAGTTCTACTTTTGGTAGCTCTTACTTCAGGTAGAAGAGTATGTGAGATCCACGCTTTGTCTTCTAAAGAGGATCGCCTAATCTTTCACCCTAACTCTGTGACATTATATCATGTGGATGAATTTCTGCCTAAAGTTCTTTCTGCCTTTCATTTGAATCAACCTATCATTCTTCCAGCAATTCCAGCGGAGGAAGAAAGGGAAGAGATTGGGAAGCTAGACATCTCAAGATGCTTGAAGATTTATCTACATAGAACAGCATCGTTTAGGAAATCGGAAAGATTATTCATAATCCCTGTAGGAAGCAATAGGGGTCAGACAGCATCCATTGGAACTCTAAGAAGATGGATCATTAGAGCTATTCAGAGAGCTTATGCAAGTCAAAGTATGGCACCTCCTCTAAAGATTCGGGCTCATTCTACCAGAGGGATAGCGGCATCCTGGGTGGCAGAAGCCGGGGCATCTGTGGATGAAATTTGCAGGGCGGCTAATTGGGCAACTCCCAATACTTTTGTGAAACATTATAAATTGGACTTAAGAAATTCGAAGAGGGCGAATTTTGGTCATAAAGTATTAAATGTTATGACAGATCCCTCTAATTGAAATATTTTTATTTTTTGAAGGGGATATCCTTAATTTTTATTTCCCTCCCATATATTTTGATGATTGCTTGGGTATTTTACCCAATTGTTATTGCTGCCCAGGGATGGCCAGGAAAACGGAAACTCATATCATACTTACCGAGAGTTTCTTTTCCTGGCCATCCCTCTGGGCAGCAACCCTCCCTTTCCGTTTATTGTTTTTTCTTTTGAAGCTTTGAAACCCTACACTGAGCCCAGGGAGGAGGGGCTATTTATAAATTCAGTGGAGTCTGTTTCTTCTGATTGGAGGAGATGGGGAACAACCCAATTGTTATTGCTGCCCAGAGGGATGGCCAGGAAAAGAAACTCTCGGTAAGTATGATATGAGTTTCCGTCATTGTCTTCTTTTAGTTTGAGATAGAAACAGCAGTTAACCATTTGTATGCACAAAACAAGCTTCTTAACACATTACTAATACAAGCAGGGAGTGGCCTCATCCTTTTATATGGTCAGGGAACTCCTCAGTGGCATAAACTCCTTATATTACACTGTAGGTAGCGTATTATCCCTTATATATTTCATTTTAGAAGACATGTAACTTACCTCACTACGAGATTTTAAAGTGCTTCTTTTTGGCCGCAGCAGTACATCCTTAAAATCCAATTTAATGTCATTATCTATACGAGGCATTATGTATGGTCAAAGCCTCTAAAGCAGAAAGATCACCTGAAAGAAAGAAAAGGAATAAAAATGGAGTACAAAGTAAAGAAGGGATCTAAATGTTGTAAAACTGTACCTCACAGCACTGTCAACTGTTACATGACAGTAATGCTGCACTCACTTGGCATTGCCCCCCATATCCTGATGCAGTTTATAGCAATTCAGTTTATATTCCAATTTCAGTCTAAACTTTATGTGGCATTACAAAAAACTTGCAATTCCTATACTGATGCATAACCTGTGCCCTTAAGACATTATTATTATTATTGTGGATTAATATAGCGCCAACATCTTCCGTGGCATTTTACAGTTGCGTTAGAATACATAGGGAAAACATACGTTACATACAAGGGTAGTGCAAGTAATACAAAGTGCAAAAAATGTAAGTGCTGGTCCAGCAGCATTCAGTGTGGTAAGTTACAGCATTACTGTGGTACAATAGGATGGAGGGCCCTGCCCAAAAGAGCTTGCAGTCTAGCGGAGATGGGGATGAGACATAAGGTGAAGCAGATCAGTAGCTGTAACTAAGTTGTCAGTGGAGTATAACAAGCGGGTCTGCGATGTCAGTAAGAGGGGTAGAAGTGTCCAGGCCCAGATTGTAACCTTGCCTGAAGAGATGAGTTTTGATGTTGTGTTTGAAGATATGAAGTAATGACGAGTGACATATAAAGCGAGGAAGGGAGTTACTGAGCAGAGGGGCAGCACGAGAAAAGTCTTGTATACGGGAGTGGGAGGAGGTGATTAGAGCGGATGAGAGGAGATCATTAGCAGAGCGGAGGTTACACCTTGGGTAGTATCTGTTTATCAGATCAGAGATGCATGGGGGGCTGTATTGGAGAGAGCCTTGTAGGATAAGGTTAGCAGCTTAAATTGGATCCTTTGGGTGATGGGAATCCAGTGGAGAGATTGACAGAAAGGGGCAGCATGTGAGAAGCTGGAAGAGAGGTGAATGAGCCAAGCAGCAGAGTTAAGGATTGAAGGGGTGCCAGTCGGTTGCTAGGTAGACCGCACATGAGGGTGTTACAGTAGTCCACCCGAGAGATGATAAGGGCATGAACTAGGAATTTGGTAGCGTTCTATGAAAGGAAGGGACGGATGCGTGAGATGTTTTCAAACTGTAATCAACAGGAGTTGGACAGGGTATTAATGTGGTGTTTAAAGGAACGTTCCGAGTCAAAGGTTACTCCCAGGCATTGCATGTAAGGTGTTGGGGAGATTGGCGTGTCATTGATGTGGATAGTAATGTTAGGGGGGTCGATCGTGAGGGTGGAAAAATGACAAGTTCGGTCTTATCCATGTTGAGTTTGAGGAAGCAGGAGGACGTAAAAGCAGAGATGGCATTTAGGCAGTCAGGGACCCGAGATGTCAGAGTAACAAGGTCAGGGGCGGAGATGTAAATTTGGGTATCATCAGCATAAAGGTGGTATTGGAATCCAAAGGAACTAATGAGCTGGCCTAGCCCAAAGGTGTAAAGTGAGAAGAGGGCCAAGTACTGAGCCTTGCGGTACCACCACAGGGAGGGGAAGAGAGGTGGAGTTGGAGCCAGAGTGAGAAACACTGAACATCCTACCGGAGAGGTAGGAGGACAGCCAAGAGGGCCAAGAACCCTGGATACCTAGGGAGGATAAGATGTGAAGCAGTAAAGGGTGATCCACTGTATCAAAGGCTGAAGACAGGTCAAGCAGAATAAGTAGGGAATAGTGGCCTTTAGATTTAGCATTAAGCAGACCATTAGCAACTATGGTGAGAGCCGTTTCCGTGGAGTGGTTGGGGCGGAAGCCAGACTGTAAATAATCAAAGAGGGAGTTGTCAGTAAAGTGATTAACCAGTTCAGCATAGACATGTCTTTCAAGCAGTTTAGATGTAAACAGGAGAAGAGAGACAGGCCGGTAACTGAATAGGGCAGATGGAGCCAGAGAAGTTTTTTTGAGAATAGGGGATACAATAGCATGTTTGAATGAGGAGGAAAAAGTACCCGTGGATAGGGATAAGTTAAAAAGAGACTTTAGGGCTGGTGTAAAGCTTAAAGGTGTATATATACTGCAAGCTGCAATGGATTTCCCCTGCACCCATAGCAATGATTCAATATCATGATTGTGGCTCTACAAAAATCCTGTTGATGTTTTGTTGCTACACGATTTAAAATTCCAGCTATGTTATTAGTGTTAAAATTGTCACAATGAATTATTAAGGGAGTCTTAACGGTATACTCACCTCCCCGTTTCTCTTTTTCTCTTCTCCTGCCAGAATTACTACCCAGGGTGAGGACCTAAACATCTAGGTCCTCACACCTGGGTTTAGTTCAGATCTAAAAAGTACCCAGGATGAGGATCTGAACTGCTAAATCCTCACCCCTCTGCACACCCTCTAACACCTGTAATACTTACCAATAGATTCTCTCACAGGTCCAGTCTAACTCTGATTACATTGCAAATAAATGTTACGAGTTGTATATAGTCCCAGATTATAGTGACCTCTATATTGTTAAATGGATTAACCAATTATTTATTCAAACTCTTTGAATGTGATATTATTTAGCTAGTTCGTATTGTTAAATGGTTAGCTTATTACGGGTAAAGGGGAGATCTGGGTGTACTGGACCCCAGATCTATCGTAAAATCCTTCTTCTTATTCGTGTAACATACACACTGTATATAGACGTCTTTAAACAATACTTCTAGTTCAGACATTAACATTTTCCATAGATCAGGACTCACCCGTTCGACTTGGTGGTCCGTGTGCAGGACTGCCCGGACCCTTCGCTTGGTCCGACTGCTTATCAAGTATTTGGCTCCTGTTAGTGGTTGGCAGTTCGCACTCTTGATCCGGAAAGAACTTCAGGGGCACCCAAATTGTAAAAGCTTATAAACTTTATTCTAACATTTTAAATCCATCACAAAGGCAACCAATAGATGTGTGATGGATTTAAAATGTTATAATAAAGTTTATAAGCTTTTACAATTGGGTGACCCTGAAGTTCTTTCGGATCAGGACGTGCGAACTGGCCAACCACTAACGGAGGAGCCAAATACTTGATAAGCAGTCTAACTCTGGCTTGTCAACTGTCAGTGACCAGACGGCTCTGCAAAAATCTGTAGCCAGATTAGTGGAAATGGATGCTAAATACAAGTGCAGCAAGAATAAAACAGTTCCAATCCAGTTTGTAAACAAAATATCAGTACTAAATATCCAGCCATAGCCAGGTGATCAGTAAAACCCATTTCAAAAATAAAAAGGAGAAGGATCAGATCACCTATTAAACACATAGAGCATGGCTGTGTTGGGATTCCTTGTCATAGCAGCCCTGCTAATTACATGGTGTCCCTATAAGATGATCTGGCAACCCAGAGTATGTGTGACAGGAAGTGCAGGACAGACAGAGGGTTCTGAATGGAAATGAACGAGCACTTGACATACACGTCCCTATACGGAATGTAGAGAAATAGGCGGAATGTAAAAATAAAGAATAAGATACGCAGCATTAAATTTGTTCTTACGTACTTAGCCACGAATGGAAATGACAGCGTTAAGTGTAACCTTCTTCCTGCCCCGGTACCGGAAGTTCCTAGTAAACCGGAAGGTGGAGCAAAAGTAACTGCGGCAGAAAGCGATAATTGTCATCTGCAGCATGTTGATTAAAGTAAAGGTAAGTAGAATGGAAAGGGAGAAAGGAGAGATGAAGAGGGTCCATTGTAACCGTGAGAGTCCAGGGGATGGGGAAAGGATTTCATTGCTTGAAATGGTTCTGGGTCTGATGAGACATCTCACTATCAGCACATCCCAGCCCATAGAGCTGTAGGTAAATGGTAAGGAACCAATAGAGGTGCAGGACAGGTACAATCAACTGGTGTGTAACTGCTACAACTGCACCTCATCCCCCTTTCCTCTCAAGGCTGTGAATTCCCCAATCAGATGGTGCTCGGGAAATTAACTACTAGTCAATATACACAGAGTACTGGAGATACAGTGTGATCTCACAGACCCCTTTAAGTAGCTTTTGGATCATTTGTGTCTTAAATATTATTAACATTGTTTAACAATCACACCTTTCAATATTAAAATTAAGTTCATCATATAATAGTGAAGTAATATCCTTATATTACACTGTAGGTAGCGTATTATTATTTATAATACATAAGGCCAGCCAAAAAAATAAACATGTCCACTACCAGTCTCTCCCCCTCCCTGTATTAGTCATTTATATAGGAATCCCTGTTAGTGTATAAATAGTTAATTAGGGTTCCTATTGAAAAGAGAAAGAAGGACCGAACATCATCTGTCAACAATAAACAGGGATTCCTATATAAATTACTAATACAGGGAGGGGGAGAGGCAGTGGAATACAGGAAGTCACTCAGTGACATCACTGAGTGACTGTAATATAGATTCTCGCCATTGCACCTCCCCATTGAAAATGCCTAGCCTTATGTATTATAAGAGTATTAATCCCATCAAGATAGCTGGCTGTACTGTGTGTACCCACAAGTATTATAGCCTCAAGTCAAGTTAATGGGATTAATACTGTACTCTTAATCGCCAAGGCATGCTGCACTTATATCGATTTATCCATAATTTATTTGTGTGTTTTTAATCTATATATGAAATTGTATTTAATTTTTATTTATCTGTATAATTGCTTATCCACTTGTTTGCATACTCTGTATTTTAGAATGTACAGCACTGCGTACCCAAGTGTCGCTTTAAAAATAAAATTAAACATACATACATAATCGGGGAAGCTCAATGTGAGATCAATAGAAGAGAATTTGGGCCGATAGATATAAGGTGCACACCAAAGTGAAATAGCATTTTATTTTAAACCAACCATTAAAAAACACAACGTTTCAGGAAAAAGTGCCCCCATCTTCAGGTGTTGGTTTGAAATAAAACACCTGAGGATGGGTGCACTTTCCTTAGAAACCTTGTGTTTATGATGGTTGGTTTGAAATAAAACAATATTTCACTTTGTAGTGCAACTTCATCTACTGTTCTTTCAGATATCTTTACTTCGCTGGGAAGTTAGCGCTCACACTGGTTTGCATGCATAAGGACTATTTGTGTTCTATATATATATTTTATGGACTGGTTTTATATTGAGATAGGATTTCTGTGTATTATATGATGAACATAATATTGATAGGTGTGATTCTGCATTAATGAATGTTAATTAAATGTAAGGCGCAAGTGGTTTTGTGCTAGTTTTAGAGGTCTGGGAAATCAATATTTTGTGTATATTGGACAATCTACTGGTGTGCAGGTGTATTTCTTGTGAATGGCCAATGGAATCATTTAGCCAGCAAACCAATAGAATTTTAAAATAAATTGTGTATCCCTTTAATCCATGATGTTCCAAAAACTCGACTGCGCTTTTTTTTGCCTTTCATGGTTACCCCCTTCATGTAAGGCCATATTGTTTATCTAAGCACAAAAATACAGAGTCGTTGCTGGAAATGCTTGCCACTTGCTCCCTCTGCTTTCCTTTTTCTTCTTATCCTCATTTTGCGGACTTAGCTGTCCAGAAACATGGCCATGAAGGATTTTATGCTTGTTGTGTGGAGTCATGAAAACACGTTCTTACTTGTGAAGGCTAGGTTCTTTTTTTTTTTTTAGGTTCTTTTTTTCATTTTACATTTTTAACTCTGCTAAGAATTAATCTTTGTGCCTTCTCCCTTAATTTCCTGGACCTGTATTCATGTCATGGGCAGCAAGGTATGCCAGGAATTTTCTATGATGTCTGTTGTGTTAGCCTACAAAAACTTACAGGTGACATCACCATAGCGACGTGTCAGCGGACAGGATCCTGCAAATAAACCTTTGTTCCTTTATTCCTCTCTGCAGTTTCTGATCCTGCTGTTCGCCCTGTAACATGACAGTGATAGCCAGCAGCTGAATGGCATAATTTCCATGTACCAGATTGTTGCGGTTAATTAGAATAGTCCTGCGCATGGCAAACATAGGAGCGGAGAGAGGTGGGAATTAGTGTGAGACCTCAGGAAGGTTAGTACTTTTACAATCTGTTAATAATCTGTTAGTTAAAGGCTGGCCTGTTTTGTTGAGAACAAACAAATTAAAATCTATTATGCCATATGTACAGAAATATAGGGATAATATCCACCTTTCTTAATTCATTAATGGATTAATTTCTTAATGAATTGTCACTGTAGTAGTTTGGCCATGATAAAACAGAGGAGGGCAAGATGATTTGCAACTGTGCAAATTAGTCAATGCAGTATGCCCGATAATTTTAAATGTAAATTTGGCGGTAGCATTGATCGTAAATGGGGGGAAATTAGTTGGAATTACAATATGGGAAAAGTTCCATCTACTATATGGGCTAGTGGGATAGAGTTTTAATGGCATTTTGATAAATTTTTGATTTATTTATTGCTTTAACTGGCATTGTACATATTTGCTTGATTATCAGATGTATTTTGCTTACCTCCTGCATCTTAATAAGTGCACTGTAGAAGAAGTATACAAACTCATACAGCCTGGCCTATTAAGTAGTTTGATATAGAAGTGTTTTGCAAAGCTCTCCTATTCCAGTTAAAAGAAGTACTGTGGATGAACTGCATAGTGGGAAGTGCTGTCCTGGCTCTGATGTGGACGATGTCATTTGTGATCAAGATGTTTCTGTTGTGTTGTGAACAATTTGCTAAGAATATAAAATGTTCTGTAAATGTGCACACACATTAAAATAAGTTTTGTTTTTGTCTTAAATAAACAATGTACAAAATGAACAATTTAGTTTGCTGAAACATAATTCTGTGTATTGTTATTGTTTGTATGATATTAAACTACATGTAATCATCTAACTGTATTATTATAGACGCTGACTGGAAAGGAGATAGAAATTGACATTGAGCCAACAGACAAGGTAAAGACTCGTAAAAATGTGTTTATTTGTATTTTTTAGCATAATAAGAATGGCTTACTTGTATTTCATACTTTGTTGATAAACACAATGTTTTTTGGGGGGCTTTTTTTTTGTTCAGCACAATGTAAAATAAGTTTGTAGTCCACATTAGAGTGGCCTTCTCCTTATTATGTAAGGTGGGTGCACACACTAATGAAAATAGGCCAGTCCTGTCTTGTTCAATGGGATTTGTGTGGTGAAAATAATTATAGCCACCTGAACAATCTCCCTAAGTATAGAGAATATGTATGAATTGGAATTTGTCTGCCATCTGCTATAAATTATTATTGTGTGTACCCAGCTTTAAAGTAAAAATGTTTCCTGCTGTGGGAATTTTACCACCAACCCACCCCCACCCCAATAACCCCCAACCGTTGTTAAAGAAAAAAAAATCTAAAATTTAGAATAAGACATTATTTCGTTATAATAATATCTGTCAACTTGTCATAAACAGAAATAGATTTGATTACATTTTTTGGGTAGTATTTCTGTGTCAGCCTCTCACAGTTTTCAAAATGATTACTTTACAGCTCTTTAGGAACAGTTATTATCAAAGATATAAAAAATTGCATAGTCTGGAAAGAGGCATAAAGCTACATCTAACCTGTGCACGCAAAGGAATAGGCAGAATTAATACGGTAGGTGTAGAATTTAAAGGGCATGTCCATCCCCTAAACTATTCTCCCCCACTACTGGACCCACTGTGCAGAGCTTAAAAACCATTACCTTACTTCTCTGCTCCAAATGGTTCTACTGCAATGTCAGCCCAAAGTCCTAGAAAGTGAAGACCAGGAGCCTGGCTGGGAGGGAAAACATTTTTGCTACTTAGGTGCCCTCTGAGAGGTTTCTGGCTTGCTCAGTGCAGCCCTCCCCTCCCTCCCGGTCCGTTTATTCAATGGTGCCCTAACGTGAAATCCATTTGCTTTAGTGTAGGGGACCCTCTCCCACCCCCAACCGCTATAGTATTTTGTAAGAAAAAACTAATCTGAACTTTACTTACACTGCCTTGTTCCCCTGGCATTCTACATTGCCGGAAGCCACGTCCGTGATTGACTGCCTCTTAGCCAATCACAGATGCGGCTGCCAGTCCGGGCCCCCTGCTTGCAGTTTCATGCACGCAAAGGGCAGTGTCTGAACACAGAGGGAACAAGGTAGAGTTTGTGCCATGTCGGGTTCTGACCCACGATGCATGATGTGTATTCACAGCCGTTTCGGGCGAAAATCGTGCCGTGTATGGGCACTTTGTCAGCTGAAACGTCCGTCCGGCTTAAGAATCCAGACCAAACGGTCTACAAAGTGTCCATACACAGCACGATTATCGCCCAAAACGCCCATACATACACCTCGTGCGTCACAGGTTTGCACGCACGATCAAATGTATGTATGGTATGAAGCTTTAGTTTGTGTAGAATTGTCCCTTAGTTGTGTAGTAAAACGAAAAGAGCTAAAAAAAATAAAAAATCCCCTAAAAGGCAAGGATAGAATGCTGCAACTTGTTTTATGTCCACATTATATATTGATTGGATTTTTGGTGGTATTGTCATATAGTTTTGGCGTGGATTAATTGGTGCTAGTGTCTTTATAAGGAACTTTCTTGATACCCACCACCAAGTGTAATTGGGAGTTGTTCACACGACTACTATTTGTGCTAGTAAAACTGAAAGGGCGTCATTGTGATGTTTGGATCTAACACAATGAACCACCAAAGGAAGGTGTAAAGTGCTCCTCACCAAGGATTTGAGAACCTTGATGTAGTTAGATAAATGTTCCTAGTGACATTTTTGCGTGTCAAGGACAACAAAACCAGAACATATTTGACAGAATGGAAGCTAAAATTGGTACCGTTTATATTTGCAGCATTGCAGATACACCTGGCGCTATGTAAATTGACTGAAAGATGTGATCCCCCTCTTGTTTTTTTGTTTTTCCAGGTGGAGAGGATAAAGGAGAGAGTTGAAGAAAAAGAGGGGATTCCACCACAGCAGCAAAGACTAATTTACAGTGGAAAACAAATGTGAGTAAAAATAATGGTATATCCCTCAAGGTACTTGTTAGTACATATGTAGAATTGCTTATGCTGTGCTGTGAAGTGCTACATTATTATTTTATCCTACACCTAAAACAAAATCAAAATGTTAATTTTCTCCAATATTTTTAAATGTGAAAACTTTACTTTTCAGTTAAGGGAATACAAGTGTAAACTATTTATCTGTATATCTTTTGAAGTTCTGTCCAGTACACCTTGTTTTTAATTTAAGAATTATTCTTTCTAGGAATGATGAAAAAACAGCTGCTGACTATAAGATACAAGGTGGATCGGTGCTACACTTGGTCCTTGCACTTAGAGGAGGCTGCTGAAGAAGAAGGCGGACTGCAGCCTCTTATCTGAAATGGTGATGATATTGGATTATCTATTGTGGAGTTGGTTCCAATATACTTTCAGATTTGTCTGTTTGTAAAAAAATTTTTATTATTATTTTCCTTATCATAAATAAATGACCCCTGTTGTTTCTGCCATTACTTTAGAACGGTATGTAAATATTTTTTCCAACATTTGGAAGGGTACTTTATGGTTTAGGTATAGAATTTTTGGCTGAAGGCACCCAGGGCAATATATAGAACTATTAAACAGTACTTTTGTTAAATAATATTTACAATATGCAATCAGATTTAAGAGGTTTGTGAGGGGAGTTATATTCTTATATTCTTGGCCACAAGTTTTTAAAGTGCTGGTCTATCCAGTTTTTGTTGCAATATATAGACCATCATATAAAGGACAACTTGTTTCTGCCATGGATAATCCAGCATTTTAAACATATATTTCCTAGTAAGAAAAAAGAAGCCAACCTCTAGAATACAATCAAAATGGTAAGAAGAAAAAAAAGCCAAAACGATAAATGCTAGTCTTAAAAAAAACACTTTATTCTATCAATTAAAATAGTATGAATAAGTAGTATAGTAAGTAAATGTGCAAAATATTTAAAGTCATTTGGCAAATGAGTGTGCAAATTCAGCTAGACATCGTACTTTTTCCCACCCTGTGTGTACCACAGTCAGTCACACAATAGTGCAACATGTATAAGTATAACCCTTTCAATACTTATCACTCGGTCTGTAATCAAGTCAAAGTCTAGTCCATGCACGGACGGGGGGGGGGAGAAAAGAGCACCCCAAACGTGTTTCGCTCAAAGAGGCTTTGTCAATGGCATTGACAAGGTGACTGGAATCAGTAGACTGTAAATAGATGGGCAGTGGAGTGTGAATGGTGGGTTGGATCATATTGCGTAGTAAGAGGGGTAATATATGCCAGTATCTTTGAATATAGACTGTCCAGCCCACTACACAGGGGACTGGTATTATGAAATGTAACCTGATATGTCCTCTATATGTTTTGTATGTTTTCCACACCCTCACCAAGACCAGTGTAAAGATGTGTTGACGGGTGAGGGGGGTTCTTAGGTGCAACATCCTTATAAAACATCCTTATAAATGACAGTCTCTGAACATTCCAATAATGTCATTATCCATGGTATATATGAATGTTACATGAAATAAGACATTCAGCCCAACCCCATATCCATTAAAACATCTTTACACTGCCCAAAGAGCTCTTACACCAGTCTAAACCTGGTATTGTTTGTCTTTACTCCTGAAATTAAATACCTACAAAAATATTAGTTCAGTTGAGCTGATACCATGGGATGATACATAATTATAGTCCAATAAATAGATTGTGCCATATAGTCCGGTGTAAATCTGGAGTGCTCCTGGTGAGGCTTACTGCAAAAGCCCTAAATATTCAACATTAGAACCAAAAAATAGTACAGGACCTCCAAGCATCAGTTCAGTGAAATAAAATGAACGTTTATTACTCCATCAGAACAGAATCAAAGGCAATGTTTCGGGCTCACATATAGGCTTGAGAATGGGCTAGATGTGAGCCCGAAACGTTGCCTTTGATTCTGTTCTGATGGAGTAATAAATGTTCATTTTATTTTACTGAACTGATGCCTGGAGGTCCTGTACTATTTTTTGGTTCTAACGATACATAATTATTACAATTATTTTGGGTATGTACAATCCTCCCCCTTTTACTTTAAAGCTCATTCATTATGCTATTTAATATAATATGATCCAAGATGAAAAACTGGATAGACTCCCTATCAGGCGATGCCTACCCTGTTGTTCAACAAACACACCACTGTCTACATTTTTACAGGAATGAAAGTAGCTTGACGTTTGGAGGTGCAAATACCTACGGACACGTAGTTACACTGCACTAAGCTACTTGTGGCACGTTATCCCGTATAGATCATGTCTTTGTAAGAGAAAGATTACTACCTCTTTCGGGCTATATTGCTCTTACCAAGAGGCTCTTCTGATCACTCACCAGTGTTACTTGGGACAAAGCTACACTACAACTCACTGAAATGTGTGCAATATTGATTACGCTTACGATTTACCAATGTTACCAATGCGTGCGATGATCCATTAACAGACGTGCGAATCGCAATGCATTGGAAATCACTTTTTTAAAAAAAAAATTCCATTATACACAAAATTGTACACATAATCCCATGCGCAAACATGCCACAAAGTGCTAGTGTGTCCTAGCCATTACTCTGCGACTTACTTTTCCCCTTAACACTGTGATCCCTATGGAATTTACACCATACTTGTTAATTCTTTTCTCAGAACTAGACAAAATCTGTGAAAAACTTATCTTTTATCTACAAATAGACCAGAAGGATGCTTTTCTATCTGGAAAGTGGGATGCTTTAATGGCATCGGAGCAGGTGTTTATCCTCTGTTTCATATTTTAAGCAACAAACCAGATAGGAGTAACTTCTTTACAAATCGCCCAAAACTCAATTGCTGGTCTATGGAACAATTTTTCCATGCTTCCATTTACAAGATTGAAAAAGGCAGGAATGCCCTTTATACCCTTTCTTATTTGCCTTGGCTATTGAGGCATTAGCTATAAATATTTGTGCAAATCATCAAATCCAAGATCTTCAAATAGGCCCGTGCACCGAGACGCTTGAACTTTATACCAATATCATCTTATACCATCTACCATGATATCATCTTACGGCCAGCATGGTGGCTCAGTGATAGCACTTGCAGCACTAAAAACCTCAATTCCACGCTTGGACACATCTGCAAGGAGTTTGTATGTTCTCCCTGTGCTTGTGTGGGTTTCCTACACAATCATAAAGACATACTGACAGGGTGTGTGTATCAAATAAATGTGCTTCGATTGGAAGCTCTTCAGGGAAGGGCCTAATGTGAATGTATACTTGTAATTATAAATCCCTACGGAAGATGCTGGCGCTATATAAATCCATAATAACAATACCTCTGGTCAGCTTGCTAAATGGCAGATTCATCCTCTCAACATTACTTGCAAAATAAATCTGAAAAATTTGTCTGAAAAATGAACAAAAAACAAATTCAAAAGGTAGAAATCATGCCAAAACCTCATGGAATCTAAAAAAAAGTTACTAAATATCAATCTCCCAAATGTCCTGAATCAAACGGTATGCCATATGTGTGGTTACACACGCGGACGTGGAAGCGAAAAGCCACAAAGTGAGACAATGCACGATGGCTCAGAAACAGCGAAAATATTTAGCCAACTCCGAATTTGGACAGTCTGCAGTTTTTTCCACAAAACACCCCCGTAACTTAGAAATAACCCCCCACAAACTATATATTCCTGAAATCTACACACCTTCAGCTATGTAACACTGTAGTTTGTTCATTCATACCATCAATGGTGTGGGCGCAATTCTTCGTAGAAGTTCGCATTTGTCTGAAAAATGAACAAAAAACAACTTCAAAAGGTAGAAATCATGCCAAAACCTCATGGAATCTAAAAAAAAGTTACTAAATATCAATCTCCCAAATGTCCTGAATCAAACGGTATGCCATATGTGTGGTTACACATGCGGACGTGGAAGCGAAAAGCCACAAAGTGAGACAATGCACGATGGCTCAGAAACAGCGAAAATATTTAGCCAATTCTGTAATTTAGCCAATTCTGTAATTTGAACAGCCTACACTTTTTCTAAGGAAACAGTCCCGAAACATGGAAATTCTCCCGACAAACTATATATTTTTGGAATCTACACACCTTCAGCTACGTTACGATGCCATGCTTTCATACATACATGAAGAATTCCAGACCCACTGATCCAAAGAAGTCCGTGTTTTTACGAGGTTTTGTGAAAAATAAAATAAGATGATTCAAGGGTTGAAATCCTACCTAAACCCTTTTGACAAGCAAAAAAACCTACTAAATGTCAATCTCCCACATATCCTGCATCAAACGGTATGCCATATGTGTGCACAGAGACGTGGCACCAACTAGCTCAACAAATTGGACGCATGCACAAGTCCAATTAGAAAAAAATCAAAGTGTTCTGTAATTTGAACAGCCTAATAACTTGGAAATACCCCCCACAAACTATATATTTTTGGAAGCTACACACCTTCAGCTACGTAATAGTATCATGCTTTCGTATATACATGAAGAATTCCAGGCGCTGTATCCATAGAACTCTGTGCTTTATGAGATTTTGTGAAAAAATAAAATAAGAGGACTCAATGGTTGAAATCCTACCTAAACCCACTCGGCAAGTAAAACCCACCTTAACGGCAATCTCCCACATGTCCTGATCAAACGGTATGCCATAAGGGTGGGTGCAAACAGAGACCGGGGCCACCAAACTAGCTCAAATTGGACGATGCACAAGTCCAATTACAGAAAAAAATCAAAGTGTTCTGTAATTTGAAAAGCCTAATCAACTTGGAAATACCCCCCACAAACTATATATTTTTGGAAGCTACACACCTTCACGACGTGATGGTATCATGCTTTCGTATATACATGAAGAATTCCAGGCGCTTTTATCCATAGAACTCCTGTGCTTTTAGGAGATTTTGTGAAAAAATAAAATAAGAGGACTCAATGGTTGAAATCCTACCTAAACCCACTCGGCAAGTAAAAAATCCCACTAAACGGCAATCTCCCACATGTCCTGAATCAAACGGTATGCCATAAGGGTGGGTAAACAGAGACGGGGCCACCAACTAGCTCAAATTGGACGCATGCACAAGTCCAAAGAAAAAAATCAAAGTGTTCTGTAATTTGAACAGCCTAATCAACTTGGAAATACCCCCCACAAACATTATTTTTGGAAGCTACACACCTTCAGCTACGTGATGGTAGCATGCTTTCGTATATACATGAAGAATTCCAGGCGCTGTTATCCATAGAACTCTGTGCTTTTAGGAGATTTTGTGAAAAAATAAAATAAGAGGACTCAATGGTTGAAATCCTACCTAAACCACTCGGCAAGTAAAAAACCCATACAAACGGCAATCTCCCACATGTCCTGAATCAACGGTATGCATAAGGGTGGGTCAAACAGAGACGGGGCCACCAACTAGCTCAAATTGGACGCATGCACAAGTCCAATTACAAGAAAAAAATCAAAGTGTTCGTGTATTGAACAGCCTAATCAACTTGGAAATACCCCCCACAAAACTATATATTTTGGAAGCTACACACCTTCAGTACGTGATGGTATCATGCTTTCGTATATACTGAAGAATTCCAGGCGCTGTTATCCATAGAACTCCGTGCTTTTAGGAGATTTTGTGAAAAAAAAAAATAAGAGGAATCAATGGTTGAAATCCTACCTAAACCCACTCGGCAAGTAAAAAACCCACTAACGGCAATCTCCCACATGTCCTGAATCAAACGGTATGCCATAGGGTGGGTGCAAACAGAGACGGGGCCACCAACTAGCTCAAATTGGACGTATGCCAAGTCCAATTACAAGAAAAAAATCAAAGTGTTCTGTAATTTGAACAGCCAATCAATTGGAAATACCCCCCACAAATATATATTTTTGGAAGCTACACATTCAGCTACGTGATGGTATCATACTTTCGTATATACATGAGAGATTCCAGGCGCTGTATCCAAGAACTCCATGCTTTTAGGAGATTTTGTGAAAAAAAAAATAAGAGGACTCAATGGTTGAAATCCTACCTAAACCCACTCGGCAAGTAAAAAAACCACAAACGGCAATCTCCCACATGTCCTGAATCAAAACAGGGCCACCAACTAGCTCAAATTGGACGCATGCACAAGTCCAATTACAAGAAAAAAATCAAAGTGTTCTGTAATTTGAACAGCCTAATCAACTTGGAAATACCCCCCACAAACTATATATTTTTGGAAGCTACACCTTCAGCTACGTAATAGTATCATGCTTTCGTATATACATGAAGAATTCCAGGCGCTGTTATCCATAGAACTCTGTGCTTTTATGAGATTTTGTGAAAAAATAAAATAAGAGGACTCAATGGTTGAAATCCTACCTAAACCCACTCGGCAAGTAAAAACAAAACCACTTAACGGCAATCTCCCACATGTCCTGAATCAAACGGTATGCCATAAGGGTGGGTGCAAACAGAGACCGGGCCACCAACTAGCTCAATTGACGCACTGCACAAGTCCATTACAGAAAAAAATCAAGTGTTCTGTATTTGAACAGCCTATCAACTTGGAAATACCCCCACAAACTATATATTTTGGAGCTACACACCTTCAGCTACGTGATGGTATCATGCTTTCGTATATACATGAAGAATTCCAGGCGCTTTATCATCGAAACTCCGTGCTTTTAGGAGATTTGTGAAAAATAATAGGGACTCAATGGTGAAATCCTCCTAAAACCCACCGCAAGTAAAAATCCCACTAAACGGCAATCTCCCCAATGTCCTGAATCAAACGGTATGCCATAAGGGGGGGTGCAAACAGAGACGGGGCCACCAACTAGTCTAATTGGACGCCTGCACAAGTCCTTCAGTCAGTGTTCTGTATTTGAACAGCCTAATCAACTTGGAATCCCCCCACAAACATTTTTTGAAGCTCACCACCTCACGCTACGTGATGGTAGCATGCTTTCGTATATACATGGAATTCCAGGCGCTGTTATCCATGAACTCTGTGCTTTGGAGTTTGTGAAAATAATAGGGACTCAATGGTTGATCCTACCTACCCACTCGGCAGTAAAAAACCACTACGGCCATCTCCCCCCTGTCCTGAATCAAACGGTATGCCATAAGGGTGGGTGCAAACCGAGCGGGGCCCCCCACCTGCTCCATTGGACGCATGCACAGTCCAATCAAGAAAAATCAGTGTTCTGTATTTGAACGCCTAATCTTGGAATACCCCCCCACAACTATATTTGGGTCACCCACCTTCAGCTACGTGATGGTCTATGCTTTCGTATATACATGGAATTCCAGGCGCTGTTTCCATGAACTCCGTGCTTTGGAGTTTTGTGTTGGACTCAATGGTTGAATCCTCCCCCACTCGGCCAGTCCCCCTCGCTTCCCCCTGTCTGTCGGTTGCGGGGGGTGCAACGAGACGGGGCCCCCTGCTCCTTGGACGTTGCCCCGTCCTCCTTCAGAAAAAATCAGTGTTCTGTAATTTGAACAGCCTAATCAACTTGGAAATACCCCCCCTATATTTTGGGAGCTACACTCTCTTCCGCTACGTGATGGTATCCTTTCGTTATACTGAAGATTCCAGGCGCGTTATCCTAGACTCCATGCTTTTAGGGTTTGTGAAATAAATGGGACTCATGGTTGTCCTACCACCCCTCGGCCGTAAACCCACTTCGGCCTCCACCCCTGTCCTGAATCGTTGCCTATAGGGTGGGTGCAACAGAGACGGGGCCACCAACTAGCTCAATTGGGCGCATGCAAGTCCATTACACAGATGTGTTCTGTATTTGAACAGCTAATCAACTTGGATACCCCTCACTATATATTTTTGGAAGCTACACACCTTCAGCTCGTGATGGTTCATACTTCGTTTACCGAGAATTCCAGGCGCTTGTATCCCTAGACTCCGTTGTTTAGGAGATTTTGTGAAAAATAAAATAAGAGGACTCAATGGTTGAAATCCTACCTAAACCCACTCGGCAAGTAAAAAAACACTAAACGGCAATCTCCCACATGTCCTGAATCAAACGGTATGCCATAGGTGGGTGCAAACAGAGACGGGGCCACCAACTAGCTAAATGGGATCGCATGCGCAATTGCAATTACAAGAAAAAATTAAAAAAACGCCACAACCCACCCCCACCCCTATCCCCACTCCCCTTTAGTGGAAAACCAGTGTTACGGAGGCTCACCAGTTTTTGCACACTTTACTGATCCTAACTAATACAGTCTTTTTTTGGTACCTCTGCAATTTCCTACTAAAATAAGGCTTAGTTTCCCTTGAAATCCAACAAATAAATGATCCGCGTTACTTACCGATAACACCGGGACATTGGGAAGCTTGGAGAAGACAACGTTTTTTGCTAATTTATAGTTTTGGGTAAAAAAAAAAGGTGTGTGTATCACTTTAAGATTTTTTTGTGTGGCTTCCCCTTTTTTTTGGGGATCATTCCCAAAGATGATCATCAATCATCTTAGGATGATACCGAACTTGGAATACGGGCATTAAATGCCTGTTTTCCATTCGAAAACCGATCGGAAAAATCACTTCCCGGAAATCATTTTCCAGGAGTGATTTTTCATTCTATGGCAAAGATCAATAATTTGGTGATCAGAAGTGATCACCAAATTTTGATCTCTGTCCCCATTTTTTTCTAAGTCTTCGCTAAGTAGCAAAGACTGAAAAAATCCTATTGTGAATGGAACTTTGAGTTCCATTCACAAAATGTATAGTAAAGCATGCGCTTGCGTATACAGGTACTGCAGCATGATCTAAATAGAGATCTGCTGCAGTACCTCCACTAGACCACCAGGGGCAGCATCTTACCTCTCTTAGGGAAGACCCCGGTGAAGCAGGAAGCTGAGTGATGTCACCGGGGTCTCCCTTTCCGGAAAGAGAACTGCTCTCCTCTGCTTCTCCACGGGACCGGCCGCCGGGCTGCAGGTACAGATACTCCGATTTGGACGAAACCGAGGGGGGATCGAGGGGGCGGGGGGCAGTTGAATGCTGCCCCCGATCGCCCCTAGCAGGGGGAAAGAACATTTTGAGGGGGGAAGCCACAGATCATATATTCACGATCTGTGGCAGTTGGAGTATTCACTGCACAGATCATGATATACGATCTGGCAGGGAAAGGGGTTAAAGGAATGTTCACTTTTCGGTGAACTTTCCTTAAAGGGTATCTTTACTCTAAAATTAGAAAAATCGAATTTCAAAAAGCAGCTTTAGATACAGCAAGATCCCACTGATCAAAACTTTTTGCAGATTTAAATCTGAACTGCAGTTCTGAGAAATCATCATTTGAAAAACAAGCAGTTACAGGGAAAGACCTGTCACTCCAGAAGCAGAAATTATATGTGACCCCCTGCCTCACCACTGCCTGTCTGTCTGCCAGCACACTTTCTGCAACATTTAAGAGAATCAGCAGGGAAAATAAAGAGGAGGAGCTGTGTAGACAGAGCAGTGTCCATAGTGAGGCTGTGCAGAACTTACAAAGGTCGCCAGACACTACAAGAATGCAGTGAGTAAGGAGATGGCCTAAGGGTGGGTGCAAACAGAGACGGGGCCACCAACTAGCTCAAATTGGACGCATGCACAAGTCCAATTACAAGAAAAAAATCAAAGTGTTCTGTAATTTGAACAGCCTATCAACTTGGAAATACCCCCCACAAACTATATATTTTGGAAGCTACACACCTTCACTACGTGATGGTATCATGCTTCGTATATACATGAAGAATTCCAGGCGCTGTTATCCATAGAACTCCGTGCTTTTAGGAGATTTTGTGAAAAAATAAAATAGAGGACTCAATGGTTGAAACCCTACCTAAACCCACTCGGCAAGTAAAAAACCCACTAAACGGCAATCTCCCACCAGGTCCTGAATCAAACGGTTGCCATAAGGGTGGTGGCAAACAGAGACGGGGCCACCAACTAGCTCAAATTGGACGTATGCACAAGTCCAATTACAAGAAAAAAATCAAAGTGTTCTGTAATTGAACAGCCTAATCAACTGGAAATACCCCCCACAAAATATTATTTTTGGAAGCTACACATCTTCAGCTACGTGATGGATCATGCTTTCGTAATACATGAAGAATTCCAGGCGCTGTTATCCTAGAACTCCATGCTTTTAGGAGATTTTGTGAAAAAATAAAATAAGAGACTCAATGGTTGAAATCCTACCTAAACCCCTCGGCAAGTAAAAAACCCACTAAACGGCAATCTCCCACATGTCCTGAATCAAACAGTATGCCATAGGTGGGTGCAAACAGAGACGGGGCCACCAACTAGCTCAATTGGACGCTGCACAGTCCAATTACAAGAAAAAATCAAAGTGTTTGTAATTTGAACAGCCTAATCAACTTGGAAATACCCCTCAACAAACTATATATTTTTGGAAGCTACACACCTTCAGCTACGTGATGGTATCTACTTTCGTATATACATGAAGAATTCCAGGCGCTGTTATCCTAGAACTCCGTGCTTTTAGGAGATTTGTGAAAAAATAAATAAGAGGACTCAATGGTTAAATCCTACCTAAACCCACTCGGCAAGTAAAAAAACACTAAACGGCAATCTCCCACATGTCCTGAATCAAACGGTATGCCATAGGGTGGGTGCAAACAGAGACGGGGCCACCAACTAGCTCAAAGGATCGCATGCGCAATTGCAATACAAGAAAAAATAAAAAACGCCACAACCCACCCCCACCCCTATCCCACTCCCCCTTTAGTGGAAAACCAGTTAGTACGGGAGTCACACATTTTTGCACACTTACTGATCCTAAAAATCATCACATCTTTTTTTGGTACCCTGCAAATTTTCCTACTAAAATAGGCTTAGTTTCCCTTGAAATCAACAAATAAATGATCCGTTTCTTTACCGATATCACCGGGGACATTGGGAAGCTTGGAGAAGACAACGTTTTTTGCTAATTTATAGTTTTAGGGAAAAAAAAAAAAGGTGTGTGTATCACTTTAAGATTTTTTTTGTGTGCATTTCCCCTTTTTTTTGGGGATCATTCCCAAAGATGATCATCAAAATCATCTTAGGGAATGATACCGAACTTGGAATACGGCATAAATGCCTGTTTTCCAATTCGAAATCCGATCGGAAAAATCACTTCCCGGAATCATTTTCCAGGAAGTGATTTTTCATTATTGGCAAAGATCAATATTTGGTGATCAGAAGTGATCACCAAATTTTGATCTCTGTCCCCATTTTTTTTCTAAGTCTTCGCTAAGTAGCAAAGACTGAAAAAATCCTATTTGTGAATGGAACTTTGAGTTCCATTCACAAAATGTATAGTAAAGCATGACAGCTTGTGCTATACAGGTACTGCAGCATGATCTAAATAGAGATCATGCTGCAGTACCTCCACTAGACCACCAGGGCAGCATCTTACCTCTCTTAGGGAAGACCCCGGTGAAGCAGGAAGCTGAGTGATGTCACCGGGGTCTCCCTTTCCGGAAAGAGACTGCTCTCCTCGCTTCTCCACGTGGGACCGCTGCCGGCTGCAGGTACAGATATCTCCCGATTTGACGAAACCGGGGGGATCGAGGGGGCTAGGGGGCATTTGATGCTGCCCCCGATCGCCCCTAGCAGGGGAAAGAACATTTTTGGAGGGGGGAAGCCACAGATCATATATTCACGATCTGTGGCAGTTGGAGTATTCACTGCACAGATCATGAATATACGATCTGTGGCAGGGAAAGGGTTAGAATAGTTCACTTTTCCGGTGAACTATTCCTTTAAAGGGTATCTTTACTCTAAAATTAGAAAAATCGAATTTCAAAAAGCATAGCTTTAGATACGCAGAATCCCACTGATCCAAAACTTTTTGCAGATTTTAATCTGAACTGCAGATCTTGAGAAATCATCATTTGAAAACACAGCAGTTACAGGGAAAGACCTGTCACTCCAGAAGCAGAAATTATATGTGACCCCCTGCCTCACCACTTTGCCTGTCGTCTGCCAGCACACTTTCTGCAACATTTAAAGAATCGCAGGAAAATAAAGAGAGGAGCTGTGTAAGCAGAGCAGTGTCCATAGTGAGGCTGTGCAGAACTTACAAGTGTCGCGACACTACAAGAATGCAGTGGTAAGGGAGGGTGGAGGGAATTAGGAGTACTCACTAAACATTATATATTAATGACAAAAATATGTACCACCATTTTACTTCTCTCCAAATTGTAGTTTAAGAAAATGTAAAGTTGTTACAGTGAGTAAAGTGACCATTAAAGGTATCCTGTCCAACAAAGTATACTAAAGTTTATAACAACGACTCTTAGAAAGAACGCACTTGTTAGTAGACTCCCTAAATAAGGGATGAGTTTGAATAAAGACATACGTCCAGCCAGTCCAATCAACTCAGTAATACTCACATTTCCTGCCTTGTTTCAGTGGAAGGCAAAAAAACCCCACCAGAATTAAGAAGGGAAAAAACTCCTTCCTGGCCAAGTGGCAATCGGAATTATCCCTGGATCAACTCTACTTTATGTATCATACTAGTACCCTGCAAAATTCCTTGTTTTCAGAAACTCATCCAGCTTCCTTTTGAAACTATCCAATGAACCTGCCATTCAACGTCCAATGGAAACAGTTCCATAGTTTTACCGTTTTCACAGTGAAAACCCTTTTCCGAACTTGAAACGAAACTTCTTTTCTTCAAGTTTTAAGGGATGTCCGTGTCCTCTGACATGTTTCTTTTGGTGAACAAGGCCCCAGATAGTGTATTGTATGGCCTGTTAACGTATTTATACAGTAATCATATCCCACGCACCGCCTTTTCTCTAGTGCATTTAATTGTAAATCTGTCTTCATATTCAGCTCCCCCCATTCCCTTATTTTAGTTGCCCTTTTCTGTACCCCATTTCCAAATGTCCTTTCTCTACACAGGATTCCAAAAGTGCACTGAATTTCCATGAGGCCTTACCATGATTTGTAGAGGGAGAATAACATTTTCCCCCTTGAATCCATACATCTCATTATCACACAATATCTTGCTGGCTCTAGCTGCTGCTGCATGGCACTGCTTGCTACCTTTGTTTGTTATCCACCAAAACCCCAATATCCTTTTCTAACGGGATTCACTCAACACAGCCATTTATAGAATAAGTAGCACAAGGATTTTAAGTCCAAAATGCATCACTTTACATTTCAGTCACAAGTGCAGATGGATTCAATGTTGATATCATCAGATCCCCCTGCAACGGTTGCACATCCTCTCAAGGTTTTAATAATCGACAAATCGTCATCAGGAAACACAGAAACCTTGCTGAAACATACCCACTTCCAATCATTAACAGATTAAATGAAGTGTCCCCAGCACAGTACCCTATGGCACCCTACTTAGCACTTTAGTCCATTAATGAAGCCCCATTAACAACTACCCTCTGCATCCTATCCATCAACTTTCTATCCATGTACAAACGCAATTTGCACAATTTCAGTGGTGGAGAAATAACTTGAATAGGTTGACCAAGTTTGTGTGCTTACACATCTTATGTTTTTGGGGGATAGTGGTGGATACAGTTTTTTTTTACAAATCTTTTGCTGCTTTAGATCATG
The DNA here is from genome assembly GCA_019447015.1 of Hymenochirus boettgeri. Classification (NCBI taxonomy): domain Eukaryota; kingdom Metazoa; phylum Chordata; class Amphibia; order Anura; family Pipidae; genus Hymenochirus; species Hymenochirus boettgeri. The sequence goes on from CM033469.1 coordinate 263,312,265, forward strand.
GCTGAAAAACAGACACTTTACATTTGCAGGCATTATCGACCCAATTACCCGCAGATTGAAATAATTTGATGATCTGCAAAAATAGTTCACTATTCCCCCCCCTTCTCATATACATATATGTAGATATATTACTACCACAAATCACTAAAACAGGAATATTCCCTTATAAAACATCCTTGGAACATATAACTTCCCTCTACAAAAAGGTCTAGTCTCCGCCTATATGATGCACTGATAGTGATAGCGACTACCCAATTCACTAAACACTCTTGTAAACAACTTAAGGAGAAAGAACTAGGGATAGAAATCCCAATGGAACATAGCAAACAATATGGGAAATCTCTCGCCTCTTATATAAAAAATATGACTAAAATGCATCCTATTGCGCCTCCTCTAGTCCTGCCCTTTGATAATACATTTTCGTAAACTGTCCAAAATATACAAGTAAGATGAGATATTTGCCATGAATTAGAATTTAAAAACCAATGTATGCTTTATTAGGTTTACCCATAGAAGAGTTATCTAAGGAAATTCATTAGGGAAACAAATACCCCTGCAGCAACTGCTTAATTCCTCTCTACTGGAAAAATACATCCATACCTTCTGAAACTGAGTTACGTACTAGAGTTTATCATACTCAAACATGGAATATTTAATGTAAAAAAATAATGCCAGGCTGAATACATTTGAATTTGCATGGAAACCACTGTAAGTCACAATGAGAAGGAAAACCCACAAAACAAGCCTGGCATTACTGAAATCAATGCCAAGTTAAGGTTTTGGGGGGTTATCTACATTATTCAGTTTTTGGAAAGAGGGGTGGACAGTCCCTTAAGTCAACCTCAAGATGAATTGGACTTTGTTTAGAACAAACTGATTCAACAGCACATAAAATCACTTTTTGTCTCTAATTCCTGGCAAAACATATGCCTACATGTTATTGTACGGGGTAGGAAATTCACCATTCGCTTTAAATGTTATGTGTATACTTACCTGTTTAAACAATAAAAATCTACAAACTAAAAATAGTAATAAGCAGATCGTACAATATCCGAATCGTACGAACACATATTTTTGCGTGTGGCCACCATAATTCATATGTGAGCATGCATCTCCCTTGGGAAGAGGGATGGAGCAGACGGTCAGGTGATGAAACCTTACAAGCTGCCAGCAACCTCGTGTGAAAATCTTTACATTTGCACTTATTAAGCGGGAATCTACCAGTAATGGCTAGGCCGCATTAAAAAGCGCACACTAGTGTTGGGCAATTGGTGTGGACATACTAGAGTGCTGCAATCCGCTAATCATAGAGCATGCAATCACAGTTTTTAACAACAGCATGCGCAACGTTGTGTAATCGTAGCGGGCAGCAAGCACACACTGGAAACGTGTTAGCATTTGTGTTTCTGGTCCGCTAGGACACATGTGCCTCGGACTAGAATGGGTATTACAACGAATGAGAACTTACCTCTGCATTCTGCTGCTTGTTGTATAGATCTCTTTAAATTGGATTAAACTTTCTATATAGAGATGACCAGATGATATGTCGGCTGCATTTCACTGGCAGAGACAATTTGTCCTTATATGAAGTTTTATATTTTGCTCTGGTGCCTTCAGATGGAAAAAATGTACACCATAAAATAGTTCAATACTGTTCTAAAGTAATGGCAGAAACAACAGGGGTCTTTATTTATGAAAAGGGGAAAAAAATATTACAAACGAAACATATTTTACAAGGAGACAAATCTGAAGAACAACTGCACAGCCCCACAATATATAATCCTTATCATCCCCATTTCAATAAGGACTGCAGTCCACATCTCCTTCAGCAGCCTCCTCTAATGCAAGGACCAAGTGTAGCACCGATCCACCTTGTATTTTATAGTCAGCAGCTGTTTTTTCATCATTCCTAGAGGGAATAATTTTATAGTTAAAATAAGGTGTACTGGACAAAACTTCAAAAGATATACAGATAATTAAGAATTGTGATAATGATTTGCTCTTTGTTTTAATACAAAATATCATAAATTACACTTGTATTCACTTAAAGGTGAACTACGTGATGGAATCATCTTTAGGTTTAAAGGCAATAAACTCTATAGGTTTACTACCTTAGATTCATGAGTAGTTTCCTAGTGACAAATCCATCTGAAAATTTTTAACTTAAAGGACATCTACACTGAAAACAGGTTATTAATTATATGACCATAACTAGAAACTATAATTCTTCCGAACCACCACTGTGTGTTTTTTTGTTGTGTGCCCCCTATTTCTTTAGGATATCCAACTTAAACTCTTATATTTCAGCTGTCAATCAAGTTCTTTGCTCTCAAAAACTATTCTTCTGTGGTAGTTTTACTGTAGCTGGATGGTGACAGAGTTTTGGCAATTGGGATCTGTATGCTCTGTGCAGGCTGACGTTGGTTTGTGGGGAAAAAGTCAGGTCAGATGGAAGTTGTTAAAAAGGGAGGGGGATACTGCTTCTAAACAAAATGTGTGCTGGATTGGGCATGCAGCAACACACACAATCAGAGGAAGTGCTACTTACAGGTATTCAATTATAGATTAAAGGGCATGTCCATCCCCAAAAACTATAATCCCCCCCCCCACTAATGGCCCCACCATGTAGTGTAAAAAATCCATACCTCACATCCCAGCTCCATTGGTTCTCCTTTAGTCCCCCCCCCAAGTCCCAAAAACTGCCCACCAGGAGGATAAGCAGAGTCCATATAGGACTCTGCCTCCTGTCTCGGCCTCCGGGAGAAGTTTGGCATGCGCACTGCAGCCCTTTTTCCCCTCCCTCTCCCTCCCGTTTTGCGATCCCTCCCCTACATAACCCCTGGCCATATATAGGGTTCCTTTCCCCAGCCCTTACCGCTAAAAAACATTTTTAAGAAAGTCCCCCGAACTCTACTTACCTTCCCTCTCTCCCCCGGCGTTCTGAGCAGCCGGCGGCCGCATCCTTGATTGGCTGCCTCTGAGCCAATCACGACGCAGCTGCCGGTCCTGCCCCCTGCTTGCAATGTCTTGCAAGCAGAAGGCCAGGCAGTGTGTCGGAGGAGAGAGGGAAGGTAAGTAAAGATCGGGGCACTTTCTTAAAATATTTTATAGCGGTTAGCGGGTGGGAAGGCGGCTATTATTGTATATAATTATATGTATAAATTTTTTATAAGGGTGGACATGCCCTGGCAAAGTCATTTTTTCAGTATAGCGTCCCTTTAAAAAGTTGGGGTCCTCCTTTTTTAGCTATAGACTTGCTCTGTAGCTGTGAATTTCCCATATTGCTTATTCCTTAAGGACCATGAAACACTTTTAATACTTTATCCACATTTGCAACTTTTCTAATGCATGTTACAGACTGTATTGCAAGGTTTTTTAGTTGGCTAATTAAAGGGGAAGTTCAAGGCAATATTTGCTTTTAAGAAAAGAAAGAGCAGTATTTTTCCATCTATGACCTTAACCTGCCCATTCAACAGTTTGTCAGTGTTTTGGAGACACAGCACAACATGTTTCAGACCAGTGAGGTCTTTCCTCAGGTGCAAATGTTTCAGACCACACGGGTCTGAAACATGGTCATGCTTGTTCTCCAAAAAAAATCACTGTAGCACTGCTGTCTGGCCTTGTGGAATTTTCTTGGATCTATGAAGTATATAGGGATGGTGACCCCTTAGCACAATTGAGCCTACTAAAGTACTCAAGTACCTGCTGCCTTGGTAATCGTGTTTGTTTGCTGTGATGATTGACACCAATCAGCATTCCTTTAAACTGTAAGGGATATAAAGCGACTGCAATCATTGGCACCACAGTCCATAGTTGAGACTCAAGCCTAACTTTTGTCATATTCCGGTTATATAAAGATATTTCTGAGCCAGAAGGAAGACTGGCAGAATCATTTCTGGTCTGGCCTTCCCTATATCCCTGTCCCAAGTACTTTCATTTAACTGTTTTTAAGAAAACTTTACACATGATAGTTCCTTACATCCCCAAAAAACATTAAAGAGAAAACTAATTACAGGGCTACAGACATTTCAATATAGTACATTGTAGGTGGGGCTGCACCCCAAACGGGAGACGTACGTACCACACATGAATGAGGTGTAGAAACTTATATGGTTAAGACATTTCAGCACATTTAAAAGTTTTGGAGGGTAGGTTTTAACCTGAGCAACACAGATGCCTCACACTATAGTTCCCAGAATAGGGCTGTTGCTGCACTGTGGCGACCTAAGTGAAAAAAAAAAAAACATACCATAACTAATTATAAATAACAGTTAAAACGGGGATTTAGCAAACGTGGGCAATCCATATGCAAGCGGGGATGCTAGAGCTGCTACTACAAAAATGTCTGCGGGTGACGATTCTCCTAAGGCGGGTGATGCGCAGGGAGGAGGTAAAGTACACGTCTGGTCTGAGATCGCCCCGACGGAAGTACCGAAGGTAAGATGGGAAGTTGTTTCCTAGCGAGCCTCCCGCAGTGTGTAACCAGGGCGACGGAGGACAGAGCATGAAAGAGACTGGCGGCCAATGGCCCCTCGCGCCCACGGGATGAATACGCACTGTCCTTCGGGCTGCGATCAAACTGCTGAGGCCGGCTCTTGTGCGGCGAACAAGTTAGCACAGCAATCCTATGCCACTTGGCGAATTGGTCTAGTTACCAGTAACGCCGAGTAATCGTGACACTCCCGTTAACGGTCAAAGCGAAGTCGTTTGGGAGACAAAGTGTAAGTAATTCTACAATAGGTACTGGGCAGTTAACCAACAACTACGTCTGCAGTGAAGAGCATTATTTTTCTACTCACAAAGTTGTGTCGCGGGCACGCCTTGTAAAGGATCTATTCTCGCCGCAGTGCTAGTGGTGAATCTCCCCCGTTCGTTTGTCTTAAAACCGTCCTCCGTTATCCCTATACCAGGGAGGCCGGTAAAAACCAAAAAACAAGTAGGATCATATCTTTCACAGGCAATTCTAGTATAGTCAGCGCCACGTTGGTAGTCATGCGCAAAGGTAAACGGATGGCTGCGGCGAAGATGGTTATGGGCGTTTAGTAACCAATTTTCTAGCTTCCGATGCGTGTGTACTAAGCGAGCGCAAAAAAACATGGCGCTGGTTGTGGGGTCCTTAACGACAGCAGAGACTGGGGCAGGGGAAGTCTAGAGCGTCAAACACATGAAGACATGATCTCCGTCTACCGTGACACACCCGGCACCGCGTGGTTACGCGAGGGCATGCCGAAAAGAAGCCGCGTGGACGGTCGCTAGCTGTGATGGTCCTGCATCACCTGTTACGGCCGCGTCAACGAGGATGATAATCCTTGAAAAGACCGATCAAACGAAATCTGTTAGGACAACGACAGGAACGGGGGGGAAAGAAAAAAGAGAAAAAAGCACATGACGACAGGAGGTAACATGTTCCGACGATGAGATGGCAGGCTGCCGTGGGAACAAGTAACAGGGAAGGGATAGGAACTGCCGGTGATGAACGGCTAACCTCACAAGAGAGCACACTACGGGCGAAGAAGTTCACGCAGACGATCGTATAGCGCGCATCCTAATCACGAGGGAATACACTGCGGACCCACCTGGCAAACGAGGGAGGCGCTCTTCACGCCGGGCATCCCACCTGGAATGCTGGGAGAGGGCACAGAGACTATAACCGAAATAACCTAAAGAATAGATTTTATGGTCCGATCACATCTAACCCTCGCTAAGGCAAAAGTGCAGTCAACTATGGCGGCCACGCTACCCCTGTGCACTCTAGCCCATGGTAGTGTTAAGACCTCCTGCACAGGAGCCAGGAAGCTGAGAGACGGAAAAGAACCTCTGCGGGTGGAAGAGAGCGAAGAGTGCAGGACCGGTGCGTCATGACCAGGCATACCTTGGATACAATCATCACAGAGGTGGGGACACCTTTCCCAGTCTCTGAATCAGTGATGTTATCGTGAGTAGCAGACCCCTCACATTGCGGAAGCACCTCCGTTACTATCTGTAGGTACATAGCGATCCCAACTTGAAATCAAACAAAACTGGCTGCCCGTGTGTGCCGCATAATAAGCAGTGTTTAGTATGTGAATAGGTACAAGTCTGCTGAGCAAAATCCGATCACCTATAGATAAGCGACAAATAAAATGTGCCTTGCCTTTAAAGGGTATTGTTTAGAGTGTTCTTTTTAGTTTTACTAACAATGTCAAAGGACATTATACCCAAAACGAACAGGGTTAATCAATAACAAAGTGCTATTGTGTGAGAACACCGGGGTTGCTAGCGTAGTTGCGCCACCCCACGAATCAAATGTTCGGAACACTAGCTGAATTGTGTGGGGTAAAGTAGGCACCCATTTTAACAATATAAGAACTGTTACTGGATAACCCTGTAAGTGCTGTGCCGGGGGCACGGTGCCCCTCTCGTGCACCTTAATCGCACCCAGGATGAGGAGGTGACTTAACTGCTGGGTGGTTCCCTCTACTTTTATGTTCAAGGTTGATGAGCGCGGGGTCACTGCTGCTCAATCTATCCCGTGCGTGCTGTTCCGGCGGGGCGGTGCCTACCACCCAGTCTGGGACGTGTTCTCGCTCAAAACGGATGGCCATCTGATGTTGAACACCCTGTTGCCTTGATCAATATATGTCCTGTCAACATTACGGTTAATCACAGACAGTTTCCTCGACTCAGTTGGTTCGCGAAGGACAATAGGGCTACAGCCACAAGAGGTGTATTCCACGGTATGCCATAAGGGTGGGTGCAAACAGAAACGGGGCCACCAACTAGCTCAAATTGGACGCATGCACAAGTCCAATTACAAGAAAAAAATCAAAGTGTTCTGTAATTTGAACAGCCTAATCAACTTGGAAACACCCCCCACAAACTATATATTTTTGGAAGCTACACACCTTCAGCTACGTGGTAGTATCATGCTTTCGTATATACATGAAGAATTCCAGGCGCTGTTATCCATAGAACTCCGTGCTTTTAGGAGATTTTGTGAAAAAATAAAATAGGAGGACTCAATGGTTGAAATCCTACCTAAACCCACTCGGCAAGTAAAAAACAAAAAAAAAACACTTCTAACGGCAATCTCCCACATGTCCTGAATCAAACGGTATGCCATAAGGGTGGGTGCAAACAGAGACGGGGCCACCAACTAGCTCAAATGGGATCGCATGCGCAATTGCAATTACAAGAAAAAATTAAAAAACGCCACAACCCACCCCCCACCCCTATCCCCACTCCCCCTTTTAGTGGAAAACCAGTTAGTACGGAGAGTCACACAAGTTTTTGCACACTTTACTGATCCTAAAAAATCAATACAGTCTTTTTTTGGTACCTCTGCAAAATTTCCTACTAAAATAGGCTTAGTTTCCCTTGAAATCCAACAAATAAATGATCCGCGTTTACTTTACCGATATCACCGGGGACATTGGGAAGCTTGGAGAAGACAACGTTTTTTGCTAATTTATAGTTTTAGGGTAAAAAAAAAAAAAAGGTGTGTGTATCACTTTAAGATTTTTTTTGTGTGCATTTCCCCTTTTTTTTGGGGATCATTCCCAAAGATGATCATCAAATCATCTTAGGGAATGATACCGAACTTGGAATACGGGCATAAATGCCTGTTTTCCAATTCGAAATCCGATCGGAAAAATCACTTCCCGGAAATCATTTTCCAGGAAGTGATTTTTCATTCATTGGCAAAGATCAATAATTTGGTGATCAGAAGTGATCACCAAATTTTGATCTCTGTCCCCATTTTTTTTCTAAGTCTTCGCTAAGTAGCAAAGACTTAGAAAAAATCCTATTTGTGAATGGAACTTTGAGTTCCATTCACAAAATGTATAGTAAAGCATGACAGCTTGTGCTATACAGGTACTGCAGCATGATCTAAATAGAGATCATGCTGCAGTACCTCCACTAGACCACCAGGGGCAGCATCTTACCTCTCTTAGGGAAGACCCCGGTGAAGCAGGAAGCTGAGTGATGTCACCGGGGTCTCCCTTTCCGGAAAGAAGACTGCTCTCCTCTGCTTCTCCACGTGGGACCGGCTGCCGGGCTGCAGGTACAGATATCTCCCGATTTGGACGAAACCGAGGGGGGATCGAGGGGGCTAGGGGGGCAGTTGAATGCTGCCCCCCGATCGCCCCTAGCAGGGGGAAAGAACATTTTTGGAGGGGGGAAGCCACAGATCATATATTCACGATCTGTGGCAGTTGGAGTATTCACTGCACAGATCATGAATATACGATCTGTGGCAGGGAAAGGGTTAAAGGAATAGTTCACTTTTCCGGTGAACTATTCCTTTAAAGGGTATCTTTACTCTAAAATTAGAAAAATCGAATTTCAAAAAGCATAGCTTTAGATACAGCAAGATCCCACTGATCCAAAACTTTTTGCAGATTTTAAATCTGAACTGCAGATTCTGAGAAATCATCATTTGAAAACACAGCAGTTACAGGGAAAGACCTGTCACTCCAGAAGCAGAAATTATATGTGACCCCCTGCCTCACCACTTTGCCTGTCTGTCTGCCAGCACACTTTCTGCAACATTTAAGAGAATCAGCAGGGAAAATAAAAGAGGAGGAGCTGTGTAAGCAGAGCAGTGTCCATAGTGAGGCTGTGCAGAACTTACAAGTGTCGCAGACACTACAAGAATGCAGTGAGTAAGGGAGGGTGGAGGGAATTAGGAGTACTCACTAAACATTAATAATTTAATGACAAAAATATGTACCACCATTTTACTTCTCTCAAATTGTAGTTTAAGAAAATGTAAAGTTGTTACAGTGAGTAAAGTGACCATTTAAAGGTATCCTGTCCAACAAAAGTATACTAAAAGTTTATAACAACGACTCTTAGAAAGAACAGGCACTTGTTAGTAGACTCCTAAATAAGGGATGAGGTTGAATAAAGACATACGTCCAGCCAGTCCAATCAACTCAGTAATACTCACATTTCCTGCCTGTTGTTTCAGTGGAAGGCAAAAAAACCCCACCAGAATTAAGAAGGGGAAAAAACTCCTTCCTGGCCAAGTGGCAATCGGAATTATCCCTGGATCAACTCTACTTTATGTATCAATACTAGTAACCTGCAAAATTCCTTGTTTTCAGAAACTCATCCAGCTTCCTTTTGAAACTATCCAATGAACCTGCCATTGCAACGTCCAATGGAAAACAGTTCCATAGTTTTACCGTTTTCACAGTGAAAAACCCTTTTCCGAACTTGAAAACGAAACTTCTTTTCTTCAAGTTTTAAGGGATGTCCGGGTGTCCTCTGACATGTTCTTTTGGTGAACAAGGCCCCAGATAGTGTATTGTATGGCCTGTTAACGTATTTATACACAGTAATCATATCCCCACGCAAGCGCCTTTTCTCTAGTGCATTTAATTGTAAATCTGTCTTCATATTCAAGCTCCCCCATTCCCTTATTTTAGTTGCCCTTTTCTGTACCCTCATTTCCAAATGTCCTTTCTCTACACAGGATTCCAAAAGTGCACTGAATATTCCAAATGAGGCCTTACCAATGATTTGTAAAGAGGGAGAATAACATTTTCCTCCCTTGAATCCATACATCTCATTATACAAGACAATATCTTGCTGGCTCTAGCTGCTGCTGCATGGCACTGCTTGCTACCTTTAAGTTTGTTATCCACCAAAACCCCAATATCCTTTTCTAACAGGGATTCACTCAACACAGCCATTTATAGAATAAGTAGCACAAGGATTTTTAAGTCCAAAATGCATCACTTTACATTTCAGTCACAAGTGGCAGATGAGATTCAATGTTGATAATCTATCTAGATCCCCCTGCAACGGTTGCACATCCTCTCAAGGTTTTAATAATCGACAAATCGTCATCAGGAAACACAGAAACCTTGCTGACAATACCCACTTCCAAATCATTAACAGATTAAATAGAAGTGTCCCCAGCACAGTACCCTATGGCACCCTACTTAGCACTTTAGTCCATTAATGAAGCCCCATTAACAACTACCCTCTGCATCCTATCCATCAACTTTCTATCCATGTACAAATCGCAATTTGCACAATTTCAGTGGTGGAGAAATAACTTGTAATAGGTTGACCAAGTTTGTGTGCTTAGCACATCTTATGTTTTTTGGGGATAGTGGTGGATAGACAGTTTTTTTTTACAAATCTTTTGCTGCTTTTAGATCATGGCTGAAAAACAGACACTTTACATTTGCAGGCATTATCGACCCAATTACCCGCAGATTGAAATAATTTGATGATCTGCAAAAATAGTTCACTATTCCCCCGCCCTTCTCATATACATATATGTAGATATATTACTACCCAAAATCACTAAAACAGGAATATTCCCTTATAAAACATCCTTGGAACATATAACTTCCCTCTACAAAAAGGTCTAGTCTCCGCCTATATGATGCACTGATAGTGATAGCGACTAACCAATTCACTAAACACTCTTGTACAACTTAAAGGGAGAAAGAACTAGGGATAGAAATCCCAATGGAACATTAGCAAACAATATGGGAAATCTCTCGCCTCTATATATAAAAAAATATGACTAAAATGCATCCTATTGCGCCTCCTCTAGTCCTGCCCTTTGATAAATACATTTTCGTAAACTGTCCAAAAATATACAAGTAAGATGAGATATTTGCCATGAATTAGAATTTAAAACCAATGTATGCTTTATTAGGTTTACCCATAGAAGAGTTATCTAAGGAAATTCATTAGGGAAACAAATACCCACTGCAGCACACTGCTTAATTCCTCTCTACTGGAAAAATACATCCATACCTTCTGAAACTGAGTTACGTACTAGAGTTTATCATACTCAAACATGGAATATTTAATGTAAAAAAATAATGCCAGGCTGAATACATTTGAATTTGCATGGAAACCACTGTAAGTCACAATGAGAAGGAAAACCCACAAAACAAGACTGGCATTACTGAAATCAATGCCAAGTTAAGGTTTTGGGGGGGTTATCTACATTATATCAGTTTTTGGAAAGAGGGGTGGACAGTCCCTTTAAGTCAACCCTCAAGATGATATGGACTTTGTTTAGAACAAACTGATTCAACAGCACATAAAATCACTTTTTGTCTCTAATTCCTGGCAAACAATATGCCTACATGTTATTGTACTGGGTAGGAAATTCACCATTCGGCTTTAAATGTTATGTGTATACTTACCTGTTTAAACAAATAAAAATCTACAAACTAAAAATAGTAATAAGCAGATCGTACAATATCCGAATCGTACGAACACGATTTTTGCGTGGATGGCCACCATAAATCATATGTGAGCATGCATCTCCCCTTGGGAAGAGGGATGGAGCAGACGGTCAGGTGATGAAACCTTACAAGCTGCCAGCAACTCGTGTGAAAATAGCTTTACATTTGCACTTATTAAGCAGGGAATCTACCAGTAATGGCTAGGCCGCATTAAAAAGCGCACACTAGTGTTGGGCAATTGGTGTGGACATACTAGGAGTGCTGCAATCCGCTAATCATAGAGCATGCAATCAGCAGTTTTTAAACAACAGCATGCGCAACGTTGTGTAATCGTAGCGGGCAGCAAGGCACACTGGAAACGTGTTAGCATTTGTGTTTCTGGTCCGCTAGGACACATGTGGCCTCGGACTAAGAATGGGTATTACAACGAATGAGAACTTACCTCTGCATTCTGCTGCTTGTTGTATAGATCTCTTTAAATTGGATTAAACTTTCTATATAGAGATGACCAGATGATATGTCTGCTGCATTATCACTGGCAGAGACAAATTGTCCTTATATGAAGGTTTATATTTTGCTCTGGGTGCCTTCAGATGGAAAAATGTACACCATAAAATAGTTCAATACTGTTCTAAAGTAATGGCAGAAACAACAGGGGTCATTTATTTATGAAAAGGGGAAAAAAATAATTACAAACGAAAACATATTTTACAAGGAGACAAATCTGAAGAACAACTGCACAGCCTCCACAATATATAATCCATTATCATCCCCATTTCAGATAAGGACTGCAGTCCACATTCTCCTTCAGCAGCCTCCTCTAAGTGCAAGGACCAAGTGTAGCACCGATCCACCTTGTATTTTATAGTCAGCAGCTGTTTTTTCATCATTCCTAGAGGGAATAATTTTATAGTTAAAAATAAGGTGTACTGGACAAAACTTCAAAAGATATACAGATAATTAGAGAATTGTGATAATGATTTGCTCTTTGTTTTAATACAAAAATATCATAAATTACACTTGTATTCACTTAAAGGTGAACTACAGTGATGGAATCATCTTTAGGTTTAAAGGCAATAAACTCTTATAGGTTTACTGACCTATAGATTCATGAGTAGTTTCCTAGTGACAAATCCATCTGAAAATTTTTAACTTAAAGGACATCTACACTGAAAAACAGGTTATTTTAAATTGACCATAACTAGAAACTATAATTCTTCCGAACCACCACTGTAGTGTTTTTTTGTTGATGTGCCCCCTATTTCTTTAGGATATCCAATCTTAAACTTCTTATATTTCAGCTGTCAATCAAGTTCTTTGCTCTCAAAAACTATTCTTCTGTGAGTAGTTTTACTGTAGCTGGAATGGTGACAGAGTTTTGGCAATTGGGATGCTGTATGCTCTGTGCAGGCTTGACAGTTGGTTTGTGGGGAAAAAGTCAGGTCAGATGGAAGTTGTTAAAAAGGGAGGGGGATACTGCTTCTAAACAAAATGTGTGCTGGATTGAAGGCATGCAGCAACACACACAAATCAGAGGAAGTGCTACTTACATGTATTCAATTATAGATTAAAGGGCATGTCCATCCCCAAAACTATAATCCCCCCCCCCACTAATGGCCCCACCATGTAGTGTAATAAAATCCATACCTCACATCCCAGCTCCATATGGTTCTCCTGTAGTCCCCCCCCCAAAGTCCCAAAAACTGCCCACCAGGAGGATAGCAGAGTCCATATAGGACTCTGCCTCCTGTCTCGGCCTCCGGGAGAAGTTTGGCATGCGCACTGCAGCCCTTTTCCCCCTCCCTCTCCCTCCCGTTTTGCGATCCCTCCCCCTAGCATAACCCCTGGCCATATATTAGGGTTCCTTTCCCCAGCCCTTACCGCTAAAAAACATTTTTAAGAAAGTCCCCCGAACTCTACTTACCTTCCCTCTCTCCCCCGGCGTTCTGAGCAGCCGGCTGCCGCATCCTTGATTGGCTGCCTCTGAGCCAATCACGGACGCAGCTGCCGGTCCTGCCCCCTGCTTGCAATGTCTTGCAAGCAGAAGGCCAGGCAGTGTGTCGGAGGAGAGAGGGAAGGTAAGTAAAGATCGGGGCACTTTCTTAAAATTATTTTATAGCGGTTGGAGCTGGGGGAAGGCATACTATTATATGTATAAATTATATGTATAAATTTTTTATAAGGGTGGACATGCCCTGGCAAAGTCATTTTTTCAGTATAGCGTCCCTTTAAAAAGTTGGGGTCCTCCATTTTTTAGCTATAGACTTGCTCTGTAGCTGTGAATTTCCCATATTGCTTAGTTCCTTAAGGACCATGAAACACTTTTAATACTTTATCCACATTTGCAACTTTTCTAATGCATGTTACAGACTGTATTGCAAGGTTTTTTAGTTGGCTAATTAAAGGGGAAGTTCAAGGCAAATATTTGCTTTTAAGAAAAGAAAAGAGCAGTATTTTTCCATCTTAATGACCTTAACCTGCCCATTCAACAGTTTGTCAGTGTTTTGGAGACACAGCACAACATGTTTCAGACCAGTGAGGTCTTTCCTCAGGTGCAAATGTTTCAGACCACACTGGTCTGAAACATGTCATGCTGTGTCTCCAAAAAATAAATCACTGTTAGCACTGCTGTCTGGCTCTTGTGTGGAATTTTCTTGGATCTATGAAGTATATAGGGACTGGTGACCCCTTAGCACAATTGAGCCTACTAAAGTAACTCAAGTACCTGCTGCCTTGGTAATCGTGTTTGTTTGCTGTGATGATTGAACACCAATCAGCATTCCTTACTGAAAAATGTAAGTGATATAAAAACTGCATGATCACAATATCATTGAGGAGCTACAGCACATACAGTTTTCATTTGCCAGGTTATTAAAGATATTTCTGAAGCCAGAAGGAAGACTGGCAGAATCATTTTTCTTTGGTCTGGTCCTTCTCCTATATCCCTGTCCCAAGTACTTTTCATTTTAACTGTTTTTAAGAAAAACTTTACACATGATAGTTTTCCTTTAACATCCCCCTTAAAAAACATTAAAGAGAAACTAATTACAGGGCTACAGACATTTCAATATATGTACATTATAGGTGGGGCTGCAGCCCAAACGGGAGACTACAGTACCACACGATGAATGAGGTAGAACTTAATGGTTATAGACATTTCAGCACATTTTAAAAGTTTTTGGAGGGTATGTTTTAACCTGAGACACAGAAGTGCCTCAGACATTAAAGTTTCCCAGAATAGGGCTGTTTTGCTGAGCTTACCTATTAGAAAAAAAAAAAAAACATCCATAACTATATTTTATAAATATACAGTTAAAACAGGATTTAGCAAACTTGTGCTAAATCCATATGAACGGTTTTACTGCATATAAAAAGTTTGTTACTATTTCTAATCTAATGCAGGTGTAGTATTACTTAGTTCTGATACGCAAGTACCAATGTAATATGATTTTTCTACTTATCCTCCCAGTGGGTACAGGGAGAGGAGCAAAGATGGCAGCCCCCCATAGAATACAACTGTCCTTGGGCTGATATCAACTCTGAGCAGGTGCAAAGCACTATGCACTTTGTTTTAGTTACCTCCCTTTAACTCAAAAGCGAAGTTTGTAGAAAGTGAAGTAATTCTACATATGTACTAACAAGTACCTTGAGGGATATAGCATTATTTTTACTCACATTTGTTTCCCGCTGTAAATTAGTCTCTGCTGCTGTGGTGGAATCCCCTCTTTTTCTTCAACTCTCTCCTTTATCCTCTCCACCTGGAAAAACAAAAAAACAAGTAGGGATCATATCTTTCAGTCAATTTATATAGCGCCACGTGTATCTGCAATGCTGCAAATATAAGTTGTACCAATTTTAGCTTCCATTTTGTAAAACGCGCTCTGGCTTGTTGGCCTTAACACGCAAACAATGTCATCAGGAACATTTATCTAACTACACCAAGGGTCTCAAATGCTTCGTAAGTAGCACTTTATGCCTTCCTTTCGCTGTTTAGTTTGACAAATCTTAAAGGAATAATTCACTGAAAAAGTGAACTATTCCTTTAATGCATTGATTGAAGAACGGGAGGTAAAGGAGCTATGCCTTACCTTCCGTTCTTCAATCAATTTCACAGGAGCAGTGGCGTAACTAGGAATCACTGGACCCCCCTGCAAAACTATGATGGGGCTCTATCAGCGCTTCATCCACAGTGGATTTCTGGGAGGAGACTATATCCATCTATCTATAGGAAAAATAAGAATATGGGGCCCCCTTGCTCCCCTGGTAGGTAAGCCTCTGCACAGGAGCCAGGAAGGAAGAGAGGAAAATACCTCCCATTCTTCAATGAAGGCTTCCTTTAACAACACAATGATGCCCTTTCATAAATAGTAGTCATGAGTACAACTTGAAGAAAGTCCCTTATATAGGTACTAGCACCAATTGAATCACACCAAAACTGTCTGACATTGCCATAAAATGCATTTATTATGTGAATATTAAACTGCTTACATCAAAAAATCCAATCAATATATAATAACACAAATAAAAAATGTCCTTGCCTTTAAAGGGGATTTTTTATAGTTCTTTTAGTTTTACTAGACAATTAAAAGGACAATTATACACAAACTAACAGGGTTATTCAATAACAAATCTTATTGTTAAAAATGGTGCTAATTTTCCCCCAACAAATCAAATGTTAAACAATATCTGATTGGTTGGGGTAAAATTAGCACCATTTTTAACAATAAGAACTTTTACTGAATAACCCTGTAAGTCTCCCCTCTCACCTTATAGCACCCAGGATGAGGACTTAAACTGCTAGGTCCTCACTTTATGTTCAATAATGAGCCATCAAGTTCGCTCATCTATCACTCCCCCTACCACAGTCTGGGACTGTTCTCGGACTGGCCATTGTGGACACATGTTCCTTGAATAAATTGCCTTCCCATTGACTTAATCACAGAACAGGTCCTCACTCAGTTTGGTTGCATACAATTGTCCTTTAAGGGCTAGGCCACACAAGGGTATTTCCCCCGCACTTCAGAGTCTTTACCTTGTCTGTTGGCTCAATGTCAATTTCTATCTCCTTTCCAGTCAGCGTCTATAACAAAGAATACAGATGGTTACATGTATTTCATATTCAATCTCAACACAGTTTTACCTTTCTGCAAAGTAAATTGTTTATTTTGTACATTTGATTGTTTCAGGAAAAAAAAAACTTCTGTTAATGTGTGAGGACATTCTTGGAACCCTTTAAATTCTTGACAAATTGGTCATATTAATAACTATAAACAAGAAAGGGTATGCACACGACAAGCCAAAGCAAACATGGAGGTAATAAAAACGTCCTTTATTATGAAATCCTTGGACACAACACCCCCGAAGGGTTACCTGATGCATTTTGCGCATCTGGGCCACTGAATGATAGGCAAGTTCGCTAAAGGAAAGGCATATGCGGCGTTCTATTTATACACAGCATTGTTTAAGATCTCTAGGAGTTCTTGTGCCTAGTATAAAAATTCATTTGGCCTCAGGTTAACAGTGATGATTCTAAATCACCTCCTCTCCTACCATCAGTTGAAGGCACAATATGTTGAATGCCTTGTACAATGAGGCAGGATAGATTATTGTGGTAATTATGGTTACAGAAAGAAAAATGCCTGGCCAGAGGACTCCTAGAGTTATTCATTTTAATAATCCCTAACTTGTTCCCTGGATTTCAACGGACGTGTAGTACAAATTGGTCATATTAGAACAGAAATATGTTGATTACAAATGACATTGTCCACATTAGAGCCAGGCCAGCACTTCCCACTATGCAGTTCTTCCACAGTACTTCTCTCAACTGGAATAGGAGAGCTTAGCAAAGCACTTCTACATCAAACTACTTAAAAGGCTAGGCTCTAGAAATTTGTATACTTCTTCTACAGTAAACTTAATAAGATGCAACCCCCTAGATTATGGAAAATTCCCCTTATTGTAATTCCATCTAGTTTTCCCCCTTCTACAGTCTGTTAGAAATACTGCTGCCAGGTAAATTTACTTTTAAAATTATCGACTATACTTTATTGACTGTAATTTCAACAGTTGCAAACCATCATCCATTTCCCCCATAATTAATTTATTTATGGCCAAACTACTACAGAGACAATTAATTAATTAAGAAATTAAACCATTAAAAATTAGGAAAAGTGGAAAAATATTAGTGATCATTAAAAAATATACTGACTATTAGCACTCTGTAATACAAAATTCCTTTATTAAACGAAAATTAAAGGCTGATTTTAACGAACAGATTTTTAACAGATTGTAAAAGTACTAACCTTCCCGAGGTTTCACACTAATTCCCACCTCTCTCCACTCCTAGATTTTAAAGGGACACTAAACTAAAAAAAAAAAAAAAAAGACTTGCCTTTATCATTTTCAATATTTTTAGTGCTGTAAGGAATTTGATCCCTTTTTGCTCTCAGTGCTCACTGTCACTAGATCTCCTCATGTCCTGTCCCGACTAGCTGTGCCGTCCACTTCTTTAAGTGAATAGTTCACTACCCAAGTGAACTATTCCTTTAATGCACTGATGGAAGACCGGGAGGATAAGGAGCTATGCCTTACCCTCTGTTCTTCGCAATGCAGTGGAGCCAGGAACAAGCGAGAAAATTGAAATTCCCCACTTACGGGGTTCTGTTTAACTATAGTGCACATTATCGTGCACGTGCGCTAAGCTGTACAGAACCGGAAGTGGTTGGGACCTGTCAGTGCTGCTGCGGAGGATCGCTTAACAGGTAAGTTTGCTCTAAGACACAAGAAACGACATCAACAGGTGACTTTTAGGGGGAGGGTCTAACAGGCTTTTTTAAAACCGGCGGGTGGTGGTAAAGAAGTACACTGAGGAAGTTCCATGCACACGGGTAGGAACGAAACGTGTTCGTTGGCTGAACGCCCCCCCTTGCTTGCCTACCTGTCCTCTTCTAGATGTTATAAAGTATGCTTTGTATTTTCTGACTCCAGTTGACTCATTTGTATACTCTTATGCATTTTATCACACTCCTGTGACAGTATATTTGAACTTATGTATGGGAGGCAGGGAATGGCTTGTTTTTAGATTTTAATATACATGTCCCCACTTTGATCTTTCTAATAAAGGACGGTTTTTGATACTATTAAGTCAGAGTTGCAGCCTGTCTTTTTCTTTCTATGTTATATTTTAGTTCTGTTACAGACTTGCACCTGCACTACACTTAGTAGTTACTACCTTCAGTGCCCTGATCAACCTCTTTTTCTAGATCTCTCATGTAAGTTGAAATAATGATGACCGCCCACATCCAATCAGTGAAAAGGGATCAGGGTGGCTAGGCCCCCCAAAACGTTATTTGGTTGTTTCACCTTTAATAAATGGGTTAAGGACCCTTTCACTAATTGGATGTGTGCGGTCATCATTATCTCAACTTAACTTCATAAGGACGTGGGCAGAACGTTAGGTGACCAGACACACCAGGAAATCAACTAGAGGCACATGCTAGTGCCCAGGGTGTGCAGCTCCTTTTCTATATATATAGATCTCCTCATGTCCTGTCCCGACTAGCTGTGCGTCCACTTTAAAGGAATAGTTCACTACCCAAGTGAACTATTCCTTTAATGACTGATGGAAGACCGGGAGGATAAGGAGCTATGCCTTACCTCCTTTTCTTCGATCAATGCAAGTGGAGCCAGGAACAAGCAGAAATTGAAATTCCCGACCGCTTACGGGGTTCTGTTTAAACTATAGTGCACATTATCGTGCACGTGCGCTATAGCGTACAGAACCCGGAAGTGGTTGGGACCTGTCAGTGCTGCTGCGGGGAGGATCGCTTAACAGGTAAGTTTGCTCTAGACACAAGCAAAATTGTGCAAGGGGCACACTTAAAGTGTAGTGAATATTTATTAAATCACATTATCTACAACGTTAGGGATCACCGTGGTCCTTTCATCATACCTGATGAAAGGGACAAGGTGATCCCTGAAACGTTGTAGATAGATGTGATTTAATAAATATTCACTTACACTTTAAGTGTGCCCCTTGCATCAATTTTGCTTGTGCTATAGCGAAGGGTCATTGGTAGAGGACCTGGCAAGGGAGCACCTTATGAAACATTGAAAATAGCCACAAAAGGAGTGCCTAGGCCCAAAAACCAAGTTTGCTCTAAGTCGTTCCTGGGCCAATTGCATTGTCTTCAATCAATGCAAAACTTAAAACTCCCAGAACTAAAAAACAATGGATTGGAAGGTCAGAGAAGAAAAAAAAGCAGATTAAGATGTGGTGGTAATTAATCCTAATACTGTGTGATTAGTTAAAATCTTTAATTTGCCATGTGCAGGACTATACTAATTAATCGCAGAGGAACCTGTTACATGGGAATGATGCCATTCAACTGCTGGCTATCACAGTCATGTTACAAGGCCGAACAGAAGTATCAGAAACTGCAAGGGGGAATAAGACGAAGAGCTGCAGAGAGAGGTGGGAGTCAATGTGAGACCTCAGGAAAGTAAGTTATTTTGCAGTCTGCAAAGGAAAAATGTCCTTCAGTTCTTTTAAAAATATATAAAATAGGCTCAACATCTTAAGAGAATTTAAAGGAATATTCTCTCAGTAAGTAAACTTTGTTTTTGCATAAAATGAAGAATGGGAGTTAAAGGAGCGACCACTTACTCCATTCTTCAATTAATGTAACATCCTCTGACAGATCCTATTAAACTATATTGCGCAGTTTGAGTGACTAATTTGATCTATTGTGTGGGTTACTCTGCCAACCCCAAACCTGCAGTAAGAGATCAGTGCTGTTTAGTCCTGATATCAATCCAGGCTATGGATAGAGTGGTGCACAGGGGTGCCCCTACCATGAAGCAAAGTGGTACATTGAAAGGCGGCAGTTAAAAAAATTATCCTTCTTGCAATACCGCATTTAAGCAACAGTCCACCAATCAGTGGTAAGTCAGCCCTCCAGTCAGTGTTTAGTAGCCCCTCAGTTTACCAGTAGTATAGTCAGCCCACCTCCACAAGCCACACACTATGTTCCCTGACCCCCCCCTGCTGCCGGTAGGCAGCATTTAAAAGTCGTTTCAGGTGTTAAAACCCCTAGGAACACCCCTGGTGGTGCAATAACTGTTCTTAGTTGGGAAGGGGTTTTATACCCCTGTGCTCTATGGATTGGTTTGTGTGATTAATTAAATAATGGGAAGTCGGACAAATACTTACACTTAAATTTTGGGACTGTGAAGGTCTTTAAGGCCTTCATGTGAGGCCTCCCATTAAAACTAAACACCTAGATCAGGGATGTCCAACCTGTGCCCTTCACACTTCATTTTGCAACCAAGGATTGCTACTACTAGTGTTTTTAAACAATAGTTTTACAAAAGTTAGATATCCCTGGCCTATATAATGAGCATGATGCAAGGTGGTCAGTATCAATTCGAAATAAAGTTTAAAGGGGATCTCAAACCTTAAAAGTATTAGAAAAAATGTATTATAATTGTAAAAATAGTGCACATTAAATTTTCCCATCGCCTAATTTAAAAATAAATAAAATAAACAAGCCCGACTTGGTGTTACATGCTTTTGCACCAAGAAGGAACACGTTTCCATGACTCCACAACAACAAACATAAATGCTTACCCATCACTGCTCACATCAGAGTAAATGGACATGCTCCTGGACAGATGACTGAACCACAGCAACAGAAGGATAGGAAGGCACAAGGGAACAAGTGGCAGCATTGGCAGCAAAGGCTCTGGATTTTTGTGCTTAGACAAGCAATGTGGCCTTACATGGAGGGGGGTAACCATAAAAGGTAAATCACAGTCGAGTTTTTGGAGAATCGTGGATTAAAGGCCTAAACAATTTACATAACATTCTATTGGTTTCCGGCTAATGATCCCATTGTCCAGTCACTAGGAATTGACCTGCACACCAGTAGATTGTACCTCTGCACCTCTATTGGTTCAAGCAATGAAATCCATTCCCATCCCCTGGACTCTCACGGTTACAATGGACCCTCTCCGTCTCTTTCTCCTTTCCATTGCACTTACCTTTACTTTAATAACATGCTGCAGATGACAATTATCTCTTTCTGCCGCAGTTACTTTGCTCCACCTTAGGTTTAATAGGAAATTCCGGTACCGGGGCGGAAGCAGGAAGTTACACATAGACACTGTCATTTCCCTTCGAAGTACGTAAGAACAAATTTCTTGCTGGTATCTTATTCTTTATTTCTACATTCCGCCTATTCTCTACATTCCGTATAGGGACGTGTATGTCAAGTGCTCGTTCATTTCCATTCAGAACCCTCGTCTGTCCTGCACTTCCTGTACATATCTGGGTTGCCAGTCATCTGATCTGATAGGGACACCATGTAATTAGCAGGGCTCGGGTTGCTATGACAGGGAATCCCAACTCAGCATGCTCTAGTGTTTAATAGGTGATCTGATCTGGTAACCCTTCTCTTTTTATTTCTGAAATGGGTTTTACTGATCACCTGGCTTAGATGGATATTTAGTAGTGATAGTTTGTTTACGAACTGGATTGGAACTGTTTTATCTGCTACTTGTATTTAGATCATTTCCACTAATCTGGCTACAGATTCATGCAGATCGGTCTGGTCACTGACAGTTGACAAGCCATAGTTAGATGGACCTGCGAGGGAATCTATGGTAAGTATTACAAGGTGTTAGAGGGTGTGCAGAGGGGTGAGGATTTAGCAGTTCAGGTCTCATCCTGGGTACTTTTTAGGAGGAGGGATGGGTTTTTTTAACGCCTAATTCCCTTTCTTTTGCTGAATTATGCTCGCCTTCCCAGCCTTTTGGCGACAAGTCCAATGAGAAGACGCGCTCTGCAAGGAGGTCTTTTTTTATTGGCACAGGGTTTCCAGATTCTGGCTGCTTTGATGCGGGGGGGCGAGAGGGTACAGATCAGGGCCAGAGAAAAGTGGTGTGTAAGAGCCTAAGTCGGGGGGGGTTTCCGGGGAAGAGAGTGGGTGTTCTGAAAGGGGTCCTGCTGCGGAGGATCGCTTAACAGGTAAGTTTGCTCTAAGACACAAGAAACGACATCAACAGGTGACTTTTAGGGAGGGGTCTAACAGGCTTTTTAAACCGGCGGGTGGTGGTAAAGAAGTACACTGAGGAAGTTCCATGCACACGGCGTAGGAACGAAACGTGTTCGTTGGCTGAACGCCCCCCCTTGCTTTGCCTACCTGTCCTCTTCTAGACTGTTATAAGTATGCTTATGTATTTTCTGACTCCAGTTGACTCATTTGTATACTCTTATGCATTCTTATCACACTCCTGTGACAGTTATATTTGAACTTATGTATGGGAGGCAGGGAATGGCTTGTTTTTAGATGTTTTTAATATACATGTCCCCACTTTGATCTTTCTAATAAAGGACGGTTTTTGATACTACTTTAAGTCAGAGTTGCAGCCTGTCTTTTTCTTTCTATGTTATATTTTAGTTCTGTTACAGACTTGCACCTGCACTACACTTAGTAGTTACTACCTTTCAGTGCCCTGATCAACCTCTCTTTTTCTAGATCTCCTCATGTAAGTTGAAATAATGATGACCGCCCACATCCAATCAGTGAAAAGGGATCAGGGTGGCTAGGCCCCCCAAAACGTTATTTGGTTGTTTCACCTTTAATAAATGGGTTAAGGACCCTTTTCACTAATTGGATGTGTGCGGTCATCATTATCTCAACTTACCTTACTAAGGACGTGGCAGAACGTTCAGGTGACCAGCACCACCAGGAAATCAACTAGAGGCACATGCTAGTGCCCAGGGTGTGCAGCTTCTCTTCTATATATATTAGATCTCCTCATGTCCTGTCCCGACTAGCTGTGCCGTCCACTTTAACTGCTGCGGAGGATCGCTTAACAGGTAAGTTTGCTCTAAGACACAAGAAACGACATCAACAGGTGACTTTTAGGGAGGGGTCTAACAGGCTTTTTAAACCGGCGGGTGGTGGTAAAGAAGTACACTGAGGAAGTTCCATGCACACGGCGTAGGAACGAAACGTGTTCGTTGGCTGAACGCCCCCCCTTGCTTTGCCTACCTGTCCTCTTCTAGACTGTTATAAGTATGCTTATGTATTTTCTGACTCCAGTTGACTCATTTGTATACTCTTATGCATTCTTATCACACTCCTGTGACAGTTATATTTGAACTTATGTATGGGAGGCAGGGAATGGCTTGTTTTTAGATGTTTTTAATATACATGTCCCCACTTTGATCTTTCTAATAAAGGACGGTTTTTGATACTACTTTAAGTCAGAGTTGCAGCCTGTCTTTTTCTTTCTATGTTATATTTTAGTTCTGTTACAGACTTGCACCTGCACTACACTTAGTAGTTACTACCTTTCAGTGCCCTGATCAACCTCTCTTTTTCTAGATCTCCTCATGTAAGTTGAAATAATGATGACCGCCCACATCCAATCAGTGAAAAGGGATCAGGGTGGCTAGGCCCCCCAAAACGTTATTTGGTTGTTTCACCTTTAATAAATGGGTTAAGGACCCTTTTCACTAATTGGATGTGTGCGGTCATCATTATCTCAACTTACCTTACTAAGGACGTGGCAGAACGTTCAGGTGACCAGCACCACCAGGAAATCAACTAGAGGCACATGCTAGTGCCCAGGGTGTGCAGCTTCTCTTCTATATATATTAGATCTCCTCATGTCCTGTCCCGACTAGCTGTGCCGTCCACTTTAAAGGAATAGTTCACTACCCAAGTGAACTATTCCTTTAATGCACTGATGGAAGACCGGGAGGATAAGGAGCTATGCCTTACCTCCTGTTCTTCGATCAATGCAAGTGGAGCCAGGAACAAGCAGAAAATTGAAATTCCCGACCGCTTACGGGGTTCTGTTTAACTATAGTGCACATTATCGTGCACGTGCGCTATAGCTGTACAGAACCCGGAAGTGGTTGGGACCTGTCAGTGCTGCTGCGGAGGATCGCTTAACAGGTAAGTTTGCTCTAAGACACAAGCAAAATTGATGCAAGGGGCACACTTAAAGTGTAAGTGAATATTTATTAAATCACATTATCTACAACGTTTCAGGGATCACCGTGTCCCTTTCATCATACCTGATGAAAGGGACAAGGTGATCCCTGAAACGTTGTAGATAGATGTGATTTAATAAATATTCACTTACACTTTAAGTGTGCCCCTTGCATCAATTTTGCTTGTGCTATAGCGAAGGGTCATTGGTAGAGGACCTGGCAAGGGAGCACCTTATGAAACATTGAATAATAGCCACAAAAGAGAGTGCCTAGGCCCAAAAACCAAGTTTGCTCTAAGTTCGTTCCTGGGTCCAATTGCATTGTCTTCAATCAATGCAAAACTTAAAACTCCCAGAACTAAAAAACAATGGATTGGAAGGTCAGAGAAGAAAAAAAAGCAGATTTAAGATGGTGGTAATTAATCCTAATTACTGTGTGATTAGTTAAAATCTTTAATTTGCCATGTGCAGGACTATACTAATTAATCGCAGAGGAACCTGTTACATGGGAATGATGCCATTCAACTGCTGGCTATCACAGTCATGTTACAGGCCGAACAGAAGTATCAGAAACTGCAAGGGGGAATAAAGACGAAGAGCTGCAGAGAGAGGTGGGAGTCAATGTGAGACCTCAGGAAAGTAAGTTATTTTGCAGTCTGCAAAGGAAAAATGTCCTTCAGTTCTATGTTAAAAATATATAAAATAGGCTCAACATCTTAAAAGAGAATTTAAAGGAATATTTCTCTCAGTAAGTAAACTTTTGTTTTTGCATAAATTGAAGAATGGGAGTTAAAGGAGCGACCACTTACTTCCCATTCTTCAATTAATGTAACATCCTCTGACAGATCCTATTAAACTATATTGCGCAGTTTGAGTGACTAATTTGATCTATTGTGTGGGCTTACTCTGCCAACCCCAACCCTGCAGTAAGAGATCAGTGCTGTTTATGTCCTGATATCAATCCAGGCTATGGATAGAGTGGTGCACAGGGGTGCCCCTACCATGAAGCAAAGTGGTACATTGAAAAGGCGGCAGTTAAAAAAAATTATCCTTCTTGCAATACCGCATTTAAGCAACAGTCCACCAATCAGTGGTAAGTCAGCCCTCCAGTCAGTGTTTAGTCAGCCCTCCAGTTTACCAGTAAGTATTAGTCAGCCCACCTCCACAAGCCACACCTATGTTCCCTGACCCCCCCCTGCCTGCCGGTAGGCAGCATTTAAAAGTCGTTTCAGGTGTTAAAACCCCTAGGAACACCCCTGGTGGTGCAATAACTGTTCTAGTCATGGGAAGGGGTTTATTATACCCCTGCTGCTCTATGGATTGGTTTGTGTGATTAATTAAATAATGGGAAGTCGGACAAATACTTACACTTAAATTTTTGGGACTGTGAAGGTCTTTAAGGCCTTCATGTGAGGCATCCCATTAAAACTAAACACCTAGATCAGGGATGTCCAACCTGTGCCCTTCACACTTCATTTTGCAACCAAGGATTGCTACTACTAGTAGTTTTTAAACATATAGTTTTACAAAAGTTAGATATCCCTGGCCTATATAATGAGCATGATGCAAGGCTGGTCAGTATTTCAATTCGAATATAAAGTTTAAAGGGGATCTCAAACCTTAAAAGTATTAGAAAAAATGTATTATTAATTAGTAAAAATAGTGCACATTAAATTTTCCCCATCGCCTAATTTAAAAAATAAATAAATAAACAAGCCCGACTTGGTGTTACATGCTTCTTGCACCAAGAAGGAACACGTTTCCATGACTCCACACAACAAACATAAAATGCTTACCCATCACTGCTCACATCAGAGTAAATGGACATGCTCCTGGACAGATGACTGAACCAGCAACAGAAGGATAGGAAGGCAAAGGGAACAAGTGGCAAGCATTGCCAGCAAAGGCTCTGGATTTTTGTGCTTAGACAAGCAATGTGGCCTTACATGAAGGGGGTAACCATAAAAGGTAAATCACAGTCGAGTTTTTGGAGAATCGTGGATTAAAGGCCTAAACAATTTACATTAACATTCTATTGGTTTTCCGGCTAATGATCCCATTGTCCAGTCACTAGGAATTGACCTGCACACCAGTAGATTGTACCTCCCCTGCACCTCTATTGGTTCAAGCAATGAAATCCATTCCCCATCCCCTGGACTCTCACGGTTACAATGGACCCTCTCCGTCTCTTTCTCCCTTTCCATTGCACTTACCTTTACTTTAATCAACATGCTGCAGATGACAATTATCTCTTTCTGCCGCAGTTACTTTTGCTCCACCTTCAGGTTTACTAGGAACTTCCGGTACCGGGGCAGGAAGCAGGAAGTTACACATAGACACTGTCATTTCCCTTCGAAGTACGTAAGAACAAATTTCTTGCTGCGTATCTTATTCTTTATTTCTACATTCCGCCTATTTCTCTACATTCCGTATAGGGACGTGTATGTCAAGTGCTCGTTCATTTCCATTCAGAACCCTCTGTCTGTCCTGCACTTCCTGTCACATACTCTGGGTTGCCAGATCATCTGATCTGATAGGGACACCATGTAATTAGCAGGGCTGCACGGGTTGCTATGACAGGGAATCCCAACTCAGCCATGCTCTATGTGTTTAATAGGTGATCTGATCTGGTAACCCTTCTCCTTTTTATTTCTGAAATGGGTTTTACTGATCACCTGGCTATAGATGGATATTTAGTAGTGATAGTTTGTTTACGAACTGGATTGGAACTGTTTTATTCTTGCTGCACTTGTATTTAGCATCCATTTCCACTAATCTGGCTACAGATTCATGCAGATCGGTCTGGTCACTGACAGTTGACAAGCCATAGTTAGACTGGACCTGCGAGGGAATCTATTGGTAAGTATTACAGGTGTTAGAGGGTGTGCAGAGGGGTGAGGATTTAGCAGTTCAGGTCCTCATCCTGGGTACTTTTTAGGAGGAGGGATGGGTTTTAAACGCCTTAATTCCCTTTCTTTTGCTGAGCTTATCTGCTCTGCATCTCCCAGCCTTTTGGCGACAAGTCCAATGAGAAGACGCGCTCTGCAAGGAGGTCTTTTTTTATTGGCCACAGGGTTTCCAGATTCTGGCTGCTTTGATGCGGGAGGGGGCAGAGCAGGTACAGATCAGGGCAGAGAAGTGGTGTGTAAGAGCCTAGAGTCGGGGGGCTTTCCGGGGAAGAGAGTGGGTGTTCTGAAAGTGGGTCTTGCGGTGCCATTCACAGGCCAGGATTTCAGCCCTGACTGCGGGACTCAGGATTTTGTCCCTGCAGTCATGGCAATACTGTCCAAATTGGGACGTTTGACAACCCTGCTGGCCACACTGCGCATAGAGTGCAAGCTACTTTGGGACCTGTCTTTTGGGACCTCCTGTTCTTCAATTAAACTTAAAAAAGAAAGTCTATTTTATAGTGGAGATACCCTTTTAAGGGAAATATTGCATACATATACTAAATAAAAAGATGCAGCAGGATATCTGTCTGTGGGAAATTTATCATAAACAAAAACACTCAATTCCTACCCTCCGACCTGGGTTGCTAGATGATTTTGTCTAGTGGGGACACACATTATTAATGTAATTAGCAGGGCTGTTCTGATTGCAATGCTATTGCCATCAAACAACATTAATTCTAAGGCCTCGTGCATACTTACAATATGGCCATGTTACATGTGACACGGAGAGCTAGAGACCTTCACACTACAACACTACTACTAGGTAGCAGCAAAAGTAATTGAATGGAATGGAAAATGTCTGCTTCATCTTTGGGGAACAAGCAGAACTTAAAGGAAAAGGAATGCACCTTTGTTTTTTTTCTTTATTATTTAACAGGGAAATCCAATGCGACCATTATAGAGTTGTACTTACAGTTAACCCTTAGAGATTCAAGAGAATAGTAAAAAATAAGTTACTTGTTGGCTTCTTTAGCACTTTTTACATGGTGTGTGTGATTGATGTGCTCCCATCTGTTCCTTCATAACCAGTACAATTAATCTAAATTTCTTTTGTATTTACAGACATGTGTTTACCGCACTTTTTCTTAGTTTTATGTTTGTGGCTTTTGGTTCCTTCTCCAACATTTGCGGATAGCAGATATAAACCAGGGGACCAAGTAATGCTCTATGTAAATAAAGTGGGTCCATATCATAACCCACAAGAGACTTACCATTTCTACCAACTTCCAGTATGTGCTCCACAGCAAATTCGACATAAAAGTTTGACCCTTGGAGAAGTGTTGGATGGAGATCGCATGGCAGAATCTATGTATCGAATCTCATTCCAGAAAAATATGGAAAAAGAAACTCTGTGTGAAATGAAATTATCTGTCAGCCAGGTAAGAAGTTATCTATACTGTAATACTTTTTCATTCACTAACCTTAATATGCCTATCCAAGCATTTTTTCTGAGGAAGTTCTGACTTCTTGTATGCAGTTTGTTGTTGTCCTGCCTTTTGCCCCTTGGATAACTTACCAAATCACCCACCAGGCAATAATATAAAAATTACTGTTGAGAATACTCAATGAAAGGGAGCATCTTGGGAAGAAGGATTGTTACTAGGCCTAAAATGCTAGTTCATTACCCATCACAAGGCATAACAAAGAAATTTTAATGAAATTCTTTTTTAAAAAGAGAATATTTAGATTACTGAGATATGTGTAATCTAAAGAATTAATTTCCAAATATTTTTTGTATGTAGGCTATCACATATTATTTTCTTATCACCTTTTAGGTTGAAGAGCTTCGAAAAGCCATTGAGGAGTTATACTACTTTGAGTTTGTGCTAGATGACATTCCTATTCGTGGATTTTTGGGTTATATGGAAGAGAGTGGCTTCCTTCCTCACACTCATAAAATTGGACTGTGGTCTCACTTGGATTTTAACATAGAGTACAACGATGACCGAATTATTTATGCAAATGTCAGTGTAAGGGACGTCAAGCCCTTCAGTTTAGATGATGTAAGGGAAACACTAAGTTTGACCCACACTTACAGCATACGCTGGTCTTCAAGCTCAGTGACTTATGAAAGGCGTGGAGATAGACTTCGAGACTCCAGTTTTTTCCCTAAGAGCCTAGAAATTCACTGGCTCTCAATTATAAACTCTATGGTTCTAGTCTTTCTGCTCTTGGGCTTTGTTGTAATAATTTTAATGCGGGTTTTGAAGAGTGACTTGGCTCGCTATAACCTAGACGAAGAAGGATCAGATGACATGGAACAAGGAGACAACGGCTGGAAAATAATCCATACTGATGTATTCCGCTTTCCCCCATACCGAAGCCTGTTGTGTGCAGTTTTGGGTGTGGGATCCCAGTTTCTTGCTTTGGGAACAGGTGATAACCATCACACTTTCTCCCAAAAAATTAATTTACTGCGTTCTCCCCCAAACTATTCTGTATATTTCTTCTGTAATTATTTAATATTATTAATGCATTGTGTAACATATTTCCCCTATACTTACATTATTCTCCAGGTATTATAGTAATGGTTCTGCTGGGTCTGTTTAATGTGCATAGACATGGTGCTATCAATTCGGCCGCTATCTTGCTTTATGCTCTCACTTGCTGTGTGTCTGGCTACGTTTCGAGTAATTTCTACAGGCAGCTTGGAGGAGATCGTTGGGTTTGGAACATAATACTTACAACCAGTCTCTTCTCAGGTACAGAATCTTGTTCTTACCATTTTCTTATCTTTTTAATTAAAACTTTATTCTGTCACTTTTATTTTATACTCTAGGTTCATTCTTACCTAATCCTCTGAATAGTTTAAAGGGCAGGTTGACTCCCAAGACTAAAATTTGCCCCACTGCTGCCCCAATGTGCATTGTTAAAAATTCTTACCTTTCTCCTCTGCTCCTTATGGTTGTCCTGCAAGGGCCTGATGAAAGTCCAGAAAAGTGAAGAAGAGCCTGTCTGTGTGTAATCCAGTGTCTGCTATTTCCTGCTCCTTTTAGAGGTGTCTAGCATGAGCAGTGAAGCTCTTCCCTTTCTATCTCTCTAGAACCCTGGGCTTAGTTTTTTTTTTGTTTGTTTGTTTTTTAAATCATACACATATGTACATGCACATTATATATGTGTGTAT
Source organism: Hymenochirus boettgeri (assembly GCA_019447015.1). NCBI lineage: Eukaryota > Metazoa > Chordata > Amphibia > Anura > Pipidae > Hymenochirus > Hymenochirus boettgeri. The sequence goes on from CM033469.1 coordinate 263,342,549, forward strand.
ACTGTATTGCTGGTAGATTGCTTATAGGAAATTGCAGCATCTGACTGATTGTGGCCCATTGAAGGACGCACAATCGGCTGTTATTTTTTTCACATGTCCAGTCATTCGGCCAGATATTACAGCTAGTATTTTGTCACAATTGATCTAAATATTGATAGTGGCAGTCGGGCCTAATTGTTGACTGGTGAATGCCTAGCTTTAGTCATCATCTATGATCATTTTTTATCGATGTCTCTGTGTGAAGTCAATGATCTGTGGCCTAATGTTTTCATTTTTCATCCTAAAAATATGTTATTTTAGTATAGTGATACTTTATTCTGTATATAATATCTAATGAATCAATATGTATTTATAATTATATCTTTGGCTTCTGTGTGTTCAGCTCCTTTTTTCCTGACTTGGAGTGTGGTGAATTCTGTGCATTGGGCCAATGGTTCAACCCAGGCTCTCCCAGCAACTACTATCCTGCTCCTCCTTACAGTTTGGCTGCTGGTTGGTTTCCCTCTCACTGTAATTGGAGGCATTTTTGGAAAGAACAGTGCAGGAAACTTGGATGCACCTTGTCGAACTAAAAATATTGCTAGAGAAATCCCACGTCAACCCTGGTATAAATCTGCACCAGTGCACATGGCTATTGGAGGCTTCCTACCTTTCAGGTATTAGTTTTGAAACTCTTCTCACTCTTTATTCCTTCTTAGGTTTTCTCCATTACACCAGATAATGCAATGAAATACATTTGTCTATGAAAAAGAACACTCTTTTTAAAAGACTCCAGTATCCTGCTTCTAGCTGCAGTCTTTCAAACTTACAACAGTTTAAATAGTTTGACTTTCTGCTTACACTATGAGCTGTGACATTTCCTGCACCAGCAAGCCCCTGGCTTCTTTAACAATTTTAAAGCTAGCGATAAGAGTAAAAAAAAAATTTCCCCTCTTCCTAAGGTGTCCATTGGCAAAGGTGTTGATCGCAAGCCTGTAACTAGATTCAGAAAAAATAGTTTTTTGGGGTTAACCCTTATGACAAAACTTATATAACACATGCCTTTCACAAAGACAGTGCAGTGTAGGAAGAGATTACTTTGGATTGTCAACAGACATCATCCTTGTTTATAGAGACCACAGTTTGTTTGTTTTTTGGGGGTTTTTTTCCAACAATTTTTATTGTGAGAACCAAATGGTACATTTTCTATCAGCCAAACAGTTGAAGGAACCACACCATTTCCGAAACATCACATAATTAAAGCTGATTCACTTAAGACTGGCACTGGCATATCAATTTTATATTTTAGGAGAAGGTGGTTTGAGTTGACTTTAGTGTTAGAAAATAAGAACTTTTTATGCTTATAGCAGTATGTTGATCAATGGGTGCATTTTCTTTTTTGGAAGTCTAGGAGTGCAGGATGGAAAGGGAGGGGGAAAGGGTGGATGGATAAGAGGGGATAGAGAAGAGAGAACACAGATGCAACATTAAGCATTAGATTATTTCCCTGCTTAGCATGTTATTATTACTTCTTATTGTAATACTGTTCAATTCGGGTTATATTATCAGTTAAGACTGTCGACTTTATATTTTAGAGAGTGTTGGGATTGACTCCAACATTAACATATAAAGTGTTTTGTATATATAACAGCATTGTTTATAGCGCCACAAATATATTTACGTTTACCTTCATTTAAATCGTAAACATACATCAACGGAGAGAGATGGAATAGGATGGGAGAGGGTGGGAGAGGCAGGGGGGACAAGAAGAGGGGATAGAAAGGGATGTCCACCCCCTTTAATCAACTTTAGTTATATTGTAGTTATTGCCATAATAGATTTTTGAGAAAGTCCCCAGATAGTTACTTACCTTACCTTTTTCCTCCGCTGCACTGCCCGGCCCTCTGCTTGCACGGAACTGCAAGCAGGGGGCAGGACCGGCAGTCGAGTCTCTGATTGGCTGAGAGACAGCCAATCAGGGATGTGGCTGCCAGCTGCTGAGAACGCCAGGGGAGAGAGGTAAGGTAAGTAACTATCGGGGGACTTTCTCAAAATTCTATTATGGCGGTTGGGGCTGGGGGACCAATAACTACAATATAACCTAGGGGTTTGGAGCAAGGGGGAGGGAGAGCAAAACGGGAGGGAAAGTGAGAGGGCGGAAGGCTCTCCTGCGCATGCCTCAACCCTTGTCGAGGTTGAGGCAGACACAGGCACAGGATGCTACACTGCTGTTTTCCTGACTGTAGGGGCATAGCAGGAGAACCATTTGGAGCAGAGATGTCAGGTAAGGATTTTTGTACACTACAGAGTGGGGCCAGTATGGGGGTATGCCCGTTAACTAACATTTGATCAGACATTTCAGGACCCCATATTATATCATAGCATCTTCGCAGTATATACATAGAGTTTTTAATTAAATAAGTTAATAAACAATTATTATCCTACAAACCATGTAAAGGATCCCCAGTATAAAAGATCCTAACTAATTAACTTGAGTCAGTTCTCTAGGTAGACATGCATGGTTTCATTTTAGGAGGAAATGTATCTCCCTGACTTTTTGTGTTGGATTGCTATAACAGACTTTTTCTTCCCGCTATCCACTGACTATAATAAAGAGAGAATAAGCCTCCTATCAAATTCTTAGTTTCAAAGGCATTAGACATTCATTGAAAGGGCTGAGTTGGGAGTGCCCTTTACACAAAGAAGATTGACCTATATTTTTGATACATTATGCACAAATGAGGGAATGTGGAAGCACTTCTTAGGCAAAATTACAAATAACCAAGAGGGTTTTTTTTACTTTCTGAAGTAGTTCCCTTCTATTAACTAAGAATGTAGCTCGTCAAACAGGCTTACAGTATGTGTGTTATCTGTTCATATAGCAAAGGAGACTTTAATATTGTGAGCAATTTAAATAAATAATAGTTTGTTCAGTACTTCTGATTTATTTTCAATCCGGAAATACATAGTTCATCTGCAGTATTGTGCACCCATCTAAAGTGTATAAGCTGCTTACCTTACATTTAATCAGACATACCAGGACCCCATATTATATCATAGCATCTGCGCAGTATATACATAGAGTTTTCAGTTAAATGAGTTAATAAACAATTAAAAGCCTTCAAACCATGTCAAAATATCCCCAGTATTAAAGATTCTAACTAATTACCTTGGGTCAGTTCTCTAGGTAGAGATAACCTTTTGCATTGGATATCTGTAATAGATTTTTTACCACTACCCTATCAAATTCTTAGTGTCAAAGGCATTAGACATGCATTGAAAGTTGTGGGGGTGCCCTTTCCACAAAGAAGATTGACATACATTTGAGATAAATTATGCACGAATGAAGGAATGTGGAAGCACTCCTTTGGCAAAATAAAATTTGTGGAAGTGCTATTAAAAAAAGAAAAGAGGTGATTAATCACGATTTAAATCACTAGTCAGTAAGGCTTGATTTAAATTATAGTTTTCTACATAAAGACTAATTCTTGCTGGTATAACTTTAATATGCAAGTAGATGAAGATTTTTGGAATAATAACATGGGTTGGATGGGTTGGACTGGATGGACGTATGTCTTTATTCAACCTCAAATACTATACTATACTAATACTATACTAACAATTTAAATAGCTTTACTCAACTGAAACAATAACATTACAGCATATTTTATTTGCTTAAACAAACATCCAGATCTATTCGACTCCAAACAATCAGAAAAATATTGTTTCTATTCTATTCACTGAACTTCTTGAAACTTAGCACTGAAGGGGTTGATTCTGTATTCATAGGTTTGTAGAACAATAGAATTAAAGGAAAACTATCCTGTTTATAACGTTTATTTAAAAAACAGTTAATCTGAAAAGTACTTCGGACAGAGATATAGGATTGGTAATTTCTAACTCCCAATATTGTTAATGTGAGGAGCACCAGCCCAAATATAACTGATTTTGACAGTCTTCCTCTTGGCTTCAGTACTATCTTTAATACAGGAATAGTCCAGGACTAACCTGGCAAATTAAAACTATACGTGCTGTAGCTCCTCAACGAAATGATAAGGTAAGAATAATCAATCCGACCTCCCTGCCCCAGGTAATTTCTATTTTTATTCATTTAATTTTTAGAGTATAGATATCCCTTTAAGGTTTTTTTCTCAACTCTGTTCATGTTATAACATTTTTGCTGTGAAGAAGAGTGATCTCTGCTGATCAGTTTAGGGCTCGTTCACACTAGAAACTGACAGAAAAGCACAGCATGTGTTTCTGTCAGTTTGTATCCATTTTTTCATACATTTGTATCCATTTTTTAACAATGTGTATTCCATAGATTTCTATAGAAAATGCATGAAAAAATGGACAGAAATGTTGCATGCAGTGCGTTTTTTAAACAGACTTGGAACGGAACGCATTATAACGCAGCAGGTGTGAACCATATTATGAAATCCTGTGGGGTTTTACTGTCTGTCCATTATTTTAAACGCACCTGCGTTTGAAAAACGGATACAAACTGATATAGTGTGAACGAGCCCTTAGAGAACTGCAAAAGTAAACCAAGCATCTGTTATAATATCTTGTAGGCAGAGAAACTGCCCAATAATCTTAGAAAAACCTCTGGAAGAGCATGACATTGTGAATGGATTAATGGAATTTATTTACCAAAAAAATTAAACCTATACAGCCTTATTCTACATAATTAAAAAAATAATCTTTACTTCACAATGGAATAACCTTTGGATGGTAATATATTTTCATCAAAAACCATTTTATTTTTAAAAAAATCCGATTTAAATCCAAAAAATCTGTTTTTAAATTTTTTTTTTAAAAAATCAATGATTTTTATCCACCCTGCGTGCAAGTGTGTATATAGTGTAAACATAACTCAGAAGTATATTAAATTACAGTAAATTGTCACCCCAATTAGCTTCCCTAGCAGCAAATAATAAACAAATCCAGTATTTTATCCTACATCAGGCCTACTTAACCCCTCCGAGAACCCCCAAAATGCTACCAAATTCTTTACCAACACAGACGCAGCCCCTCCAAATACAGCAAAGTGTGGAGTCCATGAACCAACTCAAACTCAACACCTAGTTCTAACTCAACACCTCTCCCACCCTCCACTCCACTTACTACGCCACTCATAAAAAAATGAGTGTTTCAGATAATGCACAAGGGAATCTTTGTGTATATAGCTTTATACAGTTTTGCACAACTGTCATAAAACTGAAACTTGGATACAATACCTCAGTGTACAATGCAATATTGATGCAACTGAATATTAATATGCATCATACAAAATATATTTTTTTTAAAGAGCATGCCCACCTCTTTTTTTAATCTTTCTAGATTCTAGTTCTAGAAAGTGAAGACTAGGAGCCTGGCAGGGAGGGAAAACGTTTCCGTTTCTGAGAGGTTTCTGGCTTGCTCTGTGCATCCCTTCCCCCCCGATCCATGTTGGATTACCTGTGCCCCTAGTGTAAAATCATTTTGCTGTAGTGTAGGGCTCCCTCTCCCACCCCCAACCGCTATATTATCTTGTAAAAAGAGTGAGCTCCTCCCATCTGCCTGCTGACAGGAAACACATAAAAGACCTCCTCCCCCTCTCCTGCTTGTCTTTTGTTTCCTGCCCATGCCTGCCACAATACAGTCTGACTGTCTTACCTGCCACCATGGTGTTTCTAGATGGGAGTTCTCTGCCTCTCTACCCATTCTGAGGCTCCCCTGTCCACTACCCCGAGGGTTGTAAGTGGGGAGTGGCCTAGTGACCGGCCTAAATACAGTCGCGGGTGGCGCCTGTGAAGTCATCCGCACGCCGATCTCCCAGACTTCATAGCATGATGCTTGCGCTCGCGTCACTTCCGGGGCGCTAATTCCGGTTGTGAACCACGCAGCCGGCCTGTCTGCACAGCAGTCTATTCGTGGAGCAAAGTTAGAGTTTTTTCTAGCCCTAGTAAGTACCTTTCTTTGGCATTCCACCTTTTGTTGGGCTTGTGTATATCAGATACTTAGTTTATCTATCTGCTTTTTTTGTATAGCTGTGGAGTCTGGGAGTACTAACAAGTGTCACCAAAAGAGTTCTAGGAAAGGCTTCAGGTATGTATTCCTAAAATAAAGAGAGTGGCAAGCTGCATGGCTCTGATACCTGTGTTAATCTATAGCAGCTCATCTATGGATAAAAAGGCAGAGAAAGAGTCAAAGAAGCCTATTGAAGAGGATGCAACTCTAAATTCTGCACCCCCTATTCCAGCACAGTCTGATGCACTATTAGCAATGATGAAACAAGCATTTTCCCAGGTCATGCAAGAATCAGCTGCAAAAAGGGCAAGAGCGAGTACTAATAGACATGCAGAGTCTGAATCTGAGTATTCTGATTTTGAGATGTCAAGTGCTTCTGGCAGTTATTCTTATCAACCCTCGGATGAGGAGGATAATAATGACACTGAGTCTGAATTTGATTGTTCAGTTATAGACCCTTTAATTAAGTCTGTGCGGGATACACTATCATTAAATAGCGACGGACCTAGAACATCATCAGCAGACAAGCTTTTTCCGGCAATTAAAAAAGTAAACACTTACCTTCCCGGAACATTCATCAATAGAAGAAATAATTTCTACAGAGTGGAAAAAAAACTGAAAAAAAGGTTAATACATCTGGCAGATTCTCAAAGAAATACCCCTTTGATGAGTCAGTTTCCAGACCTTGGGATGCTCTACCTAAGGTCGACGCCGCTGTTGTCCGTCTTGCTCGCAGAACAACTCTCCCTGTAGATGACGCAGCCATGTTCCAAGATCCTTTAGAAAAAAGGATAGAGTATATATAACTTAAGGAAATCTTTCCAAGCAGCAGGTGCCGCCTGTAAGCCGGCAGTAGCCCTCTGTCTCGCGTGCTTTGAATGTATGGCTTCAAAATATAGAATAAGCAGTTGGATCCAATGTAAAAAGATCAAAATTACTAGATATGCTGAACGAATGTAAGATGGCTGCAGAATTTTGTTCGGAGGCTTCAGTAGATCTAGTCCACCTGTCAGCTAGGTCCATGGCCCTCTCAGTCGCTGCCCGGAGAGCGATATGGTTAAAGCCGTGGCATGCCGATACACCATCAAAAATTAACCTCTGCCAATTACCATTCGAGGGTGAGATGCTTTTTGGAGAAAGGTTGGACAAAATCATCAGCAAAGCATCTGGGGGTAAGAGTGTCTTCCTCCCCCAAGAAAGGAAATTCAAGAGGCCCAGACAAGAATTCAATCCAAGAGGCAATTTTCGTTACTTCAGATCATCTCAAAAGTCTGGCAGTAGACATGAAACAGCCAGAGCGTCAACATGGAAGTCAAGCAAGGTCCAAAATTTTCCCAAAAACTCAGGATTTAAAAATCGGCAATAGGAATTTGCCAGTCCAGTCTGTACAGATATCAGGGCAACTGTCGAATCATTCTCAGGTCTGGGCTGGTACCATTTCAGACAGCTGGGTAAACAGCATTGTTTCTCAGGGGTTTCGCCTAGAGTTCGACACTTACCCATTAAGAGACCTATATTGGACATGCGGCCTTTCAACAAATTCCTAAGCGAAAAACGATTCAAAATAAAATCTCTAGCCCCAATCATCAGAGCAGTTCCAGCAAACTCCTGGTTAATCAACATAGATCTAAAAGAGGCTTATTATCATGTTCCTATTCACCCAGCTTCAAGAAGATTCCTACGGTTCGTGGTCGGCACCATGCACGTTCAATACACCTGTCTACCATTTGGTCTTTCATAGTCCCCAAGGGTATTCACCAAAGTCCTCATAACTCTTTTATAGCGGAACTAAGGAAAAAGAAAATTCAAGTATTTCATTACTTAGACAATGTTTTAATAATCGCAGACGACCGGTTACAAGCAGAAAATCATACAACAGAAGTAATCACTTGTCTGCAAAGCTTCGGATGGGTCATAAACTTTACAGTCAACCCAGTCCCTTACCTTTCTAGGTGCTCATTTTCAGACAGCAAAAAATTTAGTCGGGGTATCAGAAAAGAACAAAACAAATCTAAAATTACACATTCAGACCCTGATCCACTCCAGAAGGGTTACTGTAAAAAGCATCCTAAAAGCCTTAGGATTGATGTCAGCAGCGCTCCAATTAATAAAATGGGCAAAATGGCACCTCAGACCCTTACGATCCGGCCTGTTACGTCAAGTGAAGAACCCCCACAAATGTATGCAGCGTACAATCACTGTTCCGGTAAATATAAAGAAAAAACTTGAGTGGTGGCTCAGACAACAACCTTCTAAACGGTTATCCCTTAGAAGCGCCGGACTGGGTATCAGTCACAACAGACGCCTCAGAGACCGTATGGGGAGCGGTTCTTGCAGGGAAACACGTCCAAGGGACGTGGGAAGGCGAAGGAGTTCCCTCCAATCTCCTAGAGCTGAGGGCAGTAAATTATGCACTAAAAACCATAGGAAGCGACCTAAGAGGGTGCGCAGTAAAAATAAAATTGGACAATTCCACCACAGTCTCCTACATAAGACGACAGGGAGGCACAAAGAGCCAGTCCCTCATGGAAGCAGCAAACCAAATTTTCCTTTGGGCAGAAAGGAATTTGTCAGACATCACAGCAATTCATCTCCCAGGTATTCAAAATACACAGGCGGACTATCTAAGCCAAAATATTATCGGTTTAATGGCAACCCCACACAACAGAAAGTGCCAGGCATTCTACTCGAGAACTATGTACCCAGGGGCATTGGCAGTGGATGCGTTGGACCAGAATTGGAGTCTCTACCTATGCCCTCCATTCAACCTAATTTGGAAAGTACTCCAAAAAATAAAAAAAGACAGGGCAGCAGTGATTGCAGTCATCCCTCTTTGGCCAAGAAGGCCCTGGTTCCCCCTGTTATTATCACTAGTGGAATTGGGACCTTATCTTCTACAAGCAAGCCAAGACCTACTGTCACAGGTGCCAATACAATACACAGAACCACTTCATCTATCCCTAGCGGCCTGGAAATTGAAAGGGAAAGGCTAAAGGACTGTAATTTACAAGAAGACTTAGTGAATATGCTACTGAAATCTAGAAAAATGTCAACTTCATCTCATTACTACAAAGTGTGGGCTAAATTTGCAAAGTTTGCCGCAAATATAGGAGAAAATCCTTCAGTTCCATCCTGCTCTCTTCTACTAAAGTTTTTGTTTGCCGGATATAAATTATCTCTCAGAGAGAATACATTGAGAGGTCAAGTCTCAGCTCTCTCGGCTATACAAAATACAAACTGGTCTTCAGACCCCCTAATTAAAAGATTCTTCGCTTTGTACGTTAGAATCGTACCCAGACAAGTCAATAAACTGGTTCCTTGGGACCTGCCACTTGTATTAAAGGGACTAACAAAACCTCCGTTTGAACCACTATACACAACATCTGACTGGTTCCTAAAACTCAAAGTGTTATTTTTAGTCGCAATAACTTCAGCATGCAGGGTTGGTGAAATTGGTGCATTATCTTCTTCAGAACCAGATACCATCATATTTCCAGAAAGAGTTGTCCTCCGCCGTTCTTTCAACTTTCTGCCAAAAGTTCTAACTAAATTCCACATGGACTTGGAGATAATACTACCGTCCTTTTTTGCAAAGCCTGTGTCACAAACACAGAAGGTACTAAATACCCTAGATTTAGTCAGGGCCCTATCCATCTATCTTCAGAGAACGAAAAGCTGGAGGAAATCAAAAAGATTGTTTCTAATACCGTGGGGTGCAAGGAAAGGACAGGCGCCAACAAAAAGAACTCTAAGCTCCTACATAGTCACGTGCATAGCCAAGGTGTACTCCCTTGCCGGCCAAAGTGTTCCTAGAACATTGAAAGCGCATTCTACTAGAGCACTCTCAGCCTCCTGGGCAGCTCAGGCTAAAGCTCCAATACAAAGCATCTGTACAGCCGCAAGATGGTCGTCGCCCAACACATTTATCAGACATTACAAATTGGATGTCCTAAATTCACACAATATGAACTTTGGGGGAAAAGTTTTGCAAGCAGTATTGCAGAGCTCAAAATAAAATTTGTTTTGCTACACAGCATATTGATTCCCTCCTTTCTTTAGCTATGGTATATCTCAGTTGGTTAGTGGCTGCCATGGTGACTGGGGAAAACAAGAAATTAAACTAACTTACCGAAATATCCGTTTCCCAGTCACTTCTCATGGCAGCCTTCACCAACAACCCACCCTTCTATGTCTAGAACCATTGTATATTGCAGGACTATTGCTTTAAAAACGTAAGACAATCAGGAGAGGGGGAGGAGGTCTTTTATGTGTTTCCTGTCAGCAGGCAGATGGGAGGAGCTCACTCAGTTGGTGAAGGCTGCCATGAGAAGTGACTGGGAAACCGAAATTTCGGTAAGTTGGTTTAATTTCTTGTTTTTTAGTTTACAAATTTCTCCTTCGCTATACATGTTGGAAGCAAATCAACCCATAAAATCAAAAATTATATATAGGTAAATCACCACCCAAAACTGCAATAATTAGGAAGCTGAGAGATGTAAACTAACCACAAATGCAGCTTTATTTCTTGTTACCACCTTTTCTGCTTCCTGGCACTTTTGGTGGTCAGACGTCAGTTATGGATGTAACAGATGACATCATAGCCATTGACTGAATGTTATTTCCCTAACTTCCTTCTATGAGCATGTTCGAAGAGAGAAAGAGAGGAAGAGAGAAAAAACAGGTTAGTCCTACATCTGTCGGCTTTTTAACTATTGTGGTTTTGGGATTTGGTGTGTGATTAACCTAGAATAATTTTTTATTTGAGGGGTGAACATTCCCTTTTAAAAGAATATTTTTGTAATATTTGATGCTTAGTTTTGCATATATTTTCCTAACATTTCCTTTTTTGTCTGTCTATTTGCAGTGCAATTTCAGTGGAGCTGTACTATATTTTTGCAACAGTCTGGGGCCGAGAACAGTATACACTATATGGAATTCTGTTTATTGTCTTTGCTATCCTGCTGAGTGTGGGTGCTTGCATCTCTGTAGCACTGACATACTTCCAGCTATCAGGAGAAGATTATCGTTGGTGGTGGCGTTCAATTCTAAGTACAGGATCCACCGGAGCATTTATATTCCTGTATTCTGTATTTTATTACTGGCGCCGTTCTAACATGTCGGGGATTGTTCAGAGTGTTGAATTTTTTGGATATTCTTTTCTGACAGCATTTGTCTTCTTTTTAATGCTTGGAACTGTCAGCTTTGTAGCATCCCTTCGATTTATACGATATATATATGTAAACCTCAAGATGGACTAAGATGGTTTTGCTATCAACAGCCATTGTGCTTTTTGCAGAGCTTTTGGCAAATTGGGCTAAATGAGGAAGTGGGGAAACACAATATACAGTTCAATGATAAATATTGCTGCAGCTTGCAGATATGGGCAGTATGGTGGTTGGCTACTAGAAATAGATCTGTGAAACTGATAAATTTAAAGGGCACTGTACTTAAGTGGAGGAGGCTAGGAAGAGAAAATGCCTGAGTAATAAACAGAAAAAGAGCAGTGGTGAAAAGTATACTGAGGCGTGTTGAGTTTTCCCTCATACTGAAAATAGCTGGTAAATATGTTCTGCTTTAAAGAAATGTACCACAGTTTTTTTGACAAAAGATATCTAATTAAAGAAACTGTAGTAGAACGGTGAATAAAGTTTTACTTGCATCCACTTGTACAGCAACTCTGGGCTTAATTGAAAAACCCATTGTACTTCCTCTCACCTCACTTGAACTCATTTATTTTACATTTTCTTTTCTTATGGTGCTGTGAATCATGCTAAGCAGAACAGCACCAGATGGTGAAGGTTACAAGTGAATGTGCATAATTGGTGGTTAGTAAAAGGGCCTTAAGTTCACAACAGAAGAGAATAATTTATGTATATTAGTCAAGAGGGATATCAAGGGATCTTTTTGAGTGAACAAAGATGCTTTATTCAAGAGTTAGTAAAGATATATGTGCAGAGTATTGTCAGTTCGGGCAGATGTTATTGCTAATGGTTAAGGTCCATGCTGCTGTTTCTACTGCTATGCTGTATGGACATTATGCAACAATCCAATCACCTACAAAATGTATAGCAGAAAGTGTCATATAAACTCTTCTACTGTGATCATATAAATAATTATGTTTTTTCTGCAGTGTGAATGTAGATGGAATTAAGTGCAACAGACTTGCAAAACACACGTGGACTAGGCTTAGACAGAAATAATTAGGTATAGGAGGCAGTTCTCTTTTAATATTTATACATTGATGACCTTTATAGTAACTCTTTCCAAAATTAAAGCTATGAGGATACATCTTCTGCTTTAAGCAGCTTCCAAAATAGTCATCTACCTGCATAAGCAAAGGGAAGCTTAAAATGTAGAAATCCCTGCCTTTCAGAATCTGATCTCCATAACATAAGAAATGTGCCATGACACTTTTGCTGCATTGTATATTCCCCACTGTGTGGAGAGAGGCTTAGATTGCATGTGAAGAAAACCAGAGAACTCATGATTATTTTTTTCCTTCTGCCTACCGTATATCAGAAAATGAAACTGTTCATGATTTCAAGGGTTACTGTTTGCTGTACTTTTTACCCTGATTTTACTGTTTACCTTAGAATTTTTGTTAAAAGCCAGCATTAGTGCATGTAATTCCCCAAAAATTGGGATTTAAACTGTTGTAATTAAACTTCAGAGTAGACTGTTCAGTTCTTGGTCAAAGCAGTACTTGTTCGTAGGCACGAAAAAGAATGATTTAAAGAAGAGGGTGGTAAACCTCTTTGGACAGTGTTTTAGGAAAGTATAACCCTATTTTTCATTTTTTTTTTTAAATCTGTGGTTAAGCGCTGAATATAGTGGCACAAATGAATTAAAAAAGAAAAAAAACTTTTTGAATTAAACACTAAAATCATAATTTAACAGTTTCCATTAATGTTATTGTTTATTCAGAATTAGCAGTGCCTCTGTTGCCGTATAGTTAATGCCTCAAACACTACTAATGTTGCTGCCCATGATCATGGTCATTGATTGGATCATCTGGATGCTGTCGCAATATTTTTTTTTCTTACTTAAAGAAAAGATTCTCAAATTGCCTTTTTTCAAAAATGTATACTGGACTGTTTCTGATCTGTGCTGACTGTCAGACTCCTGCACTCACTCTCAACGTCTGTATAATATATTTATATAATGGGTTTCTTTTTACAAATAAATATTCAGTTTTTAATTTCTGAGTAGATGTCTAATTTTATACAGTCATATAATGTGCATTGGAAAATAAAAAAGTGAAAATTGCCATATGCCTATGTATTCACCCCCTTTGCCATAAAGCCCCTAAAACAAAAATTATATAGAGGTAAATCACCACCCAATTGCAATAGTTAGGAAGCTGAGAGGTGTAAACTAACCTCAAATGTGCATTGATAATATATTTATATAATAGGTTTCTTTTTACAAATAAATACTGAGAAAATGTCTACTTTTATACATTCATATAATGTGCATTGGGAAAAAAATAAAAAACTGAAAATTGTGCTTATATATTCACCCCCTTTACCATAAAGCCCCTAAAACAGTGATGCCAACCCACAATCTTTGGATATTTCAAAGAAAGCCTGGATAGACTGCTCCAAACAATAATGGTCAGTCACTGAACTAAATTCAATAGATCAAAGGTAAGCTGTGCAAGCTTCCTCACACCATAACATATAATAAATAAATATGTGGTCAGTGGTAGTATACCATAAATATCAGTTTAAAATCTAATTTTAAGCTTGATTCCTTAAAATAGCACAATTCCAGCAAGTCAGTTAAAACACCAGTAAACAGTAAAAAAAAAAAAAATTAAAGGGCATCTATACCAAAAAATAGGTTATTTTAAATTGACCATAACTGGAAACTATAATTCTTCCCAACCACCACTGTATCATTTTTTTGTTGATCTGCCCCGTTTCTTTAGATATCCAATCTAAAACTTCTTATATTTCAGCTGTCAATCAAGTTCCTTGCTCTGAAAAACTATTCTTCTGTGAGTAGTTTTACTGTAGCTGGAATGGTGACAGAGTTTTGACAGTTGGAATGCTGTGTGCAGGCTTGATAATTGGTTTGTGGGGGAAAAGTCAGGTTGGATGGAAGTGGGAGTGGCTAAAAGAGGGAGGGGGGGATACTGCTCCTAAACAAAATGTGTGCTGGATTGAAGGCATGCAGCAACACATGGCTAAATAGTTATACTATGTTAGTCTGTTAGTTTTAAGACGCTGCTTTGTATCTATTTGCTGCACACTCCCTCACAGCACTATGTTGTTATCTGGTGCCGTGATTACTTCTATAATATGCCTGTATTCCCACTCACTTTTTATAAATTTTAGACGAAAAGTCGTTCAAACAAAATATAGTCCCCATTATCACATAATAACAAAAATAGTTAAAAAGTACTTATCTGTACCTGGGATGAGGAATTGAAGATGATTTTAGAAGGAGAATTTACTAGTGTCCCAAAGAGAGCTCAGTCTCTCAAGGACATATTATCTCCCAGCCAAATTAAAAATTTACAAGTTCCCAATGAAGGCAAGCAAAACAGGTTGTAAACAGTGGGTACCCACAAGTGTGGGGCGACCTGCTGCATTACATGCAACCATATATTTAGAGTTACCATGATAACTAGCACGGTGACAGGTAGGGAATATCCAATTAAGGAGTACATCAATTGCAATAAAACCCATGTAGTATACTTACTAGCACAAAACGATCCCTAAAAATAGTGTAATAGAAAAATCAGTAATAGAAACGATAGGAGCCCCATTTCCAGACATTTTCAGGAATGTAATGGGGGGCATTTAGCCTATTTATCAGTTCAGGGGATACAATGGATCCCTGTTGATGATAGACATAGGGATCGTGTATATAAGTTGAGAAAAACAGGTCAAGTGGATATTCTTGTTGGGTACTAGAATCCCACAAGGTCTGAATTTCATTTTGGACTTCAATTGTTATTTTGGGTAAATCATGTATGATTTGGGTTTCGAAATCCCAAATACATTGGAGCATTCGTAGTAAATAAGTGTGCATATCCCTCACCGTAAAATGGAGGACAAAAGTGTCTTAAAAATGAGACATAAAAGGTTTAAATCCTTTAATAACTAGTAGGAAAGTCATACATACAAAAAAGCAAAAAAAGACACCGCAATAAGAACACATCTTTATTTAAACATAGAAAAAACATTTATTTTAAATAGACCACCCTAGCGATAAAGGCTAGGAGTAGAGGAAAGGATAGATTTTTTTAAAAGTTGCTGTACCTTTAAGAACCGCAGGGAGAATATTGGGTAATGTAGTTTCAGCTACATTAGAGCAATTCAGCTGTGAGAGATCCAATTAGTCCCGGATGGGGAGGAGCAATAGGTAGTTATAAGGTAACAGAGGAAAAGTGTTGAAATGTAGCCTATGAGTAAGGGGGCATAGCGCTCCCGAAATGCGTCGGGCGAATTGTTTTTAAATATGTTTATGGAATAAAGTGTTATAAGTTTTAAACCACGTGCCGCAGAGCTGCTTATGGGAACCGGGAGTCCTATTGGTTGGAATCGAGTCATGCAGCAGCACACGCAAAACAAAAGTGCTACTTACATGTATTCAATTATAGATTAAGATGAGTAATTTTTTCAGGATAGTGTCCCTTTAAGGAATAGGGGGGGAGATACAGTATGGCCCATTTTCGTCTAAAACCCATGTTAACCTCAAGAAATTTCGGGTTAACATGGGTTTTAGACGGATTTTCGAGCACAGCGCCATTTCCAAATTCTCGTTTACGTCAGTTATTGTATCGCGGGATCGGGCTAAGGATAAGTAACGGCACTAGATATTGGATCTCCCCAAAAGCTTTTAACTGGCTTTTTACTGGTGTTTTAACTGACCATATATTTATTTATTTTTTACATGTTAGGCTGGATACACACCAGTCGATCGGCCGAAAATATTGGCTGGTGTGGGGCGGGCGGCTGCGACCAACCTCGATCGTCCAGATCGGACGTGTCGGAAAATCCATATTGATCGTGCAGTTCCCCAATGGAGCCGCACGGTCAATGGTTCGCAAATTCGACCGCGGCAGAATTTGTCGTGACCGACGGACAATTGTCCTGGCCGAGCGTACCTCGGGACAAATTGTCCCTCCGTGTGTACCCAGCCATATGGTGTGAGGAAGTTTGCGCAGCCTACCTTTGATCTATTGACAATTAATCTTAGTAGAGCCTACATACCTCATCAACATATCCTACCCACAGACTCCTAAAGCGCAGAGGACAAACACCTATCTAAAAGACCAAACTACTCCAATGGAAAGACAAGATATAGAAGCAGATAGTAGTCAAGAAGTACAGCAAGCACACACAAAGCACATGTATAGGTGCGTGGAAAGTTTTGACAGGATTGGCAGGCCAACTGTCCGGTAGGAGAAGAATATCAACCTTTTGCTATCCTTACTATCTCGAGATAGATGGTCATAAGACTCTGCACTGAAAACCTTTCCTGTATGTGAGGCTTCTCCCCGCTACATTCCGCAATCAGGACCAGACCAGCACTGATGACGTCACCCACTACTTCCAGCTTTGTACTATCCTTGGTCAGAATCTTGATGTTTAAGGGATAGTGTGGGGAGTATTGTTTAGTTTAGTTAGGTATATTAGTAGTTTTGCATTTGATTGATTGTCCTGCTCAAAGAAAGTTTGTTTTTTAAAGAAAAAAAACGTTTCAAACAGATAGTGGAAGTTCCTACTAGACAGAATGCGTTGTTGGATCTGGTGATATCTAATAACTCTGAGCTCATTTTGGAGATGAAGGTAATGGGAAGCTTAGGGAATAGTGACCATGATATAGTGTCATTTAATATAGGTTGCAAAAACTAAAGTGCACTGGGTTAACAAAAACTTTTAACTTTAGGAAAGCAATTTTATGCTGTTAAGGAATCGCTCCTGCTCATAGACTGGGGGGAACTGTTTCTAGGTAGGATAATGGCAGATGTGGACCACTTTTAAGGGATATTAAACTATTACATTTCTAAATCTGTACCTTTAGGGAACAAGTGTAAAAAAATTAGGTCCACTCCTGCATGCTTAATGCTCAGGTAAAAATCGTTTTTTACTGTTGAGAATCCTTGTCCTTACAGCAGGGATTGTAATAATATGCAGGGAAGAAATGAAGAGTATCCACATGGCAACAGAGGATATAGTATGGAAACAATTAGACAAAGTTAATATCATAAAGCCCCAGGACCAATGGATTGCATCCTCGGATTTAAAAGAGCTTAGTTCAGTCTACTAGACCTCTATATCTGTTGTATTCAATTAGATCAACTGGACTTGAAATGTACCGTATATCCTCGGTATAAACCGAGTTTTTCAGGCTGAAAAATCAGCCTGAAAACTCGGACTCGGTTTATACTCGAGTCACTCACCTTTGAAGAAGATCAGCGTCCTCTCCATTCCGCAGCAGTGTCCTCTCCATCCCGGCAGCCGCACGATCAGTCCATGTACTGGCACGCCGGCTGACGTCACTAACTGGCGCCGGGCTTGCGCGCAATTAGTGACGTCAGCCGGCGCGCCAGTACATGGACTGATCGTGCGGCTGCCGGATGGAGAGGACGCTGCTGCCAGGAATGGGAGAGACGCTGCTCTGCCGGAGGGAACTGGAGAGGAACTACCAGCACACAGTCCTAGGAAGCCCTTGGATGGAGGAGAGCCCACAGATCCTGAATGAAGAGAGCCCACAGGTACAAACTTAACTGGGTTTGAGGGTGGCATTCAGATGTTTTGGAAACTACAACTCCCAGCATGCTTTATAGCTGGAGTTGTAGTTTCCAAACATCTTGAATGCCAATGAGGGTGGCATCAAGATGTTTGGGAACTACAACTCCCGCTAATAAAGCATGCTGGGTTGTGTTCCAAAACATCTTGAATGCCAAGTGAGGGTGGCATTCAAGATGTTTGGAAACTACAACTCCCGCATGCTTTATTAGCTGGGCGTTGTAGTTTCCAAACATCTGAATGCCAAGTTCTACCCTCGGTTTATACTCGAGTCACAACTTTTATTAGATTTTTAGGTGAAATTGGGTACCTCGGTTTATACTCGGTCGGTTTATACTCGAGTATATACGTGTAGTTCTTGAAGACGTTTCACTAGTCATCCGACTGGCTTTCTCATTCAGAATGACTTGTACAGAATCTGTGGCAATTATGTACCCTGGAAAATCCCAATTAGCAATCACAGCCAGGTGTTAAGGGTGTGATTAGATAGTGGCTAAGAGGTGTTATAGGAACGCCAGAGTAAGGTGTCAAAACACAGCATTGTACATGGCAGACAGTTGGTGTCGAACCCCCCCACCTCTATTTAGCTTGGTTTCTTTATTTTCACATAATGGCCTCCTTAACACCTCTCTTGAACCAGTCACGTTCCTTCGCCAGTATGTTACATTACAATCTTCAAAGGTATGTCCTTTATCCTTAAGATGCAGATACACGGCTGAGTCCTGACCCGAGGAATTCTTCTGTGCTGGGCCATACGTTGATGCAGTTGCTGCATCACCGCAGGGAGAATATTGGGTAATGTAGTTTCAGCTACATTAGAGCAATTCAGCTGTGAGAGATCCAATTAGTCCCGGATGGGGAGGAGCAATAGGTAGTTATAAGGTAACAGAGGAAAAGTGTTGAAATGCAGCCTATGAGTAAGGGGGCATAGCGCTCCCGAATTGCTTCAGGCGAATTGTTTTTAAATATGTTTATGGAATAAAGTGTTATAGTTTTAAACCACGTGCCGCAGAGCTGCTTATGGGAACCGGGATTCCTATGGGTGGAATCGAGTCATGCAGCAGCACACGCAAAAAAAAGTGCTACTTACATGTATTCAATTATAGATAAGATGAGAATTTTTTCAGGATAGTGTCCCTTTAAGGAATAGGGGGGGGAGATACAGTATGGCCCATTTTCGTCTAAACCCATGTTAACCTCAAGAAATTTCGGGTTAACATGGGTTTTAGACGGATTTTCGAGCACAGCGCCATTTCCAAATGTTTTTGGAAATAGCGCTGTGCTAACTAAACGCTATGGCTTGTGGAGCATTAAAGTGCCACTCCTTACCTTAGCCCGATCCCGCGATGCAATAACTGACGTAATCTCGTTTACGTCAGTTATTGTATCGCGGAGTCGGGCTAAGGATAAGTAACGGCACTAGATATTGGATCTCCCCAAAAGCTTTTAACTGGCTTTTTACTGGTGTTTTTAACGACCATATATTTTTTATTTTTTACATGTTAGGCTATACACACCAGTCGATCGGCCGAAAATATTGGCTGGTGTGGGGCGGGCGGCTGCGACCAACCTCGATCGTCCAGATCGGACGTGTCGGAAAATCCATATTGATCGTGCAGTTCCCCAATGGAGCCGCACGGTCAATCGTTCGCAAATTCGACCGCGGCAGAATTTGTCGTGACCGACGGACAATTGTCCTGGCCGAGCGTACCTCGGGACAAATTGTCCCTCCGTGTGTACCCAGCCATATGGTGTGAGGAAGTTTGCGCAGCCTACCTTTGATCTATTGACAATTAATCTTAGTAGAGCCTACATACCTCATCAACATATCCTACCCACAGACTCCTAAAGCGCAGAGGACAAACACCTATCTAAAAAGACCAAACTACTTCCAATGGAAAGACAAGATATAGAAGCAGATAGTAGTCAAGAAGTACAGCAAGCACACACAAAGCACATGTATAGGTGCGTGGAAAGTTTTGACAGGATTGGCAGGCCAACTGTCCGGTAGGAGAAGAATATCAACCTTTTGCAATCCTTACTATCTCGAGATAGATGGTCATAAGTACTGCAACTGGAAACCTTTCCTGGTATGTGAGGCTTCTCCCCGCTACATTCAGCAATCAGGACCAGACCAGCACTGATGACGTCACCCACTACTTCCAGCTTTGTACTATCCTTGGTCAGAATCTTGATGTTTGAGGATAGTGTGGGGAGTATTGTTTAGTTTAGTTAGGTATATTAGTAGTTTTGCATTTGATTGATTGTCCTGCTCAAAGAAAGTTTGTTTTTTAAAGAAAAAAAACGTTTCAAACAGATATGTAAGTTCCTACTAGACGATGCGTTGTTGGATCTGGTGATATCTAATAACTCTGAGCTCATTTTGGAGATGAAGGTAATGGGAAGCTTAGGGAATAGTGACCATGATATAGTGTCATTTATTATGGTTGCAAAAAACTAAAGTGCCCTGGGTTAACAAAAACTTTTAACTTTAGGAAAGCTAATTTTGCTGTTAAAGGAATCGCTCCTGCTCATGACTGGGGGGAACTGTTTCTAGGTAAGGATAATGAGCAGATGTGGACCACTTTTAAAGGGATATTAAACTATTACATTTCTAAATCTGTACCTTTAGGGAACAAGTGTAAAAAAATTAGGTCCACTCCTGCATGGCTTAATGCTCAGGTAAAAATCGTTTTTTACTGTTGAGAATCCTTGTCCTTACAGCAGGGATTGTAATAATATGCAGGGAAGAAATGAAGAGTATCCACATTGGCTAACAGAGGATATAGTATGGAAACAATTAGACAAAGTTAATATCAATAAAGCCCCAGGACCAGATGGATTGCATCCTCGGATTTTAAAAGAACTTATTTCAGTTCTATCTAGACCACTATATCTGTTGTATTCAATTAGATCAACTGGACTTGAAATGTAGTTCTGAAGACGTTTCGCTAGTCTCCGACTGGCTTTCTCAATTCAGAATGACTTGCAAGAATCTGTGGCAATTAATGTACCTGGAAAATCCCAATTAGCATATCACAGCCAGGTGTTAAGGGTGTGATTAGATAGTGGCTAAGAGGTGTTATAGGAACGCCCAGAGTAAGGTGTTAAAACAGCATTGTACATGGCAGACAGTTGGTGTCGAACCCCCCCACCTCTATTTAGGCTTGGTTTCTTTATTTTCACATAAATGGCCTCCTTAACACCTCTCTTGAACCAGTCACGTTCCTTCGCCAGTATGTTAACATTACAATCTTCAAAGGTATGTCCTTTATCCTTAAGATGCAGATACACGGCTGAGTCCTGACCCGAGGAATTCTTCTGTGCTGGGCCATACGTTGATGCAGTTGCTGTTTGGTCTCCCCCACATACAAATCAGTGGATATCCAGACTGGGCCTTTGTCAAAAGAAGTAGAAGGAAAGAAAAGAACACGAATACCAACAGTGAAGGGGAAAAGCAAGACAGGAGGAAGAACATGGTCATCCCATATGTAGCAGGGGTCTCCGAGAAATTAAGAAGAATTTTCAAAAAACATCGTATCCCTGTCTGCTTTAAACCGAACAACACACTGAGGCAGCAATTGGTACATCCGAAAGACCCAATACCAAAACACAAGAAAAGCGACATCATATATGCAGTGCAGTGCAGTGAAGAATGCTCTGATTTGTATGTGGGGGAGACCAAACAGCAACTGCATCAACGTATGGCCCAGCACAGAAGAGCCAATTCCTCGGGTCAGGACTCAGCTGTGTATCTGCATCTTAAGGATAAAGGACATACCTTTGAAGATAGTAATGTTACCATACTGGCGAAGGAACGTGACTGGTTCAAGAGAGGTGTTAAGGAGGCCATTTATGTGAAAATAAACAAAACCAAGCCTAAATAGAGGTGGGGGGGTTCGACACCAACTGTCTGCCATGTACAATGCTGTTTTGACACCTTACTCTGGGCGTTCCTATAACACCTCTTAGCCACTATCTAATCACACCCTTAACACCTGGCTGTGATATGCTAATTGGGATTTTCCAGGGTACATAATTGCCACAGATTCTTGTACAAGTCATTCTGAATTGAGAAAGCCAGTCGGATGACTAGCGAAACGTCTTCAAGAACTACATTTCAAGTCCAGTTGATCTAATTGAATACAACAGATATAAGATGACCTGGATGAATGAGAACCTTCACAATCATATATCTAGACCACTGTTTCTCATCTTTTCAGATTCGCTATGGTCTGGGGATGTGCTGCTGGATTGGAAAAAAGCCAATGTAATACCAATATTCAAAAAAGGTAGTCGTTCACAGCCTGGCAACTATAGACCTGTAAGCCTAACATCAGTGGTAGGGAAGGTGATGGAAACTTTGTTAAGGGATCATATCCTTGACTTTGTCTCCAGAGATCATCTTATTAGCAATAGTCAGCATGGATTTATGAGAAATAGATCATGCCAGACAAATTTAATTGGTTTTTATGAAGAAGTGAGTAAGAAGTTAGATTAAGGCACAGCAGTGGATGTGGTATATTTGGATTTTGCGAAAGCTTTTGATACAGTGCCACATAGGTGACTAATGTATAAACTGAGGACTGTTGGCCTTGAAGAAAACATTTGTTCATGGATAGAGAACTGGTAATTGGATTGCAAACAGAGAGTGGTGGTTAATGGAGCTACATCTATGTGGGTTAAAGTTCTAAGCAGAGTGCCTCGGGGTTCTGTACTGGGGCCGCTTCTGTTTAATCTGTTTATAAATGACTTAGAAGAGGGCATTGAGAGCAAGGTCTCAGTGTTTGCTGATGACACAAAACTATGCAGAGCTTTTTATAAACTTCCAATGATGTGCAAGTGCTGCAAGCAGACCTAGATAGATTATCAAAATTGGCATCAGAATGGCAGATGAGATTCAATGTTAATAAGTGTAAGGTGAAGCATTTGGGATTTAATAATCCCTGTGCCACCTACACCATAAATAACTCTGTGTTAAGTGCATCTGTAATGGAAAAAGATTTGGGGGTTCTGGTAGATAACAGACTTAGCTATAACAAACAATGCCAGGTAGCAACGGCTAGAGCTAGCAAGATATTATCTTGTATAAAGAGGGGAATAGATTCAAGAGAGAAAAATATTATTCTCCCTCTTTACAAGGCACTGGTAAGGCCTCATTTGGAATATGTGGTGCAGTTTTGGAATCCCATATACAAAAGGGACATCTTGGAAATTGAGGCAGTTCAGAGAAGGGTAACTAAATTAATAAGGGGAATGGAGGGGCTCGAATATGCAGGCAGATTAGACAAGTTAGGGCTGTTTACATTGGAGAAGCGACGTTTGCATGGGGACATGATAACCTTATACAAATATATTAATGGGCCATACAATGAACTCTCTGGTGCATTGTTCACTAATAGGTCATATCAGAGGACACATGGACATCCTTTAAGGTTGGAAGAAAAGAAGTTTCATCTTCAGGTTAGGAAAGATTTCTTTACAGTGAGAACGGTGAAACTGTGGAACTGTCTTCCAGCAGATGTGGTAATGGCAAGTTCATTGAATAACTTTAAAAAAGGCCTAGATACGTTTCTAAAACTAAAAAATATTGAGAATTACTGGTATTAATGCATATAGATCTGGTTGATCCAGGGATACTTTCCGATTGCCATTTGGAGTCAGGAAGGAATTTTCTCCGCAAGAAAAAAGGTAGCTGAGGGTCGCACTCCAAATCTTTTTAGAAAATTTTATTGTGAACCACACATATCCACGTCACGCATTGAGACATATACAGGATCCAATTGGTCAAATTTTTTTTGTTCCCTAAATTACGATACATCATGCAACATTCTTTAACCTATCTACCACAATAATTCTTTAAAAAACTTAATACCCTAATAACCACCTTTATAAGGAATAATAAGATACCCAGGATCAGTCTCACTAAACTTCAAGATCCCAAAACTATTGGGGGTCTCGCACTACCTAATATACAATTGTACTATTGGGCATCACAACTTAAATATTTCCAATGCTGGACATCTGCTCTCCATCCAACAGCCTCAGATTATGCTATCGACTATGCTATCGACATACCTCTCAGTTCCTTTCATGGCATATCTTGATGCACCAAAATTACATATAGTGGACACTGGGACAACACTTCATAAACAATCCTACAAAGTCTGGACCTAACCAATAAATTACTAAGCATTGAAGGATACTGTAAACACCCGACTATGGAATAATAAACTTCTACCTAAACTTCAGGGACTGACAGGAGTGGGAAGTTTTCGGGATAAACACATTAGACCTAATACTACAAAAAGGAGCGGTGGTCCCATTCGCAGAGTTACAAGACACCTACCACCTCCCCAACATGATGCACTACCGATATATGCAACTACACCATGCACTGAGATCACTGCTACACCCACCTACCCCTACAAACACTAAACACTGAGTGATCGGTATTGTCTATACCCAGGGCCTGCGGGGAATGCTACAGCATAATAATAAAATGATTCAATTCATTATTCTCCACCAAGTGTATTACACCCCCAGACAGACCCAATCACTGCTAGTATATATACTGCTAGTAACAAACTGCTCTAAATGGAGTGCTTCAACTAGATATAGATAATAGATATAGAAACTTGGTCCACCCACGAGTGTCAATTCCTGCAGGAAGCACTATTTTATGCTAGGAAAACCACAATCTTACCGTATATACTCGAGTATAAACCGTCCAGAGTATAAACAGAGGTACCTAGTTTTAGGGAAAAAAGAGAACGCACATATTGACTCGAGTATAAACCGAGGGGGTAGTATTTGCCACCAAAGATGTTGGAAACTACAACTCCCAGCATGCTTTATTGCTGGGAGTTGTAGTTTTCAAACATCTTAAGTTGCAAATACTTACAAATAAGAGTAAAACCTTCTTTATTTGTGCATACTGTATGCACAAATATAGGAGGATTTACCCCTATTTGCAAGTATTTGCCACTTAAGATGTTTGAAAACTACAACTCCCACCAATAAAGCATGCTGGGAGTTGTAGTTATCAAACATCTTAAGTGGCAAATACTTGCAAATAGGGGTAAATCCTCCTATATTTGTGCATACAGTATGCACAAATAAAGATGGTTTTACTCTCTTTGTAAGTATTTGCCAATTCCCTGTGAAAGCAAAAAGCAGCCTATCTCCTACCTTGTCCGCCGGCCGCGGATCCGCATCCTTCTACACAGCCGCGCATCCGGATGATGTCACTACCCGGCGCCTCTCACTTTGCGGCGCCGGGTAGTGACATCATCCTGATGCGCAGAAGCTGTGGAGCGAGGATGCGGATCGCACGGCCGGCGGACAAGGTAAGAGATAGGCTGACTCGAGTAAAACCGATGTAAGATTTTGAGTCTTTTTAAAGCCTGAAAACCTCGGTTTATACTCGAGTATATACGGTACATTGGCTCTCTCATAAAACCCCCAAATTGAAGACTTGAATCAAGCTGATAAACAATGATCTCCCACTACTTAAAATGATATATAAGGCTGCGAAAACAAATGCAAGAAAATCTGGGCAGCATGGATAGACTCCCCTGACACAGTACTCCCTCGCTGATTCATACCACTCTCTTAATGAGAATATACGAGTATTAAAGGAGAACTAAACCCAATTTTTTATACTCCAGAATCTGAAAACAGCCCCCCCAGAAAACACCAATAAGCTATAAAGTCCCACTCCAGTAAATTGTATTAAAGTAAATGTAAGCCTGTTAAGAACTGGATGAAGTATCTGTGTGTATGTGCGGTGTCAGGCCACACCTCCTGACCTCAGTCACATGCTTCCTTGCTTTATCTGTCCTGTAAAAGGATTGGCTAGAGATTATAAATGGGTGTGACCAACTGTAACAAGTTTCTGCCATAGCTAAGGACTGAGCATGTGCAGAACATAATGGTCGTTGACCAAACTGTGTGATACTAGAGTGCTGTGAAGTAAAGCACAAACCATATGTTATTTAGGTAAATTTCCCAGCACCCGTATCATAATGAGAGGTAAGACACAGATTACTGGTTTTATATCAAGGTGCTCTGTCTTCTGGTTCAGTGTTGTTCTGAGGCTTTAGTTGTCCTTTAAAGAGTTAATGGTGTGTGGCTGGAGCAGGCCCCCGGGCGATTAGATCTACGGACACTGCAGACATACAGGATGACAGGTAAATAACATGACTAAACACTGTTTTACTATTCTGTCAAACATTCTCACCAATGCCTCAATATACGAACAGATATGTAAACCGTTAAATGTACTATCCATGCAATATAACTTTCATGTACAACTGTCATCTAAACCTATGCATTGGACTATAAATAATATTGCTGCAATATTGCTACCTTAAAGGAATATATAGTCTAGTTGGGATTGTGAGCCATAGGTTGCAGATAAACAGGTAAGGCTCTGTTAAGGTGGAAGATGAAATGGGTCTGGTAGGGAAACAATCCCATTTCTCATCCATAACCATATTAAAATCTAAGCAAATTATTTGGCCATCTGGATAGCAAGCAAATGCAATCATGTGTGCCAGCAATTAAATTGTGACTGGAGGGGGGTATTACCGAATTACATATTTGGTAATTTCAATTTCCAGAGCTACCAATGTATAACGAATCCAGGGATTCTATAGCAGATTGGTTTGGCTGGTAAGTAAGGGGTAGGCCACACTAGCGCTTTTCGCTAAAATGGAAATCGCGGGAACACGAAAATTCCCACAATTTCCGATTCGATTGTCTGTTCGTGTTTTGGTAACGCATGCGCACTTTTGGTGCGTTAACGCATTAGTTTCCATGACGGAAAATGGCAAAATCGCATGCGCAAAACGCACGCGCAAATATAAAACGCATAGCGATTCCTGTGTGTTGCAGTGTGGCCTCAGCCTTAGTGGGTTTCTTAGTTTGTAGGTGGAGAGTCAATCGAACAATTGTAAGTGTTTAAAAGATCACTATACTCACTCAAACACTCAAACAAAAACAAACATTTATGAAACTACAATTTCAGAGAAGTAAATTGGTGGTACTTTCATTTATCTGTGCTTGCTTTGTCATTAAATTTTTAATGTGTAGTAAGGGCCATCGAAAAGGGTGTAGTTTTATAATAGAAAGCGTATAGTATAGTATTTGAGGTTGAATAAAGACATATGTCCATCCAGTCCAACCCATCTAGCAATATCCTCATTTCCTGCTTAACTGTTGATCCAGAGGAAGGCAAAAACCTTCAAATTTATGAAGGGAGAAAAAAAATCCTTCCTGACAATCGGAAATTTCCCTGGATCAACTCTACTTTATGAATCAATACAATTAACTTGCAACATTCCTTGTTTGCAGAAACTCATCCAGCTTTTTTTTTAAACTGACCAATGACAGGGGCAAGCGCAGGATTTTCAAGGGGGGGATTCCTGAATGGGTTACCACCGAACAACCCCAGAAGGAGGTTCATGACTAAATACATTGATATATTCTATTATATATGCATCATATAATAATATTATATATTCTGTACTTGCCATAATTATCATCACAGTTAGCCAAATATCACTTTTGTTATAAAGTATCTTCATTAAGGCTGGGTACATACGAGCAGATTTTTTGGCCCAACCTGTTGATATTTATGTGTATCGGTTGGTTGGTCTAAAAAATCTGAGGGGATTTCGGTGGCGGCAGCGACCAATGTCGGTAAATCACCGCAGATTGTGTGGTCCATAGGAGACATTTGCCACGACTAACAGTGCTTTGTCCTGGCTTACTGCTCGTAGTGGCGAATCGTCGAGATGAAAAATTTAGCCATTTGTACCCAGCTTAATGTTCTCTTACAGAGAAATCCACATTTGCCCTTCAATATCATTAGTGTCCTTCAAAGTCAGAGCTGTGACACTGACAGAATTGGCTGAATATTGTCAGTATTGGGACCTATCGGACAAGACAGAAAATTTCCATTACCGGTTCCCTTTACTACAGTAGGGGGAGCTGATAACATTAGACCATGTATGGGCACATTGAACTATCATTCTGTATATGGAATATATGGAACAATCACTCCTGTGTATATATAATATATATAATGAAATGTTAATAGTCAGCTACCACCTCCAGGATTTCTTAATTCCTGCTCAATACTCCATCACAGTGTAGTAGGTA
The DNA here is from genome assembly GCA_019447015.1 of Hymenochirus boettgeri. NCBI lineage: Eukaryota > Metazoa > Chordata > Amphibia > Anura > Pipidae > Hymenochirus > Hymenochirus boettgeri. Next base: position 263,370,472 of record CM033469.1, read on the forward strand.
CAGTAATTAATGTATATAAACCCAGTCTCAGCAATCACCTTAAGCAGCTGCAGAGTTAATATTGACACAGTTATGGTGCTGTCAATCACAGGGAAGACTGGATACATTTTTGAAACATACAAATTCTATTTCTAACTCACAGCTCAATAAACAATGTAACAATCTATGTAACAATCTATATAACAATCTACGTAACAATCTATATAGCAGTCTATGTAACAATCTATAAAAGTCTATATAACAGTCTATGTAAAAATCTATATAACAGTCTATGTAACAATCTATATAACAATCTACTTAACAATCTATATAACAGTCTATGTAACAATCTATATAACAGTCTATGTAACAATCTATATAACAATCTATGTAACAATCTATATTAGAATCTATGTAACAATCTATGTAACAATCTATATAACAATCTATATAACAATCTATATAACAGTCTATGTAACAATCTATATAACAGTCTATGTAACAGTCTATATAACAATCTATGTAACAATCTTTATAACAATCTATAAAACAATCTATATAACAGTCTATATAACAATCTATGTAACAATCTATATAACAGTCTATGTAACAATCTATATAACAGTCTATGGACACCAGGAGAAGCAGAATAGCAGACTGCACTGAGCAGAAAGGGGGGATTCCAGGCACAAGGAATTCCTCCCTAAACACGCCACTGAGGTGTAGGACTGACCAATTATACCAAACAGGTGCTAATGATCATCCAATCACATCCAAACTTCCGACACCGCAGGTTTTCGTAAAAGTGCGACCTCAGCTTTAAATGATCGTATAACGTATATTTATGAATGATCACACCATACATTAAAATGCAGTAGTAAACTTCTTTTTACGATTGTTAAAGTCAACTGATTAGGAAAGGTAAGTCAAATAATTAGGAAAGGTAAGTCAAGTGATTAGGAAAGGTAAGTTAACTGATTAGGAAAGGTAAGTCAATTGATTAGGAAAGGAAATGTAATTGATTAGGAAAGGTAAGTACACTGATTAAGAAAGGTAAGTTAACTTTTTAAGAAAGGTAAGTCCATTGATTAGGAATGGTAAGTTAACTGATTAGGAAAGGTAAGTCAATTGATTAGGAAAGGTAAGTCAACTGATTAAGAAAGGTAAGTTAACTGATTAGGAAAGGTAAGTCAACTGATTAAGAAAGGTAAGTCAACTGATTTAAGGGCACCCATGAAAGTGTCTTCTGGGATATGGTACTGATGGATTCACTGGATAGTTTCTAGACAACATTGGATTCCTTTTTAGACTTACAGAAAATGGAATGTTCTTTGTATTAATACACAAACTGGGAGATGTAATACTTAAGGTGGCCATACATCTATGAGATATTACTTACCCAACCAAAGGCTCACGTGATGTTCCTTCGATCCTGCCGGAACCACTTCTCCCGATCTTACATTCGATTTTGCGATCGCGTGTCGGTCAAATATACGATCGGGAGAAGAGGTCCCGGCAGCATCGATCAACATCGCGTGAGCACTTGGTCGGGTAAGTAATACCTCATAGATGTATGGCCACCTTTACCCTTCGCACTTCTCTTATTTAGGGACCCCGCAATGTAGTTATCACTTAGTATGTGTTACTGCCCCACGGGAACTCGGCAGGTAAAGAGCGGGGAGGGTAATGCCACTGTTTTAAATGTGTTCCTTGCACTACTATGTAGCGTGGAAACAAACGTTAAGGAGTAATAGTTGGTGAGTAATAGGGATGAATCTCGTTTCTAAAATCCGTAGATCCAACTGGAAAATACCTTTTGAAATTTCAAATATCGCAAAATTTTCCATTAAAAAATAGAAAATGCTATTGAGAATTCAAAAAATACATATATAATCGGCAGAACCACTATCGGGATGAAACTCACCTTTGTTCTTCATGCCTCCTCCTTGTCCTCTGAAAGAACAGTGGCATGTGCAGGGGAGCCCTTTCCTCCCCTCCGTTCCCCCAATGCCTGCCTTTTCACCTAGCTTGATTTCCTTTTTATATATTGTTGATCCCCCTGCCCACCCCTAACCGCCGAGTTAGATCTTTAAAAAAAAACACCAGCATCATACTTACAGCTCCCGCGATGCTCTCCATTGATGACAGCCAATGACACACTCGGCTGCCGGTCTTACCCCTGCTTGCAAGTTCTGGATCAGTGCACCATGGAGCAAAGTTAATATTTAAGGTGGACATGCCCATTAATTTTAAATCAAATCAATACTGGGTGTAGCTGCCCCTCACCTTCCAACCAGCACCAATTCTTATAGGTGCAATGTCAGGGATTGAGTAAGATTAGAGAGAAGTGCAGGGGCAAGCGCAGGATTTTCATGGGGGGGATTCCTGAATGGGTTACCACCGAACAACCCCAGAAGGAGGTTCATGACCAAATACATCCATATATTCTATTATACATGCATCATATAATTTGCCATTACAGACATGGACCTTTCAAATATAAGTGCTAGATAAGTGACATATAGATAGATAGATAGACAGACAGATAGACATAGAGATAGATAGATGATAGATAGATAGATAGATAGATAATAGATAGATAGATAATAGATACATAGATGGTAGATAGATAGATAGATAGATAGATAGATAGATAGATAGATAGATAGCAGAGTTAGATAGATAGCAGAGTTAGATAGATAGATAGATAGATAGGTAGATAGATAGATAGATAGATAGATAGATAGATAGATAGATATAGAGATAGATAGATAGATAGATAGATGGTAGATAGACAGATAGATATAGAGATAGATGATAGAGAGAGAGAAAGAGAGATAGATGAGAGATGATAGATAGATAGATAGATAGATAGATAGATAGATAGATAGATAGATAGATAGATAGATGGTAGATAGACAGATAGATATAGAGATAGATGATAGAGAGAGAGAAAGAGAGATAGATGAGAGATGATAGATAGAAGATAAGATAGATAGATAGATAGATAGATAGATAGATAGATAGATAGATAGAGCCTTTGACTGAGAAGCAGCACTAAACATGAGCTCCTGAGTTTCCAGCATTTATACCTTGTAATAAGCAACTAAAAAGGACATATTCTGGATTTAATATAGACAACAAGGAATCACATGGAAGAGAGAAGCAAATAAAGGATTTATAAGAAAATAGGAAAACCAGAAAAAGAAGTTTACCTGGGAGTCAAACCAACAGGCAGCACAGAGCATCACAAAGACCAACAGTAACTGACATCACCAAAGCTCACAAATCCAAAGCTGACAAGTATAAGAGTCCTCCAAGGTAAAGACATTGCTTTTTTCTTAAAGGGACTGTCCACCCCTCTTTTGAAAAATGAATATGTGGTAGATAAGCCCCCAAAACCTAGACATCGTTTAAGTCTCAACCTTTAATTCGGCTCCCACACAGAGATAGTATACTTACATCCTCCTCCTCTCTCCACCGCCGCGGCTCTGTGACGTCACGGCCAATCACTGACTGCCATTCCCGGACCAGCCTCCACTGCGGCTGCTCGGGAACAGAAAAAGAACAGAGCGGCCACATTGGAGACTGGAAGAAGAACCCGGAAGCGGCGGTGGAGCTAGGAGGATGTAAGTATAATATCTCAGTGTGGGAGCCGAATTAAAGGGTTGAGAATAAACGATGCTAGGTTTTTGGGGGCTTATCACACATATTCATTTTTCAAAAGAGGGGTGGACAGTCCCTTTAATATTACTCAATTCTGCATTATACTGTATATTATATAGACCAACAGAGAAGTAAAGAAAGTAGACTAAAGAACTTTAAAATGGAAACTTCCAAAGATCAAAAGCTTAGTAATGACTCCAATACAGCCAGTCCAGACAGCAGGGGGTATGACACCTTGGAAAACAAATACTGTGTTAAAGATAAAAGCATTGCAGCCAAGAAAGCTGTAAAAAAGCTGACAATTAAACAAAACCCAGAGACTTTGTTTGCTGATTTCTCCTCTATGGATGAACACAGGATAAAAACAAACTTATTGTTTCACTCTGAACACCCCTTGGCTTGGCACTCTGCTATCTGCCAGCAATATAACAACTTCACAAAGGGGGGGATCAACCAAGGTCGACAGATCAGACTAAAGGACAAGGAAAATGTAGAGACTGTCATACTAACAGTAAATGTATATAATAATGGCACCATCATGGTACAGGGCACAGAGACAAAAATGGAGGAATTTGAACAATTATTTCCTACTAGGAAGCAAGGAAGAAGCAAGGAAATGTAGAGACCAGCAGACCACAACTATCAGTGTTGGTGAGGAGAAATCCGCTGCTGAGATAGTCACCAGAGACACCACAGTACCATGTCTGATGACATCTCACCCTTCACCCCAACTCCTCAGAGACTGTTTATCCCAATTAGAGAGGGACTTTCACCAATTCAAAGAAGATCTTCAAAAAACACAAGGTGAGAAAAATGCAATTGACCTACTAAAGGATGAGATAAGCAGACTAAAAACTGATCACAGATCAGCTCTGCTGGAAATACGATCAACTTTACAGCAACTTCATCAGGAAAATGCCCAGCTCAGAGAAGAAATACTCAAGATCAAAAGAAGCAATGAGCCTCAATGTCCAGAAAGGTCAACAAACCTCAGAAAACAAACAGATAAAGAAACTGTCCTGGACAACACCACACATATCCCCCATAAGGAACAGCACACAATAAAGGAGAAAAACAGCCAAGACATCAAGGATGAAACATGTAAACAAGCAGAAAATGCCACCGCCAACATAAATTCACAACCACAAAACAGCAATAACACTGCGGAAACTTCAACAAAACAGCAAACAAATATGCCTAACATAACACCAAGCCATAATATTGTGCTAATAATGGACTCAAACGGGAAATACCTGGACACAAAACGCCGTTTTCCAGGGAAAAGAGTCACAAAAATCCACTGTGCGACTATTGAAAAAGCAGCAGAGGTGATCCGCAATCCATATTTCACTGCCCCAGAACACATCATCCTACATACAGGCATGAATAATCTAGACAACCCATCAGAGGATATTGCAGATAAACTCTGTGTTCTAGCAAAGACCACTGGACATCAATTTCCTGGCTCCAAAACTATACTATCATCCCTGCTCCCAAGGAAGGACATTCCCCTCCATAATATTCAGGCCATTAATAAGGAGCTGACAACAAAAATCAATTCCACTCCAAATATCCAACTGATACAGTACTCCTCTGTAACACACCAGCACCTATATGATAACAAACATCTTAACAAACAAGGGATGAGCCTCCTGGCAAAACAACTAAAAGACCTGGTTCTTAACAGGCCCCTGGGACCCCACACAGCTCCCATACCACACAGCCCAGGCCAGAAAAAACCATCAAAAAGACATCATATTATCAAACCGTCTAACCCAAATGTGATTCCACATCGATGGCAGGAATGGAGGAAACCAAACAGAACACCCGAAAGCAGTGACATTACAGACATTAAGAACATGCTGATCACCTTATTTAACAAAATAGCATAACTGACCAGAACGTCCTAAATAGTCAGCTCATTACAAGGTATATACTCACACAATGACATCTCTTGTTATTAGTAGCCCGAACATTCAGGGTCTGAATGCTTCAGCTTTTGGAACAAAAACAAATGACCCAGATTTCAAAGAAAGTCTGAGCAAAGTGGACATCCAGATCCTCTTAGAGACATGGACCCGATCAGAGGATAGCTCAGTCTCGGTTCCTATTGGTTATAGGGAACTCTCTGTTGCAGCCCAAAAGAACAAACATACCAAGCATGGGCGCTGTTCAGGAGGGATAATAATTTGGTATAAAGAAAACCTCCATGAACATATACAACCAATCAAGAGAGGGAGAAGCCCTGGCTGAAGATAAGCAGCTCCATCACCTCCACTCAAACTGATATATACTTATGTGCAGTATACTTTGCTCCGTCAGAATCCCCATACTATAATCCTGAGGGCTATGAGATACTGCAAAAGGAGGCAGCACACTTCCAAACCCTAGGAAAAGTACTAATCTATGGGGACATGAATGCCAGAACGGGCAGAGAGAAGGATTACCTCACCTCAGATGGCAATTGTTATATTTTTGGAGCAGAGACTCACTGCCATGACATACAAAGTGACAGAAACAGCTATGACAGCACAATAAATAAAAGTGGGAAACTACTGCTGAACCTATGTAGAAGCCTAGGACTTCACATACTAAATGGAAGAACCAAGGGAGACTCCTTTGGGAGATACACCCTAAATTCCCACGTGGGCAGTAGTGTGGTAGACTACGCCATTACAGACATGGACGTTTCAAATATAAGTGCCTTCATAGTCGCTCCCCAATCACACCTGTCAGACCACAACCAAATTCTAATATATATCAACTCTTCAAATAAATCACTCAAACACAACATTTCAATTGGTCTTTATAACTTGCCATTCTCCTACAAATGGACTACACAGTCAACCACAACCTATAAGGAGGTCCTCAACAGACCGGAGGTGAAAGAAATGCTTCTAAACTATGATAGAAAGGCTTATGAATTCAGCGAACAAGGAGTTCAGCAAGCAGCAAAAGATCTCAACAAAATCTTATTCACCATTACAGAAATGTCAGGAGTGAAAAGGACCAATCACAAAAATCCATCAAACAAACAATCTAATAAATGGTTTGACAGTGAGTGCAAAAAACTCAGAAAATCTGCGGGTGATGTCAAATAAAAAACACAGATGCCCCAGTGACGATGAACTAAAATTAGCTTATGACGTCACTCAACGTCAATATAAATTTACCCTCAGAAAGAAGAAACAAAACTACATTCAAAGTAAACTTAAAAAACTTGAACAATCTCTCCAAGACAACTCATTCTGGGAGACTTGGAATCACATTGGCACAAAATCCAAACAAAACAAACAACACATCCAAAATGGCAAAGTCTGGTTTCACTACTTTATAGATCTGTACAAAGGAATCCCTACTCAAGATCTTACTCCAGAACAAAACCAGATCATCAACAAACTAAAGAATATGGAGGAGAAGATCAAGGACTTCCAAAACCCATTAGATACACCTATAACACTGCAGGAAGTAGCTGACAAAATTAAGCTCTTACAAAGTAAAAAAGCCAGTGGTACAGATGGAATTCTACCCAAAATGATCAAATACAGCTCCCCTGAAATACATACTGCAATATCCAAACTATTTAACCTAGTCCTATATGTTGGGCACTTTCCTGAAGTCTGGAATCAAGGTCTGATAACACCAATCCACAAAAGTGGAGACCGTTATGATCCAGCCAACTACAGAGGCATCTGTGTGAGCAGTGTACTAGGAAAACTGTATAACAGCTTTCTAAATAAGAGAATCATTACTTTCCTCACACAACATAACATTCTCAGTAAAAGCCAAGCTGGGTTCTTACCAAACCATTGTACCACTGATCACATCTATACTTTGCACAGCCTCATAAATCATCATGTCCACAACACAAGGAATGGGAAAATATTTGCCTGCTTTGTGGATTTTAAAAAGGCGTTTGATGCAGTGTGGCACCCAGGCCTATTCCTAAAACTTCTGTAGAGTGGAATAGGTGGAAAAACATATGATGTCATCAAGAGCCTTTATACTGGTAATAAATGCAGTGTAAAAGTGAATGGCAAAAGAACTTCATACTTTCTGCAAGGTCGGGGAGTCAGACAAGGATGTAGCCTGAGTTCAACTCTCTTTAACATCTACATCAACCAAATGGCAGCAGCTCTAGAAACCTCATCAGCATCAGGACTTACTCTACATGACACCAATGTAAAGTTCCTGCTCTAAGCAGATGACCTCTTACTGCTATCACCAACAGAGAGTGGCCTACAAGATAGTCTAGCCATCCTGGAGAATTTCAGCGCAACCTGGGCACTTCCCATAAATCCAAATAAATGAAAAAGTATGATGTTCCAGAAGAAAAACAAAAAATCAACACACGACCCTTCATTCACTTTAAATAACGAGATACTCACCAGAACAGAGAAATATACTTATCTTGACCTGGAGATCAACCATTCTGGGAGCTTTAGGGCAGCTATAGAGACTTTGAAAGCAAAAGCCAGCCGAACCTTCTATGCAATAAGAAAACAACTGTATCACCTCAAACCACTGGTAAAAGTCTGCCTTAAAATCTTTGACAGTGTCATTTCCCCAATCCTACTCTATGGCAGTGAAGTATGGGGCCCTGTCTCCTATTCAGACCAATCAAAATGGGAATCTGGCCCACCAGAAATACTCCATCTCGAATTCTGTAAGCACCTCCTCAATGTCCATCGCAGTACATCAAACAGCGGCTGAGCTTGGCAGATTCCCATTACTGCTTGAGATGCAAAAAAGGGCCCTATCATTCTGGGCTCACCTACAGAACAGTAGCCCCAACTCTTACCATTATAAAGCCTCAATACACAACAAAGACCAGGAAAAGCCATGTGCACTGAAACAACTCATCAGCTCCCTACTAACATCAAACCCACATCCACAGAACCTGTCTAAACCTCAAATCACAGCAGCCATAAACAAGAGCCAATTGGATTACTTGGATGAATGGAAGAAAGAAATAAAAAAGTCCCAGAAACTAACTATATACCAGGCACTGGACAGAGACTACAAACTGGCCCCCTACCTGGAGAATATCACAAACCCTAAAGAGAGACAAGTCCTGAGTCTCTACAGATTGAGTGCACACAGCCTAGAAATAGAATCTGGCCGACACAGACAGACATATAAACCAAGAGAGAACAGACTGTGCCAGCACTGTGACCAGGGAACCTTAGAAGATGAAACCCACTTCCTTCTACACTGCCCCAAATACAAAACAATACGGGACCCCCATTTCAAGATGCTGTCGGACTTTATCCCAGACTTCAACTGCTTAGATGGAGAGAGAAAACTCTATATCCTGCTGGGAGAGGATGAAGCCACAGTAAATATTGGGGCACACTATGTAACGGCATGTCACAGACTGAGAGGAGCATAAATGAACTCAATGTCCAAGGATTACTTGCCCAATTATCCCTTTATCCTTCCCCAATCGACTTAAAGACTAAAACCCAATATACCCTTTATAGTACTGTCCATATATTAATTATCCATTGATACCAATGTCCCCCTACCGTGAACCTCTAATACTAACATGTTTTATTATTTTATTATTTTTTGTTTGCTTTGGCAATGTCAAAATGTAAATTGATCCTGCCAATAAAGCTCTTTTTGATTTGATTTGATTGATTGATATGGAGATAGATAGATAGATAGATAGTTAGATGATAGATAGACAGATAGATATAGAGATAGATGGTAGAGAGAGAGAAAGAGAGTGGATGAGAGATGATAGATAGATAGATAGATGGTAGATAGATAGATAGATGGTAGATAGATAGATGGTAGATAGATAGATAGATAGATAGATAGATAGATAGATAGATAGATAGATAGATAGATAGATATAGAGATAGATAGATAGATGATAGATAGAGAGAGAGAGAGAGATATAGATAGATAGGTAGATAGATAGATAGATAGATAGATAGATAGATAGATATAGAGATAGATATATAGATAGATAGATAGATAGATAGATAGATAGACAGACAGACAGACAGACAGATAGATGATACCCTCCAAATCTGCAATAGTTAGAAGACTGAGAGATGTAAGACAAACTTACACCTGTTAGCTTTCAAACTATTGTGGTTTTGGGGGGTGATTAACCTTCATATAATTCTTCATTTAAGGGGTGAATTTTTCAAACAGGGAACTGACTGTAGTTTTTATTTATGCCAGCAAAGGATCAGGTCTTGAATACACAATGTATATATTAATGATAGTTGAAGGCCAACATTTATACCTGCCATGAAACTTTATTGTCCCCAGATCTTGTACCTTCAGTGCAGTGATTGGATAACTGTCAGCGGCATGGTGACTGAGATAGCGGTTGGAATGACCCTCTGGGAATTGGTCATTGTAAGACCAAATTGCAACTAAGCTTTAGTTTCTCTATGAAGTGACTTGGTAAACTGTAAATAGAATTGTGATTTTACTACATTTACATTACATGATCTCGTTACATTGCATTGTCTAGCTCTGTTACAATTTCCAAGTACTTTCTTTTAAGCAGGTCTTGCGTTGAGCATCCTCCAAACACTAGGTGACGCTACCGCGCAATTGAAGTCAGAGAGCCGGAATGTGTGATACCCACGTGGACTGTACATTGGGTACGGCTGCCGGTTCATTGCTGTGAGGTTTGGGTTGATAATTGGTCCCAATGGCCCAGGTCCTGCATACGATCTTGACAAATTTACTGCAGCCAGATAATGCAGTTATTCAGCAGGTACGGCATTACTACATGTTCTAGGGTTGGGACAGAGACAGGCGTACAGGAATTCTAACTTCCCACAAACCTAATGTGGCTCTGGAAAGTGAAAGTTCAGCGAGGGCAGTCAGGATTCAATCAGGATACAATCAGGAACAGTCAGGATACAATCAGGATGAGGAGAAAGTCAGGATACAATCAGAATCAGGCTACAGTCAGGATTCAACCAGGTTACATTTAGGAATTAATCAGGATACAGACAGGATACAATTAGGATTCAATCAGGATACAGTCAGGATACAGTCAGGATTCAACCAGGTTACAGTTAGGAATTAATCAGGATACAGTCAGTATACAATCAGTATATAGTCAGGATTCAATCAGGATACAGTCAGGATTCAACCAGAATACAGTAAGGATACAGTCTGGAGGACAGTAAGGATTCAATCTGTATGCAGTCAGGACACAATAAGGATTCAATCTGGATACAGTAAGGATAATACTGTAAGCGTAGTAAGAGTATATCTCCGTATATAGTATATGAAACATAGTAACTAGGTTAGTACTGTATTAATGGATAATTGTTTTTGATGTAATTTGATTAATTGTGATGTACGCATTGTTGTGGTTCATGGTTTACTTGTTATGGGTAAAACTCATTAAAAAAGAACATTAGTATGTGTTAGTTCAGGGATGTCAAACCTGCATCAATCCAGATGTTTTCAAACTACAACTCCCAGCATCCTGCTGCCATGGAATGATGGGAGTTGTAGTTTGCAAACATTTGGAGGGCGGCAGGTTTTACATCTTTGCATCCCTGTGTTTGTTAATAACAATAAAGATGGCCCACACTTTACAATCTGAATGTACAATCATACCATTATTATACAGTAATGGGTGAAAATTTTGACGCCCCTGAAATTTTTCCAGAAATCCAAGTATTTTTCACAGAAAAGTATTGCAGTAACAAATGTTTATTTCCTTTGTGTGTATTGGGAAAAAAAACAAAAAAGGGTGGAAAAAAGAAAATAGTATATAATGTCACACAAAAATGGTCTGGACAAAATTATTGCCACCCTTATCCACAAAATTATGGATAAATAAGATTGTTTCAAGCATGTGATGCTCCTTAAAACTCATCTGGAGCAAGTAACAGATGTGGGCAGTATAAAAATAACACCTGAAAGCATATTAAAATGAGAGAAGTTCACTAAAGCTTACCATACAATAATTCGGCCCGACCGATCGACATTTCAGTGTTTCGGTCGGGCCAAATTATTGTATGGCGGATTCCAACCGAGCGCCGACTGTTTCTTCGCCCGAAACGGACGAAGGCCAGGTCAGAAAATCATGGCTGATCATGCGGTCCAACTACTTTTGCCGCGACCGACAGTCCTTCCTCCTGGCCGACCGGTCGAAAGTCTCAAACAATCGGTCAGGAGGAAAAATTGAAACGTGTGTACCTAGCTTTAGTCTTTGCATTGTGTGTCTGTGTGTGCCACATTAAACATGGACAACAGAAAGTGGAGAAGAGAACTGACTAACTGGTACTGTTGCTAATCTCCCCGGGCGTGGACGAAAAACTGATAAAAGGGTGCCACACAGGATAGTCTGGATGGTGGATAAGCAGCTCCAAACAAGTTACAAAGAAATTCTGTCCTGTAGGCTCAGGGAGCATCGGTGTCAGCGTGAAGTACCAATCAACATTTAAATGAAATGAAATGCTTGTTGACAGATGAGACCAAGGTAGAGTTTTTGGTAAAGCACGTCATTCTACTGTTTTCCGAAAACGGAATAAGGCCTATAAAGTAAAGAAGACGGTACCTACAGTGAAATATGGTGAAGGTTCAGTGATGTTTTGGGGTTGTTTTGCTGCCTCTGGCATTGGGTGCCTTAAATGTGTGCAAGGCATTGTGAAATCTGAGGATTACGAAAGGATTTTTGGTCGCACTGTAGTGCCCAGTGTCAGAAAGCTGGGTTTGCGTCCGAGATCACACAGGGTTGAATGTGTTACTGTCTTTGCCACAAAAAAATCTAAAATAATGGCATTAATCCATTTACTTTGCATTGACTAATGCTGGTATATACACTGTAACTGGGGGCATCTATTGTCAGTTTGTATGATGAGCTTAAAAGATGAGTAAAGGTATTGTTAGTGATTGACAATGGTTGACTTGAAATCTTAAAATGTTCTGATTACCTAGTGGGTAGTTTTGTAACTGCAACGTGTTGTGGTTACTACACTCCCAATTGAAAAGTGAAGTGAAAAAGTCTATTGTTTATGGCTGTATCTGTATGTAAGAAAAAATCGTATGCATATAAGAAAAGTCTGGTATATTTACTTATTTCAAATGCTTTTTGTTTTCTGGTGTTTCTATTAGGCCACAGTTCAGCTAAAAGAAGCTTTTAAGGATCCACAAATCATCCCAGCATTGTTTGATGTTTTAAGAGGGGCCCAAGAACTACAGGTAGGATGCATTTTATTATATAGACTTTTTTCTTTAGTGTCATCCTCTCAGACAATCTTTGTTGTGTCTGGGTTTATTCCCAGGCTTTATTGTGAGGCTTTTGTTCCTTTATAGTTACTAACTCTTGGTGTGATGTTCACACATGTTTATTCTAAGTGAAAGGCCTAGTTTCTACCTTTTAAAATGAGCTATCAGCCACCTCTCTGTGTGCAATACAGTCCAAAGAGCATGGAAATCACTGACGAGAAACTGAGGGGGTAGGAGGCTGTCAGAAGCCATTTAATTTGCTGCTCTTCCCCCCACGCCGGAGCACAGCCGTACATCCCTTAGTTCAGTCCCTCCCATCAATAGACCTGTCAGTGCCTGTGACAATGTGCTCGGTTTCTCCCTCTTATTAACTGTAGTTGCGAACAATTAAGGCCAGTTCATATGTGTGATCGCAGGTCCCGACTGTGACCTAGATGTGTACCAACAGCTGTTACGGCCCACTATCAGTAATTGTATGGGCACTCAGTTTACTGAAATGTCCATTCAATGCATGACCGAGCACCCACTCTATTCGTACAAGTAGTGGGTCGTGCCCTGCGATTGCTTGTGTATACAAAGTTTAAAGGTAGCCATACATACAAACGATAATGGGTAAGTCCCGTCATTCCACAATGAGATTTACCCATTATCTTTCATGTGTATGGGCTTTTCCAGCAGTTGTTATTGGCTTCCTTTATTTTAGTAAAGGGAGCCCATATGATCGTACCGTGTATGGCCGCGTATGGTGATCGGTCGGGTATGTGGATGCGGTTCCCACAGAATGTGTGCCGACCGATACCAATGTGATCTGTCGGTACACATGCTGTACAAATCGCATGTGTATGGCCACCTTTATTCTCTCCCTTAGTATTTGTGCACAAATGCCTTGCTATATCACCCTGCTGTGGGCTTCCCCCAGACTCTCCAGATGCTAAATAAATCCCTTCCCCCTCCTTCCGTATTGTCTGTTACAAAGCTCTAACGCTAAAAAAAACCTTTCAGATATCTACTTACAGCCCCTTCGCTCCTGCAAGTGTCGTCTTCCCTCTCTGCTAACAGGAAACAGCAGATAGGGGCCGGGCCGGCAGCCGTGTCTGTGATTGGCTGCCGGTCAGCCAATCACAGGTGCGGCTGCCAGCTAAAAAGATAGTCGCGGGATCGAAGGGCTGTAAAAACACAGAAGTGATATTTCTCAAAAGAAAAATAACACTAGAGGTAGAAAAGAATATATAATATATATTAGCACCCTGCGGATTGGAACATAAGACACCCAATACAATCTGTAAGTAAGAAAAATATATATATTTATACAAAAAAAAATCACATAATACATACACATCAAAAATGGAAAAAGCTGGGCAGCCTCACACTAATAAAACTAAGAGATGATCCTGCACACACCTAGTGGAAGTAGTTAAGCAAACAGAAGTGGCTGAGTGCAATGGCATACCATGGTAAGTGGTGGATAATAGCAAATAATAATATAGACCATGCACATCAGTCTTACAAGCCCATGTATTTTATTGTGTCATACATGCAAACACAAAAGTGTAACACGTTTCGGTACACAGCGGTACCTTCTTCTTGCTGAAGAAGTTACCCTGTGTACCGAAACGTTACACTTTTTGTGCTTGTGAAGGTTCTCATTCATCCAGGTCATGGTATATCTGTTGTATTCAATTAGATCAACTGGACTTGAAATGTAGTTCTTGAAGACGTTTCGCTAGTCATCCGACTGGCTTTCTCAATTCAGAATGACTTGTACAAGAATCTGTGGCAATTATGTACCCTGGAAAATCCCAATTAGCATATTACAGCCAGGTGTTAAGGGTGTGATTAGATAGTGGCTAAGAGGTGTTATAGGAACGCCCAGAGTAAGGTGTTAAAACAGCATTGTACATGGCAGACAGTTGGTGTCGAACCCCCCCACCTCTATTTAGGCTTGGTTTCTTTATTTTCACATAATGGCCTCCTTAACACCTCTCTTGAACCAGTCACGTTCCTTCGCCAGTATGTTAACATTACAATCTTCAAAGGTATGTCCTTTATCCTTAAGATGCATACACGGCTGTATCCTGACCCGAGGAATTGGCTCTTCTGTGCTGGGCCATTCGTTGATGCAGTTGTGTTTGTCTCCCCCACATACAAATCAGAGCATTCTTCACTGCACTGCACTGCATATATGATGTCGTTTTCTTGTGTTTTGGTATTGGGTCCTTTCGGATGTACCAATTGCTGCCTCAGTGTGTTGTTTGGTTTAAAGCAGACAGGGATACAATGTTTTTTGAAAATTCTTCTTAATTTCTCGGAGACCCCTGCTACATATGGGATGACCATGTTCTTCCTCCTGTCTTGCTTTTCCCCTACACTGTTGGTATTCGTGTTCTTTTCTTTCCTTCTACTTCTTTTGACAAAGGCCCAGTCTGGATATCCACAAGTTTTAAGGGCTCCTCTGAGATGTTTCATTTCTTTAGCCTTCGCCTCTGTGCTAGTGGGGATGTTCTCGGCTCTGTGTTGCAGGGTTCTGATGACCCCCAGCTTGTGATCTAAAGGGTGGTGGGAGTCAAACATCAAATACTGATCTGTGTGTGTTGGTTTTCTGTAAACCTCTACTTCCAGTTTACCATTTTCCTTAACTTCTACCAAGCAGTCCAAGAAAGCCAGTTTGTTGTTTAGTACCTCTTCCCTTGTAAATTTAATGTTTTGGTCCACCGCATTAATGTGTTCTGTGAAAGATTGTACTTCCTTCTGGTGGATTTTAACCCAGGTGTCATCAACATATCTGAACCAGTGGCTGGGTGCTATGCCCTTAAAGGTATTAAGCGCCTGTGTTTCTACCTCCTCCATGTAAAGGTTGGCCACAATAGGTGAAACTGGAGATCCCATAGCACATCCATGTTTTTGCTTATAGAACTTATCCCTGTATTTGAAATAGGTGGTATTCAGGCACAAGTCCAACAAGGAACACACCTGTTCTGGGTTGAGATCAGTTCTGCTGGTAAGAGTGCTGTCTTGGCCCAGCCGTTTTCTCACCATGTCAACAGCCTCCTTGGTGGGTATACAAGTGAAGAGAGATGTCACATCATAGGACACCATAGTTTCTTCTGCTCTGATTTGTATGTGGGGGAGACCAAACAGCAACTGCATCAACGTATGGCCCAGCACAGAAGAGCCAATTCCTCGGGTCAGGACTCAGCCGTGTATCTGCATCTTAAGGATAAAGGACATACCTTTGAATATTGTAATGTTAACATACTGGCGAAGGAACGTGACTGGTTCAAGAGAGGTGTTAAGGAGGCCAT
Organism: Hymenochirus boettgeri; assembly: GCA_019447015.1. NCBI lineage: Eukaryota > Metazoa > Chordata > Amphibia > Anura > Pipidae > Hymenochirus > Hymenochirus boettgeri. The sequence continues at coordinate 263,386,641 of CM033469.1, forward strand.
TTATGTGAAAATAAAGAAACCAAGCCTAAATAGAGGTGGGGGGGTTCGACACCAACTGTCTGCCATGTACAATGCTGTTTTAACACCTTACTCTGGGCGTTCCTATAACACCTCTTAGCCACTATCTAATCACACCCTTAACACCTGGCTGTGATATGCTAATTGGGATTTTCCAGGGTATATAATTGCCACAGATTCTTGTACAAGTCATTCTGAATTGAGAAAGCCAGTCGGATGACTAGCGAAACGTCTTCAAGAACTACATTTCAAGTCCAGTTGATCTAATTGAATACAACAGATGTTACACTTTTGTGTTTGCATGTATGACACAATAAAATACATGGGCTTGTAAGACTGATGTGCATGGTCTATATTATTATTATTCACACTAATAAAAGGTATATATCCCTTATCCCTTATATTATATAAATACATTTTTAAATTCATGTGGCATACATTGGGATTTTTGGAGATACTATGTTGGTGGGGGTAGGTAAAAGTAATATACATAAGGACAGTGTTTATGTGTTGTTTAAGCACTAAAAAATAGTTATATCAATATTAACAATTATGTAGTAATGACATTAAAGTATATAGAAATGTAAATAAGGGAAAATCTATAAATAAATAAAAGTACTTACACAGTCCCACTGTTTTGTAATGGTATTTTCAAAATGGACTGATATGCCACACCACAGGAAGTTTTACAGGGAGGCAATGGAAGCTTACAAAGGAACATATTTCTCACTTCCCTTTTAGTGTTGTATCCAATGGTGTGCTTAATATTAGATTGATACCAATATTAGCGAATCAAAACATTTTCTGAGTGTTAGTAGGAAGTTTTATGACTTATATGTCACATCCTTTGTAAAACATGTGACCTCTCACCTCACCCCACCCCTCCACTCTCAATAGAAACAAAGGAGAACTGCTGTTTGATGGACAGTAAGAGATATCTATATATCAGGGATAGGCAACCAGTAGATCTTCAAATGTTTTGGAAACTACAACTCCCAGAATTCCCTAACTACAGAGTGCTTGTAGAGGAATGCTGGGAGTTGTAGTTTTCAAACATCTGGAGATCTACTGGTTGCTTATCCCTGCTATATATGATAGGTGGACTGAAAGGAAAACATTTCCATGCCCACTTCTCTGAGACAATGAAGTGAGTTTGTTAATGGTTTATTGCATTATTTAAGCAATAGACCTCATAGAAGCCATGAACCTGTGTCCTGAACTGATAAAATCAAATAATATTGCAACATGACAGGATAGTCTGGGTTCTTTATAGGACCTCACATTTACCAATAGTGATCCCTCTCTAACACATTGACCAGTAGTGATCCCTCTCTAACACATTGACCAATAGTGATCCCTCTCTAACACATTGACCAATAATGATCCCTCTCTAACACAGTGCCAATAATGATCCCTCTCTAACACATTGACCATAGTGATCCCTCTCTAACACATTGACCAATAGTGATCCCTCTCTAAACCCATTGACCAATAGTGATCCTTCTAACACATGACCAATAGTGATCCCTCTCTAAACCATTGACCAATAGTGATCCCTCCTAACACATTGACCAATAGTGATCCTCTCTAACACATTGAACAAAGTGATCCCTCTCTAACACATTGACCAATAGTGATCCCTCTCTAACACATTGACCAATAGTGATCCCTCTCTAACACATTGACCAATAGTGATCCCTCTCTAACACATTGACCAATAGTGATCCCTCTGTAACAGAATCCCTGGTGACAGCTGTGAGGGCTAGGCCATAGTAGCGCGCTTTTCACGTGATTGCGTCCGCGATTTTCGATAAAATGGATATCGCGGGAACATGAAATTTCCGCGATTTCCGATGCGCATGCGATTGTGCGTCCGTTCGCGTTTTGATAATGCATGTGTTCACCATTTTTGGTGCGTTAACGCATGCATTTCCGTAATGGAAAACGTCAAAATTGCATGGGCAAAATGCACGCGGAAATGCACATGAATCACGCACAAAATCACGTGCAATTACGCTCGCGATTGTGTGCGCAATTTGGTGCGTTGTAGTGTGGCCTCGGCCTTAATGGGGAGGGTGAGTATTGAAAGACAGATTGATAACTTAATTATCAATCTAATCAATTAATCAATCTTATCAATTCTATAATTAGAGAATGATCCAATGGATCTGCTATTGATCTATTATTGGTTGGAAATTTAATGGGATTTAATTAGATTGAGTCAAGCTCTGCACAACAGTCGTATTTCACTGTGGTGTTTCTACTGAACTACAGTGTTACAATAAATAGATGAAGAATAGAGATGGACTGGATCACGGATCTGAACCCAGTTCTGCAACGGATTTCCGTGATTCTCAGATTTTGCGGGCAATTCCGCTTTGCAGATTTTTTTCGAGATGCTTTCAAAAATTCGAAGAAAGGATTTTTGAATATTTTGTAAATATTATACAGTAACTTACTGTAAATAGTTTTGGGACCTGGAAAATGGTTTGGGGAAAAGACAATTAGATTCTTTCTGAAAGAATCTGATTGTAACCAATTCCAGGGCCGGATTTACCATTAGGCGCGCGCCTAGGGGTGCCTGAGGTTGGAGGGGCGGCTCTCAATCTCCTCCCACCAATCTAACCCATTTGTAGTTTATTTTCTTTTCCAAAAAGAGAAAATGGGTGTGGTTTGGGAGTGTGGTCTGTGTTTAGGGGTGGGGCTAAGGGCGCCAGGCTCTTTGGGCCTACAGGCTCCTGAGGTGTAAATCTGGCCCTGATTAATTTTGGTTACAATTACATTCTTCCAGAAAGCATACCAATCAAATTCTTTCTGAAAGAATCTGACTGTAACCAATTGGCTTTTTTTTTTATTTTTAGAAAGAATCTTATTGGTATACCAATCAGATTATTTTCCAATTAGAATTGGTTACAATTAGATTCTTTCAGAAAGAATCTGATTGGTTAGTATCAGGTGCCCCTACCATGAGGCAAACTGAAACAATTGCTCAGGGCGCACTGGGTAACAATTAAAAGGCAGCAGTTAAAAAAAAAAAACCAAAAAAAAAAAAACTTCCTTCCTGCAATACTGCATTTCGGCACCAGTTCACCAATCCGTATTAAGTCAGCCCTCCAGTCTACCAATTAGTGTTAAATCAGCCCTCCAGTCCACCATATATAGAAAATTGGGCTGTTGTACATCCATATTACACTAGAATTCTATTTTTTGTATGTATTATATATTTGGTCTCTAGTTGCACTTTGATATGGATGTACAACAGCCCAATTTTCTATATATTGTGTGTTACATTAAAGGTTTGACCAAGCCTTCTGGGAAATTGTACTCCACCCACAGTTAGGTCCTGTGCTCGTTTGAGCAAAGTACTTTAAACTAGAGAGTCAGCTTCAAGCATCCAGGCCACACAGGAGAAGCTGTCAGCTCATTCAGCCAAAAAGACAAGTACCGGTAGGCAGTGCCGGATTTATACTTTTTTCTCCCCTAGGCCAACTAACTTTTTCTGCCTGTGGGCCCCCTTCAAACACACACACACACATACGCGGCCATTCATTGTCTGAAGTGGAGCTTTGTGAGTGCGAGAGAACCCTGCCGCCCCTAGCAATTGCTGCCCATTTCACATTTAACAGAAACTGATATGGCTCTGCTGTGTGCCAAGTAATGTGCGTTGTGCAATGCTGCCTAACTTAAACCCAATTTATTTTTTTTTGCCGCCCCTGGTGGCTGTGCTGCCCTAGGCCGTGGCCTAGTGGGAAATCCGGCCCTGCCGGTAGGTTAGGACCCAGTTAAAGAAAGCAACCTTGACGTGGTGACTGGGCTTAAAATAATTTGGCCAACTTATTGAACTAATTGCTTTTATTTATCCAGGGTTTAGCAGACTGTTTGTAGTAGCAACCTTATGGAGGTAGCCAATATGCAATTAGAATTGTTTGTGCACTAGAATTCTATTTTTTGAAGATATTTACCTTCCGGTTGTTCCCTTTCGCCATCAAATCTATCTGTGGTCATCCCCATTTCAAACAATCCGCCTGAATATCTGATAGTTCAGACTCCATTTGTTCTGATCTAACCCTGATTAGTACAGAAGATCCACCATTGGTTGTCTACACCAAGAATGTGGAGAGCTGTGATGTTCACTAACCTCTGCTGGGCAAATGACATAATAGGTACCAATTCTCTCATCATTGAAAGACTCATTATGCCTTTCTTTTCTTCATAAATTGCTGCGGCCTGATTGTTGTTCTTGTGGCTTGAAAGGCTTGAAGGGCTTTGACTACTGCTCGCAGCTCGATTACACTTGATGGAAGATGAGCATAGTTCTCTTCCCACTTTCCTGGAGCAGTGTACTGCAGAATATGTCCTCCCCATCCCATTCTTTAGGCATCTGTATAGAGCTCTAGATATTGTGGCTCTAGTAACGGTGTTCCCATTCGGAGATTAGTTGGTTCTGTCCACCACCGAATGTGCCATTTTAAATGGTGAGTGAGAGATATTCCTTGGGACCAATTCCTGTTATACCTGTCCCATTTCTGGAGGAAATTATGTTGGATTGGTCTCATCTCCCAAGCTGCCGACTTTACTAAGCCTATTGTGTATTACAGTGCCCCCAAGAATTGCATACGTTTTTTTTGCTGATGCTTGCATAAGCTCCTGCATCATCCACTCTTGCCGAGTTATATTGTCTATCCTCTTTGGAGAAAGGTAGACCATTTCCAGGTTGGTATCTCTTTTGGCCCCCAAATAGACTAGGGACTATGTTGGCACCAGCTGACTTTTATTGTAATTGACAATCCATCCATACGATCTTAGCAGATTTAGGGACTGGTCTCTGCTGTACTCCAAAGTCTCCCTTGTACCTGGCTATGATTAGAAGATCATCCAGGTATGCGTAGACCTCCACTTTCATCTCACTTTATTTGGCAATCAGAACAATAAGGACTTTGGTAAAAGTTCTGGGGGATGTCACCAGTCGAAATGGCAGGCACCGGAACAGAAAATGTCATCCCAGTAGTGGACCATAGGTACCTCTGATGCTCCTGTGCTACTGGTACATGGAGATAAGCGTCCTTCAAATCTATGGAACACATCCAGTCTCCTGGTGATATTGCTAGTCATTCTCTCTGAAGGGTCTCCATCTTGAATTTTCTACTGAATTTGCTTTTTAAATCCAAGACAGGTCGGAAGTCTCTGATTGCCTTGGTTACTAAAAATGAAGGGGAATAAAACCCTCTTCTCCAAAACTTCTTGGGCACCTCTACAATGGCCTTCTTTAGAGACCAATCTTGAACATAATCTTGAAGGGTGACTAACTTCTCTTTCGAAGAGGGAACACCTGTCATGCAAAAAAAACCCCAAAAAACTTGTCTACCAAAAATTCCAGCTGATAACCTCTGGTACCTGCTGGACCCAAGAATCTGGCATTTTTTTTAAAACATTTTTTATTAATAGATTTTCAATTATTAGATACAGTATAACAATAGAAAACAAATCCCACATTGACCCCCACCCATACTTCTCTGAATAGTAGAAGTCTTGCCCCCACTGGAGTAGCAGGGCTAAATTGACCTCCTTTCCAAGCTGTTGATCTGTTAAAAACTCCCTTCCAGGTCAATAAGCATTCGCTTCCTCTCGACTCTTGGGGTTATATCTATCATTATATTTCTTTGGCTGGTCTCGAAACTTCCTCTCATTTTGTGGTAAGAACCCACTTCCTGATGACTTTGATATTATGAGATATAATAAAGAACACTAAAGTATTCCCCTCAGTGATACCCTCTCGGTTATGGCAAACCAAGGTTAGTGAGAAACCCTCTGTGTGTATATTTTTAACTTGTATGGACCTTGCAATACCCGATTTAGGTGTCGGACCCTTATTACCAAGTTTATAGGAAGAGGGGCGTAAACTTTTTGGTCACTAGTTTGTAAATTTTAATGTATACCTAATAAAATTTGTACATTTTAATTCTCACTAACCTTTGTTTGCCATAACTGAGAGGGTATCACTGAGGGGGATACTTTTGTGTTCTTTATTATATCTCCTTTATCTTTTATTACCATGTTCACCCTCTTTTAATTTCCTGAATGATAGTGCACTACACTTGATTTATATGACTTTGATATTATCTCATCCAAATCTTTGCCAAAAATTCCTTCTCCTTCAAATGGGAGTTTACACAAAGTATATTTTGAGCCCTTCTTGCTGCCACAGAGAGCCATCTCCCTGGCGGAAAGCTTTGTTAGGTTTGCTACTCAAAGGCAAAATCAGCTGGCAATTTAAATTTGCATAGATTCTGAATCATTGATTCTCTTCTTGCTCCCCTTTTAAGACCCTATTCCAACCTCTCCGGCCATATTGAAATTCTCTTTGATATTGACATCAAAGACGCTGCTGCCTTACACCCTGCGTCTGCTGTAATATACATCTTCTTTAGATCTGCCTCTATCCTTGTGCTGACACATCATCAATTGGTAATACTGTGCGTTAAGATAACCTAGCTACAGGTGCATACACTATTGGATTCTTTTCCCAACACAAAGTCTTCTCCGATTTGAAAAAGTCTTTCAAAATTTTTCTCCGCCGGCACACATCTATTCATTATATGCCACTCCAAAGTGATCATATCTGAGATCTCCTTATAAATAGGGAAATACTTTTTCTTCTTTTGAAAAATCACAGACCTTGAGGGCTGCTCTCCCTCTTTCATAGACAAAGTCTATTTGACCTACTTAATTAGGGTAGGCACCCATCTTAAATCAAACATGGCCTTATCCTCTTTCTCCGACGAAGCAGCTGATGAAGTGACCTCCACGGCTTGTTGATCAGGCTCCCTAACAGGAGAAGAGAGAGTGCAGTTGTGTCCCTAAATCCCTGAGCCACCGCCTTTGTAATCCATCCAAGTATATCTGATTGCTGGACTGGATTCATTACACAAGCTCTGTTCTGAACATCTTGTGGAGGCTTATCTTACAACAATTCTTGCATGCACTCCTTGCGCAGCTTTTTATTATCAGCCGCTTGTCTTCGAAAGGCTTTACACTGGACCACGTCACTCCCCTCTGAAGACTCTTCCTTTTCTTGGATCACTTAGACACAGACTTATGGCAGTAGAGAAAGAAATTAACAATGTTAATTGTACGTAGATGTACCATGCATATTGTTCGATATTCAATTTGTTTTGTGATTAATGTCGAATGTCTATTGTGTGGTTACATTACATTTAATTATTATTATTATTATTGTGGATTTATATAGTGCCAACATATTCCGTGGTGCTTTACAATTGATATTTTGAACTGATAATTGAGAGTAATCACATACATTTCTCTAAAACAAATGTACACAGGGAGAAGCAGGGCGCTAGTTGATGGACCGATTGAGGGTCCTATATCTGTGTGCATATTGTTTATTAAATCCCAATCTCATCCCAGCCAAGAATCCTCAATAGGGAAATATCTATGGAGATTCCCAGCAAGGTGCAGGGGGACAATGGAACATCCAGCACAGAGCAATGTCAATGAACATACACAACAGATGAGAGATAATAAAGGATCAGACTACCTCCCCCCCCCCCCCCCCCCCCACACCATCACTTTCATCGGAATTTCAAAAAACACTTTAATGCTTTTACCAATTGACTTAAAAAACCAACTTAAAAATCGATCGTAATAACGATTGATTTTATGATCAAATGTCGTATAATAAAATCGGGAAAATGTAAAATTTTTCGGCCAATCAAAGGAAATGTCTGATTGTATGTCGGATTGTACATAAAATCGGCCCTATGTATGGTCTCCTTTAGGCAGGAGAGAGGATTTAGAATTACATCTGGGAAGTAAGGGGAATCATGCGCACGGTACTTATCCCCTGTACAATCTGTTTCTTCTGTCCGGAAGGAGGGAAACTACCCATGTTGTCATTTCTGCGGATGGCCAGGAAACATACATTCCCAACATCGTTCAGGGCAATCGTTCAGGGACCAGCATAGTGGATAGTATAAGTATGGGGGCGATTGTTCAGGGACCAGCACAGGATAGTATAAGTATAACTCCACAAAGTTCCAGTTGTACTTTGGCACACTGTTGTTGGCTATTTTGCCAGACAAGTTGGTAGGTGCAGTTCCTCTCAGCCCTCTACTTCCTGGGCTTCACAATCCAAGCAAGGTTAAGAGTAGAGGAGCACACTACATGGGTGATGAATTTTTTTTTAATCTTTTTATTTAGTGCAAAAATATAGCATACAACGTTTCGGGACTTACAGGTCCCTTACTCAGGTACCTATTTTTGCACTATGTTAAAAATTCATCACCCAAGTAGTGTGCTCCTCTACTCTTAAAGGGACAGTTCAGTGGAAATTATCAATATTTGTTAAATTGTTAGTTTGTGTAATGCCTTCTTAGTTATTCTACATAGTCTCTCCCATTTTGAAAAATCAGTTGATTTCATACCCTTTGCTGTTCCCTGCTGTTGACATTAGTGAGCTGACATTTCAGGTTCTAACGGTCCTTCTTCCCAGGATGCACCACTTCCTTGGAATATTCCTAACAGTAATTTCTACTGATTGGCTGTTGGATGGGTCAAAGATGCTCAGATCTCTACTGAGCAACTGAACCCAGGCGCTGGGTCAAGGGCAAGACCATAACGGTCTCTACTAGGGGTCCTGCAAACAGGAAGTCAGTATTTCGGTTGCATTAATTTATATACAGACAAAATGCTGAATTGGCAGATTAGGGTCATTGGAGTGGAAAAAATACTGCTCTTTTTTTTTCTGAAAAGCATATGTATTTGCACTGAACTTACCCTTTAACCTTGCTTGGATAGTATAAGTATAGGCTGATAGAAATTTTTGGTTGTGGCAGAGATATCTAGCGGCCGATGGCAGTAGTTGATAGGCCATAAGATCATTCATTTTCTGTGCTGTGTGTACCAAATATAACAGATTCAGTGGGTTATAGTGGCCCTTTAATATTAGGCTATATTCATCAAAAACTCCACATCCAAACTGCATTGTTTAACTTTTCTTGTCATGTGTACCAGCCCAAAAATATGCAAAGAAAAATAGTTTTTATAAACCAACCTGCATTTTTTTAATACACTATGCAATGCATTGATTATTTTAAAGGCTCTCCTGCAAGATATACAGTATATCACTTTGCCTTGCTGAATTGTGGTTTACTTTTATGTCATAGATTCGACAGTTTTCAGCAGTTTTGCTGCGCAGACGCCTTGCTAAACAATGGAAATCAATATCACAAGATCAGCAGCAGAGGTAAATAGTGTTTGGTTCTTCCCATTTCATCTTTATCAAACTGTGCTAGCTTTTTAACTAATTGCTCTTTTCTTATATCTGTTGTATCCAATATTTTGGCCCGACCGACTGAAACACAAAATAATATATAAACCGGGGCTGGCTTGGACCAATGGGCATGTCCGATAAACATGAAAGGTTGTCTTTTGTCACGACTGACAGTGAAGGATCTCACTATGTGAACCCAGCTTAAAAGCTTCTGAAATCACGTGCTGTAAATCAGAGGAGAATTAATTATGTTCTTCTCTGGTTGTTTACCCACTCTCATTTCTTTCATGTTTTCTACCCCCTGAAACGTTGTTTACCGTGCTGTTCCTTGCACTAATTAAAGGGTAAAGCACCCTTAAAACCCTGTTTGCAGTTTTACTTAGGTTTTGTACAAACGTGCGATCACTGGTGCCGGCAGGGCCGTTTCTAGCCATTTTAGTGCCATATGCGCCCTCCCACCTGCGTGCGCCCCCCCCCCCCCAAAACCCCACAAAAAAAAAAAAAACCTTTGGCCTTTGGCCTGTCAAACTACAGCTGGGTTTCCTCCTTCTGCTTCCTACTGTGACTGTTCTTTATAGTGGGAATGCTTTACTTGGTAAGAGGCACACACTGTACCAGGTGAGGCGGGCATGTATACATACTTTTGTATGAATGCCGCAACACTGGCCACAAATGAAATACTGATTGGAAGGACAGGATATAGGTTTCATTGGATGTTTCCAGCAGGGTAGGGCAGAACAGGGAAATTTGGTGAGAGCTAAGATGTTTTACGCTTTCAGTGCTTTTCCAAGAATATTTCAGTGCCAGCAGAATTTTACTATTAATACGTTCAGTGCCAGCACCTTTCCAGAGTATTGCTATTAACCCTTCGGTGCCAGCAGACTTCCCCATAGTATTTCCATTAACACTTTCAGTGCCAGAAAAGTATTACCATGAACCATTCAGTGCCAACAGACTTTCCTATTGACACTTTCAGTGCCAGAAGTGTATTACCATGAACCATTCAATGCCAACAGACTTTCCTATTAACACTTTCAGTGCCAGCAGAGTATTACCTTTAACCCTTCCAGCTGCCAGCATTGACATGATATACAGTATGTACTGTACCTGGTTTTCATGTCTCTTCCATTGAATTCACTCCTTACCTACTTTAAGTTCTAATTGGAGAGTTGGGTGGAAGATAGAGGCAGGGATAGGGATCTCATGGCTGATAGTCACAGGGTCACTGTTATAAAGTCTGCAACAACTTTTACCTGGCATTTTAGGACTGTTCCCCTCAGTACTATTAGCTGAGCTCATCTTCCCCCCTCCTTCCTTCACCTCCAGTTAATTTGCAAATTGCAACATTTGTTGCTATGTAGAGTATGTGGAGTTCAGGCTCTGTACTAGATACAATGTTGCAGATTACAGCTGGACAAGGAGAGCAGATCTAACACAGCAAGTAACAGCTGACAGGGAGATGCTAGGGAGAAGAATAGGCACCCTGGATCAACATAGGCACCCTAGTTCTTTGCCTAGGTGGCCTATCCCAAAAAACGGCCCTGGGTGCCGGCTCGCACTGCACGATGTGTATGAACGGCCATTTCAGCCAATAATGGTCCCGTGTATGGGCACTTTATAGTGCCCATACACACTACCATTATCGGCCGTTAATACATGTACATCACGGGTCGGCACCCGCAATTGCACGTGTATACAAACCTTTACTGCATGTTAATGTTATAAAGCCACACTTTTATACTCTGTAATTTATTTTGTATTTGTAGTATTGTTTATGACACCAAAAAAATAAGGGTGTTTACTGTAATAGAAAACAGTTAATGGACAGCAATACGTATAATGAGCAGACTGGTTATTTTTTTTATCCCCTCTAATTGGAGGCCAGGTTTATTTGAGAAAAGAAAAATTACAGTATGATAAATAGTTTCCACATGTAATAATACAATTAAAGTACAAATCTTAATTGTCTGGTATGGTGTTTTTCATTGATATTTTGGATGCGTAAAAAAGGTAGATGTGGTAAGGAGGAAGTGATCACTTTATATAGTAACTTCTGGGAAAGATAGAGAATACAATATCTAAATACAAAAATATGTATGTATGTATGTATTTCTTATATAAGTCTACATATTCCGCAGCGCTTTACAATTATTTATTCAATTCACATCAGGCCCTGCCCTGAAGAGCTTACAATCTAATAATTTTATGTACACATACTACCTATCAGTATGTCTTTATGATTGTGGGGGAAACCAGAGTGTCCGGAGGAAACCCACACAAGCACTGGGAGAACATACAAACTCCTTGCAGATGTGTCCAAGGGTGGAATCGAACTCAGGACCTTAGCGCTGCAAGGCATCAGTGCTAACCACTGAGCCACCATGCTGTACAAACCCTTACTTACAAACTGAGCTGTGTAGGCTGAATTTTAAATAACCACTACTGCCATTTCATGTTAAACAGTAACTGTTGAATTTGTTTGAAAATAGTTGTGCATGTTTGTACATTCATATAGTAGAATGGCTTATAAAGTAATTGAGGTTGAATAAAGACATCAAGTCCAACCTATTCACCCTCTTTTTTTTTTTTATTTTATTATTATTATTTATTTTCTTTTTTTTAACCCTACCTAACAGTTGATCCAGAGGAAGGCAAAAAAAAAGGGGGGGGGGGGAATTCCTTCCTGTCTCCAAACGGCAATCGGAAAGTATCCTTGGATCAACCAGATCTATATGTATTAATACCAGTAATTCTCAATATTTTTTAGTTTTAGAAACGTATCCAGGCCTTTTTTAAAGCTATTTAATGAACTTGCCATTACCACATCTGCTGGAAGACAGTTTCACCGTTCTCACTGTAAAAACACCTTTCCTAACCTGAAGATGAAACTTCTTTTCTTCCAACCTTAAAGGATGTCCACAAGACCTCTGATATGACCTATTAGTCATTGTATGGCCCATTAATATATTCGTATAAGATTATCATATCCCCACGCAAACGTCGCTTTCTCCAATGTAAACAGCCCTCACCTGTCTAATCTGCCTGAATATTCAAGCCCCTCCATTCCCCTTATTAATTTAGTTGTCCTTCTCTGAACTGCTTCCATTTCCAAGATGTCCCTTTTGTATATGATACAGTCCAAGGAACACTCCAGCACACCGGTGTTGGCTGTATTCCAGTAGATAGGTGCAGTTCCCCTAGCCCTCCACTCCAAGGGCCAGAAAGTTCTCTAGCACAAGTAAGATATGGGGAAGCACACTAATCAGGTGAATTCACAACTATTTATTGTAACAACACATACAACGTTTCGGGATGCCCAGTCCCTTTCTCAAGTATAAGAACCCTTTTGTATATTGGATTCCAAAACTGCACTGTATATTCCAAATGAGGCCTTACCAGTGCCCTGTAAAGAGGGAGAATAATATCTTTCTCTCTTGAATCCATTCCCCTTTTTATACAAGACAATATCTTGCTAGCTCTAGCTGTTGCTACCTGGCAAGTCTGTTATCTACCAGAACCCCCAAATCTTTTTCCATTACAGATGCACTTAACACAGAGTTATTTATGGTGTAGGTGGCACAGGGATTATTAAATCCCAAATACATCACCTTACATTTATCAACATTAAATCTCATCTGCCATTCTGCTGCCTATTTTGATAATCTATCTAGGTCTGCTTGCAACACTTGCACATCATTTGAAGTTTCCAAAGTTCGGCATAGTTTAGTGTCATCAACAAACACAGAGACCTTGCTCTCAATGCTCCCTTCTAAGTCATTTATAAACAGATTAAACAGAAGCGGCCCCAGTACAGAACCCTGAGGCACTCCGCTTATAACTTTAGCCCATTTACCACCACTCTCTGCTTGCGATCCAATAACCAATTCTCTATCCATGCACAAATGTTTTCTTCAAGGCCAACAGTCCTCAGTTTATACATTAGTCGCCTATGTGGCACAGTATCAAAAGCTTTCGCAAAATCCAAGTATATCACATCCACTGCTGTGCCTGAATCCAAATTCTTACTCACTTCTTCATAAAAACTAATTAGATTTGTCCTTCTCGCTCTTGTTTCTCTGTTACTTATATGTATAACTAATGCTATATATAATGTGACAACCGTAAATACGGAATCTTTTTATCCATTTAGATGTAAGTAATAGCAAATATGTTTAACAAAATTTGTATGCTAATCATATCTTGTCACTCAATAAATGAATTATTTCTCATAAATCCATGCTGACTACTACTAATAAGATGAGCTCTGGAGACAAAGTCAAGGATATGATCCCGTAACAAAGTTTCCATCACCTTCCCTACCACTAATGTTAGGCTTACAGGCCTATAGTTACCAGGCTGTGACCAACTACCTTTTTTGAATATTGGTATTACATTGGCTATTTTCCAATCCAGCGGCACATCCCCAGACCAAAGTGAATCTGAAAATATAAGAAACAGTGGTCTAGATAGAACTGAACTAAGCTCTTTTAAAATCCGAGGGTGTATTCCATCCGGTCCTGGGGCTTTATTAATATTAACTTTGTCTACCGTAATTGTTTCCGTACCATATCCTCCTTCAGCCAGTGTGAATACTCCTCATTTCTCCCCTGCATATTACATTCCCTGCTGTAAGGACTAGGATTCTCAACAGTGAAAACCGATGTAAAAAATGGTTTAGCAGATTAGCCTTTTTGGCATCCTCTACAACCATCTCAGCCCCATTATTTAATGGTCCCACATTCTCAGTTGTCATCTTTTTACCATTTATATACTTAAAAAACATTTTAGGGTTGGATTTGCTTTGTTCGGCAATCCGTATTTCATTTTCTATTTTAGCTAATTTAATTGCTTTCTTGCACTCTTTATTACAGCTTTTATACTCCCTGTAAGCCTGTTGTGTTCCCTCTTTTTTCAAAATTTTAAAAGCCTTTTTCTTTTTTTCCCATTTCCCTTTTTACCTGAGCATTAAGCCATGCAAGAGTGGACCTCATTTTTTTACACTTGTTCCCTAAAGGTACAAATTTAGAAATGTAATAGTTTAATATCCCTTTAAAAGTGGTCCACCTCTGCTCAGCATCTTTACCTAGAAACAATTCCCCCCAGTCTATGAGCAGGAGTGATCCTTTAACAGCACAAAATTAGCTTTCCTAAAGTACATCACAGAGTAACAAAACATCTATCTAATGAGAGATATTCTAGAACACCTCATATACAGGCTTTTGGATCTAGTCCCACTAGGATATCCATATAATCATGTAAAAAGGTAATTACCTGTTGGCAGCAGTGTTGCAGTGCAGGGGCAAAACAAGTGAGACAAGTTTACATAGAGTTTGTTGACATTTATAAAAAAAAACAGCTATAATTTAGGGTGTATATAGCTAGTTAAAGTCCTATGTAATAGATCAATCTGAGGCATTTGGGGGGACCAGGAAATACAATATGCTTTATCCCACCCATCAGTCAGGTTCCAGATTTGTCTCCCAGGATGCTGTTTTAGCCAAAGCAGACTTTTTTTTGGCTGTGTAAAGATATTGGCATAGAAAGCAGAGATTAATTTAGCAGAATATAGGAATGTTAGGGTTTATATAAAGTGGGTTTCATAGGTCTAAGTTGGGTATCCCTACCAAAAAAGAGACTTGCCAACAACCATAAACACCTGCACGCTGACTACCCTAAAACTCTGGGACAAAACAAAATTTAAATGCCACCTTATGTAATACATGACCCAAACTTTATTCCTGGTTATCTTGTGAAAAGCTATTTTTGGAGAGATATGGGCTTCTACAGATTTGCTCACTTCTACCTCCACAGATGTGAAGCCAATCTGTCTTTCCTCCCTAAAGGCTCATATACACCCCCAAAGGGACAGCTTCAGTTTATACAGATTAAACATTATTTATGTTTAAAAATCAAGCAGCTAGGAGAGGACATCATCCTCTTACACTTCAAAAATACCCTGCTTGTATAACCATGCAGCTAGAGGAAATCACTCCCAAATTTACTCAATGCTGAATAGATATTCAGAGGACAAAAAAAGACAAATATCAAATAGCCTGGGAAAGAAACCTCAATACCACTTACAATGGTCAAACATACATGAAAATATAAACAGAGTAAGTCATAACATAAGGTAACAGAAGCAGAGGTGAAGAATCTCCACACTGGAAGACATCACCAAACCACTAATACTGAAGTTGGTGTGCCGACACCAACAGCTTCAGATGCACCAACGTAAATCGGACGATCTTGAAAGCAGAATGAGGCCCTATAATATCCATATAATGGGCATATGGAGAAAGCAAAAGGTACAAATGCTGAATCCTTTTTGGAAAACTCTCTTCCCGAGACAGGGCTCTCACTCATTTTCAGTGGAACGTGCCCACCAAGTACCAACGATGCCTACAGTTCAGAAATGCACTAATAAGTGCTGCTCTGTGCCAAAAGTTATGTCTAAACAGCTGTTATATTTATTAACACTGCATAAATATTGTTTTGTTTGTGTTAAATAAGTTGTTTGTATAATCTATGGTAATGCAAGTATTTCACCTACTAATGTTATGCACTTGACTACTATAATCTCCCCTCCACTCTCTTCCCTCCCCTGTGCCCCAACCTTCTCCGTACACAACGCAGACAAAACATATACTAGCCACACATGAAAACTCAACCATACATTTACGATGCACCCATCCCAACTCAAAGGAGAACTAAAGTCCCCAGACAACATTGTCCCAATAGACACAGCACATTCAGAAACACACAACAAGCTGTGTCTCATCTCTCCCTTTGCTGTGGATGCTGGGTGATTTATGCAAATAACCAGTGAGTACAAAGGGTCAGCTCCCATAATTCACCTTATCTGGGAACACCCCACTAAGTGTACGCAGTACACATTTACAGGAAACTGCAGTCTTGCTTCCTGGAAGCTGACAGCCAATCATGTTACAGCTCAGAGATCCCTCCCTCTGACACAGAACTCAGATTTCAATGCAGTTTTTGGAAACACATTACAAATGCTCCTGTCCCTAACAATGACAAATTCCTTTGCTTTTCATACAAAAAAAGAAAAGTAATTTGCAGTGTATGTCTTGCAAGCATGGATGAAAGAAACCGAACATTTAACATTTCAGCAAAAAATAAATGTAAAGCTGGGTACACACAGTAACGATAAAGCCCCGATACCGTCGGGGCTTTATCGTTGTGTGTACGTTCGTTTCCCGAACGAGCGCACGGCCGCCGAACGATCGGGTCGGCCGAAAATTTCCACCGGCCATGCTTGACTCCCTATAGGAGTCTAGCGCGGCTGATGGAAACACACAGTCCCGATCGTTCTCCCTATGAAGTTCATAGGGAGAACGCTCGGGACTGTGTGTATACAGATCTTTGAAAGATGGCAGACAGGATCTTGCAGATCCTGTCTGTCATCTTTCAGAAATCTGTACTGTGTGTACCTAGCTTAAGTATGGGGAATCAAGCCAGCAACCTTCTATACTGTGTCTTTCTCAAAACAAAGCTTTCTACTGCTAGGCCACAAGGGCTAATAAGTAATTATCTGGTACATGTGGAGTCTCTGTAAAGCAAGTTTGATGTCACTCCTGTGGCGTTGGAACCTTTTTTTGAAATGGACAATGGTCTTCCCTATATAAATCATGGAGAAAGTAAATGCAGAAATCAGTATTGCAACTGAAGTATCCCCTGATGTTAAAAGTTTTGCCTGTATAGGGTGATTAAATGAAGGTCCCACGATTAGCAAATTACAGATGTTGCAATTGCAGCAACGGAAGCAGCCCTTTTTTTGCGAGAAAATAAATGAAGGCTTCTTATGCTTAGTGACGGGGTCTGCCTGGGCCAAGCTGGGAATAGAGGATCACTTACATACGATACAGTTAAATCGGAACTATCTTCAAGATATATCACTTTCCCACAACTTGACATACCTCAAAAGCAACTCCTAGAAGTAGACCTATCCTTGAAAGATGTATCCAAAGAACTTGCAAGCATGAAACCCAGCAAAGCATCAGGTCCAGGATGGAATTCTATAAAATAATTGACAAAGCTCGTGAAACAGCTATGTCAAGCCTTTAAAACAGCATTCACTAACTAGAAACTGCCTCCCTCAATGTCGGATGCGACAATAATACTAATTCTTAAGACAAAAAAAGATCCTACTTACCACGGTGCTTACAGGCCAATATCGCTCCTTAATAGGCACTACAAATTACTAGCAAAAATGTTGCCCAATCACCTACAGAAAGTCCTACCAACGATTATTCCCCCTGACAAACAGGTTTTATGCCTTGTAAAAGCACATCAATAAACATCAGACAAGCTCAAATCCACCCACAGACCCATCAGGACATAATGGGAGACAGGACAGTCTTGTCACTCAACGCTACAAAGGCATTTGACTTTGTAGAATGGCACTTTTTGTGGGCTTACATGGAGCGATTTGGCTTCGGACCCAAATATATACAATGGATTAAGCTATTATATTCAAGCCTTAATACCACCGTTGTGGTAAATGTCTCGCAGTCACACTCAATCCCACAAAATGTGGGAAGAAATAAATGAGATGCTACAATACACAGGTATGCCATATGAAGCACCCTTGTGGCACAAACAAAGCTACCCACAATAGCAAAATTCACTACATCAACTGACTGGGTGAGGAACAAATCATCTCAGGCGACATCCTAAATAGGTTTGAAGACCTGAAAGTGGAATTTGATTTACCATGCTCCTACTTCTATAGGTATCTTCAGTTACCACAGTGTCTACACACGAAATTCCTATCTAGGTCTATACGACTAATTTAACATCCCATCATTGGAATTATCAAAACCAAAGGTATGCAAGGCCTTATATCATGAATTTATATCGGACTAATTGCAGTCAATACCACCCAACAAAGAGACTCAATCCTGCAATTGTGGAACATAACCATTCCAAATATAAAAAGAAGGAATGGGATGAGGTGGACTCAGCACATGTGTGAGCATCCCCATCCGCCAACAATAAATGAATACAACTCTACATAACGCATCAGGCCTACCTCACCCCGGAAATATAGAATCACATGTCCTCAGGTAGATGTCCTAAATGCCACCTACAAATAGACAATTTTTGGCACTTTATCTGGGACTGCCCCCTGATACAAATCTTCTGGCATAATGTCTCACAAATTTTGTCAAGTATGCTCCACTGGCCAGTCCCACTGGACCCCATACTATGCTTGTTGGGAATAAATAGAAGACACCTGTCAACTCACCTTTATGCAAGTATCCCTTTTTTGTGCAAGGAAAACCATAGTCTGAAACCCATGGTTAAAGTCCTCCCTAACAACTGGAAGTCCAAACTGAGAACACTCAAAAGTTACCCTTCCATCAAAATTTGGTTAACGGAGTTCAGGTGCCGGGCACATTCCCTACCCCTCTAAATCTTCCCCTCTGAAACACTAAGGTCAAGGATATTAAAGGTGGACAATTATACTGAAATAATTATAAAAATTGTAAACCAAATCTCCTAAACGTAAATACTTTATTGTTCACACTATATATGTTCAAAATAAAAACAGGGTTAAAAAACCCCAAAAAAAACATATTACATTTATATGGAAAATATAATTAAAACTAGTAATAGGATCAGGCAGATAAACTGAGCCAACTAACACACGGCACTGTGTCCCAGAAAGCTTATTATGGATCCTTGTTGGATCTAGATCAAGTTAGATTTAACTCCCTATATTTTTATGGGGGAAATAATATTTTTGTTTATTTTATAAAAGGGCTAAACTGTCTCAATAGTGTCATTCCCATTCTGTAAGGATTGCTTTGCACAAGCTGTAAAGCCTGTGTACTGACATATATTGACAGAAATATGCAACATTCAGCCTGTTTAATTTGAAATATTTTCTCTCCAGCTTGAAGACACTTGTGTTGGATACAATACAGAGGGAGCCAGAGTAAGTAATTTCCATTTGTGATTTCAGTCATTGCACCATTTATATACGCAGTGCTGTACGATCAACAATACAAACTATGCAAACAAGGGAGTAAAGTATGTTCATATATATAAAATAAATAAGGCATAAAGAGATGAGTAGGTAAGTACATTTTTAATGGTTAGTAGATAAAAGACTATTTTTTGACTATTGTGAAGGGCAAAACATGTTTTAGGAGTATTATAAATGTGATTAGAGTAGGGGAGATTGAATAGTCTTAAGGGTCGTGCACACGTGTGATCACCGTGCCGCCTGCAACGCACAATTGGGTATAAAGGGACATTTTGGCAATCGATTAATGTAAGGGTGTATGGTCAGGCCTTGATGATCCGCTGGGTCGGTTTATCAATGATACCGACCATGTGCCAATACATTAAAGCATCATCAGCTGTTCAGTGCACATCGTGCTTCACGCATGTGGGTACAAGCCTTAAGGGTAGTCCGTGTGCTGACTCCACTAGGGTAATTAACTTATCAAAAGAAATTGATGGGTGGTTTGTTTGTTTGAAGAGGTGATGTTCAGCAAATATACAATGTAGAGTTGCACACCAAAGTGAATGGTGAATTTATTTGAAATCATTTATCAACATTTCAAATTAACTCACCATTCACTTTGGAGTGCGACTCTACATTGTATATTTGCTGATCACATATGTTACCTTGGAAGTAAGGAAACTAGATGTCTGCACCTCTTCAAGTGTGTTAGGTGATGTGCCTGCCAAAAGTGATTTGCAACTAGACAGTTTGGGATTGAACTTCCAGGGTTAATTCAAGGGTGGACAGATAGATTTGAATGTCATAAACTGCATTATAAACAATACTTAAAGAACATGTCCACCCCCTAAACTAAAATTTAACCCCATACTGCCCCCACTATGTAGTTAAAAAAAATCCTTACCTTACATCTCTGTTCCTTATGGTTCTCCTGCTATGCCTTTTCAAAGTCCAGAAAACTGGACTTTGCTGTCGGTAAATCATCCGGTGCCGGTTTCTTCCTCAAACTCAACAAGGTCTGAGGCATGCACAGGGGAGCCCTTTTCCCCCCTCCCACCATCCGGATCCATCCTACAGCCATGGCACCGAGTGTGAATCCCTCTTAAAATAAGGTAGGTAACAGCTGCCCACCCCCAACCACTGTAACATTTCTAAAAAATGATTTGATCGTTACTTTGAGAGCCTTCTCTCAGAGAGAGAATCACAGGCAGGGCTGCATGGCCGGCCCCTGCTTACAACTTCTTCAAGCAGTGAGCCGGATCAGAGACGTTGCAGTAGAGAAGGCTCTGTAAGTAACCTTCTGAGCATATTTAAAAGAAATATGGCAGTTGGGGGTGGGCAGCTGGTACCTACCTTATATGAAAAGGGAATTTTCAGGGTGATCATGCCCTTTAAAGAAGAACTAAACAAAAAACTATAAAAGGGGGAACTAAACAATAAACTAAAAAAAACCTCATTGAATATACCCAGGGTGAGGGTAATAATTCAATATTATTTTAAATTATACTTACCCAATAACTTGCTTGTCAGCTCTGGTCTAACAGCTTTTAATAGACAGGTGGGCCAACCTATGGGAACGCATGCACTGCAGGATGTGTGCCCTCCCATGGGTGGTGCATCCCCTGGCACTGTGAACCTGAGCAGCCAGGGCAAAATAAGCAAGAAAGGTACATAAAAATTGCAAACATTGCTTTTCTAGGGGTGAGGACTTGGCCTTTTAGGCCCTGACTTTGAGTATATTCGATAAGAAGGAAGGAGGATTTTGCTTTTTAAGCTTAGGTACCTTTTTAAAGGGTAACTGTGGTCTCAAATATGCTTGTGAAGGTTCTCATTCATCCAGGCCATGGTATATCTGTTGTATTCAATTCAAATCAACTGGACTTGAAGTTTAGTTCTTGAAGACGTTTCGCTAGGCATCCGACTGGCTTTCTCAATTCAGAATGACTTGTACAAGAATCTGTGGCAATTATGTACCCTGGAAAATCCCAATTAGCATATCACAGCCAAGTGTTAAGGGCGTGATTAGATAGTGGCTAAGAGGTGTTATAGGAACGCCCAGAGTAAGGTGTCAAAACAGCATTGTACATGGCAGACAGATGGTGTTGAACCCCCCCACCTCTATTTAGGCTTGGTTTCTTTATTTAGGCTTGGTTTCTTTATCCTGTATACCCACCAAGGAGGCTGTTGTCATGGTGAGAAAACGGCTAGACCAAGACAGCACTCTCACCAGCAGAACTGATCTCAACCCAGAACAAGTGTGTTCCTTACTGGACTTTGTGCCTGAATACCACCTATTTCAAATACAGGGATAAGTTCTATAAGCAAAAGCACGGATGTGCTATGGGATCTCCAGTTTCACCCATTGTGGCCAACCTTTACATGGAGGAGGTAGAAAAACTGGCGCTTAATACCTTTAAGGGCATAGCACCCAGCCACTGGTTCAGATATGTGGATGACACCTGGGTTAAAATCCACCAGAAGGAAGTACAAGCTTTCACAGAACACATTAATGCGGCAGACCAAAACATCAAATTTACAAGGGAAGAGGTACAAAACAACAAACTGGCTTTCTTGGACTGCTTGGTAGAAGTCAGGGAGAATGGTAAACTGGAAGTAGAGGTTTACAGAAAACCAACACACACAGATCAGTATTTGATGTTTTGACTCCCACCACCCTTTAGATCACAAGCTGGGAGTCATCAGAACCCTGCAACACAGAGCCGAGAACATCCCCACTAGCACAGAGGCGAAGGCTAAAGAAATGAAACATCTCAGAGGAGCCCTTAAAACTTGTGGATATCCAGAATGGCCCTTTGTCAAAAGAAGCAGAAGGAAAGAAAAGAACACGAATACCAACATTGAAGGTGAAAAGCAAGACAGGAGAAAGAACATGGTCATCCCATATGTAGCAGGGGTCTCTGAGAAACTAAGAAGAGTTTTCAAAAAACACCGTATCCCTTTCTGCTTTAAACCGAGCAACACGCTGAGGCAGCAATTGGTACATCCGAAAGACCCAATACCGAAACACAAGAAAAGCGACATCATATACGCAGTGCAGTGCAGTGAAGAATGCTCTGATTTGTATGTGGGGGAGACCAAACAACAACTGCATCAACGTATGGCCCAGCACAGAAGAGCCAATTCCTCGGGTCAGGACTCAGCCGTGTACCTGCATCTTAAGGATAAAGGACATACCTTTGAAGATTGTAATGTTAAGATATTGGCAAAGGAACGTGACTGGTTCAAGAGAGGTGTTAAGGAGGCCATTTATGTGAAAATAAAGAAACCAAGCCTAAATAGAGGGGGGGGTTCGACACCATCTGTCTGCCATGTACAATGCTGTTTTGACACCTTACTCTGGGTGTTCCTATAACACCTCTTAGCCACTATCTAATCACGCCCCTTAACACTTGGCTGTGATATGCTAATTGGGATTTTCCAGGGTACATAATTGCCACAGATTCTTGTACAAGTCATTCTGAATTGAGAAAGCCAGTCGGATGACTAGCGAAACGTCTTCAAGAACTAAACTTCAAGTCCAGTTGATCTAATTGAATACAACAGATGTGGTCTCAAATACTTCCAAACTAGTAAGAATGATATAAAAAGACTTTCATCACACCTTCAAAATAAAACCTAAATCACATCTCTAGATTAAATTTGTGAGAAGTTATTGCTGGAAAGGTTCAGCAATGTAACTTCCTGGTTAAACTCTTCCTGTTTTTAGCCATGTGACCAGTTTATAGTCATGTGACCAGCCTGTCTGCATTAATAGGCTCCCCTTTCCAACTGTCAATTTTTTCCCCATGTACTTCCTGATTTCCCCAGCATTAAGTCCTAACTGAGCATGCTTCTCCTCTGGGGCGGATGGGCAGGGCAGAGGTCAGGTGATGTCACTCAACCTACTGGAAGCAAGAAGTTTGAACATTCACCCCAATGTAATTTATCGCAGGCTCCAGCCAGAGATGTGATTGTTGGCTCAGTGTAAAGGAAATACTGCAGGCTTTCATTTAACCCTCACTTGTTTTGAGACCACAGTTGCCCTTTAAGCCAAATGACCTGATGACAATCTCCCAAAGAAATATTGTTGTACAAGGACCAAGAACAGAGCCCTGAGATCTTGGAATTGCAAGAGGGGGTAGATGGATATGGCATTGAGGTTTAGGAAGAATTTTCCTGAAGCAACGAATAGCCGAACACATTAAACTGTATTTCAGAAAGGGATTTGTACTGGTGTTGTCAGGTGTTTTATGTAATAAAAGGGAGGTAGTGCTTACTATATCTGCTAATGAGTCGTGTGGATGAGCAGGGTTAATTAGAAGAGAGAAAAGGTGAAGAAGATAAAAACTTAATAGTCCCAGACATCCCACCCTGCCAATTTGTGCTTTTCGGGCAGGGTGTGAGAGGGGCCTGGCGACCCTGCATGACGTCACTGACATCAAGCAGTGGGCAGGGCATGCGTGCGAGGGGATGGGGGAGGCGGAGTTATGGGCGTTACGGGGGGTGGCATGGTCAGTCCAGGGGCATGGCCGCAAAAAAGGGGGCGTAACAGGGAGGAGATTTAGAACTCCTCCGTTGCGGGAGATTGGGGTGGTCTGGCGGGAGCGCGGGAGACCACCCCAATTCACAGGAGGATCCGGGAGTGGTGGGATTACCTGTAGTCATAGGGCTGACAGGTACACAAAATGTACAAGCAGAAAAACAAAAAGAAGTAGAACATAGGAGCTTGGAGAACACAACAGAATCTATGAAACGTATTACATTTCTATGTTTTGTTTTGTTTTTTCTTTGTTTTGCTTTCTTGTATACTTTTTATTGATTTACTTAATGTCCTGTTTAAATTGGACATTCTACAGACACAAGGTTCGTTATGCTCTTGCTCAACTGATTGCTGTGATCTTGAAAAATGAAAAACTAGAGAACTGGCCAGAATTCATCAAATTTGTGCTGCAGTTGTCTCACAGTAATGTTCCTGACCAAAAACAGGTACTGTATGTGTTACAAAACTGCTAAACTGTTGTTTTCTCTTGGTCGAGAAATGAGCACAGATTATAACAAGGTCAGCTGATTTTTTGTGTACTAAATGAATATTGTTATCAACTTAAATAACTAGTACCATTCATCTGAATCTTTATACTATTATAATTTTAGTTAATTCTATGTTAAGGCGGAGAGTGGTGTCCAGATTTCAATAAATAATACAAAGTTGTTTCATCCAGGTAGCACCACTTCTAATGTTATATTCTATGTAAGTAACTGTTTTGACTATGCAGTTAGTCTTTTTTTCCACAATATGGCTCTATGGGTAAAACTACTGAAATTAGTTCAGCTCCTCAATATCTGATCAATTTTGAGAGAAGTTAATTGCTGAAGCAGTAAAATAAAACAATTTAAAAGTGGACATCTGAATTGCCAAAGTAGCAATGCTTGCAATCAAAGGCTTGTTTGTTTATGGCAGAGGCTTGCTATCCAGCATATTTACATGGTGAAACCCAAATACTCACAGTTAAAGGGGAAGTTCAGTGCAAATACATATACTTTTAAGAAAAAAGCATTCAGCATTTTGTCTGTGTTTGAATAAATGCTTCCCGAAATGTGGACATCCTGTTTGCAGGACCCCTAATAGAGACCGTTATGCGCCTGTGTTGATTCAGTCACTTAGCAGAGTAGATCTAAGCATATTTGACCCATCCAACAGCCAATCAGTAGAAATTAATGTTAGAAACGTTCCTAGGAAGTGTGCGTTCTAGGAGGAAGGGTCGTTACAGAACCTGAAATGTCAGCTTTGTTTTTAGGCTTTAATTGCCCTTTAAATTGATCCTCGCTTATTGGTGTCAATATATTAAGCCAATTCCACTAACCCCAAATTCCTTGACACTCCAAAAGTTTGGCAACTACAACTCCCAGCATGCTTTGTTTGCTGGGAGTTGTAGTTTCTAAACATCTGAAGTGGCAAGGTTCAACAAACTGCCCACCTCTAAACCCCCCATAGAAGAAGAGGCACTTTGTCTTACTTGCTCCACTGACATGAGTCAGTCCTTCCAGTCCTCCATTATGGTATTTCCGGGCTGAGAGGAGGCATAACTTATGTTCCGATGTTCTCGCGACTACGTGCACATGACTGCTCTGGTTTGCCAAAAGGAATTTAAGTAATGCCTGTGACCTGAGTATAAGCTGAGTTTAGCTTTTATGGCTCATTATAAAAAATAAAAACCTTGGCTTAAACTCGAGTATGTAAGTATGCAAAATATAAAGAATTTAAAAAATATTTTCCACTGCACTTTCCCTTTAATTATATACTTGCGCATACATACACCTACATCATTTAAAAAAACACACACACTTGCACGTCGCATACAAAAACACAAAGGCAGAAGGGAAAGTGTAAAGGTCTGTGCAGCAAAACAATTTATAACTTTATGCTTATGTCTTTTTTAATTTTTTAAAAAAAAATCCAAACTCCTTTCTCTTCACATATTTGTTCTCTTTTGTAGGTTGGCCTTTTGGTGCTTTGGTGTTCACTTCATGTCTGCGCTAGTCATTTTCAACCTCATGTTGCTGATTTAATAGGCCTGTTTCGCCAAACATTAAGTGATCTCCAGAATGGACCTCTTCTCTACTACACTGTGCAGTCTTTAACCAGTATAGTGCCTCATGTAGTTGGCAATGACACTGTGAGTATTCTTATACTATACACTTTGTGCTTTTTGCCAGAGTCCATCAAAATGTAACATAGTAACAGTAATTAAGGTTGAATAAAGACATACGTCCATCAAGTCCAACCTATTCGTCCTCAATTCAATGAACTTGCCATTACCACTTCTGCTGGAAGATAGTTCCACATTTTCACTGTTCTCACTGTAAAGAAACCTTTCCTATCCTGAAGATGAAACTTCTTTTCTTCCAACCTTAAAGGATGTCCACGAGTCCTCTGATATGACCTATTAGTAAACAATGCACCAGAGAGTTCATTGTATGGTCCATTAATATATTTGTATAAGGTTATCATGTCCCCACGCAAAAGTCGCTTCTCCAATGTAAACAGCCCTAACTTGTCTAATCTGCCTGCATATTCAAGACCCTCCATTCCCCTTATTAATTTAGTTGCCCTTCTCTGAACTGCCTCAATTTCCAAGATGTCCCTTTTGTATATGGGATTCCAAAACTGCACCGCATATTCCAAATGAGGCCTTACCAGTGCCTTGTAAAGAGGGAGAATAATAGTTTTCTCTCTTGAATCTATTCCCCTCTTTATACAAGACAATATCTTGCTAGCTCTAGCCGTTGCTACCTGGCATTGTTTGCTATAGCTAAGTCTGTTATCTACCAGAACCCCCAAATCTTTTTCCATTACAGATGCACTTAACACAGTTATTTATGGTGTAGGTGGCACAGGGATTATTAAATCCCAAATGCATCACCTTACATTTATCACATTGAATCTCATCTGCCATTCTGCTGCCATTATCTAGGTCTGTCTTGCAGCACTTCACCATCATTGGAAGTTTCCAAAGCTCTGCATAGTTTAGTGTCATCAGCAAACACTGAGACCTTGCTGTCAATGCCCCTTCTAAGTCATTATAAACAGATTAACAGAAGTGGCCCCAGTACAGAACCCTGAGGTACTCCGCTTAGAGCTTTAGCCCACTAGATGTAGCTCCATTAACCACCACTCTCTGTTTGCGATCCAATAACCAGTTCTCTATCCATGAACAAATGTTTTCTTTAAGGCCAACAGTCCTCAGTTTATACATTAGTTGCCTATGTGGTACAGTATCAAAAGCTTTCGCAAAATCCAAATATACACATCCACTGCTGTGCCTGAATCTAACTTCTTACTCGCTTCTTCATAAAAAAACCAATTAAATTTGTCTGGCATGATCTATTTCACATAAATCCATGCTGACTATTGCTAATAAGATGATCTCTGGAGACAAAGTCAAGGATATGATCCCGTAACAAAGTTTCCAGCACCTTCCCTACCACTAATGTTAGGCTTACAGTCTATTGTTCCAGGCTGTGAACGACTACCTTTTTGAATATTGGTATTACATTGGCTTTTTTCCAATCCAGCGTCACATCCCCAGACCAAAGCGAATCTGAAAAGATGAGAAACAGTTGTCTAGATAGAACTGAACTAAGCTCTTTTAAAATCCGAGGATGCAATCCATCTGGTCCTGGGGCTTTATTGATATAACTTTGTCTAATTGTTTCCGTACCATATCCTCTGTTAGCCAATGTGAATACTCTTCTTTTCTTCCCTGCATATTATTACAATCCCTGCTGTAAGGACAAGGATTCTCAACGGTAAAAACCGATGTAAAAAAACGGTTTAGCAGATTAGTCTTTTCGGCATCCTCTACAACCATCTCAACCCCATTTTTTAATGGTCCCACATTCTCTGTCCTCATCTTTTACCATTTCTATACTTAAAAAACATTTTGGGGTTGGACTTGGCTTTGTTCGGCAATCCGTATTTCATTTTCTATTTTAGCTAGTTTAATTGCTTTCTTGCACTCTTATTACAGCTTTTGTACTCTCGTAAGCCTGTTCTGTTTCCTCTTTTCAAAATTTTAAAAGCCTTTTTCTTTTTTCCATTTCCCTTTTACCTGAGCATTAAGCCATGCAAGAGTGGATCTCATTTTTTTACACTTGTTACCTAAAGGTACATATTTAGAAATGTAATAGTTTAATTGCCTTCAAAAGTGGTCCAAATCTGCTCTGTATCTTTACCTAGAAACAGTGCCCCCCAGTCTATGAGCAGGAGTGATTCCTTTAACAGCAAAAATTAGCTTTCCTAAAGTTAAAAGTTTTTGTTAACCCAGTGCACTTTAGTTTTTTGCAACCTATATAATGACACTATATCATGGTCACTGTTCCCTAAGCATCTCATTACCTTCATCTCCAAAATGAGCTCAGGGTTATTAGATATCACCAGATCCAACAACGCATTCTGTCTAGTAGGAACTTCTACTATCTGTGAAAGAAAATGCTCATATTGGAAATTTAAAGGACAATTATACTCACCATTTCCCTGATCCACTGCAGCATAGTACCCAGGGTGAGGACCTAAAATCGCTAAGTCCTAACCGTGGGTACTTTCCCTAACTCCTGCACTACTTACCACCTTTGGCTCCTCACTTCAATCCTCCTCCTCAGACTTCAGCTGATTTTCCCTCTACAATAGAACCTATGCAGATAGGAAGAGCCCACCTTTCCGAACAAGAAAAACTTCGGAGGTGCACAACAGGCTTATGCCTCTACTGTGGAGGAAGGGGCCATTTCGCAAAGAATTGTTCCCTTAAACAGGGAAACTCTCAAGCCTAGATCACGATAGGGTGACTCATCTAGGCGATATTCCTAAATTCACCCTACAAGACTCTTCCCGTTGTTTCCTCCAAGTTTCTCTTCAAATTAAAACCACCACGGCCCTGGAACTCTTGGCATTTCTTGACTCAGGAGCAGCCGGCAACTTTATGGACACAACCTTTGCCAAACAACTAAATATTCCCCTGTTGCCACTGCCCAATCCTCTCCGTGTGTTTTCCATTGACGACAAACCTCTCTCCTCTGATGTTATTTCCATGACCACCCATCCGTTAGCCATGAATATCGGTCCTTTACATAAAAGAAAATCTCATTCTTATTACTGATTGCCCCTCCACGCCCCTTGTTCTTGGTCTCCCTTGGCTTCGTCTTCATAACCCTCACATAGACTGGCATACTAACAGTATAGCACACTGGAGTCCTACCTGCCAGACCAAATGCATCTCCTCCCTTCAATAATTCCGTTGGTTCTGTGAACCTAGAATCCCTACCGGTACAATATCAAGAATTTGCAGACGTCTTTTGTAAAAAATCAGCTGAAACCCTTCCACTCATCGACCATACGACTGCCCTATTGAATTACTCCCGGGTTCCTTTCCTCCACGAGGACATACCTATCCTCTTTCACCCTCCGAAACTAAATCCATGCAAGAATATATTCAGGACAACTTACAACGAAGGTTATCTGACCTTCCACTTCACTGGCTGGAGCTGGATTCTTTTTGTGGAGAAGAAGGATGGGGGCCTTCGCCCTTGCATCGATTACAGAGGACTCAACAATAACCATCAAAAATCGCTACCCTCTTCCCTGATTGCTGAGTTGTTTGATCAATTAAAAAATGCCCTTTTCCAAACTAGACCTCCGTGGGGCCTATAATTTAATTCGCATCCGACAGGGGGATGAGTGGAAAACCGCCTTCAACACTCGTGATGGACATTACGAGTGCCTTGTGATGCCCTTTGGCCTCTGCAATGCTCCGGCTGTTTTTCAGGAATTTGTAAACGACCTGTTCCGAGACCTTCTGGGTCGCTGTGTAGTGGTTTATCTAGATGACATCTTAATTTTTTCTGAGAACCTGCCTTCCCACAGACATCATGTAAAAGAAGTCCTATCTCATCTTCGTCAAAACTCCCTGTATGCCAAATTGGAAAAATGTATCTTTGAAGTCCCCAAAATTCCATTTCTTGGTTATATAATTTCTCAAGAAGGATTTGAGATGGAC
This sequence comes from Hymenochirus boettgeri, assembly GCA_019447015.1. Taxonomy (NCBI): domain Eukaryota; kingdom Metazoa; phylum Chordata; class Amphibia; order Anura; family Pipidae; genus Hymenochirus; species Hymenochirus boettgeri. The sequence continues at coordinate 263,416,492 of CM033469.1, forward strand.
CCAATCAAAAGTGCCGCCATAAAGGAATGGCCTATACCTACCTCTACCAAAGCAGTTAAAAGATTCATGGCTTCGCCAATTATTATAGACAATTTTCAAAGGATTCTCCCCGTATATCCCCTATCCTCGCCCTTATCAAGAAGGGTGGTTAAACCTAGTTCTTGGACACCACAGGCTTTGGAAGCCTTCAGCTCCTTAAAGACTCATTTTCCTCTACTCCTATACTCAAACATGCTAACCCTCTTCTTCCATTTTTTTCTTGAAGTAGATGCATCCAATATTGAAGCTGGGGCAATATTATCACAGAAACACGATCGGATGGCAAACTTCCCCCTGTGCATTCTTTTCTAAAAAATTTTCAGCATCAGAACAGAATTATGATATCGGAAACCGTGAACTTCTGGCCATCAAACTAGCTCTTGAAGAATGGAGACTTTTGGAAGGTTCTAATCACCCTGTCACTATTTTTACAGATCATAAAAATCTTGAATTCATTCAATCACTTAAAAGGCTGAATCCTCGGCAGGCCCGTTGGCACTCTTCTTCTCCCGCTTCAACTTCATTATCACCTTTCGGCCTGGTACTAGAAATAAGAAAGCGGGTGCCCTTTCTAGGAGTTTCATTGCCTCTGAAGTTTCCTCTGATCTAGAAGAACCCATCATACCTTCCTCCAGGGTCATTGCCTCTCTGTCTACTCCGCTTGCCCCTGCTTCTATCCAGTCAATCCTCCGCACCGATCCATACTTCTATCGGTTTGATTTATATCCCCCAGAACACAGACTAACCATCCTCCAACAGACCCACAGCTCTAAACGCAGGTCCGTCACTGGAATCCATAAGACATTACAACTCCTAAATCGTCTGGTTGGTGGCCGTCCATGACAAAAGACGTAAAAGACTTTGTATCTCGTACTCATCGAAATCCGACCACTCCTGTCCCCCGGACTTCTGAGACCCTTACCGATCCCCTCCCACCCATGGACTCATCTTGCTATGGATTTTATTGGTGAACTTCCCCCGTCTAAAGGAAAATATTGTCATTTAGGTCGTGATGGATCGCTTCAGTAAAATGGCACACTTTGTTCCTCTCCAAGTTCCCCTCTGCTCCTGAACTGGCTCAACTTTTCATCTCCCATATTTTTCGCCTTCATGGTTTACCGCCGAAATAGTCTCTGACCGGGGAACCCAATTTGTTGCAAAATTCTGGAGAGCCCTCTGCAAAATCCTAGGGGTTTCACTTCAGTTCTCCTCTGCCTATCACCCCCAATCCAATGGGGCAGCTGAACGTCTTAATCAAGCACTTGAACAGTTCCTTCGTTGTCATTTTTCCCTGTGCCAAGATGACTGGTCTGAGCTTTACCTTGGGCAGAATTCACCATAATAATGCCACACATTCCTCCACTGGTAGATCACCATTTCTGACTGTGTATGGGCAACATCCCTAGCCTTCCCACAAGATTTTCTTCTTACTGAAGTCCCAGCAGCCAATGATCTTGCACTCACATGTCCGCCATCTGGAGTGCTACCAAATCACATTTAGAAAAGACCTCTTTGATAACAGAAGTCATACTCTGATAAAAAACGCAGACCTTCCCCTCCTTACTCCATCGGAGATCAAGTTTGGCTCTCTACTAAGAATATTAACCTTAAGCTGCCATCTCCCAAACTCGGCCCTAAGTTCATTGGTCCTTTTCCTCATGGAAATAATCAACCCTACTGCCTTTCGATTATCTCTGCCTCCTCAGATAAGATTCCTAATGTCTTGCATGTGTCCTTACTTAAACCTGTGATCTCTAACCACTTTTCTTCTCCTCATTCCACCCCTATTCCTATTTTTGTTGATGGCCAACAAGAATATGAAGTAGAGAAGATCCTCGATTCCAGACTTTCTAGAGGAACCCTACAATATCTTATCCAATGGAAAGGCTTCGGGCCGGAAGAATGTTCCTGGGTCAAACAGGTGGATGTTCATGCTCCTCATTTACTTTGGAAATTCCACAAGGACTTTCCACGAAAACCTGGACACGATGGTCCTGAGGCCCCTCCTGGGGAAGGGGGTACTGTAAGGAAACATACTTACCTTCTCCGTCGCTCCGGTCCCTCCAAGATGGCGGCGCCCAGTCTCCCGTCGCCATGCGCGTGACGTCACAAAGGTGCGACGGTACGTTGCGTGACGTAAGTGACGTCACGGAAGTGCGCCCGGCGGCGCGAAGATTCAAAAGGAGCTGGAAACTTCAGGCAGATGCCCGAAAAAAGCATCGCTTGCCTGTTGAGCCGTGCTGGGTTCCCTGAAGGTATTTGTGCCCTAATTTCCCATTGGATTCCTGTCTTGCCATTCCTGTTTCCCCGTTATCCTTGCCTATGAACTTTGTGCCTGGATTATTCTATTATTCCTTGGACTTTATTCGGCAGGATGCACATTGCGTGACCCCAACAAAACTGTCCATACTAAACAGCAATACACACCAGAGACACAGCAATACACACACACCAGAGACACAGCAATACACACACACCAGAGACACCGCAATACACACACACCAGAGACACCGCAATACACACACACCAGAGACACCGCAATGCACACACACCAGAGACACCGCAATGCACACACACCAGAGACACCGCAATGCACACACACCAGAGACACCGCAGGCACACACCAGAGACCACCGCAATGCACACACACCAGAGACACCGCAAGCACACACACCAGAGACACCGCAATGCACACACACACAGAGACACCGCAATGCACACACACCAGAGGACACACGCAATGCACACACACCAGAGACACCGCAATGCACACACACAAGAGACACCGCAATGCAACACACACCAGAGGACACCGCAATGCACACACACCAGAGACACCGCAATGCACACACACCAGAGAACCAGCAATGCCACACACACCCGAGACACCGCAATGCACACACACCAGAGGAACACCGCAATGCACACACACCAGAGACACCGCAATGCACACACACCCCCCAGAGACACCCAGCCAATGCACACACCCAGAGACACCGCAATGCACACACACCAGAGACCCGCAAGGAACACACACAGAGACACCGCAATGCACACACACAGAGACACCCGCAATGCACACACACCAGAGACACCGCAATGCACACACACCAGAGACACCGCAATGCACACACACCAGAGACACCGCAATGCACACACACAGAGACACCGCAATGCACAACACCAGACACCGCAATGCACCACACCAGAGACACCAGCAATGCACACACACCAGAGACACCGCAATGCACACACACCAGAGACACCGCAATGCACACACCCAGAGACACCGCAATGCACACACACCAGGACACCGCAATGCACACACACCAGAGACACACGCAATGCACACACACCAGAGACACGCAATGCACACACACCAGAGACACGCAATGCCAACACACCAGAGACACCGCAATGCACACACACCAGAGACACCGCAATGCACACACACCGAGGACACCGCAATGCACACACACCAGAGACACCGCAATGCACAACACACCAGAGACACCGCAATGCACACACACCAGGACACAGCAATGCACACACACCAGAGACACAGCAATACACACCAGAGAAACAGCAGTGTTGTTCTTAAACCCTTTCTTGTTCTAAACGCTTTCTTTTTAACGCACACCCCTTAAATACAGACAAACCCCTTTAAAAAAAAAACCCTTTGAAAGAAAAAATGCTCAAGAGCTGATCGCTCTGGAAAAAGACTTAAATGAGGTTCATTACAATGTATGTATGTATGTATAATTTATAAAGCGCCAATTCGGTACGCAGCGCTGTACATTAAAAAAATACAGAGCATACAAACAAGGGGATAAGTGCAAATCATTATACAGATAGATAAAATTAAATTAAATAAAATTTCATACATCGTTTAAGAAAGCATATATATATAAATTATGTATAAATTGAGTTCAACAAGCCTCGACATTAGAAATGAGATCCCTGCCCCGAAGAGCTTACATTCAAAATAATTATTTTATATGGCAACTTTTTATTGGTATGCCATTTTATTTAAGAATATAAGACATGTGATCTATCTGCAGTTGGCCTGTGTGTACCAAGCCACCTGAATGACTTTTCCCCATTTCTCTTGCTCTGTGCTTTATTTTGTTTTGTTTTTTGGCCCTAAAGGTGCCCATGCATCTGATTTCAAATATTTTTTTATTATACAGTAATCAGATCTTGATCTTGAAATAAGCGAAGACTCTGATCTACACTACTTATGAATTGTTTCTGGTAATTTTTCTGGGGGTTTAGAATTTGTAGTCCAACTTTCTCATTTGCCTGACTCTTGAAGCTTATTGCTCTATTACGAGGTGTTTCAGGGCCTTGTCTGTCTTTGGGACCTCTCAGGCATAGACATTATGACATCTCTGGCATGTCCAGGGATCTTTAGGAGGACTTTTTGTGAAAGGTTTTTTGTAAAACATCTTGTGTAACAGAATATTTGTTTCATACAACTATGCAGTTTTGTAATGCATTGCAACATATATGTAATAAGCAATTTGGTCCAAAAAACAGAAATGTGAAAACTAACCAAAACTTGTGTCGGGGAATTACCTTGTGACTACTAATATTACGCAATGAGAGAACATTAGCCCTTATTTATAGAAATAATGATTTCAGTATATTATTCTGTTTTTTCATCCTTTGAAATATTCCCTTATTGTTTGGATTGTTTTCGAGTGTCAGGTCAAATATTCCGGGTATTGCAGACTGCCAATATATACTAGAAAGAACATCTTTAGTTATCCACAGGACCAACTAAACTGGTCAGATTCATAAAATTATTTTTAATTTGGGCAAACCATATACCTACATTTGAAACCTTAGCATGCTGTTCTGTTTATGGTCCAAAAAATTACTGATTACTTATAACATTAAGCACTTGAGAACTAAATATTTGCATTTTAACTTAGATTGATTTAATGTTACCCCAATTTAAGAAAACTTTAAGAAACTAACTTGTTGCCCTGCCTTTTGGTGGCAATTTGTTGCAGTTTTCACTAAAGATGTAATGTGGGTTCCAATAGAACCAGGTTTCGAATCGAATCTGAGGGTTTCAAAGTCCCGACGAAACTTTCGGAACTCTCGGATTTTCAGAATTTCCGATTTTTATCGAAAATAGACTATCATCGAAAATTGAAAATAGACGACTATCAAAATAGAAAATAGGTGATTATCGAAATAACCCTCGAAAGTAATGATCAATTTCGGTAACTCTTGAAAATGGAATGCGGAAGCTCGAAAACAGCCCATCGTGAGGAAAGATAGTTTTAAAATAAGTTTTGGTTATATTTATGGGTTCCCCAGACCATTCCCCAGGTCTCTGTGTCATTTACAGTAACCTACTATTACTATTTGTCCCTTTAAAATGGACAGAAACTTTTGAATATTTTTCTCTCATAGACTTCTATGGGTCTGTTTTTCGATTTTCGAAAATTTGAAAACATAACGAAACTCAACAGTTTTGAACATCTCTAGTTTTCACCTGCATTACCTAAAGTCACAATAGAAATTTTTGTCTGGATAAACTATTGCTGAACCTTTATCCTAATTGGAAGAAATGAAGTTAATACCTGGCAAATTTTGTCCAATCATGCAGCTTTTAATAGGCTTCATGATAGTACACTCCAAAATGTCAGCAGTGCCTATGGCAGATTACCAACTGGTTTATTGATCAGGAGTGTGTCTGTCTGAAATTAAGATTGACATGATTTATAAGATCAGTCAAAGACAGGCTTTTAGCATAAAAACAAGCTAAAAACAACAGGGTTCCTATAGAAGACACCTACATGCCACAAGTAAACATTAAAGAGGGACTGTGGTCCAAAAATGACTTTAGGTAAATTGATAGGAATTGCTCTCCTGAGAATTTTTGCAATTTATTTTCATTGTTTATTTTACATAGATTTGAAGATATTTACATTTTTGTGTGTGATATGGCAGCAGCATCACCAGGTCCCCTGCACTTCCTGCTTCCTGCTCTAAAACTTGTCAGTCAATATGCCCTGTGTCTTTTCCCCTTTGCAGCCCCCCTGGTCCCTCCCACTCATGGACCCCATGGTCCCTCCAATTGCAGGCCCCCCTTGGCCCATTCCCTTACAGACCCATGTGACTCTGCCCACTCGTGGGTGTCGTGGCCCCGCCCACTCGTCTGTGCCATGGCCCCGCCCACTTGCGGGTGCCTAAGCCCCATCCGCTCACAGGTGCTGTGGGCCACTCTGGTCCCCCACCCCGAAAACGCTGTTTTTACATAGTGAGAGAGAAGGGCTGTAGATTCCCTTACCTTCTCTGCAGCTGCAGGTCCTTCACACAGCAGAGAGGAGGAGGGACTTCCTGTCTCCCTCGCACACTGAGGGAGTATGAGGCTGTGCTGGCTGGCGGCACTGTGCAAGAGAAGCCTTAGGAATGTCACATGTCAGCCTCCCACCCATTAACTTTCTGGCCAGTCAGTTATTTATATCTTGGGCTGTGGAGCACGTAGAGAGGTGGTTGATGGCTCGTTGTAAAGGTAGGAAACTGGCCTTTCATTATCAAAGGGTATATCCACTCATATTTTCAAGGTTTGGTAATCCAGTTCTATTGAAGAACGGGAGGTAAAGGAGCTGTGCCTTACCTTCTGTTCTTCATAGAAACAAACAGGAGACTGGTGAGAAGTTACTTACCCGCTCGCTCGCTCCCTCGGCGTGTAGTCTGACAGGTCCCGACGGACCTTGTCTTCTATGCACATGCGCGATCTATGCGCATAGAAGACAAGGTCTGTCGGGACCTGTCAGACTAAGCGCCGGGGGAGCGAGCGAGCCGGTAAGTTTCTTAACTTCTCACCAGTCTCCTGTTTGTTCTATTGAAGAACGGAAGGTAAGGCACAGCTCCTTTACCTCCCGTTCTTCAATAGAACTGGATTACCAAACCTTGAAAATATGAGTGGAGATGCTCTTTAAACTCAACTTGTTTGGAGACCACAGTTCCCCTTTAACAGAAAAATATCTGAAGACCTACAACCCATGATACATAAGATCTCTAGATTAAATGAAATATACTGAGCTGCCACTTATCACCTAGGAAGAACCTCCTGACTTCTGCCAGCTTGCCTTCTTCCCATAGTGCATCATAGTGCCATGTCTTTAGCAGGTAAGCAACAAACAAGCAACTGGCCATTCACATAATGTGAAAGAAAATAGTATAGTATTTGAGGTTGCATAAAGATATAGGTCCATCCAGTTCAACCCACTCGACAATACCCACGCTTCCTACCTAACTATTGATCCCAGAGGAAGGCAAAAAAACCCTACCAGAACTATGAAGGAGAAAAAAATTGGAAATATCCCTGGATCAATTCTACTTTATGTATCAATACCCTTTCCGAACTTGAAGGCTAAATTTCTTTCCTTCAAGTCTTAAGGGATGTGCGCATGTCCTCTGACATGTTCTTTTGGTGACCAATGCCCCAGATAGTTTAATGTATGGCCTGTTAATGTATTTATATCTCCACGCAAGTGCCTTTTCTCTAGTCTATATAATTGTAACTTATGTAATCTGTCTTCATACTCAAGCTCCCCCATTCCCTTTATTATTTTGGTTGCCCTTCTCTGAACCCTTTCTATTTCCAAGATGTCCTTTTTGTACACAGGACTCCAAAATTGCACTGCATATTTCAAATGATCCCTTACCAATGCTTTTTAAAGTCACTATTCTCTAAGCCTCCAGTTGCCTATATATCTATAATACGCGCCATAATGTTATATATGTATTACCAGATCCAACAGAGTTTCTTTTCTAGTAGGAACTTCAACCAACTGACTATGAAGTGGACTCACTTCCTCCCTGCTAGCATTTGCTGGCTTGTAGCAGACACCAACAATGACGTTACCCCCCCTTCCTTTCTTCTTTTAAATTCGGATTCAAATCTTGTTTAACATAAACAAATATTCCTCCCCCTTTCCTATTTTCTCTATCCTTTATAAACAATGAGTATCCTTCATGAGAATCCCAGTCATGAGAATTGTTCAACCATGTTTATGCTATACTTATTACGCCATAGTCATCTCCATTATCCAATTCTCCCATTTTGCACATTTGCAAACATACATTTTAGATTATGATCCTGCAATTTATTTTTACTCTTTAATATATATGCCTCCCTATCTTCTATGCTAGTTTCACCCACCACTGACCCATCTACACCCTGCTTACCCTCTGTGCTATCTATTCCAGTGAGACAACAGTACAATATGCAACAGACTGTGATGCACTGTGTGTTCGGACACATTTCTATCTGAACAGGCATAACAATTTTTAGCAAGTTGAACTGTACTAGCTCCTCTATTGGATTGATCCACATATGCTAACCTTTACTCTTCACAACCAACAAATGGCCCTTTTGCTGGTTTACTGGTTTTCCTTACTTTTGGTAGGTCCTCGCCACTTTAGACCAGGAACATCCTAAAAGAGCTGCAGTTTTGGAGATGCTTGAGTTGTCACCCAAACCCTTACACTTGCCTATTTGTTTTCTGCTTCCAACACATCAGCTTAAGAGGAAAATGGTCAAATGGTGTCAAATATATCCCACTCACCTTTTCCTGTCTTTCAGTAAGAGAAAGTTTTATTACAATGCATAATAAGGAGAAGTCATCAGCTCATTTGGTTTTAACTACCATCTGTATGCCGATCATACGCAAATATATTTTTCCACCCCCACGCTTAGTCCTGACACCCAATCACGCATCTCAGACTGTCTCCGTGCTTTCTCCATATGGATGGTGCAGCAATGCCTCAAACTAAACCTGATTAAAACCGAACTTATCATTTTTCCACTTAAACCTGGTCCTAGCCCACCTTTTTCCATTTCTGTGGACAACACCCCCATTTACCCTATTCAGTCGGCACTTTCCTTAGGGGTTATTATTGTCTCCTCTCTCTCCTTTTCCAATCACATTAACTATGTTGCTAAAACCTGATGCGTTTTTCTTCATAACATTGCGTAGATCCATAGATTCCTTTCTCTTCCAACTACTGCTATGCTTATCCATGATAAGTTCCAAAAAGAGATCAGATGTGCCACTCAGGGGATAGATAAAAGTTAATCTTTGCTCAGTAACGCCATATTCGCAACTTCATCAGTGGACCTTCTTCCACGACACATTATCTACAAAATCCTTCTCTTAACATTTAAATCCCTTCATTCTTATGCTCCTTCTTATATTTCTTCTCTTGTGTCCCCATATATCCCTGCCTGGTTCCTGTCTGTGAAGGGGGTTTGTACATTAGCAAAGGATTGTAGTTTAAAGGGCATGTTCACCCCCAAAACTAAAATTGGCCCCATTGTTTGTAAAAAATCTTTACCTTTCTTCTCTGCTCCTTATGGTTTTCTTGCACGGCCTGGTGAAAGTGCAGAAAATTCTCCCCCCCCGAATCCCTCCATGCTGCATTCATCTTTAAAAGAAAAACAATTTTTTTTTTTCTAAAAGAACGCCAATGTTCTAACTTTAAAATGAGCCCAGAAATAGACTTATCTGCCCTAGTTCCCTCAGCTCCCCCTACTAACTGGCAGCCGCGTCTGTTATTGGCAGACTCTCAGATACCCTTTAGATGAGTCAGTGGAGACCTATGGGACATTCTGTTTATTCCAGAACAGTGGCTGATGAGTTTTTGCATGTAAGTTAAAGAGTAGTCAATGTTTTTTGGTTTATAGTATTTTACTCATGAATATGTATTTCTTGCCACGTGTACGGCTGTTCGATCTGGCCTTGCTGCCTGCCATGCAAATCAGGCAGCGAGGCTAATCAAGTGCTCATACACATGGGTCAGCACCCATGATTGCACATGTGTATGAAGCTTTATTTTGCTGCAACATAATTATAATGCTATCGCTGATCAGTTGATATGGTTACTTTATGTTGCATATTTGAGCATTCATTTGAAATCTTGCATGAGAAAAGGGCCTGAAACCTGGCATTTGTATTACTTTATTAGCCATTAAAATAAACAATGCAATACTTTTATATTAGTTTCACACACAAGTACGCTTTTCTGTTCATTTTAGCAAGGTCAAGGGAGATGTAGTAACACAGGTGGTCTCCCCCAAAATGTCTTTTATGTTTTTTGCTATTATAAGTCATTTGTTTTACTAACATTTTATTTTTCTCCCCGCACCACAGAATTTATTGAGATCGCTTATTCCAAAACTCTTAGCAGCCATCAGACAGCTAATCCAGATAAACCAGGTAACTATGCAAGGGAATGTGGTTTTGTAGTACTCATTTGGTGACTTGTTTTTTTAAATTCATTAAACTTTAATGTTTCCCTAGTATTTGTCTATAATAATGTATATAATCAAATATTTTAAGTTCTTAAAGCTTTTTCTATGTATGTTCTATTTTTCCAAATATGCTAGCCTAGCTTCTAGGGGAGGCTATTAAAAGGCGAATGTCAAGCAGAAAAAATCTTATAGAATTTTATTCACAGACCTATTTAGACAGACTTATAAAAACTGTGCTTTTATTTGCGTTTGCCTGTTATAAACAGTGAAGCAAAGAAAACAGATTGTGTGTCCTGGTATGAAGAGAAAGGTCTTGTAGCTGTTTGCCACTCTCTTATCCAGTGTAGTCTTAGCATTTGCCTGACCCTCAGCTGTTTTCTTCCCTTTGTTTTATTTAGGACCAGGCGTGTGAGGCAATGGAAGTTTTTGATACATTGATGGAGGATGAAGTCTCTGTCATAGTTCATTACATAGCTGACACTGTTCACTTCTGTCTAGAGGTATAGAACTTTTTTAACTAGAATATTATTATTCATAATACTTTTATGTGCCTGCCTTAAAAAGGAACTGTGTTCTCCAAATAAGTTAGGATTGCTGTTGCAAGCAGATATCTTTTTTTTTTAAATTTGTTTTTATTAAAGTCACCAAATAAAAATATATAACAACTTATACAATCAGCTTATCTATATATATCGTACTTTAAGTGTAAATTTCCTATACATACATTTTATACATTTGCCTTCATGTTATTGATCTTCATAGCTTTTATTTTTTGGTGACATTAAAGTCTTTCCCTTTTGCAACATAAATTAACAATAAAATAAACCAATAAATTGTTTGACTTCAATGCTGTTACTTGTCTTGCAAGCATCTAACTTTGATTGGTTATTCCTGCACTGCCAAGTGAGAATGAGAGGTATGAGTTTTTACTCTTGGCTCTTAACAAAGTAATGGTTCTTTTTTTAAAGACAAATTAAATGTAGTGTTTCTTTAAATCCTGCAATCAAGAAGAACATTTAAAGGTTAAAAAGAAGGCTTTGAACATTACTCTTTGATTGGTTGGTTTTAATGTATACTTCTATGTTCCCACTGCACTTTTTTAACATTAAGAGTGCTATGCTTTTTTTTGTGTGTCCTTATGCTTCTGTAGGATCTAATAATTGTAAAAAAGAAGCTTGAAAGGAAAATCCTCTCAAAAAGAGTCTCCAGTCAGCACAATTTCCAAATAAGTTTTAAAAACCAAAATTTATTAGTATAATAATTAGCCATTACCACACACAAGCCTCCAACCATTGTGGCCCTATTCAATATTATAGTGGTAATCAAAACACTTCTAGCATAAATTGCAAGCAATCATAAATATACTATTAAATACATATATACTAAAAACATGGGCTGAATACATATGGTGTAAAGATCATGATTGGTTCAGCATCCGGTTACAAAATAAAGTGCATGAATCAGGTAAGTGTAAATACCAATAGCAATATTCACGGTGTGTTTCCCTCAAGCTCAATCCGCTGTTAGCAAAGGTAAGTAAGGACACATTCCAACTATACTCAACTATATACGGTATGTAAGATAGCACAAAAAATCCCTTTGTATTATGCTACTAAGTGCAGTACTTCTTTGTAGAATGTAACACATAGTTAAGAAGTTTCAATACCAAACATTTTTAAAAAACTTTCTTCATAAAAAAGGTTTAATAAGCATTTTGTAATCTTAAGGTCTGCTGTATAACTATAATTATGAAAAGGTAATCCCTTGTTTATTAACCCATTGAGAACGCCCATTATAGATAGTTACTATGTGTGTTGAAAGACTTACTGTGCAGCTTATAAAGGGTTAAAATGGGCAGTAGCACGAGAAAGTGTAACGCTACAAATAGCAAGCCCATTGCAATGTTGGCCACGCCCCGAAGAAGTCACACTGTGATGAAACATACGTAGGCGAGCTGTGGGTTTGAATCTATGGTGGTTGCATTGGCCGTTGGAACTTTACCAATGGTAAATAGACTGGCGTGCAGATGTGTAAGCAGAGCTGGTTCATGGTGAGGTTGTGCAGAAATTATAAGTGTCGCAGACACTACAAGGAGGCAGTGAGTAACGGAGGGTGGGGGCAATTAGGAGCATTTACTAAACATTAATAATTTAATGACAAAGCAAGCACAGATGAATATGCGAATACAACCATTTTACTTCTCTCACATTGTAGTTTCACATTATGTAAAGTTGTTTGAGTGGGTATAATGACCCTTTAAGAGGGGAGGTTGGAAGTTTCATTACCAGTAAGTAACAGTCCAGAAATTAGAAAGGATTAAGACTAGGTAGCATTGTGACTAATTGCTTAGCTCTGATGTCTGGTACATCATCTATTTGTTATTTGAATGAAAGGAGATCAAAGTTTTTACCCCCATTTTTAACTGAACCCCACCTCCAGGGAACATAAAGGCTTAGGTTATTAAATAGAGCTCACAAGACTGAAAAGCAAGACAAAAATGTTCATTTTGAGCACTGTATATTACCAACAAAAATCTTTTCTTTTTTATTTAGGTGGCTGCCAACAAATCTCTTTCTGATGAAATCAGAGTAAAGGCACTTTCCTGTATAACATTTCTTATTAAGCTGAAGAGCAAGGTAAACATTGCTTTTGAAAAATCGCAAGATATGGTTTCCTCAGAAGTAGTGCTAACTTTTAGGCTAATAAGTCCGGCTAATATTAAAAGCTCACACCCATATGCTCCTCTCTAATATCATACACCAAGTTGTACAACCTTTGAAGGGACACTAAAGTTAGAAAAATAACTTTTTATTTATTTAGTGCTGCCAGGAACTTGATCCCTTTCTGCTTTCATGGCTCCCTGAAACTAGATATCCTTTTGTCCTGTTCAGCTCCTTGTTATTATGCCATTCTTCCCACCCCTTTCCAAAATCTGAGGCACAGCTAGAGTGGGGAGCATGTGCAGTAGAGATGATCTGTGCCTTCAAACAGCCAATAAAATGTACTCAGTGATTTTGTGTTCTAGTGAAAGGGAAACTGCTTTGCTATGGGAAGGTAAGCAGCACTGGTAGCTGTTATCACTGCTTGAATCAAATGAGATTTTCTTTTAGCTGTAGGCGTTTGAAGGGGAGTCTGTGTGTGTGTGGGGGGACTTTGGAATGGATTTTTTTTTTTAGATACAGTGCTACGTTTGGACAGTAACACAGACAGCACAAACAGCAGCTAACTTCTGGATTGGGTGCACAGATGTGGGTGATAATTAATTTTTTTATATTTTATATTGTGGCTAATAAAAGCAAGAAAATAACTTCCTAATATATGCCATATTTATTGAGTTCTTTAAAAGGAACTCAATATATATCATTCCTTACTGCTTTCTGGTTCAGATCAATTACATTGCACATTGCCGCGCATGCATGCTATAGTTGATCTGAACTAGGAAGCGGTTGGGAACTGTCAGTGCTGCTGCAGAGGATCGCATGTAAAGGTTAATATGTTCTATCTTCATCTGTGGCTCCTGGTCAATTTATTGAAGAACAGAAGGTAAGGCATAGCTCCTTAACCTCTGGGTCTTCAATCAATACATTAAAGAAATATTCCTATATATAATACAACTTTGTTTTATTGTAAGGCAATCTATGAATTATATTTTGTCCAGATCAGTTGCAGTTTTTTATTGTCTCATTTGTAAATTTTGCCTGAGGGGTGCTAACTAATTTCTTTACTAACTGGGTAGAATTTTTTTATAAAATATCTGCTATAGCATCTCCCTACCTGTGGTTAGATTTACATATTGCCATGTTGGCTGAATAGCCCAGTTAAAAATTTTGCAACACTTCAGGTAGGACTGGGCTATATTATTGTCTTGGATAGAGGAGAGCTCAGTGTAGAATAATTGACTGTGTGTTTTCTTTATCATCAATAAATGGGTAAATCTGTAGTTTTCTGGAGGTAATTGTTGCTACAATTCACAAAAAATTGACCTGTAAATATCTGTTTTCCAGCAGATGTGGTAATGGCAAGTTCATTAAATAGATTTAAAGGCCTGGATACGTTTCTAAAACTAAAAAATATTGAGAATTACTGGTATTAATGCATATAGATCTGGTTGATCCAGGGATACTTTCCGATTGCTGTTTGGAGCCAGGAAGGAATTTTTTCCCCCTCCCCCGCTGTTTTTTTTTTTTTTTTGCCTTCCTCTGGATCAACTGTTAAGTAGGGTTAAAAAAAAAAAAAAAAAGCGGGTGAATAGGTTGGACTTGATGGACATATGTCTTTATTCAACCTCAATTACTATGTTACTATTGTTTAGAAACCCTACTTATTTGTAAATAAAGTCATAGTCTGTTTTTCAGATTGCATATATTGGTAACCAATTTCTGTTTCTCAGTCCATAATTAAACAGAAGCTGCTGCCACAAATTCTGAATGCTCTTTTCCCCATTATGTGTGCGGAGCCACCTGCAGGAGAGATGGACCATGAAGACCAAGAAGATGATGATGAAGAAATTGAGGACAAGGCTGAAGTGCAGACACCTAAGGGCTATGCTGTGCAGGTCCGTTATAGTTATAAAGCATGCATTTTTTGCATGGAGAAAATATTAAAATCTTTTTAATGTATATAGTTTTTTTTATTTGTTTCTTTGAATTTGTAGGTCATTGATATGTTGGCTCTTCGTCTACCTCCTGAGAAACTGTTCAAAGAATTGGTATGTCAATTTAAAGGGAAAAAATTGCTCTGCTCATGATACAAGCAGTTTCTTCATCTGTTAAAACAATTGTATTGTTTTTATATACATAATAATGTACATATTTTATTATACGCCCATCTTATGACTTTCCTTCTGCCATTCATCTTCTACCGAAGTCCTCTACATACGTTTATCAGGTTAAAACTACCTCTATAATTAGGTTAATTACCCCCATTCCCCTGCTTAGAGTTTTCTAATTACAACAAACTTCCATGGACTTTTAATGGATCTATTAAGGACTGTTTTCAGTTACTGTATGAAGTCACTGGTCTCATAATATCATACAAGGGTTATAGCAGTTTCAAAATAAAGAGATTTTTATATAGTTTCTATGTAGAGGATTACTGTGTTACTATTTGAATAAATGATGTTATTTTTGTATCTCTAGAATAGAATTGTACTAATTGCAACCCATTGTTATCTCCAAGATATTGTTTTCTACTTAGTAATTCTCAATCAGTTTGGGATTGTGATTTGATTCCAATTGTTTAAAGGGCATGTCCACCCCCAAAAATATAATCCCCCCAACTACTTGGCCCCACCATGTAGTGTAGTTTAATCCTTACCTCACATCCCAGCTCCATAGGGGTCGCCTGTAGTCCCCCCCCCCCCCAAGTCCCAAAAACTGCCCACCAGGAGGCTAGCAGAGTCCATATAGGGCTCTGCCTGCTACCTTGCCTCCGGTAGATATTTGCCATGCGTACTGCAGCCCTCTCCCCCCTCCCTCCCTCTCCTCCTGTTCTACTATCCCTCCCTAGCATAAAAACCCTTAATATGTTGTTCCCCCATGTCTCCCAGACCCAACCGCATATTTTTTATTTTCAAAAAGCTCCAAACTCTTACTTACCTCTCTCTTTCCTCCGCTGCACTGAATGACCGGCAGCGCGTCCGTGATTGGCTGCCGCTCAGCCAATCACAGAAGCGAATGCCGGTACCGCCCCTCTGCTTGCATTTCCTCGCAAGCAGAGGGCCGGGAGTGCAGCGGAGGAAAGAGGAGAGGTAAGTAAGAGTTTGGGGGCTTTTTAAAAATATGCGGGTGGGGCTGGGAGACATGTAGGAACAACATATTAAAAAGTACATTTAAGGGTGGACATACCCTTTAATGCTGCAAGTTCTATATGGAGTTTTAGTGGTTCTTTCTCATTTTTTTAGAGTTTTGACTATCTATCTCCAGTTTATTTATCATACAGCTATGTGATATTTAATAATTATGGTGGTGATCCACATATCACTTGCATACAATAACACTACATTATATTTATCCCTTTATTTTTTTTTTATTTTTTTGCTTGCTTTGCTTCTACCATGTCCTATGAAACAATCCAGTTTTGTCTCTTTCTTTTGTATTTCTTTATTTTATTTCATTTGTCTCCTTGTACATTTATTGTGCCTAAAAAAGATTCATTTCTCAATGTAACTTTTTGCTCTATTTTTTAGTCACCCCTTATGGAGCCATGCCTACAGAGTTCCGACCCATATCAGCGGAAGGCCAGCCTTATGTGTCTGGCTGTTCTTAGTGAAGGTTGTGCAGACTACATATGCAAAAAGTAAGTATTACGATACATTTTATACTTTTAACACGTGTCCGTATTTAGGTGACTGATAACATTACAGAATGTTTTTTGTCCCCTCCACATTCATTTCCTACTCTTTGTGATATGATTTACAATACTGGAAATGTCTTTTTCTAGAAGCTGGCCATACACTAAAAACTCTCCTAACATCCCTGCTATGTTCCAACAACTGCCTGGCCCAGTCATTTTGCAAACAGTATTATGAACACAATCTTGATCTAGCCAGGTAATGTTGTGGGAATATTGGCAGGTAAAACTGCTCCTCCACTCAACAATACAATTGAATGGTTGTTCATCTTGAATGATGAATTGGTGTAATGTCAAGTTAGTGTGTGGCCAAATTAATTAAATTCATGTATCACGTTAGCAGCTAATCTACTTATCTTTTTCCCAGACATCTCAAATCAATGTTAAATGTGGTATGCCAAGCCCTTTCAGATGATTGCCAGGTAGTACGAAATGCTGCACTTTTTGCTCTAGGACAATTTTCTGAACATTTACAGGTAAGACTTTTTTTTTCTTTCCCCCCCCTCTTTATACTGTACAAATGTGTTTTATTAAGCTACAGTATCATAATTGTGCCACTTCCTAAGGACACATGGTTTAATTCCTTGTGTGATACCATACTGTTTGAACTTTCATCAGTTACAGAAATTTTGGTTGCTTGACAAGCAGCTGTTGCTTTGTGTATGTCATGTATGTGAATCTTTTGGCTTTAGTGCTAATGGGAAATCCTATTTTTCCAAAGTGAGTTTTAAGCAAGTGCTTTATGAAATATTTTCTTTTTAATAATTGCGGGGGAGTGTTGAAGTACAAATTACATTCACTTATTCTAATACACTTTCTATTTTGCTCTTGTAGTTTTGAAGGGAACTAAGGTTTCTTTTTTTTTTTAAATATATATTTATTGAGAACATGAAAACACAAAATAACAGGTTACATATATAGTGATGTAGTTTGTTGTACAATAAACTCAATATTTCTCAATAATCAGAGTTAAATAATTTCTCAGTGTATTCTCATTTTCCAACATTCATAAAAAGAGGGGAGGGTTTATTAGGTGGTAGAAGGGAGGAGGGTGCTAGGGAACAAAAGGAGAAAAGAGTGGTGGGTGGGTGAGGGGTTAAGGCAGGTATTAGGTACTTGTATTTTTTACAGTTCCTGACATTCAAAGCAATGGGTTGCAATTCAAGTTGTTGCCCTTTATTCGTTTATTTTTGGAAGGGTAGTCCTGTGGGGTTTTGTTCCAGTTTATTTTAGCTAGGGTCCAGAGTTAGGGGTGGTTTTCTATAAAGTTGACATAATGAAAACCAAACTAGAGCAAATTTGGGTTCCTTGCTTGGTTGCATGGCCCAAATATATTCCATTGAACAAATACATTTAAATATACTCATGATGAGTAGGGTTAAATGTATTATTTGGTCGATAAAAGGACAAAGTTAGCCAGTTTTTGTTGCTGGTCGTTAAGTGGGGAGTCCACATAAGAAGGTGAGAGGTTCCAGAGGTAATTGTGTGTGGAAGAGGAATTGGAGTAGTTGTTGTGTTTCTTTCCATAGGTTTGCCACTGTGGGGCAGGACCAACACATGTGCATATAAGTTCCTGGTTGTTGGCAACCTCTGAAACACAGATTAGAGATTGAGGAGGAGATATGTTTATGGAGATGAAGAGGTGTTAGATACCATTGATACATTATTTTGTATGCTCTTTCTACATAGTTTATACAAATCAATATTTTCTTAGTTTGTTCCCAGATTAAGTCCCATTGGGTGTCCGATATTTGAGTAGAAAGATCTTCATTCCATCTGAGCATAAATTTCTCTTTGGGCGTGAGGTATTGTGTCTCCGCAGGAGATGACTGGCATGTATATATTTTAGATATATAGTTTTTGGTCGATGTTGTTGGGGACATGGATTTGATTAAAGCAGAATAGTTAGAATAGTAGTGACGTAGTTGAAGGTATGGGAAAAATGCTGAGGGATTGACCAAAATTTTGTTCTAAAGGAGTCCCATAAGAGGATTGCGTTGTCCATGTGGAGTGGCTGGGTACAGCTGGTGATGGCCTTAAAGGGCAACTGTGGTCTCCAAACAAGTTAGGGTTAAATGAAAACCTGCAGTATTTCTTTTATAATAAGGCCGACAATCACATCTCTGGCTTCAGCCTGTGAGAAATGACATTGGGGTGAATGTTCAAACTTCCTGATTTCAGTAGGTTGAGTGACATCACCTTGTCTCTGCACGGCCCTTTGCCCCAGGGGAGAAGCATGCTCAGTAAAGACTTATTGCTGGGGAAATGAGGAAGTACCTAGGGAAAGAATTGACAGTTGAGACGGGGAGCCTATTAATGCAGACAGACTGGTCATATGGCTGAAAACAGGAAGTGTTCAAGAAGGAATTCATATTGCTAAACCTTTCCAGCAATAACTTCTCACACATTTTATTTAGAGATGTGATTTAGGTTTTATTTTGAAAGTACGATGGAAGGATTTTTGTATAATTCTTACTAGTTTGGAAAACTTGGAGACCACAGTTACCCTTTAAGTGGCCAGTTTGAGAAGCACTGGGGTGTGAGGCCAGGAGGGAAGTTTTTATTGTAGAAAATTGGGAGATGTGGGGTGCAGGTAAAAAAAACGTTGGATGACGTAGTCCTAGATAGATAGTGAGTTATTCGTAGTGGGTAATAGAGTGCTAGGGACGGATCTAAACTTAGAAGGGAGTCCGATGTATTGGTACCATGGTAGGTTGTAGAGATAGAAGTTTTCTATCTTGGACCAATATTTTCCACTTTCTGTTAAAGAGGCTTGTTTAATTGTGGTTAATTGAGCTGCTATGTAATACAGTTCAAGATTAGGTAGTCCTAGTCCTCCCCCACGGTGTTGCTTGGTGAATATATTGAAATGTACTCTGAGGCGTGCGTGAGACCAAACAAAGGCTCTGTTTTTTTGTGTATGATTTGGAGAGTTCTCCGATGGATATGTATTGGGAGAGCTCTAAAGAATTAGAGCAATCTTGGGAGGATGTTCATTTTTGTTGTTTTATGTGGGGTAATTGTTTACAGAGTCATAGGATGGGGTAATTGTGACTCTTTAGATATTTTTGTTCGCTTGGTTTCCAGTTGAAGGTAAAATTAGGTTGTAAGGCTAAAACTTCAGTTTTAGAGGTCAGGATTGGGAGTGCCTGTGACATGTCTGCATTTATTGTAAATCCAGGGACCTGCTGGAAGGAGTGGAGGCAGTTGAGAGCAGGTGGTGGGGGATGTTATGTATAAGAGGATATCATCTGCGAATGATTGACCAATGCATAATCCAGAGATATCTTGTGATGAGCAGATTAGTTTAGCTAGTGGCTCAATTGAAAGTGCAAATATAAGCAGGGATAAAGGGCATCGTTTTCTGGTCCCCCCTTTGACAGGAAAGAGTTCTGATTTGTATCACATATGTTGGGAACTAATGTTTCTATTTGCTTTTTTCCTTCATTGATTTGTCCTTATACTTACTGTACCTGTTTCCTGTCCATGAGATACCATTGCCACTTTGCTTATTGCCCTAGAAAAACAGTGTCGAACTGTGGTAATAGTTAATTGCAGGAGGTAACATCATAGAATTTCCCAGGGTTCTTCTCTGAATAGGCAGCCTATACCAGAGGCCATACATATGTGGCACACGTGCATGCCATTTGTTTTCTGCCCATCTAGCAATGTGGCAATAGTCATTCCAGTGAGGCAGAGGTAAGTATAATAACAAAATTCTTTTGCTTTTAATAGTTTATTTGCTACTTTAAACTGTTTTCCCTTTTCACCACCCAATCCCTTCTGGACTCTAAACAATGATGCTATATCTCTCCACTTTTATTTTTTAGCCTGATATCAGCAATTACTCCGATTCAGTTCTCCCACTACTTCTGGATTATATCTGTCGCGTGGATCCATCAGAGACTGCTCACCTTACAAAAGCCTATTACGCTCTAGAAAACTTTGTGGAGAGCCTTGGTGAGCACTAAACTATATTCAAGTACAGCAGTCAGGAACTTGTAACCCATTCTTAGAGGAAGGTATCATTACACAATTGACAGTTTAGAGTTGTTTAGCGTATCACAGTATGTAGAATTCTAATCATATTTGGATTACCCAACTGTGAATGAGTAGAAGTTTCTAGTAGGAATATTTAAATGAAGAGATTATCATGAAAATAAGGACCGGAAATGGCAGCTTACTACTGACTTCAGCGGGTCAAACTAAGGGAATTTAATTAATAGATTTTTCACAAAATGGGGGATATGTACAAGAGGATATGTATAATACTTTGGTATCTGCAATATAAATAAAAAAGTTTTTTTCCTACTAAACTTAAATGTATATTTTTTCATGTGCACAAAGGATTACGGTAACCAAAAATCTTTTTTTAAACATACATTCGGTCTCCTTCAAAACCCATTTTTGCAATACAGTTCTTTTCTTTTTCCCCGGTGCTCATGAGAGAAGAAATCTCCCCTTGAAGTCCGCCACTCTCTCAACACTCTTCCGGTTGCTGTCAGTCAAGGTCATGATGTTGGTATCACAGCCAGTGACTTACGATGGCTGCTTAAGAGCTACATGAGCTTACAAAGCCCTAAAGGAGACAGTAGTGTATGGCAAGGGATCAGCAGGCTTCAAAGTAATATTTCTTTTCTTAGGAGCTCTGGGTAGAATATATATATATATATACTAGCAAAAGTGTGGGTGTATGTTTTATAAAATTTAGGGATTTGTACAAAGAAAAATAAAGTCAAGATGTTAAAAAAAAAAGAAATCCTATGAAATCTTGGTTCTATTAGTGTCAAATCCCCTAAATGAATATTTTGATCTATTTATTGTAACATTGTATAGAGTGTTATAGTTCAGAAGAAACACCCAGTGAAATGCGACTGTTGTGCAGAGTTTAAATCAATCTTCCCCCTTAAATTTCCAACCAATAATAGATCAATAGCAGATCCTTTGGATCATTCTATAATTAAAGTTATTAATCTGTCTTTCAATACTCACCCTCCCCATTAACTCACAGCTGTCACCAGGGATTCTGTTAGAGAGGGATCATTATTGGTAAATGTGAGGGCCTATAAAGAACCCAGACTATCCTGTCGTGTTTCAATCTTATTACATTTATCAGTTCAGGACACAGGTTCATGGCTTTATGGGGTATATTGCTTAAATAATGTAATAAACCATTAACAAACTCACTTCATTGTCTCAGAGAAATGGGCATGGAGATGTTTACCTTTCAGTCCCCCTATCATATATAGCAGGGATACGCAGCCAGTGTAGATCTCTAGATGTTTGTAGTTAGGGAATTCAAACTATAACTCCCAGCATTCCTCTACAAGCACTCTGTAGTTGGGGAATTCTGGGAGTTGTAGTTTCCAAATCATCTGGAGATCTACTGGTTGCCTATCCATGATATATAGATATCCCTCCCTGTCCAGCAAACAGCATCTCTCCTTTTTGTCTATTGGGATGGGAGGGGTGGGGTGGAGTTAGGTGACAGTGAGAAGAATGTTTTTACTAAGACTGTCACATATTTTACAAAGGATGTGACATATAACTCTTGCAACTTCCTACTAACTTTCTACTTCCTACTAACACTCAGAAAATGTTTTGATTCGCTAACACTGCTGTCAATAATAATAAGCACACCATTGGATACAACACTAAAAGGAAAGTGAGAAATATGTTCCTTTGTAAGCTTCCATTGCCTCCCTGTAAAACTTCCGGGGGTGTGGTTTAATAGTCCATTTTAAAGATACCGTTACAAAACAGGAGTGGGGACTACTAAGTACTTTTATCTATTTATATATTTTGCCTTATTTACATTTCAATATACTTTAAAAGGTATCTCCACTCGTTTTTCTACGTTTTCGTAATCCAGTTCTATTGAAGAACGGGAGGTAAAGGAGCTGTGCCTTACCTTCCGTTCTTCAATAGAACACACAAGAGCCAGGAGAGAAGGTAAGAACTTGCTCGCTCGCTCCCCCGGCGCGTAGTCTGACAGGTCCCGACGGACCTTGTCTTCTATGCGCATAGAAGACAAGGTCCGTCGGGACCACAGCTCCTTTACCTCCCGTTCTTCAATAGAACTGGATTACGAAAAACGAGTGGAGAGATACCCTTTAATGGCATTCCTACATATTTGTTAATATTGATATAACTATTTATTTAGTGTTTAACCCTTTCCCTGCCACAGATCGTATATTCACGATCTGTGCAGTGAATGACCAAACTGCCACAGATCGTGAATATACGATCTGTGGCTTCCCTGCACCTAAAAAAAAATTGGCCCCCGCTAGGGGCGATCGGGGGGCAGCATTTAACTGCCCCCCTCGATCCCCCCTCGGTTTGATCCAAATCCGAGGGGGGGATCGGAAGATACACCTACCTTTAGCCGGGTCCTGCGATGTGCAGCCGGTCCCACGTGGAGTCTGTGCAGGAAGCGGAAAGGGAGACCCCGGTGACGTCACGGAGCTTCCTCCTTCACCGGGGTCTTCCCTTGAATGTCTAAGATGCTGGGGCTGGGGGTTAAATTGAGGTTAAATTGAGGTACTGCAGTCTGATCTCAATTTGATCATGCTGCAGTACCTAGTATAGTACAAGATGTCATGCTGACAGCTGTACTATACATTTTGTGAATGGAACTCAAAGTTCCATTCACAAATAGGATTTTTTCTAAGTCTTTGCTACTTAGCGAAGACTTAGAAAAAAAATGGGGACAGAGATCAAAATTTGGTGATCACTTCTGATCACCAAATTATTGATCTTTGCCAATGAATGAAAAATCACTTCCTGGAAAATGATTTCCGGGAAGTGATTTTTCCGATTGGATTTCGAATTGGAAAACGGGCATTTATGCCTGTATTCCAAGTTCGGTATCATTCCCTAAGATGATTTGATGATCATCTTTGGGAATGATCCCCCCAAAAAAGGGGAAATGCACACAAAATAAAATCTTAAAGTGATACACACACCTTTTTTTTTTTTTAACCTAAAAACTATAAATTAGCAAAAAAAATTGTCTTCTCCCAGCTTCCCAATGTCCCCGGTGATATCGCTAAAGTAAACGCGGATCATTATTTGTTCGATTTCAAGGGAAACTAAGCCTATTTTAGTCTGTCTTTTTTTTGGTACCTCTGCAAAATTCCCTGATTTAATTTTTAGGATCAGTAAAAGTGTGCAAAAACTTGTGGGACTCTCCGTACTAACTGCTTTTCACTAAAATACCACTAAAAGGGGGAGTGGGGATAGGTGTTGGGGGTGGGTTGTGGCGTTTTTTTATTTTTTCTTGTAATTGCAATTGCGCATGGATCCCATTTGAGCTAGTTGGTGGCCGCGTCTCTGTTTGCACCCACCCATATGGCATACCGTTTGATTCAGGACATGTGGGAGATTGCCGTTTAGTGGGTTTTTTTACTTGCCAAGTGGGTTTAGGTAGGATTTCAACCATTGAGTCCTCTTATTTTATTTTTTCACAAAATCTCCTAAAAGCCAGAGTTCTATGAATAACAGCGTCTGGAATTCTTCATGTATATACGAAAGCGTGATACCATCACGTAGCTGAAGGTGTGTAGCTTCCAAAAATATATAGTTTGTGGAGGGTATTTCCAAGTTGATTAGGCTGTTCAAATTACAGAACACTTTGATTTTTTTCTTGTAATTGGACTTGTGCATGCGTCCCATTTGAGCTAGTTGGTAGCCACGTCTCGGTGTGCAACCACACATATGGCATACCGTTTGATGCAGGATATGTGGGAGATTGACATTTAGTGGGTTTTTTTGCTTGTCAAAAGGGTTTAGGTAGGATTTCAACCCTTGAATCATCTTATTTTATTTTTCACAAAACCTCCTAAAAA
Organism: Hymenochirus boettgeri; assembly: GCA_019447015.1. NCBI lineage: Eukaryota > Metazoa > Chordata > Amphibia > Anura > Pipidae > Hymenochirus > Hymenochirus boettgeri. The sequence goes on from CM033469.1 coordinate 263,441,008, forward strand.
CACAGACTTCTTTGGATCAGTGGGTCTAGAATTCTTCATGTATGTATGAAAGCATGGCATTGTAACGTAGCTGAAGGTGTGTAGATTCCAAAAATATATAGTTTGTGGGGGGAATTTCCATGTTTCGAGACTGTTTCCTTAGAAAAAGTGTAGGCTTGGTTCAAATATCAGAGCACTTTGATTTTTTCTTGTAATTGCTTTGTACATGCGTCCCATTTGAGTAGTTGGTGGCCACGTCTCTGTAGCATCACGCATATGGCAAACGTTTGATTCAGAACATGTGGGAGTTGATATTTAGTGGGGGGTTATTTGTGGGGGCATTTCCAAGTTTTGGGGCTGTTTGAAATTAACAGAGCACTTTGATTTTTTTCTGTAATTACACTTGTGCATGCGTCCCATTTGAGCTAGTTGGTGGCCACGTCTCTGTATGCATCCACGCATATGGCATAACGTTTGATTCAGAACATGTGGGAGATTGATATTTAGTGGGGGGTTTTATTTGTGGGGGGCATTTCCAAGTTTTGGGGCTGTTTGAAATTACAGAGAACTTTTTTTTTCTTGTAATTAAACTTGTGCATGTGTCCCATTTGAGCTAGTTGGTGGCCACGTCTCTGTGTGCACCCACACATATGGCATACCGTTTGATGCAGGATATGTGGGAGATTGACATTTAGTGGGTGTTTTTGCTTGTCAAGTTGGTTTAGGTAGGATTTCAATCCTTGAATCATCTTATTTTATTTTTCACAAAACCTCCTATAAACACGGACTTCTTTGGATCAGTGGGTCTAGAATTCTTCATGTATGTATGAAAGCATGGCATCTTAACGTAGCTGAAGGTGTGTAGATTCCAAAAATATATAGTTTGTGGGGGGAATTTCCATGTTTCTGGACTGTTTCCTTAAAAAAAGGGTAGGCTGTTCAAATTACAGAGCACTTTGGTTTTTTCTTGTAATTGCGTTTGTGCATGCGTCCCATTTGAGCTAGTTGGTGGCCACGTCTCTGTGTGCATCCACACATAGGGCATACCGTTTGATTCAGAACATGTGGGAGATTGATATTTAGTTGGGGGTTTTATTTGTGGGGGGCATTTCCAAGTTTTGGGGCTGTTTGAAATTGCAGAGCACTTTGATTTTTTTTCTTGTAATTACACTTGTGCATGTGTCCCATTTGAGCTAGTTGGTGGCCATGTCCCTGTGTACATCCATGCATATGGCATACCGTTTGATTCAGGGCATTTGGAAGATTGATAATTGACAAGTTTTTTTTACATGACATGGAAATTTGCCATGATTTTTAACTTTGAATTGTATTTTTATAAATTTTTACTGAAAATCTGGTAAAAAAGCGAAATTTTAAATGAAACTGTGCCCACACCATTGGTGGTATGCATAAAGGAATCACACGATTGTGTAGCTGAAGGTGTGTAGATTCCAAGAATATATAGTTTGGGGGGGTATTTCTAATATAGAGGGGTGTTTAGTCTGACAAATCTGAAAAGTTGCTGTAATTGGGCCATTGTTCATTGGCTCACTTTGTGGCTAGTTGATTCCATGTTTGCGTGTGTAACCATACATAGGGCATACCGTTTGATTCAGGACATTTGGGAGATTGATATTTGGTAACTCTTTTTTACATTACTTGGGATTTTGGCATGATTTCTACCTTTGAGAGTGTTTTTTTTTAAATTTTTTTAGAAAATCTGCTAAAACTGAACTTCTACGAAGAACTGCGCCCACACCATTGATGGTACAAATGAACAAACTACAGAATTTCATAGATAAAGGTGTGTGGATTCGAGAAATATATGGTTTGTGGGGGTTGTTTTGTGGGGAAAAATTGCAGACTGTTCAAATTCAGATTTGGCTGAATATTTTTGCTGTTTCTGAGCCATTGTGCATTGTTTCACTTTGTGTCTTTTGGCTTCCACGTCCGCGTGTGTAACCACACATATGGCATACAGTTTGATTCAGGACATTTGGGAGATTGATATTTAGTAACTTTTTTTTACATTCCATGAGGTTTTGGCATGATTTCTACCTTTTGAAGTTGTTTTTTGTTCATTTTTCAGACAAATGCGAACTTCTACGAAGAATTGCGCCCACGCCATTGATGGTATGAATGAACAAACTACAGTGTTACATAGCTGAAGGTGTGTAGATTTCAGGAATATATAGTTTGTGGGGGTTATTTCTAAGTTACGGTGGTGTTTTGTGGAAAAAACTGCAGACTGTCCAAATTCGGAATTGGCTAAATATTTTCGCTGTTTCTGAGCCATCGTGCATTGTCTCACTTTGTGGCTTTTCGCTTCCACGTTCGCGTGTGTAACCACACATATGGCATACCGTTTGATTCAGGACATTTGGGAGATTGATATTTGGTAACTTTTTTTTACATTCCATAGGGTTTTGGCATGATTTCTACCTTTTTGAATGTTGTTTGATGTTCATTTTTTTTGAAAATCTGGTAAAAGTGCAAACTTCTATGTAGAACTGCGCCCACACCATTGATGGTATGAATGAACGAACTACAGCGTTACATAGCTAAAGGTGTGCAGATTTCAGGAATATATAGTTTGTGGGGGGTATTTCTGAGTTGGGGGGGGTGTTTTGTGGAAAAACTGCAGACTGTTCAAATACAAAACTGGCTAATTTTTTTTTGCTGCTACTGACATTTGGCACTGGTCACGCTCTGGGTTAGTTGGTAGCCATGTCTCTGGGTACACCCATGAATGCGGCATACTGTTTTATTCGGGAGGGGTTAGGCTTTCATATTTGAGATGCGTTTGAACTTTCCTCCACAGTTTTTAGCTGAAATTCGCATTTGATTTTGTCTCTGATTTTACAGTTGAGGAAAAAAAGGAAAATGTGAGAAAATAACTTACAATTGGACGAAGAGCTGCGTCCGGGTATCTGCATTTTGATCGAAACTAACCTCACTCATAAAATCCTGCGAGTGTGTAGTTTCTAAAAATATCTCACTTGTGGGGATATTTTAGTTAATTTGGAAGATATTCTATGTTAACTGTCAGTAGTGGTTATACATTAACATGGTAACAGAATTTTGTAACTTTTCTGTTACCATGTTAAAGTACACTTTGTGCTGAAAAAAACAATGTATAATATTCCTGATTTACTGCAAGGTTTCCTACTGTAAAATTAGTCTAAAGCGATTAAGGACAAAATCCTATCCTGGTGACACTAGATGTAGCTTCATTGTATACATCTATACCTCACCAGGATGGTGTAAGAGCATGTGAGAATGCTTAAAGATAGTGGCTTGTACAGTGAGAAACAAATTATGTTTTTTCTGCAATGTTTGCGATTGATTCTAACGAAAAGTTGTTTCAAATTTGCTAAGAGTTATTATATGCAACTCAGAGGCACCTCGATGGGCTCCAATGCCGCTCTGTCATACCCCAATGCCTTTATGGCCTGACTCGAGGAGGAGTTCATCTATGTGTCATCCACCTTCACCAAGCATTGCTTAGCCTGGTGGAGGTTTATAGATGATATCTTCCTGGTGTGGCGGGGTGGCATTGGATCCCTGCAGAGGTTTCATGGGTATTTGGAGTCCATACACCCTAATATAAAATTCACTATGACTTCCGATGTAGAGAGTGTTTGTTTCCTGAAAGTAAGGGTAACAATGTAAGAGGGTTTTTAAACCGATCTCTTTTCCAAACCAACGGATAGGAATCAATTGTTAACCTTTAAGAGCTTTCATTCATCATATATAAAGAAGTCCATTCCCGTCAGTCAATTTACGAGAGTAGAGCGCATTGTGACTAATCCCTCCCATAGAGAAGTACAGTTTGATAATATGTTCAGGAATTGGAAACAAAGGGATTACCCGGAAATGGTCCTTAGGACAGCTTTGGATAAAGTAAAAGGAAAGAGAACCGGGTATAGGAAAAAAGGAAGATAAGGCTTGTCGCATTCTGTTAGTGCTAAATTATAAAGAGGGTAGTGAAAAATTCAAGGATATAGTGAAGCGAAATTGGCATTTACTACTACAGAAGGTGTACTCACAGGTGGATGAATTTGCCACCGCACCATTGATTTCATATAGACTGGGACGCACACTAGGAAGCACATTGGTAAGATCTGAATATAGAACAGAACAAAGTGCACCAGAGACATTTCTAAAAGTATGGGTATGTTTGCATGCCTGCACTGTATGCTGTGTAAGTTTGTACAAAAGGGTAAAAAATTGACATCCAGGCACAGGTAGAGAATATGCTCTAAGGGGTTGCTTCTCTTGTGACACCAAATTTGCTGTATATGCACTATGGTGCCCGTGTAATATGGTATATGTTGGCTAAACCACCCAACACAGATCTAGTATCAGGCTCAAAGAGGGGAAGTTACCAGTCCCAAGAACTTTTATAGAGCAAGGCCATGATGAAAATGATTTAAAGTATATGTTACTAGAGGTAGTCCCCATACTAAAAAGAGGAGGGAATAGGTTTAAAATTCTAAAACAAAAGGAGGTGCAATGGATACACCGTTTGAGGAGTTTAGCACCCGAAGGGCTTAATAAAGATTATAATTTATATCTGTTTTTGTAAAGCTTAGGGGTTAGTGTGTAATGAGATATGTTTTCCTTCCCATACTGACCATCAGATTTAGTGTCTCTGAACAATAGCTGTGTGTTTGTGAATAAAATAAGGGTTAAGAATGTATTGGGAACATGTATTTGTATAATATATAAAAAAATTGTATATGTGATGTCAGTTCCTGCTAACAGCCTTATAAGGGGCAGAGTGGAATAGAACATGTTGTTATTGTTTGTACACCTGATGAAGAGGACGCAGTTTCCTCGAAACGTCGTATATATGTGCAAATGATTTGAAAATTAAGAAGCAAAGTTGAAAATTGATCCTGCGTGCAGTTTCTTAAATTGCATGTTAATTGAGGAGTAAAGAGGATACACTCCTGTGTATATATCTGTTATATTATATAAATAAATTTATAATTTCATGGAGAATACATTGGGTTTTTCGGATGTACTATGTTGGTGGGGGTGGGTAAAAGTAATATACATAGGGACAGTGTTTATGTGTTGTTTAAGCACTAAATAAATAGTTACATCAATATTAACAAATATGTAGTAATGACATTAAAGTATATAGAAATGTAAATAAGGGAAAATCTATAAATAAATAAAAGTACTTACACAGTCCCAACTCCTGTTTTGTAATGGAATCTTCAAAATGGACTATTAAGCCACACCCCAGGAAGTTTTACAGGGAGGCAATGGAAGCTTACAAAGGAACATATTTCTCACTTCCCTTTTAGTGCTGTATCCAATGGTGTGCTTAATATTAGATTGACAGCAGTGTTAGCCAATCAAAACATTTTCTGTGTTAGTAGGAAGTTGAAAGACTTATATGTCACTTCCTTTGTAAAACATGTGACAGTCTCTCACCCCTCCCATCCCCTCTCAATAGAAACAAAGGAGAGATGCTGTTTGCCGGACAGGAAGTAGATCTCCAGGTGTTTGAAAACTACAACTCCCAGAATTCCCTTACTACTGAGTGCTTGTAGAAGAATGCTGGGAGTTGTAGTTTGAATTCCCTAACTACAGAGTGCTTGTAGAGGAATGCTGGGAGCTGTTGTTTGAATTCCCTAACTACTGAGTGCTTGTAGAGGAATGCTGGGAGTTGTAGTTTTAATTCCCTAACTACAGAGTGCTTGTAGAGGAATGCTAGGAGTTGTAGTTTTCAAACATCTAGAGATCTACTGGTTGCTTATCTTTGCTATATATGATAGGGGGACTGAAAGGAAAACATCTCCATGTCCATTTCTCTGAGACAATGAAGTGAGTTTGTTGCTGGTTTATTAAATTATTTAAGCAATAGACCCCATAGAAGCCATGAACCTGTGTCCTGGACTGATAAATGCAATAAGATTGAAACACATTGACCAATAGGGATCCCTCTCTAACACATTGACCAATAGGGATCCCTCTCTAACACACTGACCAATAGTGATGCCTCTCTAACACACTGATCAATAGTGATCCCTCTCTAACACACTGACCAATAGTGATCCCTCTCTCCCTCTCTAACACACTGACCAATAGTGATCCCTCTATAACAGAATCTCTGGTGACAGCTGTGAGTTAGGGCTAAGCCACACTAGCGCGTTTTTTGCGCATTTGCAACACATTTTCGATAAAATGGAAATCTCGGCAATGCAAAAATTCACGTGATTTCCGATGCGCGTGCAATTGCGCATCCGTTCATGTTTTGGTAACGCATGCATTCACCCTTTTTGGTGCGTTAACGCATGCGTTTCCATAACGGAAACGCACAAGAATCATGCACAAAATCACGTGCGATCCCGCTCGCCATTGTGCGCGCGATTTGGTGCGTTGTAGTGTGGCCTCGGCCTTAATGGAGAGGGTGAGTATTGAAAGACAGATTGACAACTTTAATTATAGATCCAATGGATCTGCTATTGATCTATTATTGGTTGGAGATTTAAGGTGGAAGATTGATTCAAGCTCTGCACAACAGTTGTATTTCACTGTGGTGTTTCTACTGAACTAACACTCTATACAATGTTACAATAAATAGATCAAGAATAGAGAGAGACCGGATCGCTGATCTGAACCCAGTTCCGCGACAAATTTCCGAGATTCACGGATCTTGCGGGAATTCCGCTTTGCATATCATATTCGAGACGTGTTTGAAAAGTTGTAGTTTTCAACATCTGGAGATCTACTGGTTGCTTATCCCTGCTATATATGATAGGGGGACTGAAAGGAAAACATCTCCATGCCCACTTCTCCGAGACATTGACTAATAGTGATCCCTCTCTAACACATTAACCAATAGTGATCCCTCTCTAACACATTTACCAGTAGTTATCCCTCTCTAACACATTTACCAATAGTGATCCCTCTCTAACACATTGACCAATAGTGATCCCTCTCTAACACATTGACCAATAGTAATCCCTCTATAACAGAATCCCTGGTGACAGCTGTGAGTTAGGACTAGGCCACACTATAGGAGCGAGGCATGGTAAGTAACTATCTGGGGACTTTCTAAGAAAATTAATATAGCGGTGTGGGCTAGGGGCACATTTACTATTATATACAAAAAATGTTAATTAAGGGTGGGCATACCCTTTAAAGGAATTTTAGAAAATTTTGTAAAAATGATACAGTAACTTACTTTAAATGGCTCTGGGACCTGGGAAATGGTCTGGGGAACAGATAATCAGATTCTTTTAAATCAGAATTGGTTACAATCAGATTCTTTCAGAAAGAAACTGGTATACTAACCAATCAGATTCTTTCTGAAAGAATCTGAATGTAACATTCTATTTAGACAATAATATGATTGGTTAGTATATCAATCAGATTCTTTCTGAAAGAATCTGATTGTATCCAATCAGAATTGGTTACAATCAGATACTTTCAGACGGAATCTTATTGGTATGCTTTCTGGAAGAATCTGATTGAAACCAATCAGAATTAGTTACAATCAGATTCTTTTTGAAATAATCTGATTGGTATACTAACCAATTAGTCTCTTTCTGAAATAAGCTGATTGAAACCAATTCTGATTGTATCTAATTAGAATGTGTTACAATGAGATACTTTTAGAAATAATCCTGGTATTAGTTATAATACCAGGATTATAATTAGTTATAATCAGATTCTTTTTAGAAATAATCTGATTGGTATACTAACCAATCAGATTATTTTCTAATCAGAATTGGTTACAATCAGATTCTTTCAGAAAGAATCTAATTGTCTTTTACCCAGACCATTTCCCAGGTCCCAAAACATTTTTACAAAAATTCCTTGAAATTTTCTGTGAATTCTCAAAAAAATCTGCAACACGGAATTCCTGCAAAATCCATGAATCACAGAAATCCATTGCGGAACCTGGTTCAGATCGGCTATCTGGTCCATCTCTATTCTTGATCTATTTATTGTAACATTGTATAGATTACATTTCAGTAGAAAAACCACAGTGAAATACAACTGTTGTGCAGAACTTAAATCAATCTTCCCCCTTAAATTCCTCCAACCAATAAAAGATCAATAGGACATCCATTGGATCATTCTATAATTATAGTTATCAATCTGTCTTTCAGTACTCACCCTCCCCATTTAACTCACAGCTGTCACCAGGGATTCTGATAGAGAGGTATCACTATTGATAAATCTGAGGTCCTATAAAGAACCCAGACTATTCTGTCATGTTTCAATCTTATTAAATTTTATCAGTTCAGGACACAGGTTCAGGGCTTCTATGGGGTCTATTGCTTAAATAATTTAATAAACGATTAACAAACTTAGTCTTGGAGAAGTGGGCATGGGAATGTTTCCCTTTCATTCCCCCTATCATATATTGATATCACTTCCTGTCCAGCAAATAGCAGCTCTCCTTTTTTCTATTGAGATGGGAGGGGTGAGGTGAGATTGAGAATGTTTTACTTTTCTAAGACTGTCACATATTTTACAAAGGAAGCGACATATAAGTCTTGCAACTTTCTACTAACACTCAGGAAATTTTTTGATTCACTAACACTGCTATCAATCTAATATTAAAGGGGACCTGTGGTCCAAAAATTACTTTAGGTAAATTGATAGGAGTTGCTCTCCTGAGAATTTTTGCAATTTATTTTCATTGTTTATTTGGCATAGTTTTGAAGATATTAACATTTTTGTGTGTGATATGGCGGCAGCATCACCAGGTCCCCTACACTTCCTGCTCTGAAACCATGTGACAGTCAATCTGCCCTGTGTCTCCTCCTCCCCTTGCACCCTCCCTTCTCTTGCAAGCCCCCCTGGTCCCTCCCACTCATGGACCCCATGGCCCCTCCAATTGCAGCCCCTTATTGGCCTCTTCTCTTACAGCCCCATGTGGCCCCGCCCACTCACAGGTGCCTTAGTCCCACCCACTCATGGGTGCCTTAGTCCCGCCCACTCATGGGTGCCTTAGTCCCGCCCACTCACGGGTGCCTTAGTCCCGCCCACTCACGGGGGCCTTAGTCCTGCCCACTCACGGGGGCCTTAGTCCTGCCCACTCGCGGGTGCTGTGCCACCAGCATTCTCTGTTAGCAGTAAGTTTCTTCTTTATGTCCATTGGCTAATGAATGTATTAAGATGCAATACAGAGTAATGATATAGAGCATGGGTGTTGAACTTTTCACATATTTAAAAACTCCCAGCATTCCCTGGCTGCACAGAATGCTGGAAAATTTAGTTTTCATACATACTGGAATAAAGCCATTTTACTGACTAACAGACATTAAAAGCCCATGGTCCTGCTTTAGCGATTCCTACCCAAGGGTTTGAACACGCAATTGATTCATCTGCCCTTACCTTACATCCATAGCCATTATTGGTTTAGGGAAGGATTATTTAGGTCACTTCAGGCAGTAGGAGTCACACATTCAACCACCTACCTGACAGCTATAATCCATAGAATGTAAATGGAATAAACCTGTAGGTCTGAGACTAGACCCATGCAATTCTGGCACAATGTGCAGTTCAAACTAAACAGCACCATTGGGGAACCTGAGACCCTACACAGGATCCAGATAAACATGCTATGAGTTTACTTATTAGTATTTACCACAGCAAGTTCCACATCTACAATCACTATGTGGTTAGGACAGCACAGGATAATGATTGGCTATAAAGATTATGGAGAGATGATCTTAATGGAGCTAAAAGCTCCCCATAGAGTGTAAAATTAAATCCAGCCTTATTATATCAGTTGTACCTCACAGCCTCATGTTGTTAATATATTAATATTGGGAAAACTGTCCATTTCTCTAAGAATGCAGGATAGTTTCAGAGACCTGCAAAATCATTTTATCACATACAGACATCACTTCCTATCAAGCAAACAGAAACTGTATTGTCTTATTACTTTCTATGGAGAGGGATGGGGGGGAGTAAATATGAGAGTCTGAAGAATTTTGTAATTGGCTAGGACTGTCACATGTTTTACAAAGAGCACATAACTGGATGTAATACATGAACTTCCTTACACTTCCTGTCTTGTCATGTACAATGCCTAAGATAATTTTTTGATTTGCTAAAAGTGTAAGATCCTCATTGGATGTTAGTAAAATTCCACTTCCTTTTAGTGTCTACATGGAGACTTCAGAGTATTGTTGTAGGGGGATCTAGATAGTTTGTCACATTGGGATGCTAAGTGGCAGATGAGATTCATTGTTGATAAATGTAAGGTGATGCATTTTGGACTTAAAAATCCTTGTGCTGCTTATACTATAAATGGCTGTGTGTTAAGTGAATCCCTGTTGGAAAGGGATCTTGGAGTTTTGGTGGATAACAAACTTAAAGGAAGCAAGCAGTGCCAGGCGGCAACAGCCAGAGCCAGCATGGTATTGTCTTGTATAAAGAGAGGTATGGATTCAAGGGAGGAAAATGTTATTCTCCCTATTTACAAAGCATTGGTAAGGCCTCATTTGGAACATGCAGTGCAATTTTGGAATCCTGTGTACAAAAAGGACATCTTTGAAATGGAAAGGGTTCAGAGAAGGGCAACTAACTTAATAAGGGGATTGGGGTAGCTTGAATATGAAGAGAGACTGGAAAAGTTACAGTTATGTACACTGGAGAAAAGGCGCTTGCATGGGGATATGATTACTGTATATAAATACATTAACGGGCCATACGATAAACTATCTGAGGCATTGTTCACCAATAGAACATGTCAGAGGACACACGGACATCCCTTAAGACTTGAAGAAAAAAGGTTTTATGCTTCAAGTTCGGAAAGGGTTTTTCACTGTGAGAACGGTAGAGCTATGGAACTTCCAGTGGACGTTGTTCTGGCAGGTTCATTGATCAGTTTAAAAAAAAAGCTGGATGAGTTTCTGCAAACAAGGAATGTTGCAAGTTACTGGTATTGATACATAAAGTAGAGTTGATCCAGGGAAATTTCCGATTGCCACTTGGAGTCAGGAAGGATTTTTTTTTCTCCTTCATATTTTGGTGGGGGTTTTTTTTGCCTTCCTCTGGATCAATAGTTTGGCAGGAAATTAGGATATTGCTAGATGGGTTCAGATGCTATCCTTTATGTTTTATGTATGTTGGTTATGCTGACTAAAACCAATGTAAAAAAATATTGTAATTTAAGGTCACTATTACATGTGGAGTAACCTGAACATATGAGGCAAGTTAAAAAGTGCTTTAACACACATGTAACAGTCATTGGATGTGGTGTTTTTTCACAGGCAATAAGATTGAGCCATATCTTCCAACCCTTATGGAGAGAATACTGACATGTCTGCGTGGGTCAGATAATAACCGTGTAAAAGAGCTGTCAGTGAGCTGCCTTGGTGCTATTGGTAAGAACAGCAGCATACTCTGTCCTAGATTTGAAATCTCTTGTTTCCAATGTGACTTAATCTTTGTTTTGTCTTTTGATTAAATGTTTTGTTTTCTCTTTCCTTAGAAAGTGAATTCTCCCAGTCCTTTAATCATGAAAACTCTGCACTTTTGAATATCTTTGCTGTTCCCTTTTCTTCGAAATATAATTTATATATGAATTAAATGTTTTTCTTCTTCCTAGCCAATGGAGCCAATGAATTATTGCTGCCCTATTTCCCAGCTGTGATGGAATGCCTTAAAGTGCATCTCGTACAGACTGATGAAAAGGGAAGACCTGTGCAGATCCAGTGCATTGGTAAGAAAGGGATAGGTGTTTATACTGATGCTGTCAATACACTGTAAATGTACCTTCTGTCCTTTGCAAAAATCAGACTGCTTGACTAGATCTTTTTTCCAATACCACAATTAATATTACAGGACAGGTTGGAAGGTAAAACCACCTACAACTAAAGTGATAGTCAACAAAATTTTAATTTATCAAATATCTAATCAGTGTATGGCCAATTTCGGCTTTCTCATAATCGGAGCATTAGAAAAAAGGTTCAAAAAGTAAAAACAAGTTTTGTATATTTAAGACGAGAGGTTTATTTTGACTAGTTCCATTGGGCACCTAATTTAACTTATAGCCCTAAACTTTTTGGGCACCAATGGATTTCACTGCTTTGGGTTTAAAAATTGATTGCATTCCAGGCTATCATAAAGAATGGTTAACAAACATATAGACCCTCATTGACTGCACCCGCAAGACTATTGTTCCAGAAAAGTGCTATGCAAGTGGGTTTACAAGCTGTGAAAACAGTCACAAACTGCCTTTATCAAGTATGTGAACCACTTGAACAAGGTGGGTCAATACCAGAATACTCTCACTAAAACTTTTGTACTTTTAGCCAGGGTTTTTCAAAGGATGTGACACTGGTGTGCCTTGAGAGGCCCTCAAAATATTGGTAGTGGAAATCTTTTTACCAGTCTTAACTTAAAGGGTATCTCCAGTGGTTAAAAGGAGATTTTGCTACTTACCGTAAAATCTTTTTCTCTGAAGCCAAAGGGGGACGCAGGCTCAGCAGGGGTTAAGTACTCCACCTCCAGGAGCGGACACTTGAAAATCTAAACTTTCACAGGCTCAGGTTCTCCTTCCCCTACCTTATATTCTGCAGTACTGGCAGCCTGCTTCAGTTTTGTCCCAAAGAGGGATAGCAAAGGATTTCTAATAAGAAACGTATAACTTTTGATAACAAAACCACACATTAACTTAACTAAACTGATAGATAAGACAAGTTTTTTAACTTAGCCTATCAAACTTATGGGTCGGGAAGTGCCTGGGTCTCCCTGCGGCTTCAGAGAAAAATATTTTACGGTAAGTAACAAAGTCTCCTTTTCTCTTTCAGCCTTGGGGGACCCAGGCATAGCAGGGGACGTCCCAAACACAAGGGTGGGCAGAAGAATTGGTCCTTTTGCAGCTTGCAGCACAAGCTGACCGAGGGTGGTCTCAGCTGAAGCAAACACCTCCAGCCTGTAAAATTTAATGAATGAGCTGATAGACGACCAGGTGGCAGCCTTAGAAAACTGATCTAGTGGAAAAAGCCGCAACCCGCAAGGGAGGAGTGACTCCTGTTTCTGCATAACAATGCAGAATGAGACCAGGGTCCATTGGGCTAGGCTCAGAGAAGGCGCTCTGAAGCCCCTCTGGGGACCCGCCAAGAGAATGAACAGAGCCTTGGGTGAACGGAAATATTCCGTTCTGTAAATGTATATACTAGGAGCTCTGACTACTCCAGAGAGTGAAATGACGATCTCCTGATTCAGATGGTAAGATAATACGAAGGAAAGATGATACAATCTTGGGCAAAAAATGCCGGAGAGGGCGGAGGATAGCTTTATCCTTGTGAAGAGAGAGCCATGACGGTTCTATGGAGAGAGCCGCCAGATCTGATTCTCTCCAAATTGAAAAGATAGTGAGTAAAAAGGGGATCTTCTAGGATAGCAGAGAGAGAGATATAGCTGCTAACGGTTTGAATAGAGGGTCCTGAAGCACCCGAAGAACTAGAGAGAGGTCCCATGGGTGGACCAATTGTCTGAGAGGCGGTCGAAGGTGAGACACCCCTTGCAGAAAAGTTTGGACATCTTTTAACATAGCTAGTCTATGATGGAAGTAGATTGAAAGGGCTGCAATTTGATTTTTAAGAGCGCTAAGAGAAAACCCCTTAAGGAACTCAGCTGGTAGAAATCGAAGAGTCTGGCCAGGCCAAAGGTTCGAGACAGAAAACCTCAAGAGACTGCCCCACCTACATATCTCTGCCATATACAGAGATATATTTTGGAAGACATTGGTTTTCATGCGGCTAACATCGTTGGGATGACTGAAGGTGGAATCCCTCTCTTCCTTACAATGGAAGATTCAATTGCGTCTGTGAACCAGGCCCTTCTGGGCCACCAAAGTGTTATGAGGATTGTTGAAGACTTTTCCTGTTCGATCTTTTTGATTATGTGAGGGATCATGGTTATTGAAGGGAAGGCGTATACTAACATTAATCTCCGTGGGGCTACCAACACATCTACCAGGTGTGCCTGAGGGTCCCTTGGGATTGTGACGCTACGCCATGATGTCTATCCCTGGAGTTCCCCAACAAATAATCAAGGCCGTGAAGACCTCCTGGTGGAGAGACCATTCCCTCGGGTCAGAGTATGTCAGCTGAGGAAGTCTCCTTCCCCATTCTGAATCCCGGGGATGAAGATTGCCGATATGGCTGGGATTGTGTGTTCTGCCCAAGAAAGGATGCAATGGGATTCTTCCATGGCCATGTCGCTCCAAGTGCCCCCTTGGTGATTGAAATATGCCACTGCCGTAGCATTGTCCGACTGAATTCTGACAAGTTTTTTTTTTCAGGGCTTTGGACCAGTGAGAGAGAGCCAGAAAAATTGCTTGTGATTCTAGTACGTTGATTGGGAGGCGAGATTCCCCCGGGGACCATGTTCCTTGTGTCGCCTCTGACCCATAGACTGAGCCCCATCCGGACATACTCACAGGGTGTTCCCTTTCAGAAGATTGGTGTCTTTTGTCTACCATACTAGGGAGCGTTTGACCGGGAGTGGGAGGGTCATTCGGGAATCTAGAGAGTCTGATGACCTGTTCCATACTGATAGTATGTGGCGTTGGAGAGGCCGCAAGTGAAACATTGCATATGGGGACTGCGTCGATGGCTGACACCATCTTCCCTACCAGCCTCATTGCTTGGCGAACCGATATCAGAGGGGCTGAAATTGCTTGGAGGGCTAGCCGCTTAATAGCTTTTTTTGGGGGGGGGAGAAATATCTGTTGCAAGGAAGAGTCGAACAACATGCCCAAAAATGTCATGTGGGGGCTGGGGGGATAACTTGTGTGGGTTGATTATTCAGCCAAAAGAGAACATGATTTGACATGTGTTACGGCCAGAAGGAAAGAGGTTACTTTGATTAATAGATCATCCAGGTATGGGAGGAGGAAAATTCCTTGAAAGCGAATAAAAGCTGCCTGGCAGGCCGTCACTTTGTTGAAGACGTGGGGAATCGAGGCAAGAACAGAACAGCCGTGAACTGATAATGGAGGGTTCCTACCGCAAACCTGAGGAAGCGGTGGTGGCCCTGCCAGATGGGGACATGAAGATAGGCATCCTGTATGTCAAGAGACGCTAGAAAGTCCCCTGGTTCTATGGCTAAAATGACAGACCGTAGGGATTCCATTTTGAAGTGGGATTTCTTGACATACTGATTTAGTTCCTTCAGATCTAAGACCAGGCGGAGGGAACCATCCATTTTGGGACTAGGAAAAGGTTGGAATAAAAACCCCGAAATCTGAGAGTCGAAGGCACTGGTTATTACTTTTGCCATTAGTAGCCCGGTTATGGCTTGTTGGAGAGCCTTGTGTTTGGTTGGAGATGTGGGAAGATTGGAAGGGAAGAAGCAGTTGGAGGAAGGGATGAGAACTCAATGCAATGTCTGTGGGAGATAATGTTTCGAATCTAGGCATCTGTGAAAGGAGCGTTCCATGCCTGTTGAAAGAATCACAGATGTCCTCCCACCCAATAGGTGGGAAGGTAGTCATGCGGATTTGGGTTCGTTTCCCCCTGGACAAAAGGATTACAGTCCCCAATCCCTGTCTATTTTGGGGAAGAAAGGTGCTTTTCCCACCTGTTGCCTGAGAAATGATCTTTTCTAACTCAGGGCCAAAAAGTTGTCCTCCTGAGAATAGGAGACTGGTCAGAGCCTTTTTTGAAGCGTGATCAGCCGCCCATGATTTTAGCCATAAAACCCTGCGGGTTGCTGTTACGGAGGCGGAAGATCTAGCAATTAATTTGCTTGATTCTAATGCTGCGTCTCCAATATATACTGCTGCATCTGATAAATCCTGGATGATCTCTAACAAGTGGGCCTTGGCCGGATCAGGCAAGTGTTCCTGGTATGATTGGTTGTCATACATCCATAGCCTTGGTTACCCATGCTCAAGCGAAGGTGGGGAGTAATGCGGCCCCTGACACAGAGAATATTTTTAGGAAGGCCTCAATTCGGCGCTCATTTTGATCTTTAAATGTTGACACTTTGGAGAGAGAATAGTGGTGACTGGAGTGGGATGACCATCTTTCTATATCCGATTTTGGAAATGGGAACATGATGTTGAAGTGGCGGGATAGTTGTTGTGGAGTGATCCTATCCAAGTGTTTGTAAGACGGGAACTGTACTGAGGATTTCTTAGCTCGGGGGGAAAAGGTTTTTGGAGGGATACTCCTGGGACTCTGCGCCCTGAATATTTAGAGTGCGAAGTACTGACTTGAAGGTTGTATGAGACTCTTGTTCTGGAGTGTCGTAATCAAGTTCATTAAATAGCTTTTTAAAAAGGCCTGGATAAGTTTCTAAAATTAAAAAATATTGAGAATTACTGGTTGTTGCAGGGATACTTTCCGATTGCCGTTTCAGGAAGGGTTTTCCCCCCTTTTTTTGCTGGTTTTTTTTTTGCCTTCCTCTGGATCAACTGTTAGGTAGGGTTTAAAAAAAAAAAGAGGGTGAATAGGTTGGACTTAAAGTCTTTATTCAACCTATGTAACTATGTAACTACCTCACTCTCCTCGGGAATGTCGTCCTCCTGAGTTGAACCATCGACAGTGAAGGAAGCAATAGGTTCCTGCGTTCTAGAGGGTCTGGTATCCCTGTCAGTAGTCACTAGCTGTCTGGATTGGAGAACCTTTGAGATAGATGCAGACAGAGAGGTTATGGAAGAGGCTAGGGATTTAGCACATGTTGGTTCCCACTCCTGAGGAGCTGCATTTTGAGCAGAGCCTGCTGATGAAGGTTTAAGTGAGTCTAATGACTCACAGATAGCTCTTGCCCAGTCAGGTTCTTGGCCAGCTGTGCTAGAGATAGCAGCAGGAGGATCCTGGGTAGCTTTTTATGACACGCACCTTGGGCCTGATTGACCCGAGGGTAATTTTGTCTGACAGGACGCACATACGTATGATGTTGCAACTGGGTTTTTATTTCCCTTGTGGCGGGACGGGAGTGTCCCCTTGCTGGTCATTGGTTATAAGGAAATGGGAGAGTAGAGAAATAACAGATCTCTATGTATTATGTTGTTTTTTTGTTTTGTTTTTTGTTGTTAAGGAAGAGGAGGGAGAGGCAGAAGCCCTAGTCCTAAAGGGTAGAGAGCCACACTGTAAGAGGCACAGACTTACTATTCACTACTGAAACCAGCCACCTTCAAACATAGCTTATATGACATTACCACTAAGCTACAGCAGCCTGACTAGGTAAAAAGGGAGAGCAGTAGGAGAAGCAGGACCGGTAAGGGAAGGGGAGCCCTCAAGCCCGGAGAGGTCTGATTAATGGCCGGAGCATTTAAGCAGAGGCTGCAGGCAGGAGAGATCCGTGTGATGTGCTGCGTGAGAGTTGTTGGGTAAAAACTGGAGGAGAAAAGAATCCAGCTGTTCCCATATCCTTCTGTAAGCACAGAGGGAGAGTCGTCCAACTCCTGAGCAGACACTTGAAAAACTGAAGCAGGCTGCCGGTGCTGCAGAATATAAGTTAGGGGGAGGAGCACCAGAGCCTGTGAAAGTTTAAATTTTTAAGTGTCCGCTCCTGGAGGTGGAGGTGGAGTACTTAACCCCTGCTGTGCCTGGGTCCCCCAAGGCTGAAAGAGAAAACCACTTTTCGGAATGCACTTTTATTGAAAAACAGGAGGTTTTCTTAACTCCCGTTCTTCAATAAAAATTTTATGAGCCAGGGACGAAGGTAAGCTACTTACCTGGTCTCTCGCTCCTCCACTGCGTCCTCAGACAGGTCCCCATAGAGTACTAAGTGCGTCGGGGACCAGTCAGAGGTCCTGCTCAGACACAATACAGAGATTTCTTTGTAGTCATTTTGCAAATGTCAACACTCTAACAAAGCATTCTTTGCTTTTTATACAAATTAAGTAATATTTTCAGTCTATTACCTGCAACCTCATGCATTCTTTCAAAAAGAAGAGCATTAGACCAATTTCTCAACAGAGATAATATATAAAAGTCAGTACATTTAGAAACTTTAATTTTTTTGCTAGGGACCGCATAGAAGCAAAAGAAAGTCTGCTGTTTATTTATCATTGTTCCTGATAGGCTGTCTGGGGTGGGGCATGGCCAATAGGTGCACATGCTCATAAAGCTACATGGACAGAGACATATACTGGCAGCAATATTTTTTGAAAATACAATTTACAGGAATAGTTTCTTACAATACGTGGGTGTTTTGGGGAGGAAAGCATTCACATTAAAACAAATAAGTTTAGTCCTGTTTTAAAAAATAATGCCCTGTCCTTCCCCACCACCTTAGTATATAAGAATATTATAATTCAACTTGGAGTTCCATTACCTGTGTAAAATAATATTCTTACTTTACAATAGGAGGTGCATTATTCACTAAATTAAGCAGTGTCCACATTGACCAGATTATTGAGAAAAAAGGTGAAAGCACTTCTAGGGTAAGCATTATAATTGAATTTTAAAATGTTCTTTTGTAAAAGACCACTGAACTCCAAAAATTACTTTACTTTATGGTTCACTTGAACCGTAATATTTTTCTGATAGGTGCCATTATAGTTCATATTAGAATTTTTTTGCCCTTTTCAGGATTTACTGTACTAATCAGAGTACTCTAATTATAATGAACATTATTAGGACTACAGTAACTAGATTCCTTCCATTTACCATCTGTTCTGTTTTTCAGAGGTGCTTGGAATTCTGGCTCGTACCCTTGGTAAAGACTCATTCCTGCCTATAGCGGAAGATTGCTGCCTTTTGGGGCTTGGTCTTTGTGACAGGATTGATGATCCAGACTTGAGAGGATGCACGTGAGTAATATACTCTGTTTGTGATAACCATATACTCAATTACAGTCAGTATTGTCCCATAGTAGACAATTTGGTAGATTTCACATGGTTTAAAATTTCCGTTAGACCTCACATGTTAACGAGGTAATGATGGAAATGTTTAGATGCTACTGGTAATTACCTGGCAACAGGAAGAGAAACACTTGTTCAAAACCAATCAACGGATTGAGAGATTTCTTTCTTTCCAGCTGCCTTTTACATAAAGATAGACCTCTGAGTATAAAATCCTAAACTAGAGTCTAGTCACTTTCTCCATAGCACACAGGGTACAGCGAGATTAATTGGGGCTGGATATAAGTGAATTTTGTACTCACCGTAAAATACCTTTCTCCATAGCCATCAGGGGGGCCCAGGACACGCAGGGGTTAAGTGAGCCACCTCCAGGAGTGGACACTTAGTAGTTAAAAGAGTGGCTCCGGTACTCCTCTCTCCTTCCTTATATACCTGTGCACCGGAATCCTCCCCCAGTATTGTCCCAAAGAAGGAGCGAAAAACCTGAGTCCAAGCCAAATAGACCTTGAGGGCCCGAATCAGACAGTGTAGTTTATGTTCTTTAGCGAAGGACTGGTGAGGGAGACCACCTTTGACATAAAAGATGAATGCAGGCAGAGAATAGCACGATCTTCATGAAGGACCAAACAGTCCGAATTGGCTGAAAGAGCCGCCAACTCCGATAACCTGCTAATGGAAGAAATAGCCAAAAGGAATAATGTTTTCCACAAAAGAAAAGTCAGTGGCCCTAACTCCAGGGGTTTGAAAGGGGCGAACTGCAGAACTCTGAGAACCAGGGAGAGATCCCATGATTGATCTGCAACACTATAATGTCTTAATGTCTATATCTGGCTTTCTCCGCAACTGAACTAACTCTTGGAAGGCTAACTCTCGAAAGAGTAACTCTCGAAAAAATAAACCCCTTTGAGGACAATTCTGAGGAAGTGAGGTACTCTTGCCTACTGTTTCCTGAGCAATGAAAAAAGGGAACACAAGACATAAGATAAACAGAATAAAAGAAAAGGGAATCTTATCTGAGGGAGAACAGGAGTAGATTTTGCACAAAGGAGGAGAGGACACCACCAACAGCTGGAGATGAAAACGTAAGGAGGCTTGAAGCAAATGGCAGCCAATTCAGCACCTAGTGGGAAAAAGGAGGAAGTCCTACCCCCGCCGGCCAATCATATGCCAGTACCGGTACTTTGCAGAGCAGGAAGCTGAGCTCAGAAGCTGGCTTCCTAGGAATAGCAGGGGGATGTTCAGCTTAAATTAGTTGTTGCATCACTTTACATGTACCCCCTCAATGGCATGAGTAGGGAGTTACTCGCTCTCATGCAGTTACTTTCATTTATAGTATTTGAGGTTGAATAAAGACATACGTCCATCCAGTCCAACCCATCTAGCAATATCCTCATTTCCTGCCTAACTGTTGGAATCGTTGCAGGGATCTTGAATCTGGACATGCAGAGGAGGGCGAACACTTAGAAAACTGAGGGTGCTTCTGGTGCACAGGTATATAAGGAAGGATGGAGTAGCACCGGTGACTCTCTTTTAAGTGTTCACTTCTGGAGGTAGCTCACTAAACCCTTGCGTGTCCTAGATCCCCCTGAGGAGCTGAAGAAGAAATGTGTTTGTCAGTGACTAAGAGTAGCTTTATTATAAATAAAAAATATTAACTTTTTTAAAAATAACAGATTAGAGGTCCTTTAAGGCAAGATTTGGTTAGTCTAGCAGAAGCTGTATAGATTTGGGATTCTAGTTATTTTTGAAAACACAATAATGTCCTAACACGACAAGGTAAATTTTAAGATCGTATTGTTTCAATGCAAATCAACATTTTTCACTAGAGGATGAAGTCTAATCAACAGATCAATACATCTTGAATGTTTCAACCAGAAGGTACTAGTTGTATTTCACATACTGATCAAATCTATCAATAAATGTATAGCTAGTCTTAAAGGCTAATGATAGATTGTTTTAATCTGAAGTTAATCAGAAAATGTTTTATCTTTTAGTTTACCTTTAACTACTATGCCTACTATTGCTCTTTTACGTCTTGTGGACCTGTTTTACAGCTACACCTTATTTGGGGCTCTCTCAGAGGTTATGAAAGATTCCATTTCATTGCATCTGGAAAAAATGACAACACTGATGCTTCTGTCCCTGAAGTCTAAAGAAGGTGTAGTGGTGAGTGGCACTTTAAAATGTGCATTCTGTTATAAATAAATCCTTTCAAATATTTGCCACCTTACGTTTTTGCTAATCCAGCATTGTGTTATTTAAAAAGTATTTTTAATTTATAAACCTCCCATATGTTGTGTTACCTGTGCCTATTTGGAGCTTTTTTGATCATACTTTCATTTTTTTTCTGTACACATTTCTTTGCCGTTTTAAACAGGTTCATTATAATGAAAATAGAAGTTTCTTATTGTTTGACGATGAAGCTGATGAGGAAGATGCAATTATTGAAGAGAATGAAGACGATGAGGAAGATCCTGACATTGAAGGGTAAGACTTTGATTGTAGATCCACTAATTGTAAATGTTATATTAATGTACTCCTGCTGACCTGTGTTATTGTTTATTATTTGTATTGCTTCAAGATCTGGTCAGGAGTAATTTCTATTAATATAAATGTGTTTAAGAGAAACTCTCCACACACAGTGGACTATAAATTAGACATGGTGGCTGTGAAATGCCAGGCCAGTTCCCATGCTTTCCAACATCAGTTAATTATTGTTGGAGCCTCTGTTTATGGTGCCAGACATTGCTGTATTACAGTCCCTAGTTATAATTTACTGTGGCAAATACTGTACAGCTGATAAGTTAATAAGCGTTTAAACACAACATAAAAGATTGACCCCTATGTGAAGAGGCAAGCGGGAAAATAAAGATCTGCATACACACAATCCCAAGCGCTCCCCCTATGCACAGCATAGGGAGAACGCTCGGGACTCTGTGTTCCCTCGGCTGCGGCAGACACCCCTATAGGGAGTCTACTGCGGCCGAGGGAAATCTTCCCCTTTTCCGAACGAGTGTTCGGCCGACCCAATTGTTCGGTGGCTGCGCACTCATTTGGAAAAGCATGGTACACACAGTACCGATAAAGCCCCAATACCATCGGATCCAACAGAATCGGGGCTTTATCAGTACTGTGTGTACCCAGCTTAAGTCAGTGGACTGGAAAAAATCACCACATATTGTTTTCCTTTAATGAAAACCGTTCTGTGTCACGGATATAACACAAATGAAACCATTAGATTGAAAGCAGTGAAGCAGGCTGTTTTCCAAAGACACATACAAAAAATAACTTCTTGATAGTGTCAATTCACTCTTTATATGTCATTCTTGTCCATAGATCAGGGATCCTTAAACTATGGCCCTCCAGATGTTTGAAACTGCAACTTCCAGCATTCCCTGGCTTCCCTCTGTTGAATGCTGGGAGTTGTAGTTTTCAAACGTATGGAGGGCACTAGTTTGAGGATCCCTACCATAGATGATACAGTTTACAAATAGGGTTTAAATTTGGCAAGGCTTTCATACTGGCTTCATCTGAATGAAAAGCAGCTGGGGTGGGGAGAGAGATCTGCAGATATGCACATTATTTTTCTGCATCCAACATAGCAGCAATGGTCTCTAATCCATTCCTTCAGATAAAAAATATGGCTTTTAATTTTCATGCAGAAGATAAATAAAAATGAATACATTAGATTTATAACATTTGAATTATAACTAGTAATGTTGTAATGATTATCACAGAAATGGTAGCTTAGTGTGTTCACCTTCTTTCTAGGTACAGTGTTGTGAACTCTTATATGGATGAAAAGCAGGATGCATGCCTATCTCTGGGTGAAATAGCGTACAATGCCAGGTAAGGAATCACCCTTACATTAACGTTGCATTTTTTTAACGCCTGCTATGAACTCAACTTTTCTAAAGGTATGACACTGAGTGTCTTGGTGGTGGCTCCTTCGCATATCTTGTGTGCTGTTAGAAAAAACAGTTTACCAGGTAATGCTGTGGCACATTACAGTTTATTTTTCCAATTTGAAGGAGTAGCCAGTGACAGCAAGGAAACGTTTGGCAGATTTGATACAGTGTTGAAAATATAGTTTTGTATAGTCATGCAGAAAAATAAAAATTCACATACAATTGATTTACTGGTTATAATATCAGGGTTAATACGCCCTTTGTAGTGTAATATAAGGATATAAAGTCACTGAGAGTTCCCTGACCATATAGACGCACAAGGCCACAGGGGCGCTGCAATAAAATAGGTTAATGTATACATACCAGATGTTAACTTCTTAATGGACATCCTCCTGACAGCCTTTCTTCTGGAATTTCCCTGCTCCCCTGTCATTTGCCCTTTTCCTTCCCCTTTAACCAGCACCTTCCCTGTCAAACCCTGCAATAAAAAAAGATTGACAAAACACACAGACCTTTACTTGTCAGAAAATCCTTCTCTCACCCGGTACTCTTTAAATCCTGTCAGCCCTGTGAGTAAAATTAAGCACAGCATGCGGAGGAAGTTGTCAGTACGCTGACATGGCCACTCTGCTTAACTTCACCTGTGCGGCTGACAGGATTTAAAAAGGTACCGGGTGAGAGAGAGATTTTCCTTTTTTTATTGCAGGGTTTGACAGGAAAGGTGTTTGTTATAGTGGAAGGAGGACGGCAAATGAATGGGGAGCAGCAGTGGTATATATTCTTATAAAAATCACTCAACTAAGGATATGTTCCACTGTTGCTCCATTGAAAATAAGACCACTTATTTATTATAAAATGTTATTTTAATTGATTGAAATATAATTCAGTTGCCCTGAAATATCAGCCCATGCTTGGCAAACTTCTGCCTGCCCTTTCCATTGGGTAGTGGGTATTGCTTTTAACTTGTTTTGAACTAGTGATTTTAAATCTGTATTAATTCTAGTCATTTTCATGCCATTACTCTTTCCCTTTGCTGTAGCCTTGCCTCCTATAAAGGTTATTTTTTCCTTTTTGTTTAGCTCTTCGTTTTTTCCTTACCTGGATTCATGTTTTCAGGAAGTCTTTAAACATATTGAGGTAAGTGTCCACTGTTACTAATTAGCAAATCGCTGCTATGATGATGTACTGTAGCAAGGTGACATGCCATCCTTACCTCTTGCCCTGTAAACAGATAGGGGAAGAGTGAGAGAAAGGCAGTTTCTGGGCTTCATTAAGAAACAGGCTGGGGTGGAGTTGGCCTGTGTGCTCTCTTCGGGAAGCTGCACTTAAAAAATGTGTGAGGTGAAAAGGGGTAAATTCTAATGAATAATGTAGCCCCTACTGTAATTAAGTGTGATATTAAAAGCCACCTTGGAGTTTAATTATAATATGCTTATAGTTTACAGTTGTGGGTACATTATTCACTAATGCACCCCCTAATGTAAAATATAAGGATATTTAAGTCACAGAGAAGTTCCGTGATTATATAAAAGCACGAGGCCTAAAGGGCATGGAACTCCAAGGTGACATCTAATATCTAAAAAAAAAAATTTGTAGGGGGTGCATTATTTATTATAATCCACCCCCTCATTTGAGAACCACCCTGGCCCCTGTGCAGGGATGGGGGGAGGGATAGGAATAACCCTCTGTCACTTATTCCTATCCCTCCCTCCCCCCTCTTTACTTCCCCCACCTCTGTTTTCTCCCCCCTTCAGGTTTACCTTCTGTTCGATTGCCTCCCACTGAAATCCATGTCTCCCGCACCACTGTGGA
Source organism: Hymenochirus boettgeri (assembly GCA_019447015.1). Taxonomy (NCBI): domain Eukaryota; kingdom Metazoa; phylum Chordata; class Amphibia; order Anura; family Pipidae; genus Hymenochirus; species Hymenochirus boettgeri. Next base: position 263,465,518 of record CM033469.1, read on the forward strand.
TGGAGCGGCTTCTTTTCTTCCTTTTACATCCTGCACAGTGCTAATCAATTGCGCAAGTGATTCGGAAGTCACTCACGTGATTGTTCATCACTTTGCAGGATGTAAAAGGAAGAGGAGGTGGTGCGGGAGACACGGAACTCAGTGGGAGGCAATAGAACAGAAGGTAAACCTGAATGGGGGAGAAAAGTTGGGGGAAGTGAACTAGGGGGAGAGGAGAGGGGAAACCACTTCCGGAAAGCTATAATCAGCACGCTACTACGTAGTAGCATGCTGATTTTAAGATTATTACTTATAGATTGGCCCAATGACTTCCATGTAAGGGGTGGATTATAAGGATAGTATAGTATAGTATAGTATTTGTGGTTGAATAAAGACATATGTCCATCCAGTCCAACCCATCTAGCAATATACTCATTTCCTGCCTAACTGTTGATCCAGAGGAAGGCAAAAAAAATCCCATTAAATTTATGAAGGGGAAAAAAATTCCTTCCTGACTCCAAGTGGCAATCGGAAATTTCCCTGGATCAACTCTACTTTATGTATCAATACCAGTAACATACAACATTCCTTGTTTGCAGAAACTCATCCAGCTTTTTTTTTGAAACTGACCAATGAACCTGCCATAAAGTATACGTCTTTGTGAAAAACCCTTTCCGAACTTGAAGCCTAAACCTTTATTCTTCAAGTCTTAAGGGATGTCCACGTGTCCTCTGACATGTCTATTGATGAACAATGCCCCAGATAGTTTATTGTATGGCATGTTAATGTATTTATACACAGTAATCATATCCCCACGCAAGCGCCTTTTCTCCAGCGTACATAATTGTAACTTTTCCAGTCTCTCTTCATATTCAAATATTAGAAGTCACAGAGGAGTTCCGTGACGAGGCCACAGGCCAAGTTCTTTTATACAGGGTATGGAACGCTGAGGTGTTTTCTAATATCCTAGAAATTTACAGCTATGGGTACATTATTCGATATAATCCACATCCCATAGATTTTCAACAAAGTGATGCCCTAAAATGCAAAATAAAATTTAACTTCCCTGCTGTATGGTGGTCTGGTATAAGTCCTTAATGTGGAGGCATTACAACCCCCAGAAAAATAAAAGAATCCGTTTTTCCTAAACAATTTAGAATCCAATCCATACAGCAGCAGGGGGGGCATAAAGGAATAGCTCACTCCCAAAGTGAAGTTTTTCTTTAATGTATTGATTGAAGCCTGGGAGGTTAAGGAAAGGTAAATATACTTACCTTCGGCCCTGGCTCCTGAGTTGTTGAGAATGGGAGGTAAGACATAGCTCTTTAAAGCATAAGTATAGTTTAAAATGAAGTTATGGTCAATAGGAAGCCGCAGCTTTAAAAAAACATTTGCCATATATTTTTCCCTCCTAAGCCCCTCCAGAGCCTACCTTTATAGAGTTAAAGTTGCTGACATCTTGTCACTAGGTGATTAGTTAGATCCACCCCGCCGAGGTTTTCATCTAGCTCCTGCACGATCGGTCCGTTAATGCATGATCAGTCCGTGCGTCATCTTGCCAAGCGTGCACACGTCCGTACACGCACTGACGTCATGTCGTGTATTAACTCACGAGGCTAGCAAATCAGGAGCTAGATTAAAATCTCGGAGGGATCTAATCACCTAGTGACAAACAATGTCAGCAACTTTAACTCTACAAAGGTAGGCTCTGGAGGGGCTTAGGGGAGAAAAAAATATGGCAAATGTTCTTTTAAAGCTGCGACTTCCTATTGAATTCTTGTGGGGTGGGCCGCCTGGCTAAAAGATGCTAGGGAGAACACTGAGTTGTAATGTTGCGTAACGCAGTTCTCTCTCCCTTATTAAAGCCGCTATGCTTTTCAAAAACCTTCATGATAAAATAAAGTAGATGTTTAGGCAGGATATCAATCCCTGTCTTCTGGGGCCTACAGTTAACAAACTTCCTATGGGACCAGGTGATGTCAGCTCCCCGGGGAAATTTGCACTTATGAATGGTTATGAAGGTTCTCATTCATCCAGGTCATGGTATATCTGTTGTATTCAATTAGATCAACTGGACTTGAAATGTAGTTCTTGAAGACGTTTCGCTAGTCATCTTTTAGGGAGATTCAATAAAAGTTCTTATCGTTTAAAATGGTGCTAATTTTGCCCTAACCAATCAGAACTTATGTAACATTTGAAAACTAACATCTGATTGGTTAGGGCAAAATTAGCACCATTTTAAATTATAAGAACTTTTATTAAATAACCCCATTTATCTTTTGCGTGGAATAATAATAGAAACAAAACAAAGTTATAGCTGGAGTATTGAACTTGTGATCTTCTGAACTGTATGTGTCTAAACCTGGCATCTTACAAGGTGAGCCACCACTGAACAAGCTGAATGTCTGGGTACAATTAGAAGCTTTATTTTTCGCATGGAATATAATAGAAACAAAAAAAGGTATATCTGGGGTATTGAACTCGTGACCTCCTGAACTGTGTATTTTTTAAATCCGGTGCCTTGCCTGGTGCGCCAACACTGAACAAGCAGAGAATCCAGCTACATTTGGAAGCTTTATCTTTTGCTAGGAAAAGAATAATAAAAAAAAATGGAATATGGAATCCCTGATAACTTTGAAAGCTGCTTGTTACCCTGCATTTTATTTACCAGTCAGTGTGAGTTGCTGGAAAATAAACTGCAGGGTAACAAGCAGCTTTCAAAGTTATCAGGGATTCCATATTCCATTTTTTTTATTATTCTTTTTATCAGGGACTTCCATATTGGTGTGGAGACACCTGTATAGTAAACACTTTGTGCATAGAGACAGTGAATACTGGGGTCAGGGGGTGTGGTTCTTTGATGACTTCATGGGCTGTGGGTTGTACCTGGCAACAACATGGAAGCCTTCTTATTTACAGAATCTATTTCTCACATATACTAAATGTAATGTACCACAGAAGAATCTTACAATGTATAGGTGTTCTGGGGAGAAAAACTTTCACATTAGGTTTTTGAAAATTTAAGTTTAGTTCTCTTTTAATGTGTACAAAATGCATGATACAATTTTATGTCAACAGAGCACATGAACAGAAACCATACTAATGAAATACCTTTTTTCATTATGTCATGTTGACAATATTATAGAAACAATGTTGATAATTGAATAGAATCAAAGGGTTTACTGATTCCCGAGAAGAGCATTCTGTAAAGTACCTTTTTTGAAGAAATGTTATCGTATTTGTGTTTGTATAGGGTGTGTATTGCCTGATAGTCCAGACAAACTCTATGCTTTTTCTTCAGTAAACAACAGTCCTGACTTACAGTATGATTTAGCTGAGCTTTTAAGTATGAAATACTGCTAGGTTGAAAAGCATTACATATCATGGCTTTTTATATTAAAATCTCTGCTATCTTCTAAAACTATTTCAAAACAAATATCACTACCTACTGACTGACAATCTTAAAGCACTACCAAAAATGTACAAATGTTTGCAAGTGAGAGGGGACAGTCTCAGCCTTATAATAATTTCTATTATTCCCATTATATTCAGCTAGATGGCAAGGTTAGCGGTTATGTAGCTGTTTTTTGTCACCACCATGAGAGGGATAAGAAGGGTTTTTTTAAAGCACAAACAATTCAATAATAGTTCTGCAGGGGCATGTTTAGGGGGGATTACTGGTGCCTGGAATCCCTCCTTTCTGTCTGCTCCGTGAAGTTTGCTGTTCTACTTCTCCTGGTCCATAGACTGTTTCATAGATTGCTACATTGTCAATTGAGTTGTGAGTGAGAAGCAGCATTTGTATGTTTCAAAAATGTATCCAGTCTGCCCTGCGATTGACAGCAGCATAACTAATAATAATTGATACAGAACTGTATCAACATTAACCCTGCAGCTGCCTGTGGTCATTGCTGAGACTGGGTTTATATACATTAATTACTGTACCTAATACACTGTGATGGAGTTAGGGAGCAGGAATAGGGACATTAAGAAATCCTGGAGGTGGATGTATAGCTGATTGTCAACATTGATTATGTGTGTGTATGTTTTGCTATGTGTGCATATAGTGGATATAGAATCTTTACACAGATATATTTTAAACTGTTACTCAGACAGTCACCAGCTTTCAGAGGAACCAAATAGGATAATCCTGCAGGTCTGAGAGTAGACCCAGGCAACCCTGCCACACTGTGTGGTTGCAACTAAACATACTAGGTTAATACTTTAGTATTCACCATGCCAAGTGATGATGGCCTCATATATTATAACAGAAGGTACCTCACAGCATCATGTAATTATAATAGCATTACCCTAATAATCTAACGTATAAACAAATATTTCTCATTCCCAGTTTACCTAAAGAAATGGATTTATCCTTTAAATACTCTTTATACAGATCTAATTGAAAAAATCGCTTCAGAGCAAATTTTAATAACTGATAACTGCTTTTTATTTCAGTATTACAGTAAATCCTTGGTATACCTGCCTGGCTTTACCACTAAGCAAAAGGCTAAGGACTTGCAAGCGAGCACCTTCATCCCAACCATTAATAGTGGCTGCCAATTCAAATTGTTCTAGCCAATCAGTCCACTCCTAGTTACCCCATCAAATGGATCAGATTTAAAAATAGGTTTTGCAATTGGGCCTGGTAGAGCTATGGAGCGAATTGGGGAATTTCATCTGCAGGTACCAGGACAGGAGGATTTAAATCAATACTATCAGTAGCAGCCTCCATAGCTTAATACAGAGAACAACTATACAAATAAAACAGGGAGAATAAATGGTATTACCAGCACCGCTTCCACTAATTTGTACCAGATCACTGCTTTATGGAAGGATTATGGGTAGCATGGCACACAGTGGGTTACTCTGGTGGTCTGGCACAAAGCAGACAGTGCACATAAACAGGTTTCCCACATAACATGTGCAGTAATCGGGTGTCCTTATCTATGGTGCACCACTTTGAATATTGACCAGGCCTGTATATTGTGTGTGTCCTTGTAAGTTGGTATACACTTATCTGTTGCCTCAGAGTTTGTATCCAATAAGGTAAATTGTCTGTCCAATAATCTGTCCTCCCAACAGGTGGTAACAGGATCTTATACACAGGATCTTGTGTTGCAGTCAATATCTCTCCAAAGCACACACCACAATCTACTTTCACTTTCTGTCCTCCTAGCCATAGAGAGCAGGGGTGTCTTGTCTTTTATTACTCACTGACACCACCTGCAGGCTAGAGGTGGTATATAAGGAGCCTTGGTGTATATGTCCATTACAATACACATCACATCCTGTGTAGTAGACAGAAACTTTTTCTAGATTACTCTTCCTTTCACATGGAGCAGACCCAGGGGTGTGGTTTAAGCTGTCATTTGACCATTCCATTTTGAAATAGGGATCTCAGCTCTGTAAGTAAGTTTATGTATTTTGTATATTTTGTTTTATAATATAATATATTATAACACAATTATATTAATTATAATATAAGTCAGTGCTATACTTTATATACATTTATTGATGGTCATTTAAATGGTAATAGTGACATAGTACACACATACGTATACACCTTTCCTATATGTAATATCATATACCCCCCACCATATTGGTAGGTCCTAAAAACTCAATGCAATCTCCTATTAAGATATAAAGATATTTATATAATATATATAAGGGATATATATTGTGTATGTATATATATATATATATATATATACAAACACACACACATACATACATACACAGGAATGATTGTTCCATATACCTATTCTTTATAAAGAATGATTGTTCAATGTGCCCATACATGGTTCGACATTATCGTCTTCTACTGCAAATTCTGTCAGATCCACCATCAGTGTCACAGCTCTGACTAAAAGACACTAATGGTAAAGTAGTGTAAATGTGGATTTATCAGTAAAACAGAACGTTAGGCTGGGTACACACGGACAAATTTTCTGCCCTGACCTTTCGCTGCTACATAATGGGCGGCCACAGCAAATGTCTCCTATGGACCAGAGATATCACTGACACTGCCGAAATCACCTCAGATTTTTCGGGAAATTGATGTTGGTTTGTGTGTACCCAGCCTTAATATAGTATATACTTTATAACAAAAGTAAAGAGAATATGTGTATTGGCCAACTGTGATGATAATCATGGCAATTAGAGAATATATATATTATTATATGATCCATATATAACAGAACGCGTGAATATATTCGGTCATAAACCTCCTTCTGGGCTTGTTCAGTGGTAACACATTTAGGAATCCCCCCCTTGAAAATCCTGCGCTTGCCACTGGTTCTTATCGTTAATAATTGTGCTAATTTTGCCCCAAACAATCAGATATTATTTAACATTTGAAAACATCTGATTGGTTGGGGCAAAATTAGCACCATTTTTAACGATAAGAACTTTAATTGAATCTCCCTGAAAATGTTTAATAAAATTCAAGTTGATATAAAATATGAGTTGTTAATATTATGAGAATTTCCATTAAATGGTTGTTCCAGTTCAGTTACCTGTAACATCCACTCAGATGTTTGTTTTATTTAAGCAAACATTAAGCACATAAATGAAAAGCTGTTTTGTTTTTATTGCAGTGTCCCTGTACTAGAAAAGGGAATTTGTTTTATAAATAACCCCAGCAGAACACACATACATCTTAAAACTGCCTTTACTAGACTGAACAGCTTTTACAAAGTGACACTATAAATGTAATATGAATATCTCTACTACTACTATTACTACTAATACAAACAAGCTTTGGATATTTAACCATGAAAATGATTATCCCATTCTTCTGTCCTCTAGTCTCCACATGTCAATATTCGAAAATCTGCTTACAGTGCTGTGGGACAGTTTGTGCGATCCATGAATCTTATGTGCCAGAATAATCCAAGCGAGGCCAACTCAGCAGGTAAAAGTCTGCATTGGGATTAAAGAAGGCCAGAAACACATACCAAAAAAGACAAAAGTGTAATAGAGAAGGTAGTAAAAGTATAGAATGAACTGGGAAAACTAGCTACATGCTTTGGGAAATTTAAGATACAGAGTAAGAGGTTTGTTAATACAAGATGCTAGTGACTGTGGTTACGCAGGAGCTGTCTGTGTGTGTATGTTGTAAATTATCTGCTCTGCGTACTCACTAAATTACATAAATTACTGAATACTGCTGTACCCAGTCCAACCTCATGTTTCAAATGCCAATTTTTTTCTAATCTGTTTTTGCCATGCGCTTTAAAGATACAGTATAATGATTTTTTAAAAATGGGGGGGCATTATGGTTGAGAATAACCTTTTGCCTGTGTGCAGTACAAGTTCAACTGTGAATTCTGCCACAAGGGCGACAAACATGATCTCTCACCTTTACAATTTACACACACGCAAGGGAGCGTTCACAGCAGACTGCATTCAGGGACATATACATTCTCGATCCTACCTCTCTGCAAATTATTTGTTCATAGCATAGCAAATTGTTTTCACTCACTTACATGTTTGTGCTTTTCTGTCCCATTTAGCTCTCTTTTGTCTCCTCTCCCATGTGATACCATCATTTCTTAAAGGGATACAGAATGATAAAGAGTCTGCTGTTGTGATGGAAATCATAGATAGTTTTAACCAAATACTGAAAGACATAAAAGGCCACTGTGTGCGTGATGCAAAGCAATTGGAAGAAATCTGCACAGTTGTCAAAGCTGTCCTGCAAAGCAAGGTCTTTACAATCCTCACTAACATTAATACTTGTAGTGGTCTAAAAAGCAGAACATAATTGTCAGGATGCTTGCCATGTACAGACTGTCTTTCCTGCTAAATGTACTAGGCATTCAAATATTCAGATTAACCTGCAATGATAAATGTGCTATAGAGATGCAGTAATTTTAAATACTGTCAGTCTTTGTACCAGTCAGTACAGTCAGTCTCTGTAACAGTCAGTCTGTCATTTAACTGCATGCATGTGTATACATAGATCCAGCTATGTCTACGCTCTGGTCTAACTTTGTTGTGTGACCCTAGACTGCATGCCAGGATCCTGAAGTGGAAGATGAAGATGAGCAGCAGGTAAGTCCTTTTCCAAGTGTAAGGGCTATTTCTTTCTTTCTTTTTTTGGGGAGGAGGGCTGGGGTAGGGGTAAAAATTTCATCACTCCTGTGCATTTGTACATTTGTCAGGTTCTATGACTTTATTACCAACTTAATTGCCAGATACAAGATAGTTAGATGAAGATCTTTATCTCTGGATGAAGCAGATTTAATGTCTGCTTAAGGCAACTATAAATAGATAATTTAAAAATACTGTAATTGTAATATCTTTGGTACGTTTATTTTGTGTCTTTAGAGCCGCAGCATTTAAAGGAAATTTACTTTGTTTCTCAAGTGCAAAGAATAATTTTGGAATTTTGCAAAATATTTTTCCTAATCCGAAATGTATATAAATAAGATTTCTCAGTTTTGAGCGTTGGCTTTCATTTATGTTGAACACCCTTAATAAGGGATTAAACTTGGCAGTTTACACGTTTAAAGGGTATCTCCACTGCGAAAATTTTTTTACGTATAAAGTTTTTATTGAAGAATGGGAGATAAAGGATAATAGTCTAACCTCCCGTTCTTCAATAAAACCTGCAGGAGCCGGGAGAGAAGATAAAGGTACTTACCCGATCGCTTGCTCCTCCACTGCATAGTCTGACAGGTCCTGACCGACTTAGTACTCTATGCGCATAGAATGCAGAGTTCATCGTGACATGTCAGACTACGAGGCGGAGGAGTGAGCGATCGGGTAAGTAGCTTACCTTCTCTTCCGGCTCCTGCAGGTTTTATTGAAGAACGGGAGGTAAGACACAGCTCCTTCTCCCTTTCTTCAATAAAACTGAATACCAAAAATATTTTTTGCGGTGGAGATACCCTTTAAGTAGTTTGTATACACCCTTCATTGATATGCACCGTTTTCAGTGAATCAGTTGTACAGTTCCTGAAAACACTACAACATACTTCAAGAGCCAGGGCTGACCAGGAACTTACAGATAGGAAAGGTGGAAGAACAAAGGAAAAGAGTACTACAAATGTTCCAGCCAACAGTGATATTGTGAGTTCTTGAGGATTTCTCCATATGTCCAAATTAATTTTTTCCTCCAGTTCTTTTCCCCCCAATGCGTTGCATAGTAGTGTGATACTAAGCAAACATCCAATGAAAGGAAGCATATAATTACAAGTTTTAAAGTCACTGAGAAATGTAAATAGGCAACTCCATTCCCAGCCATCACACGTTGTTGGCAATACAGAAAGTCTGTTGGCAACAGGTCCAATGTAAGAAGCGGCGATCACCCAGCAGGTCAAGTTTATTAAATAACACTGTAGTGAAAATGTTTGAGAAACTGCAGTCAGATCACCATCACACTTCTTCAGGCGAGAGCGGGACCATTCTTCACTGAAGGCAATCATTGGAAGCAGAATAGAAACACAGCGGTAGGTCTCATTTTGAAAGCACAGAAAACGCACAGCCACAATATCCAAACTGAGAGACAGTGTCCACCCAGTGAACCAGAGCAATACCAAGAATCCTGCAAGGCAGATGTATATAGAAATAAGATTCAAAAATATCAAATGTTAAAATATTAGTTCACTGGGAAATAAAGCAGAGCTCTAACAGCATTGAGGGCACGGCCACACTGCAACGCAATCGCACACAGAATCGAATGCGTTTTTTTCATTAAGTATTGAAAAACGCATGCGATTGCGATTTAAAATGCGGAACGCAAATGCCGTGTTTTCAATGATATGAAAAAAACGCAAAATAAGCGCAGCAGTGTGGCCTAGCCCTCAATGAAGAACGGAAGGTAAACAAGCTATATCTTACCTCCCATTGTTCACTTAATGCACCAAGGTAAAGGAGCGAACTTACTCGCTGGACGATCCACCGCTGCAACCTCTAACAGGTAACGACTTCTTCCGGCTGTAAGAAAACTATAGCGCGCATGCTTGCTATAGCTTACTTATAGCTGAAAGCGGTCGGGACCAGTCAAGAGGCAGCGGTGGATCGTGTAAGTTTGCTAGCCTCTTCTGGTGCATTAAGTGAAGAATGTGAGGTAAAACAGAGCTAGTTTACCTTACGTTCTTCACTTAATGCTGTTAAAACGCTGCTTTATTTACCATTGAACTAATCCTTTAAATAAGTCCATACATATTTAAAATGTCTAAACTACATTTAATTCACTTATCCTTGTACCATATAGCAGTTAACACAAAGATTTTTTTAAAACTAATTAGCGCTTTTATGTATAATGATAAATCAGAAATGAACAGCAAAATGAAAATTTCTAAAAGAAAAGTAACAAATCTGGACATATTATGGCCTGTCATACAGCAAATATCCAGGGATCCAACTATAAGGGATGTTCACAAATAAGAAAATAAAAATCCACATGCATTTAATAGCTAGAATTTGGCACTGTCAGAAGCTAATACTCCATTTACCAAAGCTATTTAATAATAATTGATGATTTCCTATTTCATATTTGTCTTAGCAAATAGACAAATTCAGAGCTCCTCATTGTCTCCCTCTTCATATCTTATACATAAATGTGTCGTGTTTGCCTCCTTATGCACTGTATATTTTGCAAAGTAGTGCCACAGAAAAGTTATAAACTCTCCGTAAACTACTGGACTGGCAATATTAGAAAGCTGAATGCAGGGGTGTTCCTAGGGTTTTTGACACCTGAACTGGATTGGTGGACTGGTGCTGAAATGCGGTATTGTAAGGAGCAGGATTTTAATTGCCGCAGGGGCGAGCCCTGAGCAAATGTTTCCGCTTGCTTCATGGTAGGGGAACCCCTGGCTGAATACAATATATAACTAGACTGTGTTTCAGCTTAAGTAATTCCCAGCAAGCATGTGTTAATTCAGGCAAATTTGAAAATAGTATAATATAGGTATTTTCTTTCCAATTTTAGTGATATAAAACATTAATTAAAGCTCCCCCCAAGCTGACAGCTTTTGCCAGACTCTCCCATGATTAACAACTGATTAAATCAGCAATAAAACCAGTAATTCTGTTTTATTGATAATAATCAGCTCTTAAAATCCCCTTCTATTAGTCATATTGGGAAATCAGCGCTCTGTTTATGGATAAGTGCTCAGTCGTTTTGTCTGAGATAGTCCTCTGTGATTAATCTTTTTCCAGGGAACATGGATTAAAGGAGAACAATCAGTGAAGCTGCAGCCTTGCGTCCTAGAAGCTGACAGCCAATTATATAACATCACAAGGATCCTCCCTCACTCAGGGATTTGAGTGCAGTTTATGTGTAAACATATTTAAATGCTCCTGTTCCTAACTGATATATGCCTTTGCATTTTGCAGTGTATTTCTTAGCTAGCATGGGGGTCAGGGTGTATGGCCAAAATGTGCATGCTCACCGGGTTCTTTGAAGACTACATAAGCTGTAAGATATACTGGCAACAACATGGAAGCCTTCTTCGTTACAGAATCTATTTCTCACATGTACTAAATGCAACTTACTAATGAGGTGCAATACAGTGAAACTGCACTAAGGACTCAAAATTTTGCATTTCAGTGTTATATTGTTATATTATGTAAATTATAGAACTGTTAAATTAAGTTTACTATAAAAAATGTACATGGCCCTAATTACACGTTACAAGTTCCTGACACTGTTTTTCTTTTTTTTTCTTCATGAAAATTATTTTTTATTGATTATTCCAAACATCAATTAGTTATATGCTGAAGACAAAGTTGGTACCGTATATACTCGAGTATAAACCAAATTGTTTTACCTTTAAAATCATCTTAAAAGTCTCCCCTCGGTTTATACTCGGGTCTGTGCTGATCTGGATGCTGCTGGACAAAATCACATAGCCCTGGGAAAACAAAAGCTGTACCCTGTAACACAGAGAATCCTCTTGATTTCAGTGGGTTAGGCAATTGTTGTCCTGTTCTCAGATCAGCCCAGACTGCAAGACAAATGGGGAAAAAAGGATCTTTAATTGTTCAGGCTGCACAGAAAGTTATGTAGGGCATATCTCTGTATGGGGCTGTGTATTGGACTTTCTATGGGGCTGTGTGTGGGACTTTCTATGGGGCTGTGTGTGGGACTTTCTATGGGGCTGTGTGTGGGACTTTCTATGGGGCTGTTTTTGGGACTTTCTATGGGGCTGTGTATTGGACTTTCTATGGGGCTGTGTGGACTTTCTATGGGGGCTGGGTGTGGACTTTCTATGGGGCTGTTGTTTGTGGGCTTTCTATGGGGCTGTGTGTGGGCTTTCTATGGGCTGGTTGTGTGGGCTTTCTATGGGGCTGTGTGTGGGACTTTCTATGGGGCTGTGTGTGGGACTTTCTATGGGGCTGTGTATTGGACTTCTATGGGGCTGTGGTTGGGCTTTCTATGGGCTGTGTGGGGACTTTCTATGGGGCTGTGTGTGGGCACTTTCTATGGGGCTGTGTGTGGGACTTTCTATGGGGCTGTGTGTGGGACTTTCTATGGGGCTGTGTGTGGGGCTTTCTATGGGGCTGTGTGTGGGGCTTTCTATGGGGCTGTGTATTGGACTTTCTATGGGGCTGTGTATGGGACTTTTTATATGGGGCTGTGTATTGGACTTTCTATGGGGCTGTGTATTGGAATTTCTATGGAACTCTGTATGAGAATTTCTATGGGGCTGTGTATTGGACTTTCTATGTGGCTGTGTATGGGACTTTCTATGGGACTTTCTATGGGACTGTGTATTAGGACTTTCTATGGGGCTGTGGTTTTTTGCATGGGTGACAATATGCTTTTTAAGTATACAGATATGGCCAACTGCCCACTTTCTATTTTATTGTACACTTAAAGTTGTGGAATTTTCAAATCTCATCGCTTTGTAGTACCCATAACATGGAAGCATATAGCGATATTGAATAGTGGTTTGCATGTAGTTACTTAATTAGAATGAAAGTAAATGAACTACTGCATTTATTACTTTAGGTTTAAGACATTTAAAATAATGTACCATAAGGGCTAGGCAACACTAGCGGGATTTTGCGCATGCAATTTTGTTTTATATGTAAATTGCGGGAGGTAAAAAATTGCGCTTTCCAATGCGTTGCAATTTGCGCATCAGTTTACATTTTCATAACGCATGTGATCACTATTTTTTCATGCGTTACCATAGCGCAACATTGGCATATCAGATGCGCAGGCACAATCGTACCGGAATCGCATGCATTGGAGTGTGGCCTTGCCCTAACTGTGCAAATACTAACAGTCCATGTTTTTACCAAACAAAACAAGAGCAGAGGCACAAAACGTTCCAGTCCTGGAACAGCCTTTTGTAGTTACAATGTATTTCTAACTGACACCTTTGTTCAATGCTTAGCACAACATGCTCAGTTTAAAATGAATGATGTGTACTAAATTACTAAAATGAGTTAGATTAATATGTGCTACAATATGTCTACATATTGTGTTTTTGTTAAGAAATGTGAGGCTAATTATATATATAATATATTGCATATATCCAACTTTTCCTACAATCGTAATCTGCTACCGAGACCCAATGCCAATATACCGGTAGTATATATTGATCTCTCGTATCTTTGTACTAAACCTCTCTGTTGCCTTTAATTTATTTGTAGACTTGAAAACAGTTATTGAGTGTAACATATAACAGAATGGTTCCTTTATTATCTAACAAAGGGTTGTCAAACATACGGGCCTCCGGATAATTTAAAGGTACAACTCCTAGCAGTATGCTGAAAGGGAATTATGGGAGTTGTAGTTTTCAAACATCTGGAGGGCCACAAGTTTGACATACCTGGTCTAACACAATGGAAATATTTACCAATAACATGGTTTCTAAGCATAAGCATGCAATAGTGCCTGTTAAAAATGAATACACCCTACCTGTGATAAGTGTGTCTGTGACCAGGATGATTAGCAGAGAAGTTAAGATTGTCTGATTCTGAACCTGGTTCACAAATGCCAGCGGCAAAAAATTCAGAACACTTTTCCAAATTTGCAGGCTGAGGATAGACGCTTCCATTTTTCTTACTGTATCCGTTTCCAGATCTCTTTACTTGAGTTGTGGATTGTCAGAAAGTTACATTCTGTAATATATGTTCGTGTGTTTCCAGCCCAATATCGCTTGCTGGTAGCACTAAGCAGTACATGTAAAAGTGAATCTGCTGTAAATACAAAGAAGGTTACTGGAGTACAAAGTCAAGTCACTCTGACCACAAACAGTCTTTTTTTCTCCCTAAATGCAACTTACCTTTTCATGCTTTCTGGCACCTTGGCCTCTGTTTGAATTAATATAATGGTAAGAGTGCTGAATAGGTGTCCTTCATCCCCAAACTACTTCTACCGTGTTAGATTTTCAAATGAACTCTCTCAGTGCATGTTTGTTGTTCAGGTGTGCAACCTGTAGAGCAGGTAAATCAGCCAGATCCAGTACGGGCTGCATGGTCTGAGAATTTCCTCAGGCTGTCTCTGTAACACGCCTTTATCTCAGCCTACTGTGACACTGCTCTCAGTCAATATCTTCTCCTCTACCAAAGGTTAGAACTGTGAGTTTGTTATTATAATCTTCTTAGCAACACTTGTTCAATTCTTATTTATGTTTAAGCAACCATAAATTAACGGCCATATTTATACTGTAGGCTTTGCAATATTTATTCTTTTAATTGCAGTGTTTACCAGGGCATTGAGACATTAGCATTGAGAGAATCGCAATCCCCTTGTTACATAGTCATAATAGCTGTGCTGTGAATGTAAACAACTAGATAAAAGATCTTTAGATTTTTTTAAGCTGGTATTGACTACTCAAGGCATTTACAGCATTGCTGCAAGTATTGCTGCTATAGCTGGCCATACACATGCGATCCCACAGCATGTGTGCCGACAGATCACATTGGTATCTGTCGGCACGCAGGCTGTGGGAACAGCACACATGGACCCAACCCTCTCCATACCGCGGTATGGGGATCGGTCGGCCATACACCGCATCAGTGTCTACTTTAGGTAAAGGGAGACGATACCGACCGACGTAAATTTTCTGTCATTCTCTACACACAAGTGATAATAGGTAAATCCCGTTGGGGAACGACAGGATTTACCCATTATCGTATGTATGGCCACCTTTAGGGAATCTGTCTATTACATAGAGCTAGACCAGTATTTATCACAAGTTAAGCTTTTAACAGAAAGCAGCATGTAGCATTGCCCATCTGTACTCACTGTGCCCTTGGTGTTACGAGCAGGGACAATTTTTCTATAGACAAGCCTTCCAATAATTATATTTTTCAGTGAATTTAACCTGTGTCATCATAGGTTTGACCCTATACCTGGCTCTGTACCTAGATCTGCAGGGGATATTTCGGGCCTGAACTACTGATATTTTGGTTGATCAGGCAGAAATATTGGCAGTAGTTTTTAGCTGCAGCTGTCCGATGTTTTTTCAAAATCGGACAAAAGTTTTATCGGTTATGTCTGTGAATTTCAACTTGACATGAATTTTCTCCAATGGTTTGTTATTATAGTTGATAGGAATTGAAAATAGTCTAACCTACATACAGAGCATACACACTGATCACGGGTTTGGAGGGCGTAAATTATTCTTTCCTGACATAATTTGGAACTTAATCTGAACACAAAATGACTGGACAGAACATTTGCCACAATTTCCTCTGTGTGCCTTTCTTCCTGGGTATTTGTCCTTCTCCATTCTAATAGTTTATATTGAAATAGTATCTGTGTTAACTTGTCTCCCCCACAGCCACATTTACATTTGTGTTTTTCCCAGGCAGAGTCTGATTGCATGCTTATAGAGTATGCAGGGGAGGTGATCCCTCTGCTGACTACAGCTGTTGGCGGTTCAACATTTGCTCCATATTTTGCAGAATTTCTCCCCTATCTGCTCAATAAAACGGTAATCTTCCATGTTCAAGTACAGTTATTCTTACACTTGCTGTTTGCTTTGTATCTATACTTTTGTGTTACTTTTTCAGTTTAAACAATCAAAATCGTGTTTAAGCAATTTCCATGTTAAAGTAAAGTATGCAGTTTTTGGTATTTCTTATGGATCCCATTTGTATGTGTTAAATTGTTGCAAAATTTATTGAAATTCATTAAGAATTTTCTGTTATCTAGTAAATACACTGCAGCGATCTGCCTCATATGGGCCACACACATAGCAATGTTATTGGCTCCCTCTGCTAGTAGTAAAGGAAATTTATAATGAACAGAAATTTTCCATGCAGACCAATCAACACACGATGCCAGTAGTTTGTCACATCTATAGAAATAGATGATCAGCTGTAATTACCAGCAAGACAAAGATAAGATTGGTGAGCTCCTAACCAAATGACAAAAATCGGAAATCAATCTGCCCATGTGTTTTTAGAAAACAAAAAATAAATCACTACTGCCATACTGTTCATGTGAATCAACCTTTTTATCCTAGCACAAGTTTATAGTGCTTTTTATATAAATAGGATTCTACAATAATCCTTATGTACTGAACATGCACTTTATTTGTACTTTGTGACTATGTGCCAATATTTACCTTAATGCTTGGTTGAATACATATACCTGAATGATGCTGTTGTTTTTTTTTTCCTTTTAGAAGCACAGCTGCACTGATGCTGAAAAGTCATTTGCAGGAGGCACCCTGGCTGAGACTGTTGTATCTCTGGGACCAGCAGTTGTACAATTCATACCTCAGATTTTTCCAGCATTGCTCTCATTGACAAAAGATGAGGATGGAGAAGTTCGGAGCAATTCAATATTTGGTCTAGGGGCTCTGGCTGAACACGGAGGCCAGTCTATGCATCAGTATCCTGAAATGTCTGTGCTTTGTCAGCTTTTTTACCCTTATTTAACATAAGGTGCTATGTGTATCACAGCACCTTAGTATTAGTCTATAGTGAAAAAATTTATTTTTGCCCATTACTTGAAACCAATTCTTTTAGACTAGGGTTGTCCAATTTGTAGATCTGTCCCCTATTTCTTTAGATCTCTTTAGAAAAGCTTACATTTAAGCTGTTCGTTAAGTACTTTATTAACATAAACTTGTCTGTTGTATGCAGTTTTGCTGTAACTGAAATAGTGACATTTGCTATGTGTGAATTGCATGGCTTTAAATTCCCCCTCCCAGTGCTGCCTCATAATGATTACTGAGCATGCTTGATTTCTCATGTCAGATGAAGTCAGTTAACAGTGGGAGAGGAATACTTAAGGTGGCTGTAGAGGATTTGATCGGATTGGCTGAAAAAGAAAACTTTTCCAACTGGCCCAATAGGAAAAAAAGTCGGGGGATCATCCATACACAGACTGACGATCATACAATCTGCGGATCGTAGTGTAAATGGCCACCGTTAGGCTGAGCAAACACACACACACACATCTCAGAGTAAGAACTACTTATATATATTTATTGAATATATAGATTTTTCTCCAGTGAATTCTACAAACCAGCTTGAAAGCGAGTTATGTTTGACCTGGCGCAACTGCACATTACACACTTTGCAATCATTGCTTTCCCTGATTTCCAGGTGGGAATTTCCACACATTTCTAAAAATTTAGCTAAAGGTTCGTA
Organism: Hymenochirus boettgeri; assembly: GCA_019447015.1. NCBI lineage: Eukaryota > Metazoa > Chordata > Amphibia > Anura > Pipidae > Hymenochirus > Hymenochirus boettgeri. The sequence goes on from CM033469.1 coordinate 263,483,074, forward strand.
CACACGTGTACAAACGGCCGTTCGGGCAATAATCGGCCCGTGTATGGCCACTTTATCTGCCGAAATGGCCGTTCGTTCTGAGATCGTTGCCCGAGCAGCCCAGCGGATCTCCGAACGAGTAGTCGTTTCGGCAGATAGTGCCCATACACAGGCCGATTATTGCCCGAAACAACGACCGTTAGTACACATCGTGCATCGCGGGTCGGCACCTGCGATCAGCATAACAATAATTTATTTTAAGATTTCCAAGTTTGCTTGGCAATAGCCTGTTCAGTTTTACAATGAGAGGAGAAACATGAACAGGAGAATAAAGGCAGTTGCTCCCTGACGTTTAATGCTTTGGCCAGATTGATCCCCTAAAAAATGTTGTGGGATATATTGTTGTTAGAACAACAATATTTGCTGTTCATTTTTCCCAACTGTTATCTAACATGTATGTGCATCTTTAGGATTTTTGCATCTTTAGGATTTTTGTGTAATCCTTTCTGTTAGACATCAAGTAGCTTTGATGTCGAAATTGTATTGGTAAGAAACTTGCCTCCATAATTTCACAAAACATAAAGACTCGCATAAAAATAAATAACATTTTATAACTATGGTGTACTGAATGCGAAAGAACCACTTTTCATCCATTAAAACATGCCCTCTGTATACTATATGCATTGTAGGTCTTTAGACTGCATCATCTGGTAACATTGTAAAATATATATTTTCTATTCCTCGTTGTTCAACAAACCATTAATCTAGAGACCAAAGGGCATGCTTTTCAGGGTAATTTATTACAGTCTGTTTTATTGTAGCAGTAAATAAACAGGGTTTTTTTATCACCTGAACAGAATGCCCTTTGATTACTATATTTGTTAGTTCCTGTTAGTACATTAGATAAGCAAGAAGCAGCTCAGATCTTAAAGGTTGTGTCCGCCCTTAAAACAAAAAACTGGCGATTTATCGTTTACCTGCCCCCAATCTCAACTGATATATTCAGAACATTATTAGGTGCATTACTAATCAGATATTTAAGGATAATGATTGTCTTCATTCTGGCATGGTAAAACTGGGTACACGCATTCCCAATAGGATTGGCCCATTATAGGTAAAGTGTGTACGGCCGAAGCGATAGTTTCCGACGCCGGTGAATGTTCCGCGTCAGCAACAGAAATGGTTGTTTCAAAATAAAAATTTCCCTTGTTCGTGGTCGGCCTCCTGAACTAAAGTATAGGTAGTTGGCCACAATCATAGGGAGTATGGTAGTTACGAACGATCTCCCTATACTTAATAGAGGGAGAAAGCTTGTGACTGTATGTACACCCATCTTTCAAAGATCTTGCAGATTCTCTCTATCATCTTTGACAGATTGGTAAAGCGTGTACCCACCGTCATTTAAGTTGGCTTCTTCCTCTATTAAGTCCATCAAGGCTGTGACTGCTGATATCACAGCCAATGATTGACTGCAGGTTCCCCTGCTACCTCCTCTACACGTGCTCAAGTTTATAAACAGTTCATTGAGCAGAGGGAGGAGGCAGATACTATTTCAAAAACAGAAGGGAACTCATCTTTCAATATCTGATTTTAAATGCATGCAATAAACTGGTAAAAATAGAAGTTTGAGTAGCAGGCAGATAAATGACAAGTCACCAGTTTTTTGTTTTAAAGTTAAGAAGTTGTACCAAAATGTTCCATTAACATCCACGTCTCTCTCTAATAAAGGTTCCACTGTCCAAACCAAATAATATTGAATAATTCAAAAGTCCAAAGCTTAGAGAGGTCCAGACATTTGTTCGGTGCAAAAAGTGTATGTTTATTGCTCCATTTAGAGTAAGAAAAAAGGCAACTTTTTAGGCCCACACTTCATGAAACCTCAATTCAAGTGACCACTTCCAAACATTAAAGCTGGGTACACACGATTAGATATTTCGGTCCGATCGACCGATAGTTCAGTGTATCGGTCGATCGGACCGAAATTATCGCATCCGAATGCTCCCATGTCCGACTGACCGTTTGTCCGAATCGGACGAAAAGACGATCGGACATGGTGGAAAACCTCGTCCGATCGTGCAGTTCTCTATGGACCGCACGATCGGTCGCGGTAACTATCGGACACGGCTGCTTTTGCCGCGACCGACAGTCCTTCCTCCTGGCCGACCGGTCTAAAGTATCGAACGGTCGGTCAGGAGGAAAAATCGCTAGGTGTGTACCTAGCTTTATACTCACGCAGTGCAAATCTTGTCGTGATTTTTAACTAAACAAGATCCAGTTACACCAGTACTATATACACTACCGAAGATTCACAAGAATATCACAGCCCTTACATGGACATGTTGTTACAACTTATGGTAACCGACAATAGGGCATGTGTGAAAGATTTCATACATGTAATAACGTCTTTTCATGGAATAGATTTACAAGACGCACAGGTTTTATTAGTTACACTAGATGTGACAAGTTTATATACATCCATCAAACATAAAGCTGGTATTGTAGCTATAGAAGAGAAGCTCCTCAATCAGGCTTTGAGGCAGACAAGACGAGCTTTCTATTTGAATTTCTGCAAATGGTGTGATATCAGTTTTTTGTTTTAAGGGTGGACATGCCCTTTTAAGCTGGGTATACACACCCAGCTTACACAGTGCACATGGGCAAGGGCCATTTTCGGAAGGTGATCTTTCTGACACCAAACGCTCAGCAGCGTCCGTAACAATTCTTTACACTGTACACACATTGCTGATAAAGAGACAATTCCAGTGGATCCAACAGAAAGCTTTATTTTGTGACCCCCCATTCATTTATTCTGATCTACTTTTTCTGCTGAATACTCTGAAATATTTTGTACTCTTTGTAATCCATAGGTCTCCTTTATTCATAATTATTTATTAACCAATCATTAATGTGCACCACACACTAATGTGTTTCAATTACTAATTATTCTGAATATACCTCTAAACATTAAGCTTTAGCCTCTCTTCTGTTTTTAATTTCAATTTGATAACTACAGCTCTTTTTTAGCCTATGCAGTTGTGTTGTTAATGTTCTTATCTCCTTGACACTCATGCAGATATTACCCCAAGTTACTTTCTGTTCTGTCCTCTGTAATCAGCACAGAGGAAAACAAACACGTTCTGGATAATGTGTGTGGAGCTGTGAGCCGCATGGTGGTATCTTACCCAGATGGCATCCCTATTGAACAGGTTTATTTTCCCACATTAGTTTTTTAGAAATTAGTATTGCTTTTCTCCTTGAAGTTATTCATGTTGTGCTAGCCATACACTACAAACTTGCCTCTGTTCTGACAACCGCCTGGACAAATCATTATTATGATCAGAATATTGATTGCAATTACAATCATTAACATGATCCGTCTAGGTAAAACTATTGCTCCACTCAACATTACAACAATTCAATATTCATCGTGGATCAGATGTCTAATCAGTGTAATGTCTAAGTAGTGTATGGCCACATTAAATTACTTCTCTGTCTAGCAGTTTATATCCGCTAATCTTTTATAATACGGTAGAATTGAACTTTTTAAGTGCCGTATGGTACATGTCTGTATTCTTTCTTCCTTTGCACACACTTGTTTTGTCTAAATCTTTAGGTTTTTCCAGTGATGCTCCGTGTTTTGCCGCTGAAAGAGGATTTTGAAGAAAATTCAACAGTTTTTAAGTGCATTGTGTTTATATACGAGCATTTCCCACAGCAGGTATGTGCACCAACAGAAATCTGAAATAACCTACAACAAAGAAATCATGAATCCCTCTTAACCAATTAAACTTTAAAGGGGAGGGGGTGTAGGGATCTAAAATACTTTAGTACTTCATATTTATTCTACTATATTTTAGGTCATTGGACAGTTGAAAAACCTTGCAAACATTTTTGCTCATGTTCTTGGAACAAAGGAAATAAAACCAGGTATGTAGGCTGAGAAAAAACTTGTCCCTTTACATTGTTCAGAGTTTGTCCTAGGCCAGGGGTGGGCAATTATATTTCCCAGGGGGCCGCATGAGAAACTTGGATTGGCGTGAAGGGCTGGACCAAAGGTTCAACTCATTTCTCATTATAAAGATTGCAAAACCAGATTTTATAAAAAGCTTAAATTAATATATCTGGTTCATTGGAATTTTTTTTTTCATTATTCGTTGCAATTTTCTAGAAGTTGTGTAATATTTTATATCCATTCCATCAGATTCAATTATTCAATTGTTCAGGTCATTTTTTTTTAAAATAAAATAAACTAAATAAAAAATAACAATTATCCAGCCTGAGACAATCCATTAATATTTAGATTTTTTGGGGGTACTGAATTAAAATTGAGGGGCCAGTCAGAGGCAGCCAATGGCCACATGTGACCTGCGGGCCTTAATTTGGTCAGGTCTGTCCTAGGCTGTTGCCTTAAAGACTATTCATTTCTGTCTGGTCTCACATTCAGTATCAAGACAGCAGTCTCTAAACCACAGCACTGTTTACAACTAACTGCTGAAGGGAAGCTTTTCACTTAGCATAAGTTTGACTATAAATAGGTTCAGTACCTAAAGTTACACTGTGCATTTGGTTCTGTGAATGTTGCATTACCCATGTGATATTGCATATCCGAGATTCAACAGTTCAACATATAACATATTCTAAAGGCAGATGATGTGGGTGTAAGCGTTTATTGTGTTTTTGCTATGACATCTTTCTATTTATGTTTGATGTGTTGGTTTTGTTTTATTGGTCCATGTAGGAAAAAATTCCCTTATAGAATACTACCATATAGAGATCAATGGGAATCTGGGTTTCAACTGCAGATATGTATCTTTGCACATTTGCAGTGCCCCCAAGCTATGCACATGGTAGAAATCTCTGGGATTCCCAGTCATTTATTGGCCTTGACGTCAGCATCACGGCCATGATTGACAGCGTTAAGTTAGCAAGACTTTCCATGGCGTGTATAGGAGCTGATTTTCATCATTACAGTGGGGCAGTTGTGTGTTATGGGTGAGGACAAGGTTGATAGTTTTGGAAGAGGTGCTATGTAAGAGTTAAGTTTTAAACTCTTTTCCTGTAGCCCTATACATTTGGTCAGTATGTTGGGTGGAAATAAGTTTTACTGATTAAAAACTAGCAAAATAGGAATGTTTGAAGGACAACTAAACTGAAACTATATTTAACTATTGCAATTTTTACAACCGTGATCGTAATTGTATTATCACCTATACAATACCATTGCAGTATTTTACTACCGTATAGCCGAATGGTTGTAAATGTAAGACAGTTGCTGTACTTGTACCATACTGTGCGTTAATAAATTTGTCACTTTTCAGGAAAGTATGTTTAGACTGTAGTTCTTTTAATTAAGTTGATGTGTTGCCAGCTTTAGATATGTTCTTATTGTCTTTATATTGTCTGTTTGTGTTTTTGTTATTTCTGCTGTGAATTTTCTCTATACTGTAAGTAAACAATCTCTTCTTTTTCAGAGACTGAAGAAATTTTAATCCATCTTTTAAAGGATATGGCACAGCGATTCCCACAAGATTTAAATAATGCAATCTTATGTCTTCCTGAGGAGGCATCTGCAAAGCTGAAAGTGGCTATTGGGTCAGCATGAACATCTGATAGTTTGAGTATGTATGTATGAACTTTATCTTTATGGATACATGAGTTCTGTTTTTTTTTGTTTGTTTTTTAAATTAGAGGCTGGGTACACACGGACAAATTTTTAATCCTGACCGACCGTACATCACTAGCGAGCAGCCAGCCAGGTCGATCACTGTCGGTTGCAGCGAATGTAGCTGACTGCTGCAACCAATTGTGTGGTCCATAGGAGACCGCAGGATCAGTGACGCTTTTCAGACATGCCTGTTCCAGGCGGTCGGCATCATTTGCCGCCGGTGAAATCACCTCAGATTTTTCTGCCCATAACAGAAATGTCAATTGGGCTGAAAAATATGCCTGTGTGTACCCAGCCTAATGTAGACTACTATTTCCTCACTGCTGCCAAAATCCACTGCACATCACCAGTATTATTCTTTTTGTTTATTTATTTATTTACTTTTTTAGGTCCCAGGAGAATATTCCAGCTGAATTCCATTAACATCCTAGTTGGACTGTTTTGAAACGACATGGAGATAAAGCCCTAACTGATCTGTGGTCAAGTCAGGGCTGTGTGGCCATGAAGATTAGTCCATAAAGTTGCACTTCCACCAGGTTTAGCCTTCACATTCAAACCAAAGCAATAAAGCAGAGATATTTTGTCCATAATATGTGTATGTGAGATTTATGAACAATTGCAGACATTCACAAAATTTACTATTTATATGCTTTGCTGACATGGAAGCTGTTTGTATCGATATATTTGATAGACTTTAAATAGATGCACTGCACATGTAGATGTGTCACTATTACCTGCCTTTAAAGGGTATCGTGCATTTAGATAGAGAAAGAACCCACTACTTAAAAACTTATTTTTTACGTTTGAGCAATAGGTTCTGAGAAATCATCATTTGAAATCACAGCATTTAAGGGGAAAGAACTGTTACTCCAGAAGCAGAAATTATAATATGTTCCCCATCCCTGACCTCTTACTAAGATCTTTGGCTGCCTGCCAACCTACTTTCTGCAACAATTAAGAGAATCCACAGAGAAGGGGGAGGGAAAGGGGAGATGTGTAAGCAGAGCAGGGACCATGGTAAGGCTGAAGAAGGCTGCAGAACTTAAAAGTGTCGCAGATACTACAAGAAGGCAGTGAGTAATAGGTATGTGCACACTTGGGTCTTTTATGTACTGGGTATTTATTAGCGGGTCCTCGCCTTCCAACCACTTGCTGGATAATTGCAACAAAACAAAATGAAAGAAGGGGACGCCAAACAGCATTGAAAATACAGATCAAGTGCTTATTTATTGTGCAACATGTTTCGAACTATAATAAGTTCTTTCTCAAGCAGCAAAGGTGTCATGTGTGAAACCGTTATATACCCAATCCCAAAAAGTCCATCCTATTCAAGGCTGTGGTTAGCAATTGTCCAATCAGCTGTAACAAGTGATTCCATCGTAGATCTATCTTTTGAAATGAATGATTTAGAATACAAGGTACACTAAAATTGCAGTGCATATTAAAGATATAAATACATGTGAATAAAATACAGAAAAAGTAAGATACATCACATATGTGCTATTCCAAAAATGAAATACTATCTATCACACTAAATGTTTAATGAGGCATAGTCTAAAAAATATCTATAATTACCTTGTGTCAAAAAAAGAATTTAATGATTCATTGTTTCAGTAATGTTATGTCCTATAGGAGATAAAGGGAGACTTCAACAAAGTATCTAATACTTCCTGCCATATGATGTACAGAAGGTAAAAATAAATGTGTATTTAATGATACTTATCTTTTACAAATTACCCAAAACAGTTGTACTCACTACATAATGGATTCGATCTCTATAAAGGTTTGATTGAACAGGAATTGTTTAAGCCAATTGGTAACCAGGAACACTTCTACCATTAGGCAGAGTGAGACATTTGTCTCAGACAGCACCCCTGCACTGAAGAAGAAATGTGGCAGACAGGCAGTGGTGGGGAAAAACAGTTATCCCTTGACTGGCAAACGTGCATGCATGGCCATGAGAAGTGTTTGCGCCGCCCGCATGACTCCAATACACGGAGTTGCTTCTACTCCACTTCTGTTTCTTAAGAATCAGAAGTCAGCACACTCACCCTGCTGCTCAGCATAACGTATAGCTCCTAGTCAAGGAAGGAAGTCAGTGGAACAAATCAAAACTCTCCTTTAGTGCACAGCACTATTCATTCCTTGCTGCCTATTGGTCCTCCTGAAGTTCCTCTCTTGTGATAGTAGGTGATTAACAGTCCAGCAGCAGCAACCAATAGAAAGAGGGAGGGGCTGGTGTGGCACAGGGGCAGTTAGGTGCAGACATTACAGAGAGCAGGCCGAGTAGCTCTTTAACAGTCAAGTGGTGAATCTTCTCAGTATCTGTTGCCTTCCCCTACTATTATGACAGTGACGCTATGACAGACTGTGAGTTTTTTGTATGATAAAAAAAGTGCCTTGGTGGGTGCCTGTTTTTCCATCTCAGAAAATTGCTCTGTGAGTGAGATTTAAGTGTTTTAATGCCCTTTAATAATATTCTATTTATCTAAGGGAGGTAAAAGCCAATACTTATTCCACATACACATTAGATGCTATTTCGACTGTCAAATGCTGCGATCAGTTGATTGTTTCAAAATATTGCCTCATGATGTCTACCTGCTTGCTGTCTTTACCTCTATTAGATGCACCGAGTTTAAAGGAGAAGTAATCTGAAATGCTTATACTCAAAGTCTGAAAGCACCCCCCTCCCAAGAACACCAATAAACTGTAACTAAATGGCTCTTAATGAATTTTCCCTAGTAACAGATATGATGTTGTTAAAAGGCATGTTATCTTGTTACATTATCTTTAGTTTGTTAGGCTAGGTTAGTCTAGTTTTGCTAGTTAGGCCCTGCTGAAAGTCTACCTTGACATTGTGGCGGCTTACAAATCTTTTGGCTAAAATCTTTTATACTACAGAAAGTTTGGTATTTCTTATGTATTGTAACGGCTGAACCAACATGTAAAGCACAGGCTACAAAATAAGTTAATTTGATTTGAGCAACAAAAACATGAAAGGAGCAATATGGTAGGGGCAACACAAGCTGTTTGCGAAAGGGATGTAATATCTGTTTATAGGAATTGACATTATTGCTTGTCGACTGACTGAGGAACTGTTTAACGGCCATTGGCAAAATCACGTCCATGGACAAAGCAACACCCACTCTAACGCGGCAGTGCGCGAATGGCGGCATTCAAAGGTTTGGCTCAGGCAGCAAAAACCCTAGAAGTGCCCCTGTTGGTAACATATTATTTATCCAAACCAATTCTTCCTGAAGGAGATTTTTTTTTTATCATATCCCTTTGTGGTGGTTTAACTAGTGTAAGTATCCCCCATCTTAATTGTATTTATGTATGTATATGTTTATATAGCGCCACTAGGGGATGCAGTGCTGTACAATATAGAATACAAAAAGTCATACAAGGGGGACAGTAAATAAAAACATAAATATATAAATAAGTATGAGCATCACTAAATATAGCTTACTTGAACCTAATTAGCTTAATTTATGATGTTGTTCACTAAAATGCCTCACTAAAGATGTGTCATTATATTATTATTATTATTATTAAGTCTCCCTTTATCTTCTATAGGACACAACATTATAGAAACAATGAATCATTGAATTCTTTTTCTCATACGAGGTAATTATAGATATTTTTAAGACTACGCCTCATTAAATATTTAGTGTGATAGAAGGTATTACATTTTATGGAATAGCACATATGTGATGTATCTGTTTTTTCTGTATTTTAATCACATCTATTTATATCTTTATTATGCACTGCACTTTATTTTACCTTGAATTCTAGATCATTCATTTCCAAAGGTAGATCTACGAAGGAAAAGAAATGTCCTAAGCACATCCAAGAGCAAAGGGTGCAGATTCTTCCAACCCTTATCCCTAAAGGGTTAATGATATCTATACTAATAAAAGGCAAAGCCCTCACTCACTCACTCACTCACTCATCACTAATTCTCCAACTTGCCGTGGAGGCAGACGGCTTAAATTTGGCAGGCTCATTCATTGCACCTTACTTACAAAAGTTAAGCAGGTTTCGTTTCGAAATTCCACCTGTAACGGTGAGTATCTGACATTGCACAGACTGGTTGGTCCGATTTCAACCAAATTTCGGCTGGACCGATTTTTACCAAAATTTCAGGGTGTATGCGGGGACTGGCTGAGGTGTAAGGGGAAGGGTTTGGAGGGTGGACAGAGAGGAATAGTGGGGGGTATTGGGGGTGGACGGGGAGGTAATAAAAGGCAAAGCCCTCACTCACTCATCACTAATTCTCCAACTTGCCGTGGAGGCAGACGGCTTAAATTTGGCAGGCTCATTCATTGCACCTTACTTACAAAAGTTAAGCAGGTTTCGTTTCGAAATTCCACCTGTAACGGTGAGTATCTAATTGCACAGACTTATGGTTACCTAGCTTACAATTTATACAAATCTATATGGTTGGTCCGATTTCAACCAAATTTTGTATGCATATACTCCTTTACCAGTTAAAGGTTAACGAAATATTTTTTTAGGGTGGGGGTGAATAGAATTTTGAACTCCTGCACACTAACGGCTGGACCGATTTTTACCAAAATTTCAGGGTGTGTGCGGAGACTGGCTGAGGTGTAAGGGGAAGGGTTTGGAGGGTGGACAGAGAGGAATAGTGGGGGGTATTGGGGGCGGACGGGGAGGGGTGGTGGGGGTTATTTTCACCAAAATTTTGTAGTTGAATAAAAAATATATTAAATTAAAGTTAATGAGTGTTGCATTATCGTAAAGCTTATTGAATTGTCTGTCTTTAATATATCAAGTGCCGAGTGATTACAGCAATCTTGATACATTATTGCTTTCTTACTAAAAAGGTTATTTGAATACATCTCCGCTGCGAAGCGCGGGTATTTTGCTAGTCCAATATAATCAAAGCAATTTTGAAGGATCGCACACCTTTATAAATGTGAAACTTTTTATTGAACCCATTAACATAACACGCACAACGTTTCAGGGGGCTCCTCCCCCTTCATCAGGTGCTGATAAAGAGGGAGGAGCCCTCCTAAACGTTGTGCGTGTTATGTTGATGATTCAATAAAAAGTTTCACATTTGTAAGGTGTGCGATCCTTAAAATTGCTTTGATTATATTAGATCTATGATGGACTCACTTGTTACAGCTTATTTGGACAATTGCTAACCACAGCCTTGAATAGGGTGAACTTATTGGGATTGGGTTGGGTATATAACTGTTAAACGTATGTTTATTTTGTTTAGTTGCAATAAGGCAGTGATTAAGGGAGGGTGAGGGCAATGTTTAGCACTCGGTAAACATTAAAAAGTTAATGACAAAGCAAGCACATTTAAATATGCGAGTACAACCATTTCTCTCATTGTAGTTTCAGATAATGTATAGTTGAGTGAGTATAGTGACCCTTAAATATAGTGCCTTTCATTTTGTGCTGATGTAAAGGGATGATTATAAAGAGTTGTAATGGCCTTACTTTCTTTTTTCTAAATAGAAAAATGAAATTTAAAAAAAAAAGAATCCATATGTAAAGTGCCTTGCAAAAGTATTCACATTTGTCATGTTTTGTTGCTACACAACCTGGAATTAAAAAAAAAGTATTATTTAAGAGTTTGCAACATTTCATTTACAGAACATACCTACAACTTTGAGAATGTATTTTTTTTTTTTTGAAGCAGAAAGCAAACAGAAGAAAATGACAGAAAACTTTGCTTGAATAACTGCCAACTTTTGTGGCAATTACATCTGTAAGCCGCTTTTCTTAAAGGGCATGTCCACCCCCAAAACTAAAATTTAACCCACTACTGGCCCCACTGTGTAGTGTATAAAAATCCTTACCTTACATCCCAGCTCCAAATGGTTCTCCTGTAATGTCCCCCCAAAGTTAAAAAAACTGTCCACCAGTAGCCTGGCCACTAGGGAAATTGTTTCTGCCTCTGAGCTGTCCTCTCATTGGTTTTTGGCTTGCTCAGAGCAGCCCTTTACTCTCCCCCCCCCCCTCCCTCTGCCACCCGTTTTCCTCTCCCTAGTTTAAATCCCCTTGTACATATATTAGGGATAGTTCCCCCAACCGCAATAAAATATTTATAAGAAAGTCCCCCGATCTTTACTTACCTTCCCTCTCTCCTCTGGCGTTCTGAACTGCCGGCAGCCGTGTCTGTGATTGGCTGCCTCTCAGCCAATCACAGACGCGGCTGCCGGTCCAGCCCCCTGCTTGCAGTTCTGTGCAAGCAGAAGGCCGGGCATTGCGGCGGAGGAGAGAGGGAAGGTAAGTAACAAATGGGGGACTTTCCTACAAATATAATATAGTGGTTGGGGCTGGGGGAACTAGCCCTACAACATATAAATTTTTTTTTAAAGGGGTGGACATGCCCTTTAAGGCAAAACTGGTCCAGCTCCTTCATGTTGGACGATTTTCACTTGTGATCAGTAATCTTCAAGTCTGATCATAGATTCTCAATTGGGTTGAGGTCTGGACTTTCTCTAGGCCACCTGACTGTTGCTTTAGCAGTACGCTTTAGGTCATATTTAGCACCATCCATCTTTCCCTCCACCAGATTCCCAGTTCCTGCTGTTCTTGGGTGATGGGATGTGTTGGGTTTGCGCCAGACATAGCATTTTCCTTGGTGTCTGAAAAGTTAATTTTAGTTTAATCTGACCAGAGTACCTTCCGTCATACTCTAGAAAGGGGCAACATGCCCCATGGGTACACATAAAGGGACTTTTTGTCCCGTCCGAGCATTCACTGCTATTGTGCAGTCGGCTGGGACAAATTACTTTCACCGCAGCCGATCATGCGGTTCCCAGTGTGATCCAGATTGCTTGTTTGTCCTATATGGGCGACCAACATCAATTGCAGCCGGAACCAGCACAGATTTTTGGGACCGACTGATATGCGGGAGTATCGGTCGATGGGGCCTAAAAATCCTTGTTTCCCAGTACCAAATTACAAACACAAATAATCAAGGTTTTATTCATTTAACCTATAATCCATCATTATTAATTCTATAATAACCCCCTCCTAGTCAATATTTGTATAAGAATATCCTGAAATAGCACCCAGTCATGTTTGTATAGATACTGATTACTGGGGACAATAGGAAGCAGTAACGCAGTAAATATTATACTGTCTCTTACGTCAACAGAAGCGCAGTCAAAAAAGCACAAGGTGTAAGTTGATGTTGCCCTAAATGTGAATGATTAGTGAAAACTAGGACAAATTTGTTATGTTAAAAGAACAGAATTTGCCCTAAAACCCCAAACATGTAAGTAATGGTGCCTTAAGGTTCGTACACACGTGTTCGCGGGTCCCAACCCATGACGCACGATGTGTATGAACATTCGTTTCGGCCAATAATCGGCCCTTTATTGGCTGAAATGGACATTCGGACGGGGATCGTTGCCCGAAGCGAACGTTTGTATACATCGTGCGATGCGATCATGTGTGTACGAACCTTAAGGCATTTATTGTAAAATCAGCATGTACAAATTCTGTTTTGTTTGTAATAGAGAACTGAAAATTGAATGAGCTGTACACACATTATTGTCCTAGGAAACAGCCAACAATTGTCAATCCATCGTGTACAGGTTCTTAGCCACATTGTTTAGTGATCCATTTTTTTAGATGAAAAGTAATATTCTGAATTCTCTGGATAAAAGGTGTAGTTTACATTGTACTTGAATAGAAATGGCTGAACTTCATAAAAACCCATTAAAGTCAATTGGGAGTGATAGTTCGAAAAGTCTGGATGATTTACAGCTAAACTAACAATGGTAACTTACTGTAAATGGCTGTGGCACCTGGGAAATGGTCTGGGGAACATGTCACTATCACCAAAACTTGTTTAAACACTTCTTCATGATCCCTTAAAACTGAAAGAAGTCTTCATGTTTGGAAGTGTTTTTCACTGTGTGAACAGTAAAACTATGGAACTGTCTTCCATTGGACATGGTGATGGCAAGTTCATTGGATAGTTTAAAAAAAAAAAGCTGGATAAGTTTCTAAAAATTAAGAATGTTGCATGATACTTGCTGAGTAGGTTGGACTGGATGGACATATGTCTTTATTCAACCTCAAATACTATACTACTATTTTTAACAGGTGGTTTTCTGTCAGCAGCTACTTAAGGGAACATTTTGGCAAAATATATCCGATTCTTTCTGTTCAACCAATCAACAAATCAGAGATTTTCTATGGATAAAACAATACTTTATTAGAGTGCTCACTTGGAATCACCAACATCCTATTATATGTCCCATGTTTCACTTTTATTTCCAAACTCTAAGCTGTGCTACCCTAATGAGAGTAGCACAGTAAGTAATTAATATACTCTCCCAGTAGATAATTTATTAATACTAATTGGGAGACACATGCAGAACAGTGCACGGATTTCATTCACAACTAACACAGAAACAGATTTTGAAGGAAAAAGGAGCAGTGTAGCTCAGTACTGGCTGTAGAGGGGCCCTGGTGTGATGAGAATTTGCCCGTATGGTTCACTCTGTTCCAGGCAAATAATCTGCTGTGTGCTAAGCACTAAAAAGAACAGAGATTGGATTTAAGGCACATAATGATTTTTAGTTTTGGTTACAGTAGAATACAAATACTCAATTTACAAACAAAAAATGCGTGGGGTTTACCTGTTCGTTCCCTGTTTTCAATCATTGACCTTAAACACTATCAAGGTTAGGCATAAACCGCGCTATTGCCGAAAATGTGAGCTATGTACTTGTAGCAAAGTGTATGGAAAAGTCAGGGGATTGTGTTTTAGATTGGATTTTAACACATTTATAATCACCATTACATTCGTTAAAGGCGCAGTATCACAAAATAATGATACTGCGTCTTTTTTAAATAAGTCCCTAAATTGTCATACAGTAGAAAACGGACATACAAAATGAAGCAAACGTTGTGTTAAACTTTCATTCATAACAAAAAAACCTAACCATTCATACATCACCGCAATTCAATACATAGCAAACATTGATACATAGCCCTGTATATTTTATATGAAACTCCTTAGTTAAATGAAATGAAAAACTGTATACAGGTCTATCACCCCTCCCCCCCCCCCTTCCAACCCTTAAACTGCAGTAGTTTGAAATCTGTGAGATGTAAGACTAATCTAATATGCTGCCCGATGTTCCATTTCCCCTCTTTCTGCTTCCTGGTTCTTCCAGTTACTAGCTGTCAGCTGACAGTTGAGATTATAGCCAAGGGCCGAATGCTATTTCTCTGCCTCCTCTGAGCATGTGCAAGCTTGTAAAAGAGCTTGAAAGAGGAAGAGGCAGAAACATTTTAAGAGTTATAACAGGTTACAACATCTTTTTTCTAAATATTGTGGGTTGGGGGGGGGGTTATTAATTTGAGGGGTGAACATGCCCTTTAAGCAAACATATTCTTCTGTTATGGAGTTTTTCTATATGTGCCTGTAAGCTTTTCCTTTCTGGTAGGTGAGAAAAAAACACAACACGCATTATCGTGCATGCACGCATGCATGAACCAGGAAACTGTTGGGACCTGTCTCTGCTGCTCTGGTGGATTAATACACTACCAGTACGACCTTAGCAGGAATATCAGCATGTAAGTTTGTAGTTTAAAAACACCTTTATTCTGATTGCTGCCTCCCTCTATGATTATTTGGGTTGTATATATAAAGGTTTGTTATCAGCAACAAAGAACATTTACACAACACTAGTTGCGTTCTTTTTTCCTTTGATACCAAAGGTTTTTAAATATGGCCCTATGCTCTTTAGGACAGGGCCCTTATTTCCTATTTATGTAAATCTTGTTTTTATTTGAGTATTTAGGTCACAGTACAGAAAATAGTGCGTTTTTTTCTGACTACGTTGTTAATTTACAGTACCGAGTGTTATTTTACTTTACACTACATTGCAGAGTTGTCAGCACCGCTGACAGGAAGCAGGGGATGGACCAGAATGGATAAAGAGTAGCAACAGATTCATATATTTAGATTTTTTTTCACTTTTTGCATTGCTGACCCTTCTTACATAAGACTAAACCCAACCCAATTACGGATATTTTTATACTGACCAAGGCAGGCGAAAAAGAATCGTGAAACTGCCATGCTCGAAACAGATTGAGGAACATGACTGAAGAATGCAGTGTAACCAACACGGTCAATCTGAGGTCGTAATCTCCTGTGGGTACAAGGTATTAACCGAGCAGAATTCATAAATGAACCAATAGTAAAGGAACTTGTTTCTGAGTAAGGTCAAGGAAATTAGTCACCTTTGCACATCATCTGTGGAAATGGGTTCTGTCTCAGGCAGTTCAACCATAAGCTCTGGCATCTCT
Source organism: Hymenochirus boettgeri (assembly GCA_019447015.1). NCBI lineage: Eukaryota > Metazoa > Chordata > Amphibia > Anura > Pipidae > Hymenochirus > Hymenochirus boettgeri. The sequence continues at coordinate 263,499,035 of CM033469.1, forward strand.
GAGACCATAGGAAGAAATCTCTCTTCCTGCACAGACAGGGCTCTGGAACATAAAAAATTGATACTCTGTATGTGGTAACTGGATACTGTGTAAAAACAAGTAGCAACTCTGGTCATTTTAAATTCTATGGACCATATTTATAAAGGCGCGGTATTGCTTTTTAGTGCTACCGTGCCTTTAACGATAATTGACAATCAGTTTAGCAAAGTTTAATTTACGATCTTTATCGTAAATTAGCAGTAACAATTCAATTGTAAATTACAGATCGTAAATCTACGATAACACAATCGCAGATTTACAATTCTCATAGAACACCATTGTAGTAGTTTACTACCACATGGTATTCTACAACCAAATATTCGTTAATTAACAAACGTTTGGCTTAAATGTACAACCTCATACATCAATGGCCGCTGTTGTACATTACTGATAAAGCGGGGTATTTAAATTGCGATACCGTGCTTTATATTCTGTTAAATCAACTGGACTTAAAGAATGGCTTCTTAAACACATTTCGCTAGTCATCCGACTGGCTTTCTCATTTCAGAATGACTTGTAAAGGATCTGTTGACAATTATGTACCCTGGAAAATCCCAATTAGCATATGACAGCCAAGTGTTAGGGAACCACTGAACTTAACGTGTCTTCAAGAACTAAAGTTTAAGTCCAGTTGATCTAATTGAATACAACAAATATACCATGACCTGGATGAATGAGAACCTTCACAAGCATGTTGAACAGATACATTCCTAACAGTAGCAGTACCAAAAGGCACTAAATAAAAGTGTAACTGAAACAGAATAACCCACATGCAGCTTTCTCTCACCTTCTCTCTTCAGGGGTGAAGAGAATAGGACGGGATCGTTCCTCTTCTGACACTTCCAGAGAGATTTCTGGTAGACACAATTTGGAATTAAGAGGATTAGGAAAAAGAACATTGCCATTTAAATGGTATGCACACCCTTTTCCCCACTCACCTTATATCTTTCTTCGGCCTTCAGTTATCTTTTTTTTTTGCCGTCATTTCTTAATATTCCATCTATTTTTCCAGTCTTATTTCCTCAAGAAAAGCGTCTCATCGCATTACATTCTGGGAAACTGTATTCTCCATCAGCTACCAGTCAGATGGATTTGGGATATTACAAAAATGTGTATTTGGATTGGTCAGTTCTGAAGGTTTTATTTGTATGTGCCATAAACTGCCACTACAGTAAACTGCAATAAAGTAAATGTAACCCCCTGAAGAACTAGAATAATAGTGTGTATGTACAGTTACTGGCCACACCCCCTGACTTCAGTCACATGCTCCCTTGCCTAATTTGTCCTGTAAAAGAATTGGCTAGAGGCTACTAGTGGGTATGACCAAAGCAAAACAAATTCTAGTAGTATCTAAGGACTGAGCACGTGTAAAGGTCACAATTGTTAATGACCACACTCTGTGTTATTGGGATGTTGGGTAATTCACGTTAGTTTAAGTGTAACTAATACACTTATTAAAGTTGCTTGTGTATGGCCATCTTTAGTTGGGGGGCTTATAGTATCTATTTGTCTGTCTATCCATCTATATATTCCGCATCAGTGAAACATGTAGGGACACCTATTAAAACAAATGCAGCATTGATGAATTAGGATTGATATTGTTTAACTGCAATCACTTAATTAATGTAGCATATTTCAAAGTGTGTCCCTACAAGACCAAATCAGAAACACAAATGCATATAAAATCTACACACTGAAAGACTGGTTGGCATTTACATTAAACGCATGATTACATTAAAAGCATGATGCAGGTTGCATTTAATTTAATTTAGCCATACATCGTGTATTTAATAAACTGCTACATATAGATTTCATATGTGTTAAGGTTTAATCTGTCACAATCTCAACAAGATTGCTTTTAATCTTATAGAAACAACATAGTTCAAGTACTGCAGGTGGGAGGATAATGAAGAGAACCTGATTTTAGCACAGCTGAAGATATGAATCCGCTCACAAATTAATTTTAATCTGACACAATCTCTATGCCTATGAACACTGGGGAGTGAGGCCTTTTAAGTGTGCATGTTTGTGTCCTTACACATGCTGTCACTGTAATCTGGAATAAAGATCGACTTTTAAGTACAGACTCACCAGCAAGGAGTGGCATGAGGTCCCCTATTGTTTGGCAGACAATCTCTCAAATCTTTAGTTTGTGTATCAAAAAAATTACATCTTTTGTGTTTATGTACAGATAGTAATTGGCACATACCGTATATGCTCAAATATAAGTCGATCCGAGTATGAGCCGAGGTAACTATTTTTACTGAAAAATTAGTAAAACATGATTGACTCGTTTGTGAACAGCAGTTTTTAGATCTTGCCACAGATTCTCGATTGGATTTAGATCTGGACTTTGACTGGGCCATTCTAACACATGTTTTAAACCATTCCATTGTTACCCTGGCTTTATGTTTAAGGTTGTTATGCTGCTGGAAGGTGAAACTCCGCCCCAGTCTCAAGTCTTTTGCTGACACCAAGAGGTTTTCTTCCAAGATTGCCCTGTATTTGGCTCCATCCATCTTCACATCAACTCTGACCAGCTTCCCTGTCCCTGCTGAAGAGAAGCACCCCCAGAGCATGATGCTGCCACCACATTTGACAGTGGGGATGGTGTGTTGAGTGATGTGCAGTTAGCTTTTCGCCGCACATAGCGTTTTGCATTTTGGCCAAAAAGTTCCATTTTGGTCTCATCTGACCAGAGCACCTTCTTTCACATGTTTGCTGTGTCCCCCACATGGCTTGTGGAAACTGCAAACGGGACTTCTTATGCTTTTCTGTTAACAATGGCTTTCTTCTTGCCACTCTTCCATAAAGGGCAACTTTGTGCAGTGCACGACTAATAGTTGTCCTATGGACAGATTCCCCCACCTGAGCTGTAGATCTCTGCAGCTCGTCCAGAGTCACCATGGGCCTCTTGACTGCATTTCTGATCAGCGCTCTCCTTGTTCGGCCTGTGAGTTTAGGTGGACGGCCTTGTCTTGGTAGGTTTACAGTTGTGCCATACTCCTTCCATTTCTGAATGATCGCTTGAACAGTGCTCCGTGGGATGTTCAAGGCTTTGGAAATCTTTTTGTAGCCTAAGCCTGCTTTAAATTTCTCAATAACTTTATCCCTGACCTGTCTGGTGTGTTCTTTGGACTTGATGGTGTTGTTGCTCCCAAGATTCTCTTAGACAACCTCTGAGGCCGTCACAGAGCAGCTGTATTTGTACTGACATTAGATTACACACAGGTGACCTCTATTTAGTCATTAGCACTCATCAGGCAATGTCTATGGGCAACTGACTGCACTCAGACCAAAGGGGGCTGAATAATTACGCACACCCCACTTTGCAGTTATTGATTTGTTAAAAATGTTTGGAATCATGTATGATTTTCGTTCCACTTCTCACGTGTACACCACTTTGTATTGGTCTTTCACGTGGAATTCCAATAAAATTGATTCATGTTTGTGGCAGTAATGTCACAAAATGTGGAAAACTTCAAGGGGCCGAATACTTTTGCAAACCACTGTATAAGTCGAGGGTAGAATAATGACCACTACTGCATTCTGATTCTGTATTCTTTTGAGGGTTTAGTTGCCCTTTAAATGGACAGCAGAATTCCCATACAGTAGTCCCATACTGTAATAGCCAAATCCAGTATCTCATCCCGGTGCCGAGTAGTGACATTACCCACCAGAGGAGTTGATGCGGAAGCAAGTTGCAGGCAGATTACTGGACTAGAATGGTTTTTATAGCCTAAAAACCTCGACTTATACGGTGCCTACTTAAGAGCAAACTAATCCGGCTCCAAATTTTTGTAATATCCCAAATCCAGCTGACTGGTTAATAACTGAGAATGCAGTTTCCCAGAATGCAGTGCGATGAGATTCCTTGATGAAGGAGACTGGAAAAATAGATGAAATCTATTATTTAAAAAATGACAGGCAAAAAAGAAAAGGGAAAAGACTATGAAGGTAGAAGTGAAGGCGAAAAAAATGGTGTGCATGTCCTTTATGGATATGGAAAGTGCAAAATGTTGTGTTCATTTGAGTGGAAATTTAGCATAAAGAAGTTTAGATGGAAATGCCATTGTCTACCCCTAACCCCAAGGTGGAAAAGCATAAAGCAATGAACCAATCAAAGTTTAACAAACTAATACACAATTTTCATTATTTATAGTCCAGATTTAAAAGGGCATGTCCAGCCCAAAACTAAAATCTAACCCACTGCTGGCTCCACATAGCACCAAACACATATACACTCACTATAATCACAATGACTGTGCGCAAAACTCCCAAAATATAATACACATCATAAACAAAAACAACCCCCCCATCACCCGCCCCTTCCTAAAATTCTAAAAACAACCTTTTTTTTGACCGGGACCCGTCAAGTCCAAGGAAGAAAATAGTCCAGAATGTTAGCTCCAATAAGGCACGGGCTGTCAAAGAATGGGCTACTTGAGTGCTTAACAAACTCTCTTGCATTCACACCACTAATATCCCAAGCATAACTGAGGTTTGGAGAGTCCGCATTCAGCAGGTTCCAGGCTATTCCTGCTCCCCTAGAATGGCTTCCGCAGTCTACCTCCCCGGGATCCTCATAGACATCTGTGGTTATTACCACCACTGTAATTGGTAGCTTCCAGCTGACTGCTGGATCCTATATCGGCAAACATACTCAAAGTAGGGGCTGTGACTGTGACGCAAATTTAGGACGCTGTTTATATTCGGGACATATGTGCCTTCACGGACTTATCTTCACCTGTCTCCTCACGGCTTCTTCCTTTCAGTTTCACTCTCGCATACGGCCTGACACCGATGAATTGCAACATGCCATTGTTATGGTAATAACGGGGTAGCTTTGAAGTCTGGGAGCGGGATAATGAGACAGCTAACAAACAGATCCAACTTGGGTTTGGGTCTCACACTGGGCACAACTCAGAACCCAAGCCCCTATCTGCGTTTCATGCACCACCATGCACTTCCTCAGGGACAGTCCGTGCCTAATTGGAGCTAACATTCTGGACTAGTTTCCAAACATCTGAAGTGGCAAGGAATCGGGGGTTACTGTATGGGATTACTGCCCCCCCCTCCTCCCCGAGCCACCCCTTGTTCAGTGTTAACTTGCATTTTTCAATCTTCAGTCTTCAGTGTGCAATCTGGCCACTCGCTCCGCATCTGCCCGTCTGAAAACCTTGGCTTATACTCGAGTACTGTATATACGGTATATTGCGAGTTTTGCACACATTCATTGTGATTATAGTGTGTTCATATGTGTTTGGTGCTATTTTGATGGCCTGAGGGAAAATTTGCATTAAAAAAAACTTGTTCCATATAGATCTGGTCAGCTGTATTTTTTGGTTAAGAGTGCTATTTGTGGATGCTTTTGTGCTTTTTTATGGTGTAAAATGTATCTGCCTCCTCCCTGTCCTCCAGGGGGACTCTGGCATGTGCAGGGGAGCCCTGCTCCTACCCCCTAGATTCCTCCATGCTGCAGTGAGTGTTCGAAAAATAAATAATTTTCTGTAGTGTAGTCACCTACCTCCCAGACGCGTCTGTGATTAGCTGCCTCTCAGCCAATCACAGACGTGGTGGTCAATCTAGGCCTTGGTGTTACTTAATTCCCGGATGTAACATTAGAGGCTGTGGCTGCAGGAATGAACGCAGTCTGGTAAGTAAGTCATCTGCCACTTTTTACCATTTAAACCATGTGATTAGGGTTGGGAGGGGGGTAGTTACGCTACAGAAAATTATTTGTTTTTGGGTGGACATACCCTTTAATTAAATTTCTAACTGTGTGATCTAAGTTAAGATTTTCAATACAGCAAGCCCTGCTGTTTCTTCCTGCTCTCCTAAGACTATGGCTTCCACACTGTATGGAACATTTCTCACTTAAAGGGAACTGTGGTCTCCAAACAAGTTGATTTTAAATGAAAGGCCAGGTTCCAACCCCTAAAATGAGCCATCAACCACCTCTATATGGGCTGCAGAGCCAAAGATATGAAGAAATCACTGGTCAGAAAGTTAAGGGGTGGGAGTTTTTTTTTTTAAATCTGTGGTCACAAATACTAGTTCCTCCTGTAATCTGTGGTTGGTACAGGCTCAGGAGAAAGCAGAATAAACCAGGAAGAAGAGGTCGAGTTACAGTGACTGAAGCAGGTATGGGAGTGGCCACAGGGGGTTTCAATGGGACTGCAAGATGAGGAGACACAGGGAAGAGGGACTGTCACATGGTTTCAGAGCAGGAAGCAGGGGAGTGCAAGTGCAGGGGATTTGGTGATGCTGCAACCATATCACAAATAAAAATGTAAATATCCTCAAAACTATGTAAAAAATATAATGAAAGTAAATTATAAAAATACTCAGGAAAGCAATTCCTGTCAATTTACCTAAAGTCATTTTTGGACCACAGTTACCCTTTAACTGTGTGGATTTTTCCAGTTAGACGATAAACTTATACCAAAAGATCCAGTTTCTTTTTTGTGTATCAGGAAATTAGTATTTTATCCCATAGAACTTCTTTATAAGACCATAATAATGGTGGAAAACCACCTGGAGTGTACAGACCTGAGGACAACATGAGACTAGCTCCAGGCTCTGCAATAGCACGAACAGCCTAAAGAGCATGAGAATAAATCAATAATATAGATTACTTTCCTTGCATACTTAAAGAAATGTTAAAGAAATAGTTAATGTGCTATCTATATAAAATATTTTGCAGAATTCTCACCTCCAGCTCAATTATGGATTCCTCCACTTGTTCCCTTTCCTGGATATACTCACGGGGATGTAACAGTGCACAGAGAGTCCACATTTCAGATAACTCTGGAGCCATCCAGTATTCTGGACAAGTATAAGAGAAAGATCTCAGTGCAGGAACCTTCCCCGACATGTATGACCAATAGCTGCTCTTCAAAACCATGTGTGAAATGAGTTGTGGAAGGATTCTTAATTTTTGTGGATTATGTTTAAAACATTTACACTTGAAGGTTCAAAAGAAAATACAACTAATGTTATCAGACAGGTGAATAAAATTCGGTACATTTGAAATTAATATTGCATTGCATTCAACAATGCAAAAACATTCACTAGTCTGTCTAACTCTAGACATGTATTCAGAGGGTAAACAGAAGTGTATGCACACTGGTGGAAAGCAGAGTGAAATTGTCTTAATATTACACTGTTGAACCTTTGTGTAGGAACAATTTAGGAAGGAAATTGATACTTTATTATAATCTGCATTGTGCTGGAAGTTTAAAAAGCCTGGCAATTCAGTTCAGTATTGTTGTGGTTAGGGTTTCCAGATTTTGTATAACCCTGAAAGGGCTGTGATGTCAGTGCTGCCACGGAAGGTGGGGCAGGGTGGAGCCGGGGCGTGGCTGAGGGTTAGGGGTGGGTCCACAATCAGAGGCAGAATTACTGGTTTCATGGGGCAGTGAGTAAGTGTTCCAGGGCAGGGTTACCAGAGCGGGTGTTTGGACAGGATCTCTGTCCTGACTGCAGGACTTGGGATTTTGTCCCTGCAGTCGGGACAATCCCCCAAATAGGGAAACATGGCAACCCTGGTTGTGGCTAGTCACTGAAGATTTGATGCTACTGTTACAGAACAAGCCTACATGGGGATAATAAATACTCTTATTGGATATAGTGTGCAATGATAAAGATCATTATTATTCATCAATGTTCACTGAGAAGGAGATCTATCTCACGGTATGTTGGTGTCTGCAGTAGAGAGGTTGGAGACTTGCGAGGAATAGCAACTGGAACCTAAAACACAAACAGACAAAACAAATACATTATTCTTCAAGAAAGTAATAGCAAGGGGGAAATGCATTTTTTTGTAGCCACGATACTTCCATGGGTGAGATCCCTCAATGTAGTAAACACTTAAACAAGATTTTCTACATCGCAGTCAGGTAAGCAGCATGTTTCGGGATGCTTTAGATGTTACAGTGCCTGCTACCTAGTAGCATAACCTTAAGGGTAAAACCCAGGCTAACCCCGTAGTACATCAGGTAGTGTAGGGTTTACACTTACTTTTACAATAAGAATAAATATTGCATTTCCCAGAATGACATTCTGGCTGGTAAGGTCTATACTGTACTTATTTGTATGAATGAGAGGTATTGTGCTTGAACCTTACACAAAATAGAGAATAGTTGTAAATGTGCAGCTGGTAATTATTACCTGTCTTTAAAAGAAAAGCCAATCAAAAGGCTAAAAATCAATATGCATAGCACAATAGCTTAAAAAAGAAAAGCAGCCAGTTGACATCCTGTTGTTGTCCAATGGGTTTACACTATACAGTCTGTCAAGCAACATTACAGATGGTGAGTAGATCTAATTGCTTAGAGAGAGGCACAATATCTGCTTCTTGCTGACACTGCATTTTCCACAAAACGAAGCCTGTAATTCTAAGTTGCCAAAAGTATTCTTCCACCATCACTAAATATGGTAAGACCTCAGGGTGTTTAAAAAAAAAATACTGATGGCCATCCCTGAAGGACAACTGTCATAGGTCTTCATTAAGGACCATATAAAGAATTATTGGCTATTACCAATAACGCAGGCTTGTTACAGCCATGTACATCTGCAAAAAGTGTGTATGTTCTCCCTGTGCTTGCATTGAGTTTCCTGCAGGTACTTTGGTTTCCCTCCATAATGATAAAGACATACTGATAAGTTGTGTGTGTGTGAGATTGTACAGGCAGAGCCTAATGTAAATGGATAAACTAAAATGATTCAGCTTTATATAAAGAAACAAATACTTTACAGTACAATATTGTATTGCATTATATTCCTTAATTTTACCATAGTATGTAATATACAGATACTTGCTAGTCTTATTATTTGCATACCGCTGATTGCGTGTGTATGTCAGAAGTTTGCATTTGCTCCTGCATTTTCTTAGCTCCAATCTGTGTCTCTTTATCAATGATAAGCTTGCTTCGGCGTACAGTGTGCCACTTAACAGCTCGATCTGAGACATCATCAGGAAGATCAGGTAGCACCAGCTGTGAAAATGAGAAAAAAAACACCAACAGGGCTTTTTACACCAGTTGAGGGCAGGCCTGGTGGGTGAAAAGCGGACACTTTTGTACCTAGGGTGAGTGTAGAGAAGGTCAGATAAACGCATATCTTAAAGGGCATGTCCACCCCTTTTAAAAAAAGTTTGTAGGGCTAGTTCCCCCAGCCCCAACCGCTATATTATATTTGTAAGAAAGTGCCCCAATCGTTACTTACCTTCCCTTTCTCCTCCACCGCAATGCCCGGCCTTCTGCTTGCAGGGGGCCGGACCGGCAGCCACATCTGTGATTGGCTGAGAGGCAGTTCTGAACGCCAGAGGAGAGAGGGAAGGTAAGTAAAGATCTGGGGACTTTCTTATAAATATTTAATTGCGGTTGGGGCTGGGGGAACTATCCCTACTATCTGGGAAAGGGGTTTTACACTAGGGGGAGGGAGAGGAAAACGGGAGGGAGAAAGGGGGGGGAGGATGTGAAGGGCTGCTCTGAGCAAGACAAAAACCTCTGAGAGGACAGCTCAGAGGCGGAAACAATTTCACTGGTGGCCAGTTTTTATAACTTTGGGGGGACATTACAGGAGAACTATTTGGAATTAGGATGTAAGGTAAGGATTTTTATACAGTACAGAGAGGGGCCAGTAGTGGGTTAAATTTTAGTTTTGGGGGTGGACATGCCCTTTAACTATACTAAGTGGGCTGAAAGGGAGGGAGTAGTTTTTACACTATAGTTTTCCTTCATCTGTATCACATACAGCATTAGCTACTGTCATAAATGTATATGGTACAGTCAACAAAAACAGAACAAACCATTGGTCATTTTTTAGGATTATTATTAGCCCATATAAGGGAGAGCCCTGATGAGTTAAAGTTAAATTCTTGTGTTTTTATTTTTAAATACAAGTTGAAAAATTCTTATTTAGAAATGCAGATACAAGCCATTTGCCAAATTGTTTTGTAAAATTCAAAATAATTTCAAACATGTTATGTAACTGAACTGTAACAAGACATACAAATACCTTATTGTGCACAAGGCTTTTTGGGAAACACGGAAATATGTCAACATTACTCGATCTTGAAATGTATTACAAAATATTTTAGGTATTAAAGAAAGTGTTTTAAATAGAAAAAAGGACATTTTTTAAAACACATTTTCCACATTCTGCCTATTTCCTGGAAAAAGGGGACATATGGCATTAACTTTCTTCACTGTATTAGCTTATTAAAATATTGACTGTACTGTAGGTTAACCAGACAGTCAGTCACTAAGCAGAATGGATTGTATACACTAAATATTCGTTCTTTTGCTATTTACTTTATTTACATCTACTTTGCTGCTTTTATGCTGAATGCCAAGGTTGAGACATCCTCCACAGACTGCAATAGAAATGTTATTGGTGTGCAGTCTATAGAGTGAGACTATCCAAAATAAACAATTTATATACTAGATCATCTGTTCTACACTCACTGATATGTTATTATTCTATAATACCTTCAATGGCATCCCCATTTAAGGAAATATGATTAGTGTAATATGGCTCATACTGTATGTATGGAAGGCTTTAGGACTGTCGGCAAGCAATCACTGGATTTAATGGGAATTTCACTTCCAGTCAAAAATAATCCAGTTTTTAGCACTAAATAGAGGCCTATGTGCTGAGACATACCCGAGGGCTGGTTTGTTGCACAGGGAGACCCAAAGGGGAAACTTGTACAGGAGTCAGCTTTTCAGGTGAAGTCACTTCTATTTGAATAAAAAGACCTTTGCATTAGGTCATAAATGAATAAAACATTCTAGCATAAACATTTATAAAACCCTATAAATATTTGATTCTTATTTAATTAAATACAGCACATTTTCAATGAAGTATAGTCAAAAATAATGGGAGATATTTCATCCATTGCATAGGAATACAATCCATTCTTTTATAGACAGCAGAAAAAATAGAGCACCTTTGCAGTTAATAATCTATTTATAAAAGTCTAATGGGTGGACTTCAAAGTCCACCCAAAGTCAACTTTCTTTATCATCATAAAGCTAGTAAATAAAAAGCCAATATCAGAAATACCAGAAAAGAACAGACACCAGTCTCAGGCTGAATTTTATGGGACGGTGTTTAGCTGGTAAATGTAATACCTAAATGACCTCTTGTAACCTAGAGTAAATTAACAGGGTAGTAGTTGAGGTCCCCTCGCAACTACAAATAACTGTCTGGTAGAGACAGCAATATATGGATACAAAAATAAGTAACCCCAATATAGTGACACAATTCTTAAAAAGACCACTTTATTCTAGCATACAATCAGATGAGGCAATCCATAAAATGTCATCGGCTATCTAATAATACACATTAGTGGCTGGCCAGCCTATAAAAACTGTATATAGTATCAGTCATATAAGTTATAGTTAAAAACACAAAAGTTGGGAGTTCATGTATCCACTATATAAAAAACCCTTTGTATATGATATCCAAAAATAGTCAATTTAAAGAGACTAAACTTCCAAAAGTCTCTTTAAGCCTCTAATTACTATATGTAGAGACTTATAGATGCATCAGTTTTGCAGTCCTTGAAGGTCCGAAGTGAGTGACATCATTAGTGTGGGACTAGTAGAGGCAGCATGGACGCAGAGGTGCATCCCCGACTCCTGGACAACAGAGAGAAATACAGGAAAGCCGAAACCGCTCCCGAAGGAAACGGAGGGTACGCAGAGGACGCCGATGTTAAGAGAAAGACTCCTGGACACCACCGTGTGAGTAAAACCGCTCCTGAGGTGCACGGAGATCCAGAGTCAGCGGAGTCACGTGGGGTCCAGATAAGGTGCAGCTAACACGCTACCAGAATCCTCACCCAAGACGTCTATTCTAATATTCTACAACTCCCAGCCATCACAGAAGGAGCAGTTATTACGCCAGTCAGGATAAGTACTGCATAATACTTTCTAAATACATAGACTTATCAGCAGCCTTCGCAAGTAAATTAGCGAACTGATGCATCTATAAGTCTCTACATATAGTAATTAGAGGCTTAAAGAGACTTTTGGAAGTTTAGTCTCTTTAAATTGACTATTTTTGGATATCATATTCAAAGGGTTTTTATATAGTGGATACATGAACTCCAACTTTTGTGTTTTTAACTATAACTTATATGACTGATACTATATACAGTTTTGATGGGCTGGCCAGCCACTAATGTGTATTATTAGATAGCCAATGTAATTTTATGGATTGCCTTGTCTGATTGTATGCTAGAATAAAATGGTCTTTTTATTAATTGTGTAACTATGTTGGGGTTACTTATTTTAGGATGTAGCTGGTAAATGTAACTGTTTAAAGGATCGCAGGTAGAAAACTAAGAATATGAAGTCTGCCCACATACTGCTTGGGTAAAATTATATTGTATTTTTGACACAGTACACATTACGTTTCTGGTTTCCCCTTCTTTAGATGTAAGAAAATGTGTGTAAAATAGATATTTTAAGAGGTTCTTGGTTATTTAAGTTATAACAAATTTTTGTTAAAAAAAATTGGTCTGGGCACTATGGGGCGTCCCACCTTAGCGGATTAGATAACAATTACATGTATACGGTCACCTGTAGTTATGACCCACATCTTAGGAGCAGCTCCCCACCCCCACACACCCCTCTCTGGTCCCATTCCTTAGTCTTGTTTATATGAAAATCAATGGAGACATTGAACTCAGGATTGTTTAAAATGTATAAATAATCTTTATTGTACTGTATTTACCGTGTCGATAAAATAAAATCAGTTAAAAAAAAAAAATCTTTACAATGTTTTTCCATGTTGTTTGCATTTCCAGGTCTATTATAAACCAAACATTCGTTTTTAAAAAATAATTAGACCTAAAAATCCAAGAGCAACAAATTTATAACAAGGTCCTTAGTTTTAGATTTATGGCAGATATAACACTTTTAGCAAAATGTATAAACATTGTAAACCCAGCATTCTTTCATAGTACTGCGATCCCAGTAAAGTCTGGTTGTGCTATTCATTGTACCAGGGAGTGTGATCAGATCTTACTTACCAGGGAAAAAAACAACAGGCTCTTCTGTAAGTTCATCCAGAAGAATGGGAGCATCCAGTTCTGGACCACCCTCTACAGAGAGCCTATCAACACAGAACAATATAAATTGTAATATACAGTGCTAGGACTTTAAGCAGCAGCCCCAGGGTGCTTCTTCAACATGATCACAGGCAACAAATCTTTGGAGCAAAATCAATTTGCATGTACCACAGATTCATAGCGTACTAGATGTGCTTAACTCAGTCTTGCTGTGGCCCATTTCCTTATATACTTTATAATATATCAGTGCACTCTGTCTCTTCTTTAAGGTGCTTTATTTTTACATGTGCAAACTGCAAATCAGCAACGTTTCGGCCCTCTATCTTCCAGCTTGATAATGGCCATATGACAAAGTCAATGGACCGATACAGTGGCTGATGAATTATGGACTAAGCTGGAGATAATGAGGTTGCCAGACATTATTTCAAATACAGGCTCCCCTCTGATGTGGGCAGATGTGGCCAAGAAAAATTTAAACTACCGGCAACAGCCTGGTACCCCTATACCAGAATAATTCACTACACTAGGAAAACTCTTACAAAGTGCACATCAACACACCCCACAGAATACGAGATTATAAGCACGCGCTCAAAAATTCAAAGAAACACAATCACCACACTATACAAAATTATATGGCATAACACGCAATCAATTAAAGTTCCACCCCTTATAAAATGGGAAGAGAGCTTACAAACTACATTAGATGAAAAACAATGGCCGCAAATTTTTATGGCATCGGCTACCTGCACCTCAAATGTACTATTAAAGGAAAAATCTTATAAAATATGTTACAATTGGTACGCCACCTGGGCCTCCTTACATAAAATCTCAACCACTTTATCATCGTTATATTTCAGAGGATGCCAGAAAGTGGCTGATCAGCTACACTGCTGGTGGCAATGCCCAAAAGTCCAACATATTTGGCAAACCTGTGAACAAATTCTAAAAGAAGTATTTGACAACACTCTCACCCTCACTCCCCACACAGCTTTATTCAATCTGCCACACCCAAAATATAACAAATGCGCCAATATATTAATAAAAACCATCTGCGCCATCACAAGAACCTCCATAGCCAAAACATTGAAGGGAGGAGACATTACAAGAACTGAATTAATAAACAGAGTATGGTGGGTTCACAACAGCGAGTATATGGTACACTTATCGCAAAACAGCCTAAAAAAATGGACCAAAACATGGGAATCTTGGATCTTAAAAATGCAACCACAGACCACAGGAACTAACTAGATGAAATAAAACAAGGGGTCCCACGGATGCGCTGCCACAGAGCACAGCTTTCTTTTTTCCAGAAATCCTAGCTACCATCATCCCTATCGACCAGATGAGTTTCGAGTTCTGAAATAGAAGCTATAAGCGACAAAACAAGAAGCACACAATAGGAAGAAACATACGCAAAAAATCATTATATTTTTTCTGTATTTTATTATTATTCTTTATAACAAATCAGATATACTCTGTATTAAAATATGCACTGTTAAAATTGTTTTAAATTAAATTGTTTAAAAAAATTCAATAAAAAATTATTGAACAAAAAAAGAAATACCAGCTGGTAGCATTTTTCAGTAACTACAGGTATGATTATTATTTTGCGAAACTACACCTGCGTTAACAATCGTTATCGATCATTATTTTGTGATAACAATGTTTTATATGTTTTTTTTTTTACATTACTGTTGCCCTTTAATAGCCCTTAATGCTGAAATTGGGGAAATGCTTATTGGGGCATTCCCTAATTCAATCCACCAATGGAATCGCTTATATGACCAAGAAAAAGAAAATCCTGGAATGGATAGAGTCCTGCAACAGATTAGATAGCAGTTTGCACATCCATGAAGCAAACTGACAGTTCCATACAAGTGTATGGGTTAAACTCTTGGACTTTTATGCATCTGCAAAGATCAATTGTGCTGCTTCATATACAGTGCAGACACTTTGGGCCATATTTATAAATCTGTGGTATCGCTTTTTAGTGATACCGCGGGTTAGTTAATTTATGATTGCGGTCGTAAATGTACAATCGCGATCGTACATTTACGACCGAGCGTTCGTTAATTAACGAATGTTCGATTGTAGAATACCGTGCGGTAGTAAACTACCAGAATGGTATTCTATGGGGATTGTAAATCTACGATTTTATCGTAGATTTATGATCGTTAAACCAATCGTTAATCTCCGATCGGTGTAATGATCTTAAAGTTACAATACCGATTGTTAAAGTAGCGGTATCGCTAAAAAGCGATACAGTGGCTTTATAAATATGGCCCTTTGCCTCAGCGCCACACCCAGTAAGCCCATTCATACCTTTGCTTCTGTCCTAATGTAGTCAACAGCATCCTATGTTGTTCCTAGTCACGTATGCTAGTGGAAAGACACTTTATTAGGTACACCTTGTTAGTACTGGGTGAGACCCCCTTTTGTCTTCAGAACTGCATTCATTCTTTGTGGCAGATCTGTGTTTTTTAGTTAAATCAACAGCTAGTTTAGTTCCTGAAGACATTTCGCTAGTCATCAAATTCAGAATTCAAGAGCTAAACTTTAAGTCTAGTTGATCTTACTGAATACAACAGAGATACCATGATCTGGATGAATGGAAACCTTCACAAACATGTTTGCGGCATAATGTGTCGCATTCATTCCTCAAAGAGTTTGGTCCATATTGACATGATAGCATCACACAGTTGCTGCAGATCTGACAGCTGCACATTCATGATACATATCTCCCTTTTCACCACACCCAAAGGTGCTTTATTGGATTGAGATTTGATGACTTAAACACTTGGTACTCACCACAGGGTTTACCTTAGATTGGGCACATTAGACAGAAGGATTTGCAGCTTCCGGATCCACTCCAGCCCCCCCCCCCCACCTTTAATAGGTAGATGGGCCTATCCTCAATAGGCTGTACAATGTGTTATGTCTAAAGATTGGCTACTTTCATTTTAACCGTCACAGTAATATATTGGCTGGTAAATCCGTGGCTAAAATTATAAGGTTAAGTCAAGCCTGTGTGCACCAAACCCTTTAGACTAGTTTACAATAAAAAGTTAGCACTGATCACTGCCAGCAGTGCCACGGGAGTTAAGGCACTGACAATAATTGAATAAATAACCAACATAAACTGCAAGCTGATCACTAAACAAATATATATGCAGGGTAACTAGAAAAGGAAACACAATTTTGAAAAGAAATAGTACCCTTATGCCTCCCCCAACACAAGGCCACTAATGCCATAAAAAATGGTTGCTAATGTAAGTTATATGCCAAAAGTGGAATTCTATTACGAAACTTTAAACACCTGCTATTAGCTAAAAGTGGCGAAATAGAAAAACGTCAGTTGCTATCGTTGCTATATCATCGCCGGCTGTTTGCACCAGATTGCCGATAGCTGCACTCGGTGCATCGCCCTGATTGTGTTGAAAACTACAGAGAACAACAAATAGTAATTTCTTGGTGTTGCCTCTTCACTACCAAAAGAATGCCATTGATTATTTTAGCGCAACTATACCCAAAATAACTTTTGTTCATTGCTAGCACCTAACCCAGAGACGATGACAGCTCACCACTCCTCACTTTGCTGCTTGCATGATTATCTCCATTATCTTCAAAATTAAAGAGATCATCAAGCAGGTGCAGTAAAGCAAGCGATGGCTTGTCAGATGCTGTACAATCAGAGGTTGTTAAACAGCTTGAGTCAGGTACAGTAAGCTCATAAGACAAGTTCAAAAATAGTATTTAGCAAATAGTGCAAGCCTGGCTTGGTTGAAGAGCATAATATTGTTTTTATTTTTCATTGGAGAAGGACAGGTGCAATAATAACCCTGTAAGATAATAGTAAAAACACGAGTACTGTAGTGTATGGTGATACTTTTTTTATTACAGACTAAGTTTGTTTTGATAGACAAGCTTTTAAGAGATACATTGTATCTGCATTTCTCACTCGCAAACAGAGTGCAAAACACAATGGTAAGCGTGTGAGAAATCCGCTAGTGTGAACTAGCCCTTAGTCCACAATATAAAAAGGATCACCATATACTACAATACTCGTCTTTTTACTATATCCAACTGGACTAATATGGCTACAGCAATCTTATCGGCCTAAATAGTATTCACAAATCTTTTTTTGTTGCCATTTTTTTTCTTATATTTGTGCATGTGACATTGGACAGAAAATAGGCAGTGTAGCGTGTGGTTTAATTATATTATATAGATTCTCATTTTGCATATTGTGTGCTTTAGCATTTTCCTTATTTACATGCCACAGAGGTATTATACCAAAACACAATACCTAGAGGTAGGGGACAATCTTGATACTGGTAGCTCTCTTTCTCTGTCTCGCTTTCGTGTCACATCTACAGAATCTGATAAATTAAAAAAACACATAAACAAATATTACATTTTCACCTGAAAAAAAGAATTAAAGCAAACTGGGGCTAGAAAATAACGCCAAGGCAGCACGGCAATTTCCCGTTTACACGCTCATTCATACAGGTAAATGCTTTAATTTCTGGGTTAAGAATTCCATACCTAGATTAAAATCCCTCTAGGCCATGAACCACTCTCCTCACATTTCAGGGTTCCTAATTCCGTGTGTATTCTTCACTTATGTTTCATTTCCATTGTTTGAGTCTTATGTATTGTAATACTGTAAATACTGTAAAACAGCATTCCAAGTGAATGGCTTGCACCAGCTGCTTGTGTGTCTCTTGCGATACTAGAGCATCTGTCGCAAGCAAGGGGTTAAAGTCACGCTAACTGTGGCGGTCAGTAAAACTTTAACTCCTATCACCTTCATCTTGTAGTGAAATATTGAGGACACCACTATATGGACTAAAAGTGAACTTCTTTATTCAGTCATATTATCATGCTCTATTGCACATCTCCATCTACTTATTAGATTTACAATTAGACCAAGTCAGTGAACTGTTATTTTATGACTTTTACCTTTTTAACCTAATCCACTCCAACAGAAAACTACCAGAATTTAAGTATAAACTTTGAATTTGGCTTGAAAGGCCACATTTTGGAAGGGAATGTGTATGTTTGTGCTGCAGATTTTAAAACTCAATAATTCCAATGATGAGGACATTGTTGATTTTTATTTACCCTTTAAATATGGCTGTCACATGAATTAAAGGTAGGTCAGTTGGTGTGTGTACTCTTGTCCGGTTGGGGGATAAAAAAACAAACTTTTTTAAAGATTGGCCAAAACGTTTTTTTTGTTTTTTCTACTATACTTACCCTTTAAATATGGTTGCCACATGAATAAATGGGTAGCTCAGTTGGTGTGTGTACCTGCGTCAGGTTGGAAGTTAAAATATCAAACTTTTTTGATTATTGATCAAAATTTATTTTTGACTATAGTTACCCTTAAAGTATGGCTGCCACAGAAATTGAAGGGTAGGTCAGTAGTTGATTTGTCAAAATTAGTTTTTTTACTAGTTACCATTTAAATATGGCTGCCATGGAAATGGAAGGGTAGGTCAGTAGGTGTGTGTACCTGGATCAGTTTGGAAGTTAAAAAAACAATCTCTTTTGATTATAGATCAATTTTTTTTTTGACTTTAGTTACCCTTTAAGTATGACTGCCACAGTAATGGATAAGTAGATAAATAGGTGTGTGTACCTGTGTCGGGTTGGGGATGATAAAAAACAAACTTTTTTGATGATTGGTCAAAAAAATTTTTTTGACTTTAGTTACCCTTTAAGTATGGCTGCAACAGTAATGGAGGGGTAGGTCAGTAGGTGTGTGTACCTTTTTTGATTGTTGATCAAAATTTGTTTTTTTGACTGTAGTTACAGTAGGTCAGTAGGTGTGTGTACCTGGGTCTGGTTGAGGGGGTATGACTTTTTTTGTGTTTACAACCGTAAAACTATATTTTATTGAGGATAAATTAAAATTAGATTTTTTGACTTTATTTACCCTTTAAGTAAGGCTGTCACAGGAATGGAAGGGTAGGTCAGTAGGTGTGTGTACCCATGTGACGTTGTATGTCTTTTTTGTGTTTACAACCATAAAACTAACTTTTATTGAGGATATATCAAAATTAGTTTTTTTGACTTTATTTATCCTTAGAAGTATAGCTGCCAATGGAATAAAAGGGTAGTCAGTAGGTGTGTGTGTACCTTTGTGAGGTTGAGGGCATGTGTTTTTGCATGTATGACCATATAACTAACTTTTATTGATGATTAATCAAAATTAGTTTTTTGATTATAGTTAAGTATGACTTCCATGGGAATGGAAAGGTAGGTCAGTAGGTGGGTGTACCTGGGTCTGTGTGGGGGGTTGGGGGTATCACCATTTGTATTTATGACCATGAAACAAACTGTTTTGAAATATCCACATTTGAGGATTGTTACCATTATAGTTTATGGGAAAAAATGTCCAGAAATTTGCCAGTAACGCTGTAACGCTTCTGTGGATTCCTTATCTAGGTGATAGCACACTTCTCCTATATGCCCCGCACATCTATACTGAATTTCATGTCTCTAGCTCAAAAACTGTGTGAAGAGATATGGTCTAAAAAAGCAGAAGAATAAAAGTAAGAAGAAAAAGGAGAAATAGAAAGAACAGGAATTTGGCTCTTCAAGCCATTAATGATTTAGTTCTGCAGAAGGAATTTCAACCCAATCAGGAAGAGGGTGTAAACCTAGGCCGTTAATTAACCTTAGTAAGCCCCGCTATATTTCAAATGTACTTGACGTGATCCGTTTTTCGGATATCAATGCGGTGCATTAAAAGGCAATTACATATGTACTATTTGCATTTTGCATTGTGCAAAACGTAATCACCATTTTTGACATGCATAGCATGCAGAGGTGCATGAAATAACACACGGAATCATACTAAAAAAGTCGTATTTCACTATTTTGTGTGGTATACGGGGCCTAGGCCTAAGCACATTAATTATTACCATGATTATTTTTTATAAGGACTTTTTCCCTCATACCTTCTTCATCAAGAAATTCTCTGTCGCTCTCTTTTATCCATTCCCTCTCTTTTTCCATCTTTGTTTTCTCTAGTGCTTTTTTCAGCATTTCAATTTCTCTTTCTGCTTCCTCAAGCTTTTTTTTCTCTCTTTCAGCTTCCTCCTCATGTTCTCTTTCCATTGCAGACTTTCTTAGACGTTCTAATATTTTTTCAGCTTCCCACTGCTGTTTCATTTCTTTTTGTTGTTTCTTTATTTGCTCAATTTCTTTAAGTATGGCTTGAATCTGTTCCTCATCAGCACCAGATTTTTTAAGACGTTTAATTTCTTCTATAGCTTGTTTAAGGAGCTCTGCTAGTTTTTCAGCTTCTTTTTGTTCCTCTTTTTCTTTCTCAGCTTTCTGATGTATCTCTCTTTCTGTTTCTGCTTTTCTCTCCCTTTCTCTTAATGTATTTTCCTCCAGTTGGAGCTGTCTCTTTCTTTCAGCTTCCTGGAGCTGCTCTTTTTGTTTGTCAGCTTGTGTCTCAATTTCTTTTTCATTTTCCAGGAGATATTGCATTTCTTCTGGTGGTATTTCCTTAGCCTTTTTTGGCCTTACTTCTTTCTCTTTCTCTTTGGGAAGATCTCTACCCACAAAATCCTTTGATATATCTTTTATACTTGGCTCAGGGATAGTTTCCTCTTCAAGCAATGGAAGATCGGACATCAGAAACTCTAAATCATGCATACTTGCTTCTGGAATGTCTCCAGTTTGCTGCAAGAAAATAAAATGCATACTCCACTTATTCATATCATGTTTAAAAGAGCAGTTCAACACTAAAGTTAAAATTTCACTACTGATAGCTCGCCCCTGAACATTATAGTTTCACTGCTGAAAGCTGTCACAGAATCATTATTTTAACAGTGAGGTTTTGCCACCTCCTCTGCACAGAGAAGCCCCTTTCAGGTCATCAAAGCGAATGACTAAATGCACATGTGCAAGCTCATAAAAAGCTCATACAACAGGCATAGGAAGAGTTACTGGAGTGACTGGGCAGACAGCAATGGGAAGAACATAGTGGAGAAAAGGTTTCTGTGACAACCATTAGCAGTGGCACTATAGTTTAGGGAATTCAGTGGTTGAGTTATCTATAGTGAAATTTTGATTTTAGTTGGGCATGCCCTTCATGCAAAACTGAACTAGGTTTTAGTTGATAAAGCAGAGTACATCTAACTAAATAAAGGTTTTTCAACCAAAATGTTAGTGTTCATTTTTTTGGCAACCTAACTCAATTTCTTCCTCCCCCCATTTTTTATTCTAATTCAATTAAAATATACACTGTTTGTGTAATTATTTGAAACTTCAGTAGTAATAGCACAGTGATGCCTTAACAGAACCACTGGACTAGGTTATGTATGCCTAGGCCTACAAGGTATGACATAAAAAGAACACCTCCTGCGCTTTTTATTTTTTATTAAAACATATCTACAATACTGTATATCTATATACAGTATATAAATCCCACGTTCACTGTCAAACAGTGCCTATAAATAAGTGTAAAAATATCAAGGAAACAATGCATATAATAATATTTGCATATAGCAAATAATTTATTAAAAACACAAAACCTAAAAAAGGACTCTTTTCTAAAATTCTAACCTGCCGACGGGGAGTCTAGAATAAAAGGGATAAATCCCTCCATTGTCAATGTGTGATAAAGTCAATAGTAACAATAGCAGCAATACAGATAATTGCTCAATGTACCAATGACCAAAACTACAAGCACTGAATACAATGATATTAGAATCAGAGGGCCATATTTACAAAGGCGCAGTATCCCTTTTTAGCAATATCGGACCTTTAAAGATTGGTTAATTTCCAATCGGTTTAGTGATCAGTACTGTATGATCGTTATCGGAAACTACCGTGATACGATACCACAATCGTAGACTTACGATTCCCATAGAATACCATTGCGACAGTTTACTACCGCATGGTATTCGACGACCATACATTTACGCCCGAGGTTGTATATTACAGATAACATGCAGTAACGTGCTTTACAAATATGGCCCAGAGAGAACTCTTAAAGGGGAAGTTCAGTGGAAATACATACACAGAAAAAAGAGCAGTATTTTTTATCCCAGTGTCCTTTACCTGCCAATTCAGCATTTTGTCTGTGTATAGTATAAATAAATGCAACCGAAATACTGACTTCCTGTTTGCAGGACCCCTACTAGAGACAGTTATGCTCTTGCCCTTGACCCAGCGCCTGGGTTGATTCAGTTGCTCAGTAGAGATCTGAGAATCTTTGACCCATTCAACAGCCAATCAGTAGAAATATCTGTTAGGAACATTCCAAGGATGTGGTGCATTCTGGGAAGTAGAAGGACCATTAGAACCTAAAATGTCAGCTCACTAATGTCAACAGTAGGGAATAGCAAAGGGTATGAAATCAACTGATTTTTCAAAATGGGAGAGAATATCTAGAATAACTAAGAAGGCATTACACAAACTAACAATTTAACAAATATTAATAATTTCCACTGAACTGTCCCTTTAAGCAACCTTCTTGTGTGAGTTTATCATCTCCTGTAGCCAACTTGTGCTGAACCTAATATGTTCCTTGGCACTCTCAGCGTCCTACCACCGTGTCTCCAACGGACCAATTGTACTGCTAGTTAGTTTGGAAGCCCTAAGACACAACGTTCTGTATGATGGCTCCTCCTGGCTGCGGGTATGTTTCTATGTGTTTAATCCTAAGCATGAGGCGTTCCCAGGGATGAGCCCATAAGGGCTGGTACCATTTAGTGCTATTTTTCCTTTTTCACTTTTTTATCTAGGAACTTTATCTATCCGTTATGTATCTATTTTTTAGCAAGCAGATTTTGTTACCATATCTGGATCCCCCTAAAAAGTTTGGAACAATAACCTACGGACTCTTATTCAATCCTTCTGCTTCTTCATTCATGGGAAACCTGGGCGTACACTGCACAGAGATTGATTAACTTTCTTCATTTATTATAGCCATATAGTACTAAGTTCTGGCTATGGACTCCGTGCACTGAGACCAATTATATAGTGGATAATGTACCCCCTACTGTAAATTATAAGGATATTAGAATTAACCAAGGAGTTCCGTGACCATATAAAAGCACGAGGCCGGAGGCCGTGTGCCTTTTATACAGGCCACGGAACTCCGAGGTGCCTTCTAATATCCCTATGAATTTACAGTAGGGGGTACATTATCCATTATAACCCACCCCACCCTCATTTATAAACAAACCCATGGTTATTGTGCAGTCCACAGGCTGCTGTCCCCACACCACACACTACTGATTCTTCTTTTCTGACCCCTTCTCCTCCTGACACACACACACACACCTGACACACACACACACCTCTGACACACACACACACCTGACACACACACACACACCTGACACACACACACACACACCTGACACACACACACACCCAACACACACCTGACACACACACACCCACACCTGACACACACACACACCCACACCTGACACACACACACACACACACACACACACACACACTGACACACACACACCTGACACACACACACCCTGACACACACACACCTGACACACACACACCTGACACACACACCACTCTTTCTTTCCTCTCCTGCCCCGTAGTTTTCTGCATATAGTCAGCTGACCCCTGCTCCTCCTGGCAGTCCCACCCACCTGCTGCTTTCAGTGATCCGGCCGGAGTCTAACAGCTTAGACCGCACCCCTTCTGCTGCCTCCTGGATTATCTCACATAACACCGGCTTCTCATACTTGCTTCCGGGTATACGGCTCTTCATTAGACCAAAGGTACTTTTCCCAGGTACTTCCGTGTTATTATCGGCGCGCTACTGCGTAGTAGCGCGCCGATTATAGGGATATTTTTTACAGTTTATGCCCATAGGGATCAATGGAAGGGGTGGGTTATATATATATATATTATATACCTTGAGTAGTAGCAAGGATACATAGTGTGGCAGTACATTATTTTATGTATGTGAAACTGGCATGAAATTGAATTCAGCATTTCCTGAAAACTTGTTTGAGCTTTCTTTGACTTAAATAGGTATAATGCAATCAAAAAACTACAATCAAAGTAAATTAATTAATATATCTTGTAATCTATTGTTTGAGAAATAGAAGAAAATACTTTTGTTCAACATTCCAAATTCTGTTTTAGCTCTGACCCGTTATGTTTGCAAAGAAAAGATTTGTCATACCTCTATTGGTGGCAGGGTGATGGGCTCCACCTCTCGTAGCGTTATACTTTCTGGAGATGCCACATGATTAGTATCTGTCAAGGTGTGAAAAAAGACAAATTGTGGGAGGACTTGTGTGGACAACACCATTTTTCGGGGCCTTCCCCATCTTTCTGACTTGGTGGGCAAAACAATGGGTTGACCAAGGCAAAGGTTCAATGGACCATGTTGGGGTTTACATTAAAGGGAAACTAAAACCTAAGAAAAACACTGAATCAAAAGTAGATCATCTTAATATAAAAGCAGTAGTTTGCGTCTCCCCACTCATTTTTGTGTAGGAGCAGGGAAATAACATGGAGTTTATGATCTATTTCCCTGCTTTTCAGTATCACACAATGTGGTCACTGTTGTTTTACATGCAATTTTTACAATTAAGGCCCTATTTGTAAAGGCATGGTATTGCTTTTTAGCGTTAATGATTGGTTTAACGATTCCTTAATTTCCGACCGGTTTAGCAATTGTTAATTTACATTTGTTATTGTTAATTAACAATAACCAACGAAAATAGCAATCGTAAATCTAGGATAACACGATCATTAATTAACGAATGTTTGGTGTAAATGTACGACCACATCCGTATATTTACGGCCGCGGTCGTACATTAGCAATACCGGGTGTTTATAAATAGGGCACTTAGTCTGTAATAAATACTTAAAGGCCATGTTCACCCTTAAAAAAAAAATCTGGTCATAAATCTCTATGATAAGCAATCATAGATTTACGATCCCCATAGAATACCATTGCGGTAGTTTACTACTACACGGTATTCTATGACTGCGTAAATGTACGACTGCAGCCGTACAATTTATGGCCACGGTCGTACATTAGTGATACCGCACGTTTACGAAATAGGACCCTTAGTCTGTAATAAATACATGTTAACCCTTAAAACAAAAATCTGGTCATAAGTCTGTTATCTGCCCCAAACCCCAATTGATATATTCAGCACATTATTAGATGCTTTACTAACCAAATATTATTTTATATTATTATTATTATTATTGTTATTATTATTATTATGGATTTATATAGCGCCAACATCTTCCCAGAACACCCAAACCCACCGTAGAAGACCCCAACCATGCCCCAGGAATGACCAGCCTCTTGCTTCAGATCGTTTCTGTTTTTTTTGCAGGTTTCAATATCCCGATACTATACTGATTACTAGATTTGCTGACAGTCATGTCCTAGTCTACATATCTACATACCTTTTCTTTTCCTCTTAAATCTTGGGGGAGTTGGGGCCTCCAAAATACCACAAATCTATAACATAAAATAAGAAATATATAAACAGCAAGGGGAAAACACAAGAGATTGGATGATTTATGGCAGAAACAGTTTTATATAAATCTGTAATAAATGTTGACTATATTAACGCCTGAGCACAGCCAGCAATATAACAACACTGAGGTTGTCTTTACCTGTGGAATTCTTAGTGGGTCAGGCAACTCAGGAGAAACATCCATAACACCGAAAAAGGGATCTGGGGCACCATCAAACATTTCCATTAATGTCAGAGCATCTGGGAGAAGAGCTTGTCTGTAAAACATAAACAAATCACAAATGCAATACATGACTTAATTAAATCTACCACAGAGGGGGGTGATATCGGGACTGTACGTAAGTGCCAGTAAATGGTTACTGTCTATTCTAGGGCTAGGTTAGGTATTCAACCCTAATTTTTTTGTTTAGGTAGGCAACTCCCTTTGCCTAATCTCTGTCTGCCTAGCAAAGTAAGATCCTATTAAAGGGTAACTCCACCCTCAGTATAAATATTTGATCCAATCCCCAACCGCTGCATTATATGTGTAAAAAAAGAATCACAATGATACTTACAGCCCCTCGCTCCAGCGGCATTCTGATCTGGCTCCCTGCTTGCCAGATCAGAACTACAAGCAGGGGGCTGGAGCAGCAGCCATGGCTGTGATTGGATGAGAGGCCGGGGGAACACAGCGGGAGTGAGGAGCTGTAAGCAGAGTTGCAAATTTTTTTTTACACATCTAATATAGCGGTTGGGTGTGGGAAGGGATGGCCAACATTATATAAAAAAGATTTTACACTAAGAGAATGGCAGCCAGGGAGGGATCAGGAGGGAGGGAGGGAGGGGGAAAAAGGACTCCCCAAACAGCTCCTACCCATCAGTTTCCTGGACTTTGGACAGGCACAGCAGGAGAACCATAATAAGCAGAGATGTATGGTAAGGATTTTTTAACACTACACAGTGGGGCCTGTAGTGGGTTAAATTTTAGTTTAGGGGTGGACATGCCCTTTAATCTTAGCTTGGCAAAGAGACGCTTGCACAGGGCACTACTCAGCCAAAGGCCAGAAACGCAGACACTGATACAAACAAACATAAAAACACAAAATATTAAAAAGAGTTATAAAATTTGGCACTCATTACAAGGGTAACCATAACAAAGTAAAATCAACCACCACACTTGTATATTGTAATGGACATATACCCCGCTGCTCCTTATATACCTCCTGCAGCCTGCAGGGGGTATCAGTGAGTACCAAGAGACAAGAAAACCCTATTCTCTAGGAGGATGCAGAAAATGAAGTAGATAGAAGCAGGTATCCCACCTCTCCCAGATTGTCCGGGAGTCTTACTAATTCTGGGGTGGTCTCCCTCACTCCCGCGAGACCACCCCAAACTCCCGCGACTCTAGTCTGCTCCTCAGTCATGCCCCCCTATAAGGACCACGCACCCAGAATGCCCCCCGGAATGCCCCTAACCCCGCCTCCCACCACCCCTAGAAGGCTAGCCCTGCCTCTGTGTGACGTCACCCCCTGTGACATCATGCCCCTCTCATCACGCCCCCTTTCCCACCCTGCCCAGAAGCCTGAAAGGGCAGGGTGGGATGTCTGTAAAAGTGTGTGGTGGTGTGCTCTTGATCAGACTGATGTGGTTGGTGTGATCTCACAGTCTGTGTATGGAGAGTTTTGATCCCTTGCACAGTGTGTTGTCCTGATAGACTGCAACACAAGATCCTGTGCGTAAGATCCTGTAACTAACTGTTAGGAAGACAGACCGCACTGTGGGTGGGGCACATGGCAAAGGTGGGGCTAGGGCAGGGCCACGGTTGGAGTTAGGGGCATAACTGGGTGGGAAGAGGGCAAAACTGGGCGGGGCTGCCATTGCCGGTCTCTGAACGGGATTTCAGACCTGACTGCGGGACTCTGCATTTTGTCCCGGCAGTTGGATCAATCCCATCCAAATAGGGACACCTGGGTGCACCACAGGCAGGAACTACTACATTACTGTATGTGTTTGTTTTGTTATTAAATCATTGCTATACTATACTTACTATTAAATGACATTAAAACTGTTTTTTAAAGGCATTGTATGCTTTGTGCCAGACCATGCTACCCTGGTTTAAATCATTCCATAAAACATTTCATGTATAAAATGAAAGCTTTACTATAACATGTTTTGGCAAGAACATAGGTCCTTAGTTTTGTATGAGTGATGGGGGACAATTGATATTTAATGAAAAGCCACAATGTGGGTATTTAGATTTATCCTGGTTTAAAGGAGAAGTGGTCCTGGTTGTACAATTTCTGTACATCTCTGAGAACCTTTTAATGCAAATTGAATGCATATTAAAGGGCAACTAAAGCCACAGAAGAAAACTTAACCAGAAGTCCAGGACACCTTGATATAAAACCAGTAATCTGTTGTCTTGCCTCTCATTTTGATACAGGCGCTGGGAAATTTACCTAAATAACATATGGTTTGTGCTTTACTTCTCAGCATTCTAGTATCAGACAGTTTGGCCAATGACCATTATGTTCTGAACATGCTCAGTCCTTTGCTATGGCACAAACTTGTTACAGTTGGTCACACCCATTAATAATCTCTAGCCAATCCTTTTACAGGACAGATAAACCAAGGAAGCATGTGACTGAGTTCAGGAGGTGTGGTCTGACACTGCACATACACACAGATACTTCATCCAGTTCTTAACAGGCTTTGATTTACTTTAACAGAGTTTACTAAAGTGGCATTTTATAGTTTATTGGTGTTTTTAGGAAGTTTGTTTTTAGATTCTGGAGTATAAAAAATTGGGTTTAGTTCTCCTTTAAGTCCCTAGTGCACTAACTATAACATTATTATGGCATGCCAGCTAGCACGACAGGATATCCTTATTAAAAAACATCTATACATCTATACTTCTGTATTGGCTGTATTGTGTGATTTCTCCATTTGGAATGATTTTAAATGTTTTTAAAAATGGCTGTTTTTTCCACATTATACTTTTATACTCTTATACATGTATAAGCAGTATAAGATTTTTTCAGATTTGTTTTTTATTTAGGAACTTTTAGTGAGCAGAGCAGATAGAAGAGCAGTCAGCCTCCTCCCATGAAGCAGTGATATAATGTGTCTGTTTCAGAAAAGCCAGATGTGAGGGACCACTATTACAGTGTTTTCAAATCTCCAGCAATGTAGGATCTGTGCCTCTCTAGATCCTACATTGCTTATTGTTGTATACAAGCACAAGCAGAGGTGCTGACTGGGGAGAGCATGCAGTAAGATTTGGAGTGCACAGGGGAACAATATTACTGATGGTTTTCAAACTTTAAGGCTGTGGCACATTTGGCAATTACACATTTCTGTCATGGTACACCTGCCTTCCAAATGCTGAACTGTCACTAAATGTATATTATTTTATACACTTTACAAAGTATACATTTTTAAAAAAAAAATAATAGGATATTATCATTGTAGTATAAAGTAACCTATGCCTGTGTTGAAATAAAAATAAAATATGTATTTTTTAGAGAGATTTGACAACATTTTTAATTACACTGCAAAAGATATTTTGTAGTATCAACATTTTCAGGACATAGTGAGAAACACTGCACTATTAGACTTATCCCATTGTGTTCCACCAACAGCCTAGATAGAATGATCATTTTGCTATTGATATTAGAATTTCAATTAAGACATCCAGGATGAAGAGTGTCAGCCATGGGAACCATGTGAAAGCATAGAAATTAATTAAGTTAATGTTAATGTTGTGTCAAATGGCAACTTAATGAAATTTTAAGCCAGTGTATGTCCAGTAAAATGAAATGTTCTTTTATCTCAACATAAATTGAATCCACGTAAACAAATTGCATTCTACTAAACGTACACATTTACCATGTTATAGAATGTTGGTGTTTGTCTGTAATAAGGAAAGGGGTTTGGTACTAACTCTCTGCAACCTTAGGGGTCATTTTAAATGTTTTGATTGGTCTGAATATGGTCTTAGATGCATTTTCTTGTTTCCCTGTTAGGGAACCCTACATAGCATTTCAGGAAACAAGTTTAAAATACATTTTTTAGATGATAGTAGACATGTTTTGGGTTTTAAATGAAGCTCACTGTTCAGGCTGAATTAGGTCGATCTTCATCTGTTTTCCAAGTTTATGCAGACGCTCTAGAATGTTTCGCATTTCCTCTAAAAGAGAAGTTAGGGTTTAAAGAAGACAATAAAATGCCAAGAAGACAATAAAATTTGGAAAAGCGAAGATAGAATAAGAGTGGTGTTAAAACATATATCATGCAACTTATACTATATTTACATTTAATTAATTTTAAATTAGGCGGTCCCTAAAGACTCGTACACATGTCCAATAGCGCACCAGAGCAAACGACCCACATACAGTGAAAGGCAGTTTCGGTAAATAATCGCACACATGTAACTTTTAGGTAGACGTTCAATGATCTGACCGGCAGATCAACGAACACGGCCCAACCAATTGGCTACACACGTGGGTTTATCATCTGCAGTGGCCAATTATCGATTGCATGTTGCTTGCTCGGGTTGGGCACACTATAGGACATGTGTACAAGGCTTTATACTGAGCCCTAACCAAAGGAGAGATCTTACTCTCAACGTCCACTTCTATTTTTAGCAGTTGCTTCAGGTCTTGTGTTTGAAATCATCAACTTGGGAGGTACTAGACGTGACATACCTGGAATAATTTCA
Source organism: Hymenochirus boettgeri (assembly GCA_019447015.1). Classification (NCBI taxonomy): domain Eukaryota; kingdom Metazoa; phylum Chordata; class Amphibia; order Anura; family Pipidae; genus Hymenochirus; species Hymenochirus boettgeri. The sequence goes on from CM033469.1 coordinate 263,529,372, forward strand.
CTTTAATAAAACACTGATACGCTAATTAAAAATGCAATGTAACAGAGTTCAGCAACCAGGAGATCAAGGATATTTCTCAGGAGCAGTGAGTAGTCATGTGAAAAAAGGAACAGGATTAAAAGGAAGCCCTGACAACAAATCACTTCAGGTCTGGTCCAAATAAGAACACATAAGAAGAGTGATATGTTAATTCAAAACAGCTTAAAGACCTAAAGGGTAACTGTGATCTCCTTTTTATTAAAACAAGTGCATTCCTACCTTTAAAATGACTCCAGGATCATGCTTCTAGCTGCAGTCTATCCAAAGTTACAGCAATATAAAGGGTAGTGTTTCCAGATCACATCACCAGCATTATTGCTCCGCCCTCCCCTGCCTGAGGTACTAAGCATGCCCAGTTGTATCCGACTGCTTTAATAGAGCATCATCTGCTGCATCTTAAAACTGCACACCCAAATGTCTTAATCATTTTTAAAGCTAGCCACAAGCCTGAAAAGAAAACTAGGTAAAGGATCGGACAGAGAATGGTTGCAGGTCTTTATATAGCTTCAGAAAATATATTTCCCAGGTCCTACACAGCAGTGGAATCTGATGGGTTAATCCCCGCCCCAAAATGCTTGGCAGGCCTCTCCAAGCAATAAAAAGTCAGTCCCCACCTCCTCCTTCAGTCTTGTTTCTCCTGTTCTCACAATGGCTCCTCTCCTAGCAAAATCCTGTGTTCCAGAGGGGTCTGTGCTGCTTTTCCCCCTCTGATGCCTGTACCAGACACTTATGTAAAGTAAAAGAGTGGTTAGCACCACTTGCAGCACTAAATTTCTGGGTTTGTCCTAGGACGTGCGCTCACGGAAGTGCCGCGAATTTTAAATGGAACTGGCGCCCTTCCTATGATTGCTGCCTGTCTCATGTCTCAGCAGCTGATGGAGCGCTGTATTGGGAATATTGCTGCCTATAAGCTGTGAGTATTGATCTGGAAGGTTCATGCTTTTTGCACCATGACTTATGCTCTATCTGTCCCATAGCTTTTTACTGTGCCATGTCTTCAAGAAAATGCAAAAGATCAGGATTAGAAGGGTGAGTTATAATAAAGAGCATGCATTTATATGAGGAATTATGGAATGGATTCAACAAAATGGATTTTCTGTTTCAGTTCCTATAGACATTATGAAGAAGAAGAACACCATTACCACAGATCATCCAGACAGGAATGCGTTTTATGTGATAACTAAATTTAACAGAGGAAAGAAGTTATGCAGTAACCGTGCATCCTCACAAGCATCAGCTTAAAACATGGCATCAATGGAATGGTTGATTCTTCTTTAGAATCTTTTGCAAAGACATTTTCAGTTAATATTCTATCCAAGGTGGCTGATTTTATTAAGCAACCTTCTAAAGTGAATGAAGTTGCAAGTACTTCAAGCCAAATCATCCATGTGACATCTGACCGCAGTCCAGAAGTAGAAGAAGAGGTGACTGATCATACACTTACGGATGAAGCTTTGGATGCAAGATTCCGCTACCTTTTATGTCCTTGAGCAGATGAAGGAAATCATTAAAAAAATGGGATACACCAGAAAGAAGGTTTGTGTTATCCCAAAATATAAGAAAAAAGTATCCATTTCTCCAGGAAGACTCAAGCAAGTGGGATGAAGCATCTAAAATTGATACAGCCATTGCAAAAGTAACCAGGAAAACTGCTTTGGCTACTGAAGATTCCGTAACTCTGAAGGATCCAATGGAACATAGGGAAAGGATCTTTACCCTGGCAGGGGCCAGTAACTAGTCTTGCTCGGGCCAATAAAATTTGGATCAAGGACTAAGAAGAGTAAATCAAGAATGGTGCATCTAGAGGGTATTGCTCCTGTATTGGAGTTTAAGCCACCCTAACTGATGTTATATCGGTTAGCGTGACTTAAACTCCTTGTTAACAGTGCAGCCGCCGCAAGCGATATTATATGCCGAAATCTGCATTTTATTGCTGCACTTTCGAGGCCAGCTAATAGCAGAAATTTATGCCTTAATAGCATAAGAACCTTTTCTGATCTTTTATCCTGATAAATTGGTGTTAAGACCGGATCCATCATTCCTACCTAAGTTGGTAACCAAATTCCACATCAATCAGGACATAATCCTTCCTACCTTCCAAGAATCAAGACAATGAGGTATCTCAACTTCTGGATGTAAGAGAAAATCTCGGCATGTATTTACAAAAGACATCCCAATTTAGAAAAACGGATTCATTATTTGTAACATAGTAACATAGTAATTGAGGTTGAATAAAGACATACGTCCATCAATTCCAACCTATTCACCCTTTTTTTTTTTAACCCTACCTAACAGTTGATCCAGAGTAAGGCAAAAAAAAAAAACAGCAAAAAATGGGGAAACAGATTTATATGTATTAATACCAGTAATTATCAATATTTTTGTTTTAAAAACTTATCCAGGCCTTTTTTAAAGCTATTCAATGAACTTGCCATTACCACATCTGCTGGAAGACAGTTCCACAGTTTCACCGTTCTCACTGTAAAGAAACCTTTCCTAACCTGAAGATGAAACTTCTTTTCTTTCAACCTTAAAGGATGTCCACAAGTTCTCTGATATGACCTATTAGTGAACAATGCACCAGAGAGTTCATTGTATGGCCCATTAATATAGTTGTATAAGGTTATCATATCCCCACGCAAACGTTGCTTCTCCAATGTAAACAGCCCTAACTTGTCTAATCTGCCTGCATATTCAAGCCCCTCCATTCCCCTTATTAATTTAGTTGATTAAATTTAATTTAATTTCTTTGAACTGCTTCCATTTCCAAGATGTCCCTTTTGTATATGGGATTCCAAAACTGCACTACATATTCAAAATGAGGCCTTATCAGTGCCTTGTAAAGAGGGAGAATAATATCTTTCTCTCTTGAATCTATTCCCCTCTTTATACAAGACATATATCCTTTTTCGGGAATAAGAAAGGTTTGAAGCCATCCAAGGTCACTATTGCAACCTGCATCAAGTTACATGGCAGCAGAACAACTTTCTAAGGTTACAGCCCATTCCACCAGAGCAGTTGCGGTGTCCTGGGCCTTCTCTGCTCAGGTACCTCCAGAGGAAATCTGCAAGGCAGCAACATGGTCAACTTTGACCACATTTATGAAGCACTACAAATTAGATGTAGAATCTTCTAAGCATTATGAATTTGGCAGGAGTATCCTCTCTGCAGGACTCCAGAAATGAAAGTCACTCGTTTTTGCATTATATTCCCTCCCAGTCTTTTATTGCTACTGCTACTTAAATCCCATCAGATTCCACTGCTGTGTAGGACCTGGGAAAACAGAAAATTGTATCCTTAATTTTCTTTTCCTGGTCCGAAGCACAGCAGTGGAAGATTTCCCACCATTAAGTTTGTGATCAGACAGGAGTCAAAGACTGAAGGAGGAGGTGTGGCTTGACATGTTATTGCTTGGAGAGGCCTTTCAATCATTTTGGGGTAGGGATTAACCATCAGATTTCACTGCTGTGCTTGCCTACGGACCAGGAAAAGAAAATTACGGTAAGATGATACAATTTTCTGTTTTTTTTGGGTGTGGGTTCTTAAGCAGCACATCATGACTTTTCATTTTCTTTGTTGTTATCCTGTCTGAGTCTTATGGGGCCAGTACACTAAGAAATCCCGGTCATACAATCCCAATATTGAATGATCGTTCATTCGCGTATGGGCAATCGCACAATATGAATTTTTTAAATTGGCCCAACGGGAAAAATTTATTGTACGATTCCTTGTTTGTATGACTGGGATTTGTTGGTGTATGGGCCCCATAAATTTACAAGCCTATAACTTAAAGGGTATGTACACTGGCAAATTTGTAAGGTGAAAAGTGTTGATCACTGTATTCTTATATGTTTTTAAGTGGTATTTACTGCCATTTTAATTGCTTTTAAGTAATATCACTGAACTTTTATTTATATAAATTGTTTTATGCAATTTTATATTCCTATAATATACACCTCATCTGCCTGAGTAACCTCTGCAACCAGATTTTAAATTACTAATTGTCTGAATTTGCCTTGTTTGTAATCTTTACATTCATAAAATTCACGTTTTGTCATTTAAAATTGCGGTACAGTACCAAGGAGCAAGTCACACTGGCGGTGGTATACACGCACAACTCCATAGCTGAGCTGCGAAGACAAATATAATGAAAAGCGAGGCATAGGATCACCATAATATGGAGCTGGAACTTGGTGAAGCAGGTACTGCATAATTTGTTCGCTGTAAGTAAAAAAACAGAATAATGAAAACATTTAAACAGGAAAAGCAATGTTCTGTTAATATAAAGAAAAAACTAAGTCTAATAATAATAACGTACAGGTGATAACAAACCCCTGAAATGCTATATTTATATATTTAAACCTCCTCTCCCCTTTCCCAACTATTGTACTCAGGGTGAGTATCTAAGGGAAGATTCAGACAAAGAAGCAGGCAGTAAAATTAAATTTGACGTCCCCCTGAACCTAGCCTAAAATACTAGGTTCCTCATCCTTGGGAATGCAGCAGATCAAAAAAACTTTTGTTTGGGAGGCAAGGCTGTAACTTTTTGTAGGTAAAAACCCCTCTGCTAAACCCCTTTGTGTGAGGAACTAGTGAGGTGTTTAAGTAACCTTTTAGTTCCCTTTACTTAAGATTATGCATTGCTCCTCCTCTTCTTAGTCTCCCTTGCTGTTGGTAACACTTTATATTTGCCAAATCTTTATTTGGCACCAGCCCAAGTGTTGAAAGAGGCTGGCATCACCAGCTTCTGAGGACCGAGGTAGAAAGGCAGCATTAATTAAGGGTTTTTAAATAGTATGTAAAGCATGTGGAAGATAAAACAGCAGCTGCACCAATGTACGTAGCACAGAGAGATAATTCTTCGGGTCAGCCATGTACCTGCATCTTAAGAAAAAAGGACATATGTCTGAAAACTGTAATGTCAACATCTTGGCAAAAGAACAGGATTGTTTTTTTAAAAAAGTGTCAAGGTTTCCAAAAATAAAGAAACCAAGCTTGATTTGAATTTAAAGGCTATGTCCACCCTAAAATTTAATATTTAATATGTTGTTCCCCCTGGTCCCCCAGCCCCAACCGCGTAATTTTTAATTTCAGAAAGCCCCCCCAAACTCTACTTACCTCCCCTCTTTCCTTCGCTGCGCTCCCGGCCCTCTGCTTGCGAGGAAATGCAAGCAGAGGGGCGGGACCGGCAGCCGTGTCTGTGATTGGCTGAGCGTCAGCCAATCACGGACGCGGCTGCTGGCAGCTCACTTCCGCGTAGGAAAGCTGAGAGGTAAGTAAAACATTGGGGAGCTTTCTAAAAATAAAAAGTATGCGGTTGGGGCTGGGGGACATGGGGGAAGGGATAGCAGAAGGGGATTAACACTAGGGGGAGGGATAGCAGAACGGGAGGGAGAGGGAGGGAGAGGGAGGGGGAGGGAGGGGGGAGAAGGGCTGCAGCATGCATGGCAGGAATCTCCGGGAGGCCAGGTAGCAGGCAGTGTCCTATATGGACCTGCTAGCCTCCTGGTGGTCAGTTTTTGGAACTTTGGGGGGGACTACAGGAGAACCAGATGGAGTTGGGATGTGAGGTAAGGATTAAACTACACTACATGGTGGGGCCAGTAGTTGGGGGGATTATAGTTTTGGGTGTGGACATGCCCTTTAAAGGGGGGGGTTAATGCAAATTACCATGTACAATGCTATTTTGACACCTTACCCTGGGAAGTTTTGATAACACCTACGTACAATCAACACCTTGCATTCAGGAGGCCTCTGTTATATTGTTGATTGAGACATACTTCAGGGTATTTACCGTATATATTTGAGTATAAGTCAATTCGAGTAGAATTCGAGGTACCTATTTTTACCTGAAAAATTTGTAAAAACTGTTTGATTCGAGTATAAGTCGAGGGTAGAAATGATGACCACTACTCCCTTCTGATTCATTATTGTTTTGAGGCTTTAGCTGCCCTTTAAATGGACAGCAGAATTCCCATACAGTAATCCCATACAGTAATAGCCAAAGCCAGCAATGGTAAACCATTTCCTTGGCACTCCAGATGTTTGGAAACTATAACTCCCAGCATGCTTTAACTGCTGGGAGATGTCGTTTCTAAACATATGGATATGGCTATTACTGTACTGTTATTACACTGCACCTGATTTTTTTATTTTTATATATTATTTAACCCAGTATAAGAATGAGAAAGCTTGACCAAATGATTTTCACTCTAGGAGTCCTCTATGTAAACAGTGCCACAAAAACTGGGAACCCTCTGTGCACACATCCCCCCACAGAACCTCTGTGCAGCCAGAAACAAAAAGAAGCATTTGAGGCAATGACTAGCAGTGACTTCACAGTATTAATGTTATAGTAACCCTAACAATTTCAGTCTGGAAGTCATCATGGAAGTTGCTCTCCTCACTTAGAGAGGCGGTGCGTAATGGTGCATGCATGCGCAAGCACAGATGTTCCTTCCTCTACTGGCTCTCTCCGATTGCGGACAGATTTTAAGTTAAGGTAGGACTTGATCCAAGTATAAACCTGAAAACCTCGGCTTATACTCGAGTATATACGGTATTACAGATTTTTTACCACATTCTGCCCATGCTTTCTATTTATGGCAACCCATCATACGTGAGTTTTTTACTGGGTTACTGCAGTTAGTTTCGAGCACTTCCTCTGCTATTACTCATAGGCTGTGAGAGAACACTGTGCAAACCTGCTTGTCTTATGTATCCACCCTCCTATTGGTCATTTACCCATTTAAGAAGATACAAAACATCAACATTTTTACATGAGATGAGGTTTATATATTAAACTCTCTGTAGTGACCAAGCACACTGTAATAGACACTGAAGTAGTGACTAAGGAGAAAAGGAGAGAGATACCTGGATTGACTGCTAACTGAATGGCTAAGCTTTGCAAACCTTTCAAATAACCATCCAGTCAAGTGTAGAATGCATTGTGATATAAGTGTCCTTAAAACTGTCTGGACTAGCAAGATGGTAATACTTTCCACAGTAGAGCCATTGAAATAATGTTGAGATACAATGTATATGTATGACAATATGTGTCTCTTTAGTAAGTGGGAAATCAGACTTAAACCACAATGTAGTAGGTTTCTGCAGGTAACAGACCTAGGTCTTAAGATCACATTGATGATCAATATGACTATCCTATCTGAAAAGTCAAAACAGCTTCCCATCACTCTAATGCAGGGATATTCAACCAGTAGCTTGACAAACATTTTCCAAAGTACAGCACAACTCTCAGCATTGAGATAAGATGGGAGTTGTAATTTTGAACCTTCTGGGCTACTTGTTACCTATCCATGCTAATGTGTGAGTATTCAACCAACATCATAGTTTTTTTTTTTTTTTAAACAATGCCAACAATACTAAACCTTGAAGGGCTTTGATCCCTAATCCTACTTAACTACCATACAAAAATGGTTGCATCTCTACCCTATTTAAGAGGATCTCTACCCTATTTAAGAGGATCCTTACATTTTAGGCCAAGTACCCAGACACTAACCTATAAAGTAACCAGTTCAAAGTACTGTAGCAAGTGATTACAGTATGGGGATGGACAGATGATTTAGAAAACACAACAGAATAGGTCTTTTAAAAGCCTTCCTATATGCCCAAGAAATAAATTTGAGCACATCATGACATTGTCAAAAGTGAAATAAGAAAAACAATTCTAGTAAAGACAAAATGCAGTTGTTCTTGGATTGACTGCTTCTTCTGGTGCGCGGTCACACACCTACACATATATATGGAAAGTTGCCAACTAAAGTTTGCACAAGTAAGAAACTTTTTGTTGTGTTGTCCTATCCCAGTAGATTGTATTCTCTTGCCAGCAATGTGAAAGAAAGAAGAACCCATAAGTTTTATAAAAATGTTATTATTAAGTGCAGGTTAACTTTTGAGTTTTCTGTGATTTTATCGTAAAATGCACAAACACAAAAAACCCATCCTGATATAAGGTTAAATAAGTTAATTTTATTTGAGATTTACAGTACCAAAAAGTGAAAATAAACGAGTGAAATCAACAAGAAACAGTTACAGTACCCCCTCCACTCAGACCAACACTACCCCCCCATTGGATTGCACCAGATTGGTGAATGGCTCTACAGGCAAACACCCCCTGCATGTCTATAGAGCCATCCACAACACACACACAAATACACCCAACATGTATCTCAATAACACTGGCATGTCTTCCCTCCTACCCCATTCAAAACCAATGTAACAGCACCAGCACTCACTCTCTCTCTTCTTTGGCATCATTTTAGACACTTCTGTTTTGCCGGCTCTAGACTGCGTGAACAATTGACATCGCCTCAAGTCCAGTGTTTTGGGGTAAGAAGACATCGTCCACTGGCTTCCAGGTTCTTATTATTGCTGAACTACTAAGTAGTAGGACATCAATTACAATTATTAGATTATTATTTACAGTTGGATCCAGTATGGATTCATGGAAGGGTGGATTATTGATGTATAGAACTTATGTACAGGGCCATTTTAAAATAAAGGGCAACAATTCCTTGGCATAGGATTAAAGGAAATATTCCGTAAGATACAGATACTCTGACAGTGGTCAAACTGTTAGAAAAAGACGAATGTTAATGGTAACACACCTAGACTGTTTACATACCATGTGTTAATCACATTCACTTTTAAATATTCTCGTTTAACGATTTTACTGCCTTGGTAGCAGCCAACCTAGGAAAGATAAATACATTGTGAGGACTGCAATTTAGCTGGGATACATACTCAAGTTTCAAAACATTTATACAATCTACAGAGTAGGGGGATTCTCACTTTATATCTACACTCTTGCAGTTATATTTTCATTAACAGATCACAAGTCAGGTTCAAGTTTAAAGTACGGAAAAAAGGTAGAGGAGCACACTACTGGGGTGAATGTTTCTTTATTAGTGCAAAAAACAACAAGCAACGTTTCGGGACTCAAGGCCCCTTCCTCAGGTACCTCATACCTGAGGAAGGGGCCTTGAGTCCCGAAACGTTGCTTGTTGTTTTTTGCACCTAATAAAGAAACATCACCCAGTAGTGTGCTCCTCTACCTTTTTCCTGCTTGGAGTTGCAGCCCTGGAAGTAGGGGGCTAAGAGGATTGCACCTACCTTATTTGTCTGGCAAAGGAGCCAACAACAGTGTGCCATTGTGCGGTCTTGGAACTCAAGTTTAAAGTACACATGAATAGCTTGCATTAGGTGTGTAATATAAGAGATAATGTGCCCTTACAGTGTAATAAAAGAATATTATATCATTATGTCACATCTAAAAGCTTTTATACAGGGCAGGGAGCTCCAAGGTGACTTAATACCCACAATGCAGTCTGCTTGCTGTGTGCAAAGAGTTTCCCTTTATGATTCATTGGAAAGGCGTCTACTCACCCTTTCTCTGCATCGCGCAGGTAAAAACTCTCAGTGATTTACTTTTAAAATTACTGTTTTACTTTTTTAAACCATTATACTGTAGTTTTGGAACAGTTGATGGCCAGAAGGTTATGGGAGCTATGGTGGAAGCTTTTATTATAATAATCACTCTGTGACATAGATAAGCTATTATTATTATAAAATACTCCATTGCTGCTTCCCGTTATTAATTTGAGCCTCTTATGTATTATAAGGTGTTTAATCATGAGAAAGGGTATTTAACCCCCTTTAATTCTATTTTGTATTTTTATGTTCAGAATTATGTAAAGTAATGACACATTATAGAAAGGTTGATTTTTATGGTAGGACAGAAAGGTTATTTATTTAGCATTTGTCCTTGTGCTCCGATATCCAGGAGAGTTTTGGTATGGAAGCTATGCCAGTAAGATAGGGATGTCAAACCAGATGTTTAAAAACGACAACTCAGCATTCCCTGGCAGCAGAACGCTGGGAATTGTAGTTTTCAAAACATCTGGAGGACCACAAGTTTGACATCTCTGTTCAAAAGTTAACTCTTCTTAACATTAACAATTCCCCACGGGAATCCAACAGGGACAAAATTGTAACTTGTTATTTGCTATATAAACAAATAGTAAAGAACCACAAAAATTTGTGTTTAAATCTTTGTACAAAGGGAGATGTACCATTCAATATAAACTATAATGGTATAGACCTGCTCAAACTAATTGTAAATATTTACGTCTGTTCAAAAAAAATATGAGGTTAAACAATTAATAACATGCCAATCAACTAATATAATCTACATAATAACTTGTAAATGTGGTAAATCATACATTGGAAAAACAAAAAGGACATTGTCATTGAGAATTCAAGAACATGTTAGAGCAATTATCAATAAGATGAAAAAAGGAGTAGTGTTGAGAAACATGTAATCCAGGAACATGAGGGAATCCCTATGTTATAGAAAAGAGGAGAGACCTAGAAAAACTCCTCCTCCAAAAAGAGTTAAGCTGGGTACACACAGTAACGATAAAGCCCCGATACCGTCGGACCGACGTTTATCGGGGCTTATCGTTACTGTGTGTACGTTCGTTTCCCGAACGAGCGCGCAGCCGCGAACGATCGGGTCGGCCGTACGCTCGTGTCGGAAAGGCCGAAAATTTCCATCGGCCGCGCTAGACTCCTATAGGGAGTCTAGCGCGGCCATGGAAACACACAGTCCTGTGTGTATACTGTGTTATGCAGATCTTTGAAAGATGGCATCTTTGAAAGATGGCAGTCCTGTGTGTATACTGTGTGTATGCAGATCTTTGAAAGATGGCAGACAGGATCTTGAGATCCTGTCTGTCATCTTCAGAAATCGTTACTGTGTGTACCTAGCTTTAAGATGGATGTATCAAATGGGGACATTGAGTCCAAATGGATTGAATGAGATAATAGCTTTCAGTGTTTCTTATAAAAACATGATCTATAGGAGTAAAGGTTCAATAACTACCTAAGTTATGTGGAAATATGGTCAAGAAGATTTTGTAAATACGCTAAATGGTTTATATACATAAAGGGGACGTTAAGTATTTTGGACACATATTACAAATCCCATTATAATATATAAATTAATTAAGGAAGGACAACAAATAATTGTAAATAATCAAGTGGTACAATGTTAAAGTGAGATGTTCTCCTCTTATATATCATATAAAGTAATGCACAGCTAATACACTAATCACGGTACACTTAGAAAGAAAGTTAGAGTGGAGTTTTGCGAGGCACAAGTTAAAAGGAGGTGTACACAGAACATATGAGCCCTGACGAAGTCACGTGCTAGTGACAAAACGTACGTCGGTTGGTTTCAGTGGAGGAAGCCTAGTGATGCACGATCGCGTCTGAGGACACGAGCGCCATTTCATTCAACGAGTGACTGCATGATCTCAGACACATATGGACACAGAAAGATAAGTGTGGGGGTGTATTGTATATAATGGAGGATTTAAGTAAAGAGGGGGTGGACATGAGTACAGTTGATTGGAGTGCCACAATACAAAAGTCCGTTAGTCCATGGATATTAGAAGTTTTTTCATGTGGCCTAACAATATTAGACAAATGAGATAAGGAACATAGGCATTGCTATACTAAGGACATACTCAATAAGGCTGAAAGGGTTCCGTTCATAAATATAATATATAAAGTAGCGGACATATGTGTAAAGCCTTATACAATCGTTATTAAATTCTATTGGATCCTCCACAAAATAGACTACGGGGCCATTGTTAAGATCATTTAACAAGGTCCAGACGGACACCAAGTTGGTTAGGTCCCACCTTAACCTACATCATAGACACATTGGGTGCAGGTAGTCCGTAATTAGTTCATTGGATATATGCAGTATCGAGTGTTTTTTATACGACACAGCTCCAATAATATTGGATATGTGTGAGAGATGTATGCATCATATGATCATCCTCCATCACTAATGTTTGTTGGTGTGTTTCAGGTGTTTTTAAGGGTTTTTTTTTATATAGTATTTAGAGTTGAGACATCCTAAAAGAAATGTCAATTTCACTAGTTTTGAGAGAACTTTTGTGGACATATTGTGTACATGCCTTAATATTAGGTTTCATGTGTTTTTGATAAAATCGTCAGAATGATGATACTGTGCCTGTAAGTCACTGAGAGCGTGGACGAGGGCACTACCCTTTAAAGTATGACATATACTGTTGGGTAAGATATCTGAACTGACGTAAATATTTACAATTAGTTTGAGCAGATCTATACCATTATAGTCTGTACAGTAGCTTTTCAAGCTACCATTTTTCTTGTGGTCACCATTCAATATAAAACCTGGGCTGTCAAGACAATCACAGTGCTGCAGCTGATCCTGTAACAATCTTATCTTCCCCTTTGGATAATGATCCTTTCCATGTACATACCAGACGGTGGCGAAGCATCCTGTATGGCGCTGTAGCACGTTGGGGTAATAGAACATCGTGACAAGGCGATGTCCTTTCCTCTGTCTCCTTTATCCCGAACTTTCAATCCTGTCTCTATTGTGATGGATGTTCTCTATTCTCCTTAGATCGATCTGTACAGGTTATTCCACCCGGAGAATCACCGACAATCCCGGGCATACCTAGCAATCACACACGGGGTATTCTATTCAATTGACCTGGTGATTGTTATTAACAGACACTACACGGCTAGTCGGGGGCACTGGGTTTCCCTTGGATTCCTATCAGTCAGTAGTCAAGGAGTAGCCCGAGCAATGTAAGGCGATCTGCAAGTTCAGGGAGATGGAGCTAATAACTAATTAATAAACCTCCTCAAACAGGTAATCGGTAGGAGCGGGGTAACCCAGCTCTGATCTACCGGGCTATGGCAGCACGACTCGGGGCTAGGGAACAGTTGTAATCGGATGCTTGTGAAGTTGTAATCGGATGAGACGATGGTTCTATCTGCACAGAGAGTTCGTTATTGGGGATCAGTAACTATGTCCAGTGTAAATGGAACCCACTTCCACATGCCAACAGAATAGAATTCTATCAGTGACAGATACTATAGGTCACAGTCTGTACAATGTCATGTCCCGTGCCTTTCTCCCTACCTGCTCCTCGCTCGTCTTAGTAGTTTGATTCTGATGCTCCGATCCCCATAACAACCCATAACTTACTTTGCACCTATGGCCAGGCGCCACGTCATTATGGTCCAGACTTTGGCTGGAAACCCTAGCCTCTAGCCGCGTTACATCGGAGGGAACATCCTTGACAAATGAGAACGCTGGCTGCCGCCGACGTATTCACGCCTATTAGCCAATGGTAACGATGTAACCAGGGTCTCTGTCTAAATGTCCCTTGTCAAACTTTTCCCGCGGTTTCTAAATGGTACAGTGGGATTGCCACTGCCTGTACGTTCTAAAAACTTCATGCGGAGTACAATGCAGTATTTGTAATAATAATATTGTTATATGGACCTGTGTTTTTCACATTTTTTTTTACACTGATTATTCTCCTTTGTACTTTACCCCCTTCTCTAAACAGTGGCGTAACCCAGAAATCACTGGGCCCCCCAGCAAAACACTAATGGGGCCCCTTTCAGTGCTTCATCCACAGTGGTTTTCTGGGAGGAGGCTATATCTCATAATAAAAATAAGAAGATGGGGGCCCCCTGTGGTTGCTCCCCTCTAGTTACGCCCGTCTCTAAATAAGGTGCCAGGTATAGATATAACAACCGATCCCTCTCTGACACCCATTTCTAAACCCCTCCAGTAATTATCACATCCCTACTAAAGTTACCCCACAGTGAGAGAATTTGATTATACCTCTTCTTCCTTTGATTGACAGCTCTTTACCTCACGTCTTAATGCAGAGTATTAGACAAGATCAATGACAAAACTGTTTTTTGCACCTGTTTTCAGTAAAAAAAAGCTGTCAGAGATCACTTGTCATTATGGATACACTCTTTGCCAGTAATTGGCAACTGTTGTCACTGAAAGATAACTCAGGTTATCATAGTTAAAACATGGCAACAACCTAAAGCCAAGTTCAAACTTCTGCATTTCTGATCACATTTTTTTGTTCTTGCACATCTGCATTGTTTCCTCGCTAAGGCTATGTACATGAATTTGCACACGTTTTACATGCGTAACCGTCCGTTTGTGCTGCAATCTGCGATATGTTGTGCAATCAGCACGATCCACAAAAGAAATGGTAATCGCATTCACTCCAAAAATGTTGATCACAGCGCATTAATATGGTCACCCACATTGACATGAAGCCACACTACAACGCACCAAATCCCACACGCGATTGTGTGCATGATTCTTGTGCGTTTTGCGCATGCAATTTTGCCATTTACAGTTATGGAAACGCATTAATGCACCAAAAATGGTGAACGCATGTGTTACCAAAGTGGAAACTTATGCGCATTGGAAATCGAGGGGATTTTTGCGTTCCCGCGATTTTCCCTGAACCACCAAATATAAGTGTCCCATAAAAGAAAATATAGTTGCTAAAACATGTGTTTTAATGCTGAGCACCAGAAAAAATATAAAAGCATATAATACACATCTATTTTAAGTATATCTATTCTAAGTACACTATTCTACATCTATTCTATTCTAAGTAACTGTTGTGTGTCCTGCTGCCTGTCTCTCGTCACTGGCAGGTATCACATGCACCCCCTCGGATGTCTGCCGATGTAGATTGAGAGTCCTATCCCCTTCTATTCTACCTGTATCTACATCAGCAAGGGAGACATCCGAGGGGGTGCCTGGGATACCAGCCAGTGGGAAGAGACATGCAGCAGCAGGACGAGATAAGTAAACCAGGTCTCTTCTATTTTTCTTTATTTCAAACTCACTAGACGCACCTGCCACTGGATTTTCACTCAACATTTACTTTTAGATTTCTATTCATCTTCCGAACTTGGGCCCAAGGCTATTTTCATATTATTGAAAGTCCTATTTATACGAGCTTTACATCTGGCTATATACTTAGCACTGTACACTTTCTGAATCACTATTTTTGTTATATTTATGGCTATATTAAATATAGATAGATTGTACCAAGTCAGGCCTTAAAGGGTATGTCCACCGTTATTTTAACTTTTATGTTTCCAGTTTAACTGAAGGACAGGAGGTAAATGCGATATGTCTTACCTCCTGTCCTTCAGTATAACTTACAGGAGACCAGAAGAAACTTACCGCGTAACGATCCAGCACTGCTGACAGCCTCCGACTACACTGACATTCCCAGACGGATCCACAGTCCTTTGCATAGTGTGCGCGTGCGCACACAGTGCATAGGAGCGTGGACGCGGCGGAGACTGTCAGTGAGGCCGGTGCTGGAGAGATAAGTGGGTAAGTTTCTTCTGGTCTCCTGTAAGTTTTACTGTAGGACAGGAGGTAAGACATATCGCATTTACCTCCTGTCCTTCAGTTAAACTGGAAACATAAAAGTTAAAATAACGGTGGACATACCCTTTAAGCATGCAGGGGCATGGGGGGGTTCCCATTTTTCCGCTGTGGGAAATGTTCAATTTTCCCTGCAGTGTCTCTGACCAATCTGATTGGTCTCCAAGGGATCTGGGTCAAGCATCACTCAGTTGGTGACAGGGAGTGATTGGATACTCTCATGTCCCAGCATCCTTTTGGATGCAACCCAAGAGGTATAAAGTCAGGGGTCCGGACCCGATCCCCTTTAATTGCCTGATGACAGCTGGAAAATCCCCAGCCCTCCCTCCCTGTTTTTAAAGAATTTGTATGAACTCATTTATATGGACTTATTAACGTTGTTGCAACACTTGGCAAAACTAACCGTAAATTAAAAAAACTGCAGGCTCCTGGCTGAATATAATTGCATTAAGGCAGAGCCGAAGTGATTGTTGAATACGAAGAATAGGGCAACCAGCTGTGGGTTTAATCAGGGGTTGGCTTGGTAACAAAAAGTTGGTTTTTAAAAATGTAATTACTTGGGTATACTCATTGTTTTATTGTAAGAATCTGTAAAGTGCATCATCCCTACCCCATGTATTTTATTATTCTTGTGACAGTTACTGTTATACTAGGTATGTGTATTACTGTGTATGCTTTCAGGGTTATTCAATAAAAGTTCTTATCGTTTAAAATGGTGCTAATTTTGCCCCCACCAATCAGATCTTAGCTTTCAAATGTTAAACAAGATGTGATTGGTTGGGGCAAAATTAGCACCATTTTAAACGATAAACGGGGAGATCCAATAACTGTGCTCGCCTAACTTACCTTAGCCCGATCCCGCAATACAATAACTGATGTAAACAAGATTACGTCAGTTATTGCATTGCGGGATCGGGCTAAGGTAAGTAGCGGGACTTTAACGCTCCAAAAGCCGTAGCATTAGGTTTCGCGCTACGAACTTAAGGTTTAGCGCAAAACTTAATGCTACAGGTTTTGGATTGTTAGCACAGTGCTATTTCCAAAAACATTCGGAAATGGCGCTGTGCTCTAAAAGCCGTCTAAAACCTACGTTAACCCGAATTTTTTTCGGGTTAACGTAGGTTTTAGACGGAAATGGGCTATATTGTATCTCCCCCAAGAACATTTATTGAATCTCCCTGATTGTTTTTAGACACATTTTTATCTTTTATGAGAAGTAAAAACATTTGGCAACCATCAATGATACGATAGCACAATTTTACCTCAGTTATAGTCTGCAATATTACCTCTTAAAGGGTATCTCCACCGTTTTTATAAGTTTTGGAATCCAGTCTATTGAAGAACGGGAGGTAAAGGAGCTGTGCCTTACCTTCCATTCTTCAATAGAACCACAGGAGCCAGGAGAGAAGGTAAGAAACTTACCCGCTCGCTCGCTCCCCCCGCGCTTGGTCTGACAGTCCCGACGGACCTTGTCTTCTATGCGCATAGATCGCGCATGCGCATAGAAGACAAGGTCCGTCGGGACCTGTCGACCAAGCGCCGGGGAGCGAGCGAGCAGGTAAGTTTCTTACCTTCTCTCCTGGCTCCTGTGTGTTTTCTTTTGAAGAACGGAAGGTAAGCACACCCTTTACCTCCCGTTCTTCCATACGAACT
This sequence comes from Hymenochirus boettgeri, assembly GCA_019447015.1. Taxonomy (NCBI): domain Eukaryota; kingdom Metazoa; phylum Chordata; class Amphibia; order Anura; family Pipidae; genus Hymenochirus; species Hymenochirus boettgeri. The sequence goes on from CM033469.1 coordinate 263,546,377, forward strand.
GGATTCCCAAAACTTATAAATGCGATTTGCGTTCCGCATTTTAAATCGCATGTGTTTTTCAATAGTTAATGAAAAAAACGCATGCACCATCGCAACAAAATCGCACATGAAATGGCATGCGATTCCGTTTGTGAACGGAACAGGCAATTAACGCATTTCTGTTAATTACATTTAAAAAAACAAAAATTATCGAAAATAAGTCCGCACTAAACCCGAAACTAGTTCGAAGTTCGGATAGTTTGAACTCGGGATTGGGTCCATCACTACTTTATATGTACAAAAAATTTGTACTTTCTACCCAGACTTACAAAGCAGACACACAGTATATTCAAAAGTAAAAAATTGTACTGAAATCTCCCGTTAATATCTTTGTCACCCTCTGATATGGGTTCCACTGCCTCACCCAAAAAATTATAACTGTAAAATTAAAAATTTAGAGGGGTTCAGCCGTTGGTTCAGAGCAAACAATGTGAATTTATACCTCCATCAAGAGTAAGTAAAAAAGGCAACATTTCAGGCCCACACTCAGCCCTTTGTCAAGCTGACACATAGGCCAGTATTTCTGACTAATCAAAGGTCAAAACAATGCCCAAAATTTCCACTGCAGCAAACGTAAAAAATTGGGGGCTTTCAGATATAAAGCTTATCAGGGAGATGTAATAAAAGTTCTTATCGTTAAAAATGTTGCTAAGTTTTCCCAACCAATCAGATGTTAGACTGAGCACACACGGGTGGACTTTTTGGCCTGACCAAGCGTTCGCTACTAGCAAGCTCCCGGTCGGAACAAATGACTGTCTGTTGCGGCAATAGTGGCTGTGGCCCATGGGGAACCGCACGAACGGTCATGATTCACCAATGGGTCAGATCTGGACAAACAGGCAACTGACTGCCCTGCATACATGGTAAGATATTTTCTGCCCACTGACACACAGCAATATCGTGTGTACCCAGCCTTAGCTTTCAAATGGTAAATAACATCTGATTGGTTATGGGGAAATTACCACTATTTTTAACAAAAATAACTTTTATTACATCTCCCTGTAGATCTCTGATGTTCATAAACATTAAAGGGGAAGTTCAGTGCAAATACATATACTTTTCAGAAAAAAGAGCAGTATTTTTCCATCCCAATGACCTTAATCGGGACAGTCGGGAGTCTTTGGTCACAAACCTGTAGGTCAAAGTTGTGCATCAGTGCCACAACCCCCCAGTTACGCTCCTGCATATCGAATGTATGTATCAGCCCCCCTGAGGCAATGCCCCAACACACGTAAGCCTTACCTTCTGCATGCTGTGCTGTTCTCTCTATGCATTTAGTGGGTTACGTGTTATGTAATGATGTACGCACAATATATACAATCATGCACTGCAGAAACTGAAAGACAGTAAGCGCAGGCCAAGGCAAGTAGCCAGGTGAAGCAGGCCAAGGCAAGCAGCATTAAGCAGCATATTGTGTGTGCCCAGGGGGGTGTTTTTTAGGGGTCAACAAATCTTGCACAGGGTGCTGTTGATCCTAAGGCTGGCCCTGATTATGATAGCCATGGTGCAAAGGGCAATGTACTATTGGATGCTATAACCCAAAGAGTTAAAACTCCACACCAATAGATATATCTGATAAGATTGTTTTTTGCACTCCTTTCACAGAACCTGCACTATTTCCAAAAATCTTTAAAATTGCGCAGCACACCTGATTTTAAGGAGAATTATACAAAAAAAAAAAAAAAAAAAATATATATAATATATATATATATATATAATATATATATATGATAACTCAGTATACGGAGCACTCCTGGGTCTTATATCCAAATGATTTTATTAGTGCCAACAGGTCAACGCGTTTCGGTCGGCGTGTTCGGCCGTTCTCAAGACAATGTGAACATTGTATGTTACACATTGTCTTGAGATGGCCGAACACGTGGCCGAAACGCGTTGACCTGTTGGCACTAATAAAATCATTGGTTAAGACCCAGGAGTGCTCCGTATACTGAGTTACTATATATCTACAAATAGGAAGCACCCGGGGGCTGTGAGTCTACTGAGCACGAGTGCCGCTCCACCAAGTTATTACTATATATATATATATTTTGAGGTTTTATAGACAAATGTCCATCCAGTTCAACCCATCTAGCAATATCCTCATTTCCTTTCTAACTGTTGATCCAGAGGAGGAAGGCAAAAAACCCCACCAAATTTATGAATTCATAGTAACATAGTAATTAAGGTTGAATAAAGACATACGTCCATCAAGTCCAACCTATTCACCCCCTTTTTTTTTTAACCCTACCTAACAGTTGATCCAGAGGAAGGCAAAAAAACCCAGCTAAAAAGGGGGGGGGGAATTCTTCCTGACTCCAAACGGCAATCGGAAAGTATCCCTGGATCAACCAGATCTATATGCATTAATACCAGTAATTCTCAATATTTTTTAGTTTTAGAAACTTATCTAGGCCTTTTTTAAAGCTATTCAATGAACTTGCCATTACCACATCTGCTGGAAGACAGTTCCACAGTTTCACAGTTCTCAATGTAAAGAAAACCCTCCTAATGAAGATGAAACTTCTTTTCTTCCAACCTTAAAGGATGTCCACGGTCCTCTGATATGACCTGTTAGTAAACAATGCACCAGAGAGTTCATTGTATGGGCCATTAATATATTTGTATAAGGTTATCATGTCCCCACGCAAACTGTAAACAGCCCTAACTTGTCTAATCTGCCTGCATATTCAAGCCCCTCCATTCCCCTTATTAATTTAGTTGCCCTTCTCTGAACTGCCTCAATTTCCAAGATGTCCCTTTTGTATATGGGATTCCAAAACTGCACCGCATATTCCAAATGAGGCCTTACCAGTACCTTGTAAAGAGGGAGAATAATATTTTTCTCTCTTGAATCTATTCCCCTTTTTATACAAGACAATATCTCGCTAGCTCTAGCCGTTGCTACCTGGCATTGTTTGCTATAGCTAAGTCTGTTATCTACCAGAACCCCCAAATCTTTTTCCATTACAGATGCACTTAACACAGAGTTATTTATGGTGTAGGTGGCACAGGGATTATTAAATCCCAAATGCATCACCTTACATTTATCAACATTGAATCTCATCTGCCATTCTACTGCCCATTTTGATAATCTATCTAGGTCTGCTTGCAGCACTTGCACATCATTGGAAGTTTCCAAAGCTCTGCATAGTTTAGTGTCATCAGCAAACACCGAGACCTTGCTCTCAATGCCCCTTTCTAAGTCATTTATAAACAGATTAAACAGAAGCGGCCCCAGTACAGAACCCTGAGGCACTCGGCTTAGAACTTTAGCCCACATAGATGCAGCTCCATTAACCACCGCTCTCTGTTTGCGGTCCAATAACTAGTTCTCTATCCATGAACAAATGTTTTCTTCAAGGCCAACAGTCCTCAGTTTATACATTAGTCGCCTATGTGGCACAGTATCAAAAGCTTTTGCAAAATCCAAATATACCACATCCACTGCTGTGCCTGAATCTAACTTCTTACTCACTTCTTCATAAAAACCAATTAAATTTGTCTGACATGATCTATTTCTCATAAATCCATGCTGACTACTACTAATAAGATGATCTCTGGAGACAAAGTCAAGGATATGATCCCTTAACAAAGTTTCTATCACCTTCCCTACCACTGATGTTAGGCTTACAGGTCTATAGTTTCCAGGCTGTGAACGACTACCTTTTTTGAATATTGGTATTACATTGGCTTTTTTCCAATTCAGCGGCACATCCCCAGACAAAAGTGAATCTGAAAAGATGAGAAACAGTGGTCTAGATAGAACTGAATTAAGCTCCTTTAAAATCCGAGGATGCAATCCATCTGGTCCTGGCGCTTTATTGATATTAACTTTGTCTAATTGTTTCCGTACCATATCCTCTGTTAGCCAATGTGAATACTCTTCATTTCTTCCCTGCATATTATTACAATCCCTGCTGTAAGGACAAGGATTCTCAACAGTAAAAACCGATGTAAAAAAACGGTTCAGCAGATTAGCCTTTTCGGCATCCTCTACAACCACCTCAGCCCAATTATTTAATGGTCACACATTCTCAGTCCTCATCTTTTTACCATTTATATACTTAAAAAACATTTTGGGGTTGGACTTGCTTTGTTCGGCAATCCGTATTTCATTTTCTATTTTAGCTAGTTTAATTGCTTTCTTGCACTCTTTATTACAGCTTTTGTACTCCCTGTAAGCCTGTTCTGTGCCTTTTTCTTTTTTTCCATTTCCCTTTTTACCTGAGCATTAAGCCATGCAGGAGTGGACCTCATTTTTTTACACTTGTTACCTAAAAGGTACAGATTTAGAAATGTAATAGTTTAATATCCCTTTAAAAGTGGTCCACATCTGCTCAGTATCTTTACCTAGAAACAGTTCCCCCCAGTCTTTAAGCAGGAGCGATTCCTTTAACAGCTTAAAATTAGCTTTCCTAAAGTTAAAAGTTTTTGTTAAGCTAGTGCACTTTAGTTTTTTGCAACCTATATTAAATGACACTATATCATGGTCACTATTCCCTAAGCTTCCCATTACCCTCATCTCCAAAATGAGCTCAGGGTTATTAGATATCACCAGATCCAACAACGCATTCTGTCTAGTAGGAACTTCTACCATCTGTGAAAGAAAATGCTCATATAGGAAATTTAAGAAGTTTATACCTTTTGAGGTGCTGGCAGTTCCCTTACTCCAATCTATGTCAGAGTAGTTAAAATCCCCCATAACCAGAACATGCCGCATACCAGCAGCCTTCGCCAACTGCATGTGGAGATTCATTTCCACATCTTCCCCGGCATTTGGCGGCTTATAACATACTCCCAACAATTAATTTACCTACCTTCTTGCTTCCTGTACACAGTTCCACCCATAATGTTTCTGCCGTATCGTTTACTCCCCCATCTATTCCATCTTTTAAATTTGGCTTCAATTCCTGTTTAACATACATACATACATACTCCTCCTCCTTTCTTATTAACTCTGTCATGTCTAAATAAGGAGTATCCTTCAATATTTACTGTCCAATTGGAAATTTCCCTGGATCAACTCTACTTTATGTATCAATACTAGTAACTTGCAACATTCCTTGTTTACAGAAACTCATCCAGCTTTTTTTTTAAACTGACCAATGAACCTGCCATAACAAAGTCCACGCGCCGCCAAGGACAGATGTAACACGAGCGTGCTCCGTACATGATCCTCATCTAAAACCTGCTAATACAGAACCCGCAAATATTTTGTGATCTAAAATAACTCCAGTTGAGGGGGGAACACCAAACATCTCCAACATGGATCGCTATGTCCGTAAAGATAAAGATAAAGACAAAAACAAGCCTTCGCAGAAAGGCAAAGGTAAAGGATCCTCGCAGCAAGACAAAATGGCGGAACCATGCAGCCCAGAATTTGATCCAGAACACACCCCGGACTACACACCTATGGGGAACACCCCAAACGTGGATGACCCAGACCACCAACAAATCGCAATAGCAGTAAGTAGATCTTTACTACCCAATATTAAACAAGCAATAACAGACACGAAGGATAAAGCAATTTAGCCACTACGTCAAGGTCTTGTAGCACAGTTGGGCCGCATAGATGAGGCAGGGCAAAAAATAGTATCGACAGAGGAATTACTAGACAAAGTAGCCCAAGACAGTATATTCCACAGAGAAGGAATAGCAAAACTACAAGACAAAATAGATGATCTTGAAAATCGATCCAGGTGAAACAACTTGCGGATCATAGGCCTGCCTGAATCTATCCCACAGACAGCTCTAATGGAACTATGTACAAAAACCCTTCCTCAGCTGTTGGGCCTAACATGTGACCTCCAAGCTGAAATGGTGCACAGAATAGGTCCACTCAACTTGGATAAACAAAACCCTTGACCTCGCCTGGTCATTGTCAAATATCTGAACTATGCGGATAAAACGGCTATACAACGCGCCTTTAAAACAAAAGGTGAACTCTCATATCAGAACAATAAATTACTAATCTTTGCAGATTACTCAGCTGAAATGGTACGTAGAAGAAGGGCTTTCAGTAAAATCTGCTCTTATCTACACACCAAAAAGATAAGATTCATCCTCCAATATCCAGCTACTCCAAGGTGAGCGACCACTTGTGCTCCATGATTCCCAGGAAGCCGAAAGTCTCTACAAGACTTGACTCACCAACATCCTCACCTAATTATAACGCGGATCCACCACCACAAATGACTACTTAAAAGCAGAAAAGCAAAAACAAACAAAAAAAAACAAACAAAAAACCCCCAAAAAAACAACAAACATTCTCAACAACTACCACCCCCCTTTTACAACTCCCCCCCCCCTCCACTAAATTTCTTTTCCCCATACAAAGGAAAAAAAGAATAATAACAAAAAAAAAAAAATTAAGAGAGAAAACAAGAACAAAAACAAAAGTTACTTCCCTGGTGGAAAAAAGAAGGCCAATGAGACACTGGCAAATAAACCAGTGCCTCCTTCAGATTTTACAGGGACAAAACCAAACTCACATGGAGGCCTATTGGAGACCTCACAAAACAGAAACCATAGACCTAGTACTTGAAAAACATGAAACATTCATTGTTTTATGTTATATTACTTTATGGTTTAACTTACGATGTTTCTAAACAGTTTCTCTACCTCACACCAACTGCAATGTTCCTTGATGTTTTATATGATATGCTTAGAGTCCTATTGGAAATGCTGCAATACAGAGACAACAAGTCCACTACCTGCAAAGAGTCTTTAATCACTCATTGTTGCACACCTCTCTGTCCTATGACTTTAATCAATATACTTTTGGAATTGTTTCCCCAATTAAACAACCCATAATATCCTTCAACATCTTGCTAAATGCCACCAATCACTCTACAGCAAAAACTTTACATGGACAAACCACAACCCAAATGGAGCCCTAACAGAGTCTTTACCAGCAATCATGGATCTATCACCTGGGAAATCCCAACCAAACATTATCCCACGCCTTCTGGCAAAAAAAATCCAATTAAATAGAGACCTATTGGAGCCCCCTGCAAAATAGAAACTACAAATCTATTATCTGTGAAAATCTCTCACATCCTCACTATCTTGTACTTTACTACCCTATGGCTTACGTATTAGGCTCCAATATGATTTTCTGTTCAAACTACCTGAAATGTCTCCTTACATACCACAAGACATCCCTAAACCAAACGACCTGCTAAAAACCTTTCAAACAACTATTCTTCCATCTTGGGATTACACCTTAATCTATCAATAACTTTGGATATGTCAACCCACTTACTCCAGCTATACAACCTTTACTTCCCCACACACTGGACGAGACAATTAGAACCCAATCCAATTATCTCGCATATCCCAACGATCAATGTACTATGTTCCAATAAGAATTTTTTGTTTAGGCCATCGGCAATGACTCTCTACACGCTATGTGATGTGTCTACATCAAACGGCCAGCGGAAGACCTCTCAAACAAGTTCCTTCTTTTGGTATCTTACTCCAAACTGTGATGTAAAAAAAATGTGTATTCCACCAATACAACCTTTATTTCTTTCTATACCTGATAAGATAACAAATATGTTCAACTTAACTAAACTATCCATCTCTGCTATAAGGTATATTTGTTCTATCAATGTCAATGTTTACCCTACAACAATCAATATACAGGGGCAAACTTTATTTCAACTAGGGGCCCATTGGAGACCCCAAGCGATAGAGCTTTTAAGTTTACCAACAACCTCAAATTATTTTCTATCTTATGCCCAACTACTATAATACCCATTATGCTATATTTTGATGTGGTTTTCCTGTTCAACCTATTTCTAGCGTTTCTATTTATGCTATGTGATGCCAACATACCATATGATCGGCCAAACACTTCTCAAATAGATGTCCCCTTTCTCTGGTACTTTATCCCAAAATATCTCATCTACACTAATCTGTCTATTATAGAACTATATATGTACAATACAGAGGACCCAATGGAACCTTCCCACGTAGACAGTATTTTTTAATGGTACTTTATCTTAAAATGTAATGCCAAAAGTTCTATTTATAATAATTCATTTGCTATAACGATACTACCTCTGTATCTGTACATACCCTATAAGACCACTATTTGGATTGGCTTAACTAATCAAAGTGCCACTACAGTGTATATAACTAACACAAATAAAACCTTTAATGTATATTACCCTACAATGAGAAACATGACAAATGTCTCATGGAAAGCTCTATACATCTTGTAACCTCTTACCATACACCTTCTGATATATACAATACAAATGATCCAATGGATGTTTCCCAGGTAGGCATTGGTCCTTTATGGTATTTTATCTCAAAATGTAATCCCAAAAACCCTATGTATGATAATTTATTTATTAGAACTATAATGGTACTACCCTTGTTTTTATATATACCTTACGAAACTACTTCTCTGACTAGCTTAACTAACCAATTTGCTATTACAATGTATATAATTAACAGATAAAACTTTTTACTGTATAGCAATAATATGAAAATTGTTTCATGGAATGTTAAAGGTCTTTCATCTCCCTCAAAACGAGCAATGGTTCTTAGACACCTTAATAAACTACACACAGACATAGCTTTACTACAAGAAACTCACCTAGGACAGGTAGATATCCAAAAGATGTGTAAACAATGGGTAGGACAAGCCTTTGGCTCAGGAGCAATTTAAAAAAAAGCAGGAGTCATAATACTAATCAGGAAATCTCTACCCCTAGAGATCATATCACATAAATCCGACAAACAGGGCAGAATATCTCAAATATACATAAGACAAGGTAACCAGGACCTAACCATAACAAATTTATATGCACCCAATCCAAAACAAAAATTATTTTTCCAAGATGTTTGCAACTGGGTTCTTAGAGAAAAAGGAGAAAAATCTATAGTGGGAGGTGATTTCAATTTGGTAAATCACCAAGATGAAGATAGGACTTCCAAATCGTCCATAAAGGGTCAAACAGATAAAACACTCAGAACGTTTCTTGAAACAACACAACTGATAGATACATGAAAATTATACCATCCCAATGAAAGGGAATATACGTTTGTATCATTACCGCACAACTCTATGTCAAGGATGGATCACATCCTATGCTCAGAAAATCTCCTACCTAGAGTAACACACACAGACATACTAGATATTCGCATATTTGACCATGCTCCAATATCACTTGATCTATCACAAATCACCCCAAAAGATAATAACATCCAATGGAGATTCCCAACACACCTATCAAACAATAGAGACTTTCAACTACTGTTACAAACTAGCTGGCAAAAATATGCAAACTCCAACCAAGAACACAAAACTAATGAATACCTTTTTTGGGAAGCAGGAAAAGCAGTGCTCAGGGGAGACATAACTTCCTACACAACCAATTTGAAAAAAAATGCACTAAAGCAATACCAAGAATCTAGTAAAAAACATAGGAAAGCCTACCTACAGTATAAAAACACATTATCCCCAGCAGATAGAAAAACATGGAGTACAACCAAAGCTGAAAATGATCTTTGGTTACAAAGGCATAACGCCTTCAAATGGTCTTTTGACCAACTGTCATTCTACAAATTTGGAAACAAAGCAGGCAAGTTACTCGCCAGACTGGCGAAAGGCAGAAACCCCCTAACTCCAATTGCAAGAATAAAAACAAGCAAGGACAATATTGTGACTAAACAACATGAAATATGTTCCACTTTTGCACAATATTTCTCTACACTTTATTCTCAAAAAGAAATACAAAACACAGGCGAAAAGTGGATCTCACACATAAAACTACCATCAATCACACAAGACCAACTAAATATACTAAACTCAAATATAACTGAAGAAGAAGTCACCAAAACTATTTCCAAGGTCCGGATGGCCTAACAGGAGAAATTTACAAAACACTATCCCCACAAATTGCCCAAACACTATCACAACTCTATAACAAAGTGTTAACTACAGGAACCCACATGCCAAGAAGCGCACATTAAAGTCCTACCAAATAAAGGAAGAGACCTACTAAAAACAATCTTACAGACCTATCTCCCTGATTAACGTAGATACTAAAATCCTTTTCAAACTTATGGCGGAAAGACTCACCCAAATCCCCCCCCCACATCATTGGACAAAACCAAAGTAGGATTCATCAAAGGCAGATCAGGCGTTACCAACATCAGAATAGTCTTAGCAGCTTTAGAGGGTGCACAACAAAACAACAGAAACACAAATGGGCCTACTTACAATCGATGCAGAAAAGTAATTTGATAATGTGAACTGGAAATGGCTATTCTTAGTACTAGACAAAATGAACTTTTCAGGAGCCTTCATTAAACTGTTACAAGCAACCTACTCACACTGCTAGAATCTCAATTCCAGGCCACTTATCGGAAATCTTTCCCCTCCAAAAAGGAACCCGCCAGGGATGCCCATTGTCCCCCTTGCTATTAAACATAGCAATCGAACCATTTTAAATCCACCTAGAACAATCTCAAAAATGGAAAAGAATCCATATAGGAAAAGTCAATCTAAAAACCATCCTTTTTGCGGATGATTTATTAATTTTCCTACAAAACCCAGAGGATGCTTTTCACAAGATACTAGAAGATTTAACACAATTTGGACTATTTTCAGGCTTCCGAATTAATCTGAACAAAACTGAGTTTCTCCTTATAGGTCCACATTCAAAAGGACCCTGGTCCTTTGCAAACAAGATTCAAATAGCTAAATCAGCCATAACATACTTGGGTATAAAAATAGGAAACACCCCCTCTTCTTTATACCATTTAAACTTCCCCAAAATCTTTGAAAAAATCCACAAAGAACTAAACAATTGGAAGAACCTGCCTTTATCCCTGATGGGTAGATGCCACCTGATCAAGATGATAAGTTTTCCCAGACTAATATACCCTCTCCAAATGATTCCCCTACTCATCAAACACAAAGATATCCAAGCACTTCATAAATCCTTTACTCAATTCCTATGGAATAGCCAAAAGCCCCGAATAGCACTGAAAAAACTTCAACTTCCCCATATACAAGGAGGAACTAACCTACCCAACACTAAAAACTACAATTTAGCAGCTCTATGCAGACATATTAGGGATTGGGTAAACAATACCTCTCACTACTCAAACTACGAACTCGAATCTGAACTAGCTAAACCCTTTTCCCTCAAAGCCTTACTCCACTGCTCTATCCGCCAACTCCCCACCACACATAGATATATGCTTACTTAAAAAGATACAATTCTCACATGGATAACTCTTAGAAAAGCATATACCTTACCTTGCCTAATATCTCTAGATATGCCAATCCACTCTCATCCTTTCCACAAGGAGATCACTCCATAGGCTTCCGATTATGGGAAAAAAAAAATACTAACTCTAAAAGACTTATACATGCACTTTGAACACAGACTTTACTCCTGGGTGGAACTTCAAAACTAATACCATTTACCCCCCTCGCACTTTTTAGAATATGCACAAATTAAACACTACTGCAGAAGCATAACACAAAATCCCAACGCAGCCTTAAAACAGGAACCATTTGAATCCATCATTCATGGCCCTATAGAAAACCTGAAACTATCTGACTGCTATAAAATCATCACCACGGTAACGTCTAAACCACTAACCTCCTCAAACTTAAACAAATGGGCAACAGAGCTGGGAATTGAAGAACTAATTCCAAAAATCCTACAAGGCAATCAGACATTGAGAACCCACATTAAATGTGAAATATGGAGGGAAATGCAATTAAAACTATTTCACGGAGCGTACAGAGCATTTAATATACCTAAACTTAAATTCCCAGACTCGACTTTGCCACCAACCCAATGTCCCAGGTGCAATTTAAAAAATGCCAACATACTACACACTATATGGGAATGCCCAGCTCTTACAAACTTTTGGAAAGATATGGAAAAATTTATATTTAAAATATGCAAGGTCAATCACCAACTAAATCCCCTTCTATACCTATTCCACTATGATGAATCATCCCATACGAACAAAAAGATCTTACACCTGGTCATCCTCGCAGCCAAAAGGGTGATTCTCAGACACTGGCTGAGGACACCCCCACCAACAATAGATGAAGTGATCCAAGATCTGACAAAGTTCTACACATAGAAAAACTAGATGCTGAAATCAGCCTGGAAAAGGAAAGAAAAACAGAGGGTTTTTTCGAAACATGGCAGAGCTTTATCGAGGAAATCTGTTCACAACAAGAAATCAGTCATATAGTCTCAAAATTCAAATGTACACAGTGGTATTGTAACGCAGATTTAACACATACTCTAGGCAGTCTGAAGACCTAACACCCAATAGAAAGACATAAGGAAAACTTTAATACAAAAGCATATATGGCACAATAACAGGCCATTAACAAAGTACACAATTTAGTAGAGATTGATTTATGATTTATGTTTTGTTATTATAATGTTTTACTGTTATTTGTTTAAATATAAAATGAGAATTGTTAATAATACTTAATGTATCTTATAACAACTGCATAATAACCTTTAATACTATATGTAAATGCTCAACTATCCAATTCATCAATAAAAAGTGTTTTAAAAAAACCCCCCAAAAAACTGAACTTAGCTCCCTAAGTACCCGAGGATGTATTTTATCCGGCCCAGGAGATTTATTAATATTAACCTTATTTAGTTCTTTCTGTACCATATCCTCGGTTAACCAAAGTGCACTTGAATCTTTTATACCATTATTGCTACTATACTCTATGATATCTGTACTATCTTCTAGTGTATACAGAGGGAAAAAAAATATTCAAGACATTTGCTTTATTTCCATCCTCCGTAACGAACTTATCCCCATTAATTAATGGTGCCACATTCTCAGTCCTCATCTTCTTACTATTAATATACTAAAAATTTTTAGGCTTAGTGATGCTTTATTCAGCTATCCTAACTTCATTATTAATTTTAGCTAGTTTGATTGCTTTCTTACACTCCTTGTTACAGTTTTTATAATCCCTAAAAGCTCTTTCCGTTCCCTCTGACTTATTTTAAATGCCTTTTTCTTCCTTTCCATTTGCCTCTTTACATCAGAATTCGGTAACATGGGCGCGGAGTTTTTTTTCCCAAAGGTATAAATTTAGATGTGAACTGCCTTAAAATCTCCTTAAACACAGTCCACTTCTGTTCAGCACCTTTACCTGATAATACATTATCCCAGTTGACATTCTGAAGCTTTGCTTTTAACCTGGGAAAATTTGCCTTCCCGAAATTAAAAGCGTTTGTTAACCCAGCGCACTTTTCCTTTCGATAACATAGTCCAAATGACACTATTTCATGGTCACTATTCCCTAAGCCTCCAGCTACTTTTAGATCTATAATGCACTCCACGATGCTAGATATTACCAGATCCAACAGAGCTCCTTTTCTAGTAGGAACTTCAACCACCTGTGAGAGAAAATTATCCTTCAGCAAATTCATCACCTTTTTCTGTAATGGCAGTTCCACTACACCAATCAATATCAGGGTAATTAAAGTCCCCCATAATGAGCACACTCCCCAAACTTGCAGCCCTTGCATATCGCCAGTTATCTCTCCTTTTTTCTCTGTCCTGCCTAAACAACGCATATACTTCTTAATTTACAGCCCAGTCGTGAGAACTGTTCAACCATATTTCTGCTATACCTATTACATCATACTTTTCATTCAACACCATAATTTCCATTTCACCCATTTTGTCAGCCAGGCTTCTCGCATTTGCAAACATACATTTTAGATTATGATCCTGTAATTTATTCATACACTTTAATACACATGCCTCCCTATCCCCTGTACTAGCCCCACCCCTCTTTCCACACACCACTGGGCTATCTACACCCTGCTTTTCCTCCTAGGCTATCTATCCCAGTGAGACTGCTAATACCCCCCCCCCCCAAACCTAGTTTAAAATCTCCTCCAACCCTCTAGCCATCTTTTCCCCTTAAAACAGCTGCACCGCCATCAGTGAGGTGCAACCCATCCCTACTAAAGAGCCTGTAGCTGACAGCAAAGTCTGCCCAGTTCTCTAAAAACCCAAACCCTTCTTCCACCACCCTCTTAGCCATGCATTAATGCTCCTAAGCTCCCGCTGTCTTCCTGGCTTAGCACATGGCTGCCGTAGTATTTCTGAAAACACTACCCTGGAGGTCCTTGCTTTTAACTTGGCCCCTAGCTCTCGGAAATCATGTTTAAGGACCTCACCTCCTCCTCAAACTTTGTCATGGGCACCAATGTGAACAAAGACCGCCGGGTCACACCTGGCCCCACCCAATAATCTGTCTACATGATCCACCACATGCCGAACCCTAGCACCAGGCAGGCAACACACGGTTCAGCAGGTAGGGTCTTGGCAGCAGATTACCCTATCTACCTTCCTTATAATGGAGTCCCCTACCACTACCACCTGCCTAGCATTCCTGATCCTTAGTTGCTCCTCTCTTGTATCAGAGATGGCAGTCCCCTGGATGCTCAGGGGACTAGCCCCCTCCATACACGCTAATTCCGAGGTGTCCTCCTCCACTTCATGACCTAAGGCAGCAAATCTTTTGGGATGGGCAAGAAGCCACCCTACCCTTCCATCCCCCACTTCCACTAGTAACCCTAACAAAACTACCACCCCCCTCAACCTTCCCTGTCCCACTTCCACCCACCTCTATACTGGCCCCAGCCAGTGCCTGCTCACCCCCCAGATTTGCCAATCCCTGCAATTCTTAGACTCTCCACCTCAGCTTCCAAATGGGCAACCCACTCACACCTGACGCAGACATAGGTCCCCTGGAACATCTGCTCCAGGCAGGGCCACCTCTCTAATGAGGCAAGGTGAAGCACATTACAGAGCAGCAGCAGTTTTGATGCCAGGAATTTTTTTTTCCTGGCATCATGTGCCTGGGGCCCAGATGCCAGGGCCCTCCCAAAATTCTGATTGTAAAAAACACATACTCTTGGGAGATCCTGTCACTTTAAATAGGAGGGGAAGCCATGACTTACATTGCACGACAGAATTGCCTCCTCTTCTGACTGGCAATTCATTTGATCAAAATCAATGTTAGCCCTTCAGATCAAAAATCAATGTTCATCATTTACCAGTCACTGAGGGCATCTAATACCAGTCACTGGGCATTATTTACCAGTCGTGTAAAAAATTTACCAGTGGTGTATAAAGCCCCTACCACTTGTCGACAAGCCACACCCCACTTCTGGACAAAGCATCACCCACACCCAAAACCACACCCCTTCTGGAGACACGGCGAGGAGGCAGAATTTGGAATGTCTTTCAGGTGCCAAAAAGTCTAGAGACGGCCCTGGCTCCAGGTTCCTATACACAGGAAACTTCCTTTTGTTAGGTCCAAACCACAGGTCCAACCAATGTGAATCCTATTTAACTAATAGGCCCCAGCCCCCACACCAATTAGTGCAAGAGCCAGGAAGAGAGGGAAAAAACAAAACACTTATTAACCCTTTCACAACCTGTTTGTGATTACAACAGGTGCAATACTAGAATATGGAAGCCCAGTGCACCCCTTTAACTGGAAGAAAGATTAATCTGCTTACTGCACACACAGTCCTTAACACAGCTCAAACTTATTTTCAAACTTTCACACACACCAAACAACCATCAAATGATTAAATGTCCTTTTTCTATGTCCTTGAGATCAAGGTCCTTTAGAGCAAAGGACGTTCTACACGTTCCACTCTAGTATATAGTATATAAATTTTCTAGCTCCTCCCCCTCATTTACAAACATTATCCAATGTTTAAGATAGGAGAATTATCAGTGACAATGTCTTTGGGAGGAGCCAGAAATAAGTCAGTTACTTAATAAGTCAGTCTTTTAATACATTTTAAAGGGCACCTAAAGCCTCTCAACAATACTGAACCAGAGCGCTTTGATATAAAAGCAATAATCTGTTTTCCCTTTCTCAGTTTGCTATGATACCTTATCAACCTGGGCCAGATATGGCTTTATTTCCAAGCCTTACAGTATCACTCCATTTGATCAACGACTGTTATATTACAGTAGGTCATGCCCACTAGTAGTCTCTAGTCAGTCCTGTTACAAAAAAGTATAGGAATGTGACGGTATCATTATAGGGCAAATCCAATTAAACGCATTTGTTCTATATTGTTTAAGTCAGGTATAGGCAACCAGTGGATCTCCAGATGTTTGGAAACTACAACTCCCAGAATTCTCTAACGACAGAGCACTTCTACAGGAATGCTGGGAGTTGTAGTTTTCAAACATCTGGAGATCTGGTTGCCTATCTCTGGTTTAAGTCCTCCACAATGCTGATAAACTACCACCATCGATCAGGATGGAACATTTTTCAATGTGGTCTGGACATGTACGCACACCTGGCCGACCTTCCCCATAAAGAATGTGGTTGATTGTCCTGCATGTATGCGGTGTTCTTTGGATATTGCAGGCATATTTCGATAAAATCCCTGGTGACATATGTGACAGCAGTCATATGTGGCTACCTTAAGGTCAAGAGTCATGGGCAAACAGTGCACCTAAGTTATGAAATCTAATTCTTCAAGCGGTCACTTTACACTTCATTAATGTTTGGAGGGAATTTGGTGTTACCGTATATACTGGAGTATAAGCCAAGGTTTTCATGCTAAAAATAGCTTATAATAGCTCCGATCTGATGGCTGACATCACTATCGGCGTCTGTCTCTTACTGCCCGGTGCTGATTAGTGACGTCAGCTGACCACCTAAGCAGATCAGTGCCGGTACTTGCAGGGAAGAGTGTGCGGCAGACTGATTGAGAGGCAGCTGAACAGTAAGTCTCATTAGGTGTCTAGTGAGAGAGCTTTATCTGATGAATACAATGCTTGCAGATGGTTTGCAAGGGAAATTATATACCTGACAAGACTCACTGTCCCAAAAAAATACAACACCCACCAAATTAAGCATGCTGGGAGTTGTAGTTTCCAAACATCTCAAGTGCATAGAAATTGTGGGTCACTGTAGGAGATTACCACTGTCCATTTAAAGGGCAACTAATGCCTCAAAAGAATACAGAATCAGAAGAAGTGTGGTATCTATTGTTGCCTTCTGATTCTGTATTGTTTTGAGGCTTTAGTTGCCCTTTAAATGGACAGCAGAACTCCCATACAGCTGTCCATTTAAAGGGCAACTAAAGCCTCAGAACAATACAGAATCAGAAGGCAGCAGTGTTTATATTTTCTACCCTCGATTTATACTTGAGTCAATCACTTTTTACCCATTTTAGGTAAAAATGTGTACCTCGACTTATACTCGGATCGACTTATATTCGAGTATATACAGTATACACAGATGCTATGTATACTTTACCTTCCCCACGATGCAATCTGTAAATGGTTACTCCCTGGGGTAATCTAACACATATAAAATATAGGAATATCAACAATGATTTATTTTTATTCAATATACAAGATATGAATAGTAAACGTAAATGTTACATATTTGTGTTTTAGTATAGTGGTAACATTTTGGATTTAAATGAAGTGCTTTGAAAGTTCTTTATATTAATGCTATAGGATATAAACACGTATTAATGCCAAAATGTTTGAAAACCCTTATATTTAAAAATAATATTGGAAATAACTGAAATACTTTCAGAAATACTTCTGAAAATGTTGGTAAAACTTCCACTGGAAGTTTTCACCACAGTCTGGAATTTTCACCACAACCGATATAAGCTTGTACAGAAGGAACAGTCTATAGGTGACCAGCTGTAAAGTTTGTTTTGCAATGAGTTTAAAGGGCATGTCCACCCCCAAAACTATAATCCCCCAACTACTGGCCCCATTATGTAGTGTAGTGTAATCCTTACCTCACATCCCAGCTCCATATGGTTCTCCTGTAGTCCCCCCCCAAAGTCCCAAAAACTGCCCACCAGGAGGATAGCAGAGTCCATATAGGACTCTGCCTCCTACCTGGCCTCTGGGAGAAGTTTGGCATGCGTACTGCAGCCCTTCTCCCCCTCCCTCTCCCGATTCCCTCCCCCTAGCGTATAACCATTAAAGTATAAGATTCCCCCTGGTCTCCCAGCCCCAACTGCTCTATTTATATGTTTATAAAGCTCCCCAAACTTTACTTACCTCTCCTCCGCCGAAATGAGCTGCCGGCAGCCGCGTCCCGCCCCTCTGCTTGCATTTTCTCTTAAGCAGAGGGCCGGGAGTGCGGCGGAGGAAAGAGGGGAGGTAAGTGGAGTTTGGGGGGCTTTCTAAACATATAAATAGAGCGGTTGGGGCTGGGAGACCAGGGGGATCCTTATATTAAAAAATATAATTTAGGGTGGACATACCCTTTAAACTTGGTCTAGTATGGCCACAATTAGGCCATACAGGAGTTGAAATGCTTTAAGAACCTGCCCTAGGATTCAATTATGATCCGGTTTTCCTTTCTAAAGAATGCCATCTGTAACAAAAATTATGCACGCACGTGATTCCTCCAGATCAAGAAAAGGAGCTTCCTTCCGGTGTTTCAGAGCTGTAAAATTATTGACCATTTTGTTCTTTTCTTCTCAGTTCTTAATTATACTCCCTCTTCTTCCCTTAAAACTTTCTGCACCTATTTCTCCTTATTTAATTTTGCTTATTATTTGATTTCAGGGCGATTCAACTCAAAGGCATTTAAAGTTGATGTGCTATAAGTTTATATGAAGGAGATAGACACTGTAGTCATTTTCCACTGTGGACAACATCTCATATAATCCTAAAAATCTAGTGGATGATGTCCATAAACACAGCCATTTATAGTTTACATTCTCGAATCGTCAAATCCATGTAACACGAGTCCTGTCACTCAGTGGCTACCAGGTTCCCATACATTTCAGCAATATTACTTTGTTCATTCAAAAGCAACAAAGGGCTCTGGTAAGGAGCTGGGGGACCCTGCAAGAGTGGGTTTTCACTGTGAACATAAGAAATAGCCTGGGAGGTTCCACGCACTAACTCTGATGCAATGACTTGCTCTATCTAAAAGAAAAAAGAAATTTTGAAATTGTATTACTTGGACAATATACAAATAAGAAACAAAGACTTCTGGGTAATAACCATGTTTCCATGGAAGCTTTTAGGAAAGCTATATCTTAAAAACACTTTTACAGCATTCCACAAGCTAAATGTAAAGTATTGGACAATTTAAAAACACTGCTAAAAGAGCTTCAAGGTGAGACTTTTAAATGATACAGCACTAAAAATAAATCTAGATTTTGCATCACCATAGGGGGGAAAAACCCCTATAAGCCTACATCGCAATTTTACATTATTTACAGTTTCCATAATTCTTTCAGGCCAATGTCTGCTTGAATATAAGCACTGCAGTATCACATAAAATGGCTATATAAAAATATTATGAGAAATGTTCACTAATGTATAGGTACCAAAAAGGCCATGGAGCTAGTTATTTCAACTTGTACCATAAGGGGTTAAACTTACACTCACCTATTTAATAGCAGTTAGCAGAACGTTAACCACTAATTTTAAAATGGTGGTAAATGAGGCCACAAATGTTTATATTCTAAATACGTGTGTATGTGGCGGAAGGGGTTATTGGAAATATGGACAGTATTATAGTTGCCCAACACCAAACATTATTATTGTACTTAGGCACCCTCTAATGTATGGGACATTATAAAGCACCATAACTAAAGAGACATTTGGATTTGAGTGACAGGGTTATGGGGATTTGTGTACAGTCTTTATAAATACTAATATTATTTGGCTTAAATTTGTTATTGAACTGGACTGAGAATGTTAATACAAGCACAACACCAACAGGGAGCCATAATAGCTCAGTGTGTACAGTGTTTATTGATATCATTGTGTATGTGCTATATTTATTACGGAACCACTTGTTTACCTGTTCTGCTGGTTTGAACCCTGGCGCTAGTTATTTAAGATTGTGTTTGCATCACTAAACTGGTATCTTGTTTTACCACAATACCAAACATAATTATTTGCCCCCTCTGTAATATAAGGGACTTTATATGACATCATTACCATATATTATATATTACCAATATTTGTACATATTTACTTGTGTGTGTTATTTATGTGGGTATGTGTACACACACCATTACCAGAGGTAATTTTATATACAGTATGGGTAGTGAAATTACCTATGGGGAGGTGGAGGGGAAGAGTTATACATAAAAACATCCTGTTTAAACATGTCAAGAGGCTTTAGCGACAGAGGTGTGGAAAAACCTTACATTTTAAATATTCCTCATATCTCTCTCTCTCTCTCTCTCTCTCTCTCTCTCTCTCTCTCTCTCTCTATATATATATATATATCACTAAGTCCAATTAAGAGCAATCAAAGGGACTTAAACTGCAAACAAGAAATTAGTTTATTGTGCCTCAACTCGTTTCCGCCCACAGGGCCGTCATCAGGAGAAGTCCCTTAGATTGCTCTTTATTAGACTTAGTGGTGGATGTGTAAGGAGTAGCACCAGGGCATTGCAGCACTCCTCTGGGATTTTAAACATAACAAATATTCATTAAAAAGTGTTTCAGCCTAATACTAGGCCATCATCAGACCCATATACAGGCAAGTGCCCTTCCCAACACCCGCCCCTGCGTTTCAGCCCACAGGGCCGTCATCAGGAGAACTCCTGATGACGGCCCTGTGGGCGGAAACGCGTTGAGGCACAATTAACCAATTTCTTGTTTGCAGTTGAAGTCCCTTTGATTGCTCTTTATTAGAATTAGTGGTGGATGTGTAAGGAGTTAGCACCAGGGCATTGCAGCACTCCTCTGGGAGTTTCAGCCTAATACTAGGCCATCATCAGATCCATATACAGGCAAGCACCCTCCCCAACACCTGCCCCTATACATCACACCTAATGTGTAATCCCCAATAATAAAATATACATAAAATTGCAAAGGAATGAAATTACATTGAAACAATGTAATCATTTCAACCTAATAATACAAAAAGCAGACACTACTTAGCCTAGTACCATATATACAAATGATTAATCTTGCAACATAATAACTATAACTATTGAAAATATCATTAACGAATGGCTACAAGGGCACCAAACACCATATCTAAATAGACGCCACTATTAGCTTCCATTTTGAAGGACCCAAAGAATCAAGTACCTAACAGGGGCCAAAAGGGGAAAAAGGATGGCCAGCTTCCCTGTAATGTCTAGCTACAGACTGTTCACCAAAACGGTTGTCTTTTTTTGTCGCAGCCAACCAAAGTCAAGGCATGTCTATGATTGGCAAGTCTATCACACAATGTGGTGTCCACAAGGATATGTTATAATATATATAACAAATGTGCTAATGCTTGATTTTAATCCTTTGGCGGCTATGTGGGGGTGGAAAATACATTCCCACTAGTATATGCCTGCAGGCTTGACAACCACCACATTTGTAGCATCCCTATTTGTTGTGGGGTAACCAAGATGACTGATCTCTACTTTTAAGACCCCCAAGGTCTGTTTTTACAAATACATTTCTCAAATTCCTGCCACGTCTATAAGCGATCATAGGGTTTGCGTTAGAACATACGTGTGTGTTATCACTAGACAATGCCCAAATTATCATGTATGATAAAACTAATAGATAGGCAACAGATGTGCCTTAGTGCCATTCATAACCCAATCAAATATGATAGGGGCACTCATGCTGCTATATCAAGCTATAATCATATAGATAAAGACAGTGATCTAAACGATCATACAGGATGTAGTGGGTTAAAACAAGAGCTTTATTCATAACTATATATAAAAATTATTACACATATCCCCATAAAATGTCAATGTGAACATACACACACTATAAAACATAGATATAATAAATAGTAACAATAAATATGACTCTAGGCGAGCTGGAGGAAAAGACCTTGTTCCAAGCTATAAGTCTGTACTTGCAAATGGAAGTCAGTAGATACTAAGTATGTCAATAAAAAGAAATTGAACAATGTAGCAGCACACAACTGAATCAAATGGCAGAGTGGTATACGATCTCACCCAGCCGTGTGAACTTCCTCAAGATCTCCTTTCTGCATGGACAATGTGCTGATGGATCGCTCCCGCGACGACTCCGCTCCCGATTCCGAAGACCAGCTGCAAACTTTACAAGGTACCGTCCATGCGTAAGTAAGGCTAATGGTCCGTAGGGAGCAATGGCCGGGGGCAGGCACCAGGTGCAACTCCGGCACTCGTCTGTCCTAGCCCAAACCCGACAGAGTCCCCACCTCCCGCTCCAGGCAATAGCCGAGCAGGGAACCAAGTGTGTAGCCACAAGAATCTAAATACATACAGCTTCCAGAATATTACAAGTGGGTCCTAGCTCAGCCTAGTATCACCACACCAAACGACCGACGCGCTTTCGGGGCTATCTTTCCCCTTCTTCCGGGTCACATGACCGGTGCTTCTCCGGTTTAAATACCCTAATCGGTTTATCCATATGCATTAGATTTGGGGCAATTAGTACAATTTATGCGTGCAGCAGAATTTCATGAAGCCAATACTTCAAGGATAACAGCGTAATTGCAACATTCTATCTAACACAATTTCTAAATCCAATCTATGTATCTAATATCACAGCAACATGGCTTATCTAAATATTAAAGTGGATGTAACAACATTATTGCAGCTCTGTAATAAATCAATTTAAAGGAACATATTGAACACTCCCTACCGGACCATCTATTACGCCCTCTTATGCATGGACTGACCTTAGAAGTTTGCAGCTGGTCTTCGGAAGCGGAGCGGAGTCGTCGCTGGGAGCGATCCATCAGCACATTGTCCTGCAGGAAAGGAGATCTTGAGGAAGTTCACACGGCTGGGTGAGATCGTATACCACTCTGCCATTTGATTCAGTGTTGTTGCTGCTACATTGTTCAATTTCTTTTATGGACATACTAGTATCTACTGACTTCCATTTGCAAGTACACTATAGCTGGAACAAGGTCTTTTTCCTCCAGCTCGCCTAGAGTCATATTATTGTTACTATAATTATATCTATGTTTTTATAGTGGTGTATGTTCACATTGACATTTATTGGGGATAGTTGTAATAATTTTTATATATAGTTATGAATAAAGCTCTTTTTTACCCACTACATCCTTATGATCGTTTTTAATCACTGTCTTTATCTATATGATATAGCTTGATATAGCAGCTGAGTGCCCCTATCATATGTGATTTGGGTAGGAAGGCACTAAGGCACATCTGTTGCCTATCTATTAGTTTTTTATATTGTTATTATATACCACTCATAGCACCGGTACTATTTGTACCTAGCTGCATCTGTATATTATCCAGTTTCCGATTATCATTTATTTTGATTATTATGTATGATATCCTGGAATTCCTTACTGTTCCTTTTTGTCCCTGCTGGAAGCCTGCTGGATCAGATTCCTTGATACTTTAACCCCACGGGGTCTCAATTAGCATCTAGCATTATCCTGTTTTCTATGATGGGTTGCATTGAAAACATGGTTACATATTTATTGTAATTACTTACTTTGCTTCCCCTTCTAGCCCCCGTTTGGAACTTGATTATTTGGGTCCTTCGAAATGGAAGCTAGTAGTGGGGTCCATTTAGACATGGTGTTTGGTGGCCTTGTAGCCAGTAATGATATTTTCAATAGGGGTGGTTATTATGTTGCATAATGAATCATGTGAATATATGTATCTGTTGTATTCAATTAGATCAACTGGACTTGAAGTTTAGTTCTTGAAGACGTTTCGCTAGTCATCCGACTGGCTTTCTCAATTCAAGATTCTTGTACATTCTAGTCATTCTGAATTGAGAAAGCCAGTCGGATGACTAGTGAAACATCTTCAAGAACTAAACTTCAAGTCCAGTTGATCTAATTGAATACAACAGATATACCATGACCTGGATGAATGAGAATCTTCACAAGCATGTGAATATATGGTACTTTTAAGCTAAAGAGTATTTGCTTTTCGTATCACTAGGCTGAAATGATTACATTCTTCCTATGTCATTACATTCCTTGGCTTTTTTTATGTATATTTTATTATTATTGGGGATTACACATTACGGGTGATGTATATAGGTGGGTGTTGGGGATGGAAAGGAGGGCACTTACCTGTATATACTGTTTTTTCAAGATGGAGTATCCTGATGATGGCCTAGTCTTAGGCTAAAACATGTTGATCGCTTCTCAATAAATATTTTATGGTTAAAAGTTGAGGAGTGCTCCATTTCCTACGAGGCTGGTATTGTGTGGTTAGCACCCGGGTTAACTATATCATTGAGACAAGTGAGAGTGCAGTCATTATCAAGTGTTACACACACCCACATATAGATATGATAGCACTCCAGTTTCATAGTAGCAATTGGCCAGCTGCAAACTTCAATATTGTTCCAACAAATAATTATTTATTGACAAACATGTCCAGTGACTGATGGCAGTTACCCGGAAGTAGAAAGGAGCCACAGTTGTGGATTTAGAAGTTTAATTTTTCCGCCTGGGGGTTTAAATTACAATTGTAAGTAAAAGGAACTAGGGTTTTGGGGGTGCCTTATAACATATTTAATCTTAGTACAAGGGCTTGACATGCCCTTTAACTATTTATGGACCATGTCCACTTTTAACCAGACTCGCTGTACATGCCACAGCTAGCCAAATCTAGATGAATTCCTCATGG
This sequence comes from Hymenochirus boettgeri, assembly GCA_019447015.1. Taxonomy (NCBI): domain Eukaryota; kingdom Metazoa; phylum Chordata; class Amphibia; order Anura; family Pipidae; genus Hymenochirus; species Hymenochirus boettgeri. The sequence goes on from CM033469.1 coordinate 263,571,063, forward strand.
CCTGGAAGATTGAAAAATAGACTTGAAAGAAACGCCAAGTGACCAGTGATGCATATCTCCGAGCGCTTCTTTAAAAATTATTATTATCTTTAATTCTTACCTGTGCTATAATTAATTTGTTGGTAGTGGTATCACATTCAGATATTTCCTCACCAAAGCATAAGGTGACTTCATAGCTGGGGAGCATGCCACCCTCTGCTTTGTATCTCTCCAACTCTAAAGGAAAACATTGGAACAACAGACAATTATTGTTTTTTAAGAATTGTTCTATATGCATCTAATCTATATCCATATTCTATATATTCAAATCAATGTATGTACGTTCCAGTAAAACTTCAAAAAAGCTGGGTCAATTTGGCGAGACTTGGTATTTACGATTCAGGATCCAGAAAAACATTCTACAACTTTTACAAACCACCACTTATCCCTTTTTTAATTTTTTTTAAGTTAATTGAGGATGAGATCTGACCTTTGTGCTGTCATCTGTTGGTGAATCGAGTGATCGCTTAAGTTAATTAGGGATAATATCTGATCTAGAGTCCTGCATCTGGTCACGTAATAAGTAATAGGAATACGCAACCACTACTAAATTTTAATTACTACCACTGAATGTATATATGCGGTAAAAAGATCATAATTTCTGCAGAATATATACATTTCAACCATATTGTGGTAGTCATCTGTGAAGTGCTTTTTTCGATCGTGACAATATTTTCAAATTGTCACAAGATTTCGATTGGAAATATTACACAATATCAATTATAACAGATACAAGATTAGCAATATTTCACTATTTATTTTTTCTCTGCAATTTGTCTGAACAGATCAAACCACAATCTGGCAAATCAAATGTCCCACTTACCTCTTATAAAGTTGTGTGTATCAAATAACTTGACATGTGCATCCCTCTCCAGTTTGTTTGGCTGTTCTCCAGCATCTGCACATGGACCTGTCCAAAAAACACGCCCTGAACAGGATCTATGTCGTTGTGCAAATATACCATGGCTGTTACTGGCCAACATAACTCCAGACTGCAAAAATTCCAACAGATTTGCTGTCTGTGTACGTGTTGTTTTATCTAGTCGTTCATCTGGGGCAGGTAAAGCTACATGCTCCATTCCCCCACCTGACCTTATTCCAGGAGACCTTGCTGATAACTTGCACTCTCCACTTCGGACAATGTATCTTGAAACCTCTATGCCACTGTATAGTATTGTAACCTGCATATCTGATAAAAAAAAAAGTTTTAGCATTGCTACAGTATTCATTAGTGTCAGGGCACTATATGTGGAATGTACACTGGCGGGAAACTTTATTAGGTATACCCGTTCAATTGCTTGTTAACACAAATAGCTATTCATCCAATCACATTGCAGCAACTTAATGCATTTAGGCATCTAGACATTGTGAAGACAAGTTGCGGAGTTCAGAATAGGGAACAAAGTAGATTTAAGTGAATTTAGTGGCATGGTTGTTTGTGCCAGAAGGGTCAGTATTCAGAAACTGCTTATCCACTGGGATTTTCATGCACAAACATCTCTAGTTTACAGAGAATGATCTGAAAATAAAAATATCAGCAGCAGTTGAGTCAACAAAAATGGCCCGTTAAAGTCAGATATTGGAGAATGATCAGACTGAAAACATCAAAACCAAGTATCCAAAACACTGGTTACACTCAAGGTATGCAGAATACCATCTCTGAACACACAACATGCTGAACCTTGAAGCAGATGGGCTACAGCACCAGAACAACACACCAGGTGCCACCCCTGTCAGTTAAGAACAGAAAGCTAAGATCTCAATTTTCACAGGCTCACCTATATTGTACAGTACAAGACTGGGAAAATGTTGCCTGATCTGATGAGATTTTTAGCTGCAACATTCATATGGTAGGGTCAGAATTTGGCTTAAACAAGCATGGATCCATCCTGCCTTATATTAGCCGTTCAGGCTGGTGATGTAATGGTGTCTGGGACATTTTCTTGTCGCACTTTGGGAACATTTGTACCAATTAAGCATTGTTTAAATGCCACAGCCTTCATGACCACTGTTGCTAACCATCTCCATCCCTATATGACCACAGTGTACCTGATGGCTATGTGCAGCAGTATAATGCACCATGTCCCAATGCTCACATCATCACAAACTGTAATCTTAAACATGACAATGAGTTCAGCGTACTTTAATGGCTTCCACATTCACCAAAGTTCAATCCAATAGAGCAATTTTGGAATGTGGTGAAATGGGATATTTGCATCATTGATGTGTAGCTGACATTTCTGCAGCAACTGTGTAACGTTATGTCAATATGAACCCAAATCTGTGAGGAATGCTTACATCATCTGACTTCTTGTGCGGTTTTAAATTGTAGCAAAAAAAGTGTGTTTTGCTAGAAAGTATCAATAGGTAAACACTACATGTATTATTTGCTATAAAAAGTTTTCTAGTAATTACACACAAAACTATTTTCAGGAAAGTCAAACTGAATTGAAACGGAAGCAGAAACAAAGTTGAATTATAAAAAGGAGAATAGTTATACAATACGTTTATTATCATACATGCACCAATACTGATCGTACAATCGCAGAACCTTACAATCAGTATCGGTATCAATATCAGGCTATCAAAGATCCCAAGATATCAGAAAATTCCGATATCGTACAACTGGGATTGGTGCATTAATGGCCCTATCTACGACTCAGGAGACATGCTGCTCCCTGCATTGGCTGATAAACGGTGTTTAATGTCCATTGTACAAAGAAAGAATGAATCATTAAGATTGAATCAACAGATAGTTTTCTTTTTTTACAGATATACATTAAAGGACAACTAAAGCCCCATAACACTGAATTAGAAGGCTGACAAACAGTAATCTGTATCTCACATCTCATTTTGATGTGGGTGCTGGGAAATTTACCTTTCTAACATAGGGATGGAGCTTTATTTTCTAGCATTCCAGTATCACAGTGTGCACATGCCCAAACTACTGCAGAAACTTGTTACAGCAAGTCACACCTACTAATAATCTCTAGCCAATCCTATTACAGTCCATATTAGGCAGGGAAGCATGTGACTGTCAGGAGGTGTGGCCAGAGAATGCACATACACATAGTTATCTTAAGGTTCGTACACACGTGCAATCGTGAGTGCCGACCCGCGACGCACGATGTGTACGAACGACCATTTCGGGGCGATAATCGGCCCCTGTATGGGCACTTTATTCGGCCAAAATGGCCGCTCATTCGGAGATCTGCCTGGCGGATCGGGCAACGATCTCCGAACGAACGGCCATTTAGGCAGATAAAGTGCCCACCGTTTCGGGCCAATTATCACCCAAAACGGTGATTGAAACCATTTTTTAAGGGGAGAATTACTTCTTTGTAGTAAATACAGCATATGTATTTGCTACAGTATTCAATTATAATTACCTGTGTGTGAGATCTCTAAAGGCAGAATTACAGATGGCGCGACAGCTGTAAAGATAGACATATGCAATATAAGCAGAACTCTTTGCAGATATTGGGGGGGGGGGGTTAGGAGGGGCAACAAGGCAAACACAGACAGATTGGAATATGGTAATCTATGTATGAAGAAGTGAACAGAAAACCAGATATACTTCTATATCAAAGAAAAACATCACAATGAGAAATCTGTGACAGGAACCTTTCACTGTAAAAAGTAATAGTTAATGATGTATTGTCTGACCAATTTCCTATATAATTTTTAATCAATTAAGGGTGGAAAGCAATTCATAAGGGGCTTAGATTTGCATTATTGTGAATAATAATGCTACAGTGCAGACTCCCACAAACCCATTTCCAGTTTCTCTATTTTTTTTTTTTTAAGAAAAGGATGCTCTGGCTCAAATATTTCTTGGATATCACAGATTTGTACTCTTTGGGAGGCTACATTATTACATTAATGCACATATAGTTCTCTTTGAGCAAACTTAATTGATTATTTCTTTTGGTCAGCTTCCCTTTAAAGAGGGCACCACTCAGATACTATGTAATCTTTAATACAGACAAGGCTATACAGCTATTGGAAACAAGAGATTTCATGATCAAACTAATAAGAATGCACACCATTTGACTCACATTCCAAGTCACTCTGTCCTGTTTTAAGTGTCTCAGTGTTGCTTGAATCACTTCCTATTCCAGAATCATCCTGCAAAGCCGTACTGGATATATCTGCATCATCATCACCACGAGCGGGGTCCTAAAATAAAATGTGGTGAGCTAAGACACAGAGAATTAAAAAAAAAAAAAATAGCCTGAATAATGCATTTTCATACCAGGTTAATCATCAGTGGCTTCTTTTCTTCACCTATACTTGGTCCTTCATCAGATGAACTCTCAGCCTCCTCCACTTTAATTTTGCGTTTTCGTCCAGTTTTTTTGGTGTTTTTTTCTGGTGTTACTGAAGGGAAGATTAAGTCTCTTTAAGGCTTGATCTTATTTTTAAGTGTTTAATTTCTTAATAGCACCCCCCCCCCCAAAAAAGGATTAACTAACGAATCCTTGTTAAAAAAGAATAATGAAATTATAGTGGTTTATTACATGGGAAATCCCCTAAACCTAATTTTTAATTAGACTTTAATATCTAATGCACATTTTCCAGGGTTCAAGGGTAGACAGTGTATCCAGAAAGTATTCACAGAGCATCACTTTTTGCACATTATGTTACAGCCTTTTCCAAAATAGATTGAATTCATTTTTTCCCCCCAGAATTCTACACACGACACCACATAATGACAACATGAAAAAAATTTACTTGAGGTTTTACATAGTAACATAGTAATTGAGGTTGAATAAAGACATCAAGTCCAATCTATTCACTCTCTTTCTTTTTTTAACCCTACCTAACAGTTGATCCAGAGGAAGGCAAAACAGTGAACAGTGCACCAGAGAGTTCATTGTATGGCCATTAAAGGGCATGTCCACCCCCCAAACTATAATTTAACCCACCACTGGCCCCACTATGTAGTGTGTAAACCTCACACCCCCCCCAAAGTCCCAAAAACTGGCCAGCACGAGGATAGCAGAGTCCATATAGGACTCTGCCTCCTGTCTCCCCTCCTGGAGAAGTTTGACGTGCACTGCAGTGATTCTCCCCCTCCTTCCTAATTTTGTCTCCCTCCCCCTATCCCCCTACCATAAAACCCTTTTTATATAATGTACTGCTCCCTCCCCCAGCCCCGATCTTTACTTACCATGCCTCTCACCTTTGCTGGTCTGAACTCCCGGCAGCCGTGTCCGTGATTGGCTGCCTCTCAGCCAATCACGGACTCGACTGCCGGTCCCACCCCCTGCTTGTATTTCTGTGCAAGTAGGGGGCCAGGGCAGTGCGGTGAAGAATAGAGGCATGGTAAGTAAAGATCGGGGCACTTTCTGTGAATAATAGAAACCTGACCCATTCAAACTCACTGTGGGTTGGGGGGGGGGGTATTGTTATGCAATAAGAAATGTCCAAATTTGGGAGCAAATAATGTTTCGGTATTTACTCTAAAAAAATGAATTAATATATTAATGTTAGGTGTTGTACCCCGTTGACATGATATGCTTTAAAGTTAAAAGAGATAAAGCATATCACATCAACTTCCCCTTTAACGCATATCACATCAACTTTCCATTTAAAGCACACCACAACAACTTCCTTTTACACGTATCACACCAACTTCCTCTTTAAGGAATTTCGCACCAACTTTCTCTCTAGCGCGTATCACACCAACTTCCTTTCTAGCGCGTATAGCACCAACTTCCTCTCTAGCGCGTATCGCATCAACCCCCCTTTAGGGCAAATCGCAATAAACCCCCCTTAAGGGCGAATCGCATCAACCCCCCTTTAGGGCGAATCGCATCAAGCCCCCTTTAGGGGGAATTGAATCAACCCCCCTTAAGGGCGAATCGCATCAACCCCCCTTTAGGGCGAATCGCATCAAGCCCCCTTTAGGGGGAATTGAATCAACCCCCCTTTAGGGCGAATCGCATCAACTTCCCCTTTAGCTCTCATCGCATCAACTTCCCCTTTAACAATGGGGTACAACATCTCGCATTAATTTATTTTTTACTGCTATCGATCAAACTGAATTATTGACACACAATTGGTTTTTCAAAAATGACACATGGAAAAGAAAGGTGAGTGAAAAGAGTGTATAGTGACCTTTAATACTGAGGTTTCAGTAGTTTGTGGGGAAAAGGCACAAGGTGTGAAGTAAAATGAATGCCTTACAGTGCAGTTGTATTGCTGTGTGGGCAGTGTCATCCCATTCACAGCTGTCATTGTCTTTCCTTAAGTAAAAACACATATTTCCTTAGCTGCCTTCTCAGAACTCTGCACCAGACTTCTGCAAACTGTGATCTCCATGGGTAGCTGCCTGCCCAACCCCCAGTACAAGAGACTTATCTTGGATTGGTCAGTTAACATCTCAATCTTGACTCTGGGCGAACCACATGACATTGTGACATCACGTGTTCTGCTACTCATAATTGACAGCTTTATCCTCCTATCACAGCAACAACAGAACAAAATCGAGAAAAGCATTGTACTGCCCTGAACAAACTGACATTTTGGAAGATTTACTTGATTCACCACCAGATGGCAGCAAACAGGTTAATTAACTTAAAAAATGTCGAAAAAAGGGGGCACAGGGACATGTTTAAAAGTTGTAAAGTAGCCTATGCTTTTTCCAGGTCCCCAAGTCTCATGAAAATTGTTCCAGTCGTTTGAAAGTTTATCTGGAACATACAAACATATATATATTGACTTTTATATAAATATAGGTTAATTTGCCAAAACCACTTTTTTTCACGTTGTCCTTATGTGGTGTTGTAAGTAGAATTAAAAAATTAATTTAATCCATTTTGGAATAAGGCTGTAACATAAAATGTGGAAAAAGTGATGAGCTGTGAATACTTTCTGGATGCACAAAACCACAAAAGATAAAAAGCAAATTTGCAGGATGATATAGTATCTACGACAGATAAACCATAGTTACATTATAACTTGGATACCCACTGGGCAATATTGGAATATTGTACAGCAGTATCTGGTAAATATCATAATATAATTTCTTACAAAGAAATTATATAAAATTATATAATTTAATCAGTCAATAGGAATTATATATATATATATATATATATATATATATATATATATATATACACACACACACATATTCACACTAGCAAAAGTGTGCTCGTTGGTGCACAATGGAAATTATGTGTGTGTTTTGCTAGGTAATTATTTTATTTGAAAGCTCGGGGTCATGCTTTCAGTGAGACCAACACAAAGTGCAGAAACATGCAAGCGATTCAAGATCTGTCTGCCTCTCACTTATGCATATAGCTGTTTAGCTGTGGGGGCCATAGAGAGGCTACTTACATCTCTTAGGTATCAGGATCCATTCTGAACGTGCTCTCCCTTTCCATTCCCAGCAAGTATCCAGGGGGAGGCTTAAATGGGATAAGTCTGAAAGTCCTAAAAAGGACCCAGGCAATCCCACAGCATATGTTCAAACACACACATACCCTCCCATTTTTATTTGACCTGCCAGCAAGTGCCAGGCAATCCTGCCACAATGTGCAATTCTAACTAAACAGCACCATAGGGCAACCTGATATCCTTTACAGGATCCAGAATAACATGTTAGGTACATACTTAAAGCCCCTAACTTACAGACATTAAAAGCCCATGCTTTAGCGATTCCTACCAAAGGGTTTGAATATGCACATATATGCACAATATGCACAAAACTACAACTCCCAGCATTCTCTGTTAGCAGTAAGTTTCTTCTTTATGTCCATTGGCTAATGAATGTATTAAGATGCAACACAGTGTAATAGAGAATGGGTGTTAAACTTTTCACATGTTTAAAAACTACAACTTTCCAGCATTCCCTGGCTGCACAGAATGTTTAAAAACTACAACTTTCCAGCATTCCCTGGCTGCACAGATTGCTGGAAAATGTATTTTTCATACATCCTGGAATAAAGCCCTTTTACTAACTTACAGACATTAAAAGCCCATGCTTTAGCGATTCCTACCAAAGGGCTTGAATACATTAGAAACAAAGGGGTTTTAGTATACATTACTGTGATTACATGAATGAAAAGTCATCCAACCACATCAAGGTAACCCCTAGTCTGCAAGTTCCTAACTTCTAACCTTTTTTACAATTAGCAAACTTTTGCATTTCTCATACTTGCACACTGAATCAATATATATAATTATTAAAAAGGAACTGTGGTCTCCAAACAGGTTTGTTTTATGAAAAGGAAAGGCCAGGTTCCTACCTTTAAAACGAGCCATCAACCACCTCTCTACATGCTGCACAGCCCAAAATATGAAGAAATCACTGACCAGAAAGTTAGGGGGTGGGAGGTTCTGAATCTGCGGTCAGAAATACGACTTCCTCCTCTAATCTGCGGTTGACACATGCTAAGTGCATGACTGAAGGGTGAGGAGAACAGCACAGCCCTGCTTTTTTTTTAATGCCTGCTTTTTTTTTAATGCCTCCCACTTGCTGGCCCTGTGTCCCCTTGCAGACCCAACATGGCCCCTTCCCTTGCAGCCCCCTGTGGCCCCTCCCATTCACGGACTGTGCCCCCGCACACTCATGGGTCCTTTGGCCCCTCCCCCACTTGCACCTTAGACCAATACCCTACTACCCCCTACAGAAGACTGTGTAAAAGCAGCCTTTTCAGCAGAGAAAGAATCAGACAAAAGTTTAAAACTGCTGATTACATTTTTCTTAAAAGGGGGGGTATTGGTCTGAGGTGCAATTGGGGGAGGGGCAATGGGGAGCCCACAAGGGGGAGGGGTCATTGGGGCCCATGAGTGGGAGGGGCCACAGGAGTCTCTACGGGAAAGGAACAATGGGGCTGCAAGGGAAGGAGCAAGAATGGGTCTGCAAGGGGAGGGGTCACAGGACCCACGAGTTATCAGGGCCACAGAGCCATGAGTGGAAAGGGCCACAGGAGGCTGCAAGACAAAGGCCCAAGGTAGCTGCAAGGGAAGGGGCTAGGATGGGTCTGCAAGGGGAGGGGCCATCAGACCCGCAAGTGGACGGGGTCACAGAGCCAATGAGTGGGAGTGGTCACGGGGCCCGTGAGTGGGAAGGGCCACCGGACCCACGAGTGGATGGGGTCACAGAGCCAATGAGTGGGAGGGGCCACGAGGCCTGTGAGTGGGCAGGGCCAGAGAGCCATGAGTGGGAGGGGCTACAGGAGGCTGCAAGGGAAAGGCCCTGGAATAAATCTGCAGGTTTGAGAACAGACCCAGGCAATCCTGCCACAATATGTAGTTCAACCAAAACAGTACAATTGGTCAACCCAAGACCCTATAAAGGATCTAGATTAACACGCTAGGTTTATACTTATTTACCACAGCAAGTTCCAGATTTACAATTACTATGGTGTTAGGACCTGGGGTACAGGATACTGATTGGCTATATAGGTTAGGGAGAGGTATGGGTTAAAGGAGATAAAAGCACTCCACAGAGTATAAAAAATTAAATAGAGCCCTCTTATAACAGAAGGTACCTCAGAAGGAATAATAGCATTGCCCTACTAATGTGGCAAAGGCATGTGTCTAGATGTAATACAGACCTTTCACATGTTTGAATACTACAAATTCCAGCATTCTGTGTTTATAGTAAGTTTTTTCTTAATGTCTTGTAGCTAAGGCATGTGTCCAGATGTAATACAGCCTAATGGTAGAACAGGGGTGTTAAACTTGGGGCCTTTTACATGTTTGAAAACTACAACTCCCAGCATTCTCTGGCTGCACAGAATGCTGGAAATTTTAGTTTTCATACATTTGTAAACCCGTTTTCATACATCATGTAATAAAGCCATTTTCCTGACTTACAGACATCATGCTTTAGTGATTCCTACCCAAGGGTTTGAACATGCAAGTGACTCATCTGCCCTTCCTTACATTCATAGCTATTTCACTATTGGATTAGCGAACTCCATTCCTAGATAGAGAAGACAAACAGGGTGGCTCCACCCCCTCCCGCCCCTCCCCTGAACTTGTATCTTCTGTGCTGTGATCTCCATAGAGAGCAGGAGGAAGTAACTGTAAGTTATACTGATCCCATTTCTGATTGTGAGAGTCCATGGGGGACATTGTTACCCTCTGTCTCACTGCTGTGTACAGGGACTGATAAACTTCCTCTATGGGGCTGCTGGGGCCAGAACCTATATAGCAGTGATGGAAAACCTTGCAACTTCCCTTGTTAAGAAACTACAACTCCCACCATGCCTTGTTTGCATTCTGGTACTAAGGCATGCACTGCACATGGGGTAGGTAATAGCCTAATAGGACTACTGGGCTATTACCTACCCCATGGGCGCAGCATGGCAGCTCCACAGCATCTCTATCCTGCCTATATACATATCTCCATCTCTGTCACATAGCACTATGGCAGCTCCACACTGAGATGGAGATATGGATATAAGCAGGATAGAGATTGTGTCTTATATAGCAGTATGGCAACTTCCAACCATCCCTATCCTGCCCATATCCAAATTTCTGTCTCTGTGTCTGTCACATTGCAGCACACCATCTCTATTATCAGGATATAGACAGGATAGAGATGGTGTGTGGAGCTGCAATCTGAGATAGAAATATGGATATAGGCAGGACAGAGTGTGGAGCTGCCATGCTGTGTGGCAATAGTGGCAGCCTTTTTCCAGACAGTGCACAAGTGGGTAGGTGTAAGAATTGAGCATGAAGAAAGGGGTGAATATATCAATAGAAATACGTTTTAAGCAACACTAATGTAGAATATAATATGGGGTCTAATATGGGATCCAGTCTGTGTGGGCTTGGCTTAAAGGAACCGTATATACTTAAGTATAAACCGAGATTTTCAGGCTAAAAAAAATAGCCTAAAAAAAATCTTGGTTTATACTCGAGTCAAACACTTACCTGCTCCGGCGGCTGCGCGCTCCGCTACCTCTGCTGGCTGACGTCACTACAAGGCACCGGGAAGTGAGGCCGGCGCTGAGTAGTGATGTCAGCCAGCAGAGGAAAGTGGAGCATGTGGCCGCCGGAGCAGAGAAGAGGATCCAGAGCAGCCTGCAGGGGAACATGTGGAGTAGGTAGCAGAAGGCAACTGTGGGGACTCAGAAGGGGGGGAAGTAGAGTAATTCCTGCAGTGGCTATTCCTTGCCACTGCAGATGTTTGGAAACTATAACTCACAGCAACTAAAGCATGCTGGGAGGTGTAGTTTCCAAACATCTGGAGTGCCAAGCAATGAGGCTTTAGTTGCCTTTTAAATGGACATAAGAATTCCCATACAGTAATAGCCAAATCCAGTATGGTTATTACTGTATGGGATGCTGATGTTCATTTAAAGGGCAACTAAAGCCTAAAAACAATACAGAATCAGAAGGAGGATGATATCTATTGCTGTCTTCTGATTCTCTATTGTTTTGAGGCTTTAGTTGCCCTTTAAATGGACAGCAGCATTCCCATACAGTAGTCCCATACAGTAATAACCATACTGGATTTGGCTATTACTGTATGTGACTACTGTATGGGAATTCTGCTGTCCATTTAAAGGGCAACTAAAGCCTTAAAACAATACAGAATCAGAAAGCAGTTGTGGTCCTATTTTCTACCCTTGGTTTATACTCAAGTCAATCACTTTTACGCCTTTTTAGAGGTAAAAAGTAGGTGCCTCGGTTTATACTTGTGTCGGTTTATACTCGAGTATATATGGGTATGTTATATTTACCAGTCTGTGCCCATTGGGCATGAGGGCATCTTAAGTGTGTGTGCGGGACACGGGTACATTTTATATTTACCGGTCTGTGTGTGCGTCGGGGAGGTAGAGCATGTCTCGCGCCTGTTAATTTAACAGGCTTAATGTCTAGTTGATAAAGAATATTGCAGGCAACAATGTAAAACGGGAATAATGGTCTTTAAATGGGTGTAACCTTAACAAAGTGGGCGTGGTCTTAACAAAGTGATTGTGGGGGAAAAATCCGCATTTGCCGCTTCTCTTCTCCTCTTGGGTCCCTCATTTGCGTTTTAAAATATTGGGAGGTATGGACTATGAGTTGGTTCGTGCTATGGGGGCCCCAGAAATGTACCCAGTATGGGGCCCAGGAAAGTCTGATGGCGGCCCTGGCGCACAGCAGTCGAAGTCAGCATCTTCTTTCTGCCACGACCAGGTAGCATTTCAACAGTGCCCTTTGCAAAGATGTTAAACATACGAAGAGACACCATAGGAAGCATCATTCGCAAATTCAAGGCAATCTTCTTATAGCCATTGCCCTTCCTGTGAAGAGAATTCGCCACTTCTTGTCTTCCTGGACCATTCTCTTGACTTCACCATGTTTGTAAACACACCAGTAAATGTCTAGAAGGAGCTATGTATCACAGTTATTGTAAATCTGCCTAATTGGTGCTTATTATGCTTGATTGCTGCTCAATTACATCCACAATTGTTTTCAATACCTGATCGAAAACACTTGAATGAACCTCTGTTCTTAAGAGTGTGTCAATTATATAATCAATAATCACAAAATTTTTTTTTAACCCTTTCACTGCAACAGATCGTATATTCACGATCTGTGCAGTGAATGGCAAAACTGCCACAGATCGTGAATACACGATCTGTGGCTTCCCCACTGCAGGAAAAAATTTGGCCCCCGCTAGGGGCGATCGGGGGGCAGCATTCAACTGCCCCCCTAGCCCCCTCGATCCCCCCTCGGTTGTGTCCAAATCCGAGGGGGGGATCGGAAGATATCCCTACCTTTAGCCGGGTCCCGCAGGCTGAAGCCGGTCCCACGTGGAGGAAGTACTTGCAGAGGAAAGGGAGACCCCGGTGACATCACGGAACTTCCTCCTTCACCAGGGTCTTCCCTAAAAGTGGTAAGAGGCTGCCCCTGGTGGTCTAGTGGAGGTACTGCAGTGTGATCTCCATTCAGATCATGCTGCAGTACCTGTATAGTAAAAGCGGTCATGCTGACAGCTTTACTATACATTTTGTGAACATTTTGCTACTTAGCGAAGACTTAGAAAAAAAATAGGGACAGAGATCAAAATTTGGTGATCACTTCTGATCACCAAATTATTGATCTTTGCCAATGAATGAAAAATCACTTCCTGGAAAATGATTTCCGGGAAGTGATTTTTCCGATTGGATTTCGAATTGGAAAACGGGCATTTATGCCCGTATTCCAAGTTCGGTATCATTCCCTAAGATGATTTGATGATCATCTTTGGGAATGATCCAAAAAAAAAAAAGGGGGAAATGCACACAAAAAAAATCTTAAAAAGTGATACACACACCTTTTTTCTTTTTTTTACCCTAAAACTATAAATTCGCAAATATCTGTTGTATTCAATTAGATCAACTGGACTTGAAGTTTAGTTCTTGAAGACGTTTCGCTAGTCATCCGACTGGCTTTCTCAATTCAGAATGACTTGTACAAGAATCTGTGGCAATTATGTACCCTGGAAAATCCCAATTAGCATATCACAGCCAGGTGTTAAGGGTGTGATTGGATAGTGGCTAAGAGGTGTTATAGGAACGCCCAGAGTAAGGTGTCAAAACAGCATTGTACATGGCAGACAGTTGGTGTCGAACCCCCCCACCTCTATTTAGGCTTGATTTCTTTATTTTCACATAAATGGCCTCCTTAACACCTCTCTTGAACCAGTCACGTTCCTTCGCCAATATGTTAACATTACAATCTTCAAAGGTATGTCCTTTATCCTTAAGATGCAGGTACACGGCTGAGTCCTGACCTGAGGAATTGGCTCTTCTGTGTTGGGCCATACGTTGATGCAGTTGCTGTTTGGTCTCCCCCACATACAAATCAGAGCATTCTTCACTGCACTGCACTGCATATATGATGTCGCTTTTCTTGTGTTTTGGTATTGGGTCTTTCGGATGTACCAATTGCTGCCTCAGTGTGTTGTTCGGTTTAAAGCAGACAGGGATACAATGTTTTTTGAAAATTCTTCTTAATTTCTCGGAGACCCCTGCTACATATGGGATGACCATGTTCTTCCTCCTGTCTTGCTTTTCCCCTTCACTGTTGGTATTTGTGTTCTTTTCTTTCCTTCTACTTCTTTTGACAAAGGCCCAGTCTGGATATCCACAAGTTTTAAGGGCTCCTCTGAGATGTTTCATTTCTTTAGCCTTCGCCTCTGTGCTAGTGGGGATGTTCTCAGCTCTGTGTTGCAGGGTTCTGACGACCCCCAGCTTGTGATCTAAAGGGTGGTGGGAGTCAAACATCAAATACTGATCTGTGTGTGTTGGTTTTCTGTAAACCTCTACTTCCAGTTTACCATTTTCATTAACTTCTACCAAGCAGTCCAAGAAAGCCAGTTTGTTGTTTTGTACCTCTTCCCTTGTGAATTTAATGTTTTGGTCTACCGCATTAATGTGTTCTGTGAAAGCTTGTACTTCCTTTTGGTGGATTTTTACCCAGGTGTCATCAACATATCTGAACCAGTGGCTGGGTGCTATGCCCTTAAAGGTATTAAGCGCCTGTGTTTCTACCTCCTCCATGTAAAGGTTTGCCACAATGGGTGAAACTGGAGATCCCATAGCACATCCATGTTTTTGCTTATAGAACTTATCCCTGTATTTGAAATAGGTGGTATTCAGGCACAAGTCCAACAAGGAACACACCTGTTCTGGGTTGAGATCAGTTCTGCTGGTAAGAGTGCTGTCTTGGCCCAGCCGTTTTCTCACCATGTCAACAGCCTCCTTGGTGGGTATACAAGTGAAGAGAGATGTCTTTTTTATGTGAAAATAAAGAAACCAAGCCTAAATAGAGGTGGGGGGGTTCGACACCAACTGTCTGCCATGTACAATGCTGTTTTGACACCTTACTCTGGGCGTTCCTATAACACCTCTTAGCCACTATCCAATCACACCCTTAACACCTGGCTGTGATATGCTAATTGGGATTTTCCAGGGTACATAATTGCCACAGATTCTTGTACAAGTCATTCTGAATTGAGAAAGCCAGTCGGATGACTAGCGAAACGTCTTCAAGAACTACATTTCAAGTCCAGTTGATCTAATTGAATACAACAGATATACCATGACCTGGATGAATGAGAACCTTCACAAGCATATAAATTCGCAAAAAACTTCGTCTTCTCCAAGCTTCCCAATGTGACCGGTGATATCGGAAAAGTAAACGCGGATCATTATTTGTTGGATTTCAAGGGAAACTAATCCTATTTTAGCAGGAAATTTTGCAGAGGTACCAAAAAAAGACCGGATTGAATTTTTAGGATCAGTAAAGTGTGCAAAAACTTGTGTGACTCTCCGCACTAACTGGTTTTCACTAAAATACCACTAAAAGGGGGAGTGGGGATAGGGGGTGGGTTGTGGCGTTTTTTTATTTTATTGTAATTGCAATTGCGCATGGATCCCATTTGAGCTTGTTGGTGGCCCCCGTCTCTGTTTGCACCCACCCATATGGCATACCGTTTAATTCAGGACATGTGGTAGATTGCCATTTAGTGGGTTTTTTTACTTGCCAAGTGGGTTTAGGTAGGATTTCAACCATTGAGTCCTCTTATTTTATTTTTTCACAAAATCTCCTAAAAGCACGGAGTTCTATGAATAACAGCGTCTGGAATTCTTCATGTATATACGAAAGCATGATACCATCACGTAGCTGAAGGTGTGTAGCTTCCAAAAATATATAGTTTCTGGGGGGTATTTCCAAGTTGATTAGGCTGTTCAAATTACAGAACACTTTGATTTTTTTCTTGTAATTGGACTTGTGCATGCGTCCCATTTGAGCTAGTTGGTGGCCACGTCTCTATGTGCACCCAAACATATGGCATACTGTTTGATGCAGGATATGTGGGAGATTTAGTGGGTTTTTTTGCTTGTCAATTTGGTTTAGGTAGGATTTCAATCCTTGAATCATCTTATTTTATTTTTTATAAAACCTCCTAAAAACATGGAGTTCTTTGGATCACTGGGTCTGGAATTCTTCATGTATGTATGAAAGCATGGCATCGTAACGTAGCTGAAGGTGTGTAGATTCCAAAAATATATAGTTTGTGGGGGGAATTTCCATGTTTCGGGACGGTTTCCTTAGAAAAAGTGTAGGCTGTTCAAATTACAGAGCACTTTGATTTTTTCTTGTAATTGCATTTGTGCATGCGTCCCATTTGAGCTAGTTGGTGGCCACGTCTCTGTGTGCATCCACGCATATGGCATACCGTTTGATTCAGAACATGTGGGAGAGTGATATTTAGTGGGGGGGGGTTATTTGTGGGGGGCATTTCCAAGTTTTGGGGCTGTTTGAAATTACAGAGAACTTTGATTTTTTTCTTGTAATTACACTTGTGCATGTGTCCCATTTGAGCTAGTTGGTGGCCACGTCTCTGTGTACATCCACGCATATGGCATACCGTTTGATTCAGAACATGAAAAATTATTTAATTTTCACGAAACCTCCTAAAAACACAGAGTTCTTTGGATCACTGGGTCTGGAATTCTTCATGTATGTATGAAAGCATGGCACTGTAACGTAGCTGAAGGTGTGTAGATTCCAAAAATATATAGTTTGTGGGGGGAAGTTCCATGTTTCGGGACTGTTTCCTTAGAAAAAGGGTAGGCTGTTCAAATTACAGAGCACTTTGATTTTTTCTTGTAATTGCAATTGTGCATGCGTCCCATTTGAGCTAGTTAGTGGCCACGTCTCTGTGTACATCCACACATAGGGCATACCGTTTGATTAAGAACATGTGGGAGATTGATATTTAGTTGGGGGTTTTATTTGTGGGGGGCATTTCCAAGTTTTGGGGCTGTTTGAAATTACAGAGCACTTTGATTTTTTTCTTGTAATTACACTTGTGCATGCGTCCCATTTGAGCTAGTTGGTGGCCATGTCCCTGTGTACATCCACGCATATGGCATACCGTTTGATTCAGGGCATTTGGAAGATTGATAATTGACAAGTTTTTTTTACATGACATGGAAATTTGCCATGATTTTTAACTTTGAATTGTATTTTAATAAATTTTTCCTGAAAATCTGGTAAAAAGCGAAATTTTACATGAAACTGCGCCCACACCATTGGTGGTATGCATAAAGGAATCACACCATTGTGTAGCTGAAGGTGTGTAGTCTGACAAATCTGAAAAGTTGCTGTAATTGGGCCATTGTTCATTGGCTCACTTTGTGGCTAGTTGATTTCACGTTTGCGTGTGTAACCATACATAGGGCATACCGTTTGATTCAGGACATTTAGGGGATTGATATTTGGTAACTTTTTTTTACATTACTTGGGATTTTGGCATGATTTCTACCTTTGAGAGTGTTTTTTTTCAAATTTTTTAGAAAATCTGCTAAAACTGCGAACTTCTACGAAGAACTGCGCCCACAACATTGATGGTACGAATGAACAAACTACAGAAATTCGTAGATAAAGGTGTGTGGATTTGAGAAATATATGGTTTGTGGGGGTTGTTTTGAGGGAAAAATTGCAGACTGTTCAAATTCAGATTTGGCTGAATATTTCTGCTGTTTCTGAGCCATTGTGCATTGTTTCACTTTGTGGCTTTTGGCTTCCACGTCCGCGTGTGTAACCACACATATGGCATACCGTTTGATTCAGAACATTTGGGAGATTGATATTTAGTAACTTTTTTTTTACATTCCATGAGGTTTTGGCATGATTTCTACCTTTTGAAGTTGTTTTTTGTTCATTTTTTTCAGAAAAGTGCTAACTTCTACGAAGAACTGCACCCACACCACTGATGGTATGAATGAACAAACTACAGTGTTACATAGCTGAAGGTGTGTAGATTTCAGGAATATAGTTTGTAGGGGTTATTTCTAAGTTACGGGGGTGTTTTGTGGAAAAAACTGCAGACTGTCCAAATTCGGAGTTGGCTAAATATTTTTGCCGTTTCTGAGCCATCGTGCATTGTCTCACTTTGTGGCTTTTCGCTTCCACGTCCGCGTGTGTAACCACAAATATGGCATACCGTTTGATTCAGGACATTTGGGAGATTGATATTTGGTAACTTTTTTTTACATTCCATGTGGTTTTGGCATGATTTCTACCTTTTTGAATGTTTGATGTTAATTTTTTTGGAAAATCTGGTAAAAGTGCAAACTTCTATGAAGAACTGCGCCCACACCATTGATGGTATGAATGAACGAACTACAGCGTTACATAGCTGAAGGTGTGTAGATTTCAGGAATATATAGTTTGTGGGGGGTATTTCTGAGTTGGGGGGGTGTTTTGTGGAAAAACTACAGACTGTTCAAATACAAAACTGGCTAATTTTTTTTTGCTGCTACTGACATTTGGCACTGGTCACGCACTGTGTTAGTTGGTAGCCATGTCTCTGGGTACACCCATGAATGTGGCATACCGGTTTATTCGGGAGGGGTTAGGCGTTCATATTTGAGATACGTTTGAACTTTCCTCCACAGTTTTTAGCTGAAATTCGCATTTGATTTTGTCTCTGATTTTACAGTTGAGGAAAAAAAGGAAAATGTTAGAAAATAACTTACAATTGGACGAAGAGCTGCGTCCGGGTATCTGCATTTTGATCGAAACTAACCTCACTCATAAAATCTTGTGGGTGTGTAGTTTCTAAAAATATCTCACTTGTGGGGATATTTTAGTTAATTTGGTAGATATTCTATGTTAGCTGTCAGTAGTGGTTATATATTTTTAACTTGGTGTAATATTCTAGAAGGTACAGTTTTAGTTTGAGGGGGTCTCCTGTACAGGAAAAGTCGGATACCTACATATATCTGGTATCGTTGTACTCGGGAGTATCAGAGCTTTTAGAAACAGTAAGATTTTTGTGTGTAACCTTAAGATAACTATAAGTAAAAATGGGAAAAATCCATGAAAATTTGCAAATTTTGCATTTTCTTTTACATATTTTACCCATAATTCCAGTAAAATTTCCAGAAAAGTTACAAAATTCTGTTACCATGTTAAAGTACACTTTGTGCTGAAAAAACTATGTATAATATTCCTGATTTACTGCAAGGTTTCCTACTGTAAAATTAGTCTAAAGCGATTAAGGGCAAAATCCTGAAAATTCTTCTGGCAGTTAACGCAAAAAAAAATGAAATTCTTCTGGCACTAAAAGGGTTAAAACTGTATTACAAAAACAAATAATGTAATTTTAGTTACATTTGGTCCTTGTAAGATTTAATTCTGAACACAATTACAAATGTACAGTGAATTCCCTAACTCACTACCTAAATGCAAATGCCAGGGTGCTCCCGAAGGATCCATATCACTAGCCCAATGAATCAGGGCACTCCTTGGTCTTGCAAACAAGTGGGTTTATTCACATCACATCAATGGCAACGTTTCGGTCCCTGGTCTTGGACCTCGATAAAGGTCCAAGACCAGGGACTGAAACGTTGCCATTGATGTTATGTAAATAAACCCACTTGTTTGCAAGACCAAGGAGTGCCCTGATTCATTGTGCATAGTATGTATGTATATATATATACTACTATATATATACTAGCACAAGTGTGCCCGTTGGTGCACAGTGGGAAATATGTAGGTATATGTTTAGCTATATGTGGATACAGATGATATACAATCTTTATACACACTACTATAAATTGAGGGATTTGTACAAAATAAATAAATAAAGGCAAGATATTAAAAATAAAACAAATCCTATGAAATCTTGGTTCTATTAGTCTCACATACCCTAAATTAATATTTTGATCTATTTATTGTAACATTGTATAGTGTTATAGTTCAGTAGAAACACCACAGTGAAATACAATTGTTGTGCAGAGCTTGAATCAATCTTCCCCCTTAAATTTCCAACCAATAATAGATCAATAGGAGATCCATTCTATAATTAAAGTTAGCAAACTGTCTTTCAATACTCACCCTCCCCATTAACTCACAGCTGTCACCAGGGATTCTGTTACAGAGGGATCACTATTGGTCAATGTGTTGGAGAGGGATCACTATTGGTCAATGTGTTAGAGGGATCACTATTGGTCGATGTGTTAGAGAGGGATCACTGTTGGTCGATGTGTTAGAGAGGGATCACTGTTGGTAAATGTGTTAGAGAGGGATCACTATTGGGAAATGTGTTAAGAGGGATCACTATTGGTAAACGTGTTACAGATAGATCACTATTGGTAAATGTGTTACAGAGGGATCACTATTGGTCAATGTGTTAGAGAGGGATCACTATTGGTCAATGTGTTAGAGAGGGATAACTATTGGACCTATTGTGAGGTCCTATAAAAGAACCCAGACTATCCTGTCATGTTTCAGTCTTATTACATTTATCAGTTCAGGACACAGGTTCATGGCTTCTATGGGGTCTATTGGTTAAATAATGTAATTGTCTCAGAGAAATGGGCATGGAGATGTTTTCCTTTCAGTGCCCCTATCATATACATATCCCTCCCTGTCCAGCAATCAGCAGCTCTCCTTTTTGTCTATTGAGAGGGGAGGGGTGGGGTGGAGTTAGGTGAGAGTGAGAAGAATGTTTTTACGAAGACTGTCACATGTTTTACAAAGGAAGTGACATATAAGTCTTGCAACTTCCTACTAACACTTCCTACTTACACTCAGAAAATGTTTTGATTGGCTAACCCTGCTGTCAATCTAATAATAAGCATACCATTGGATACAACACTAAAAGGGAAGTGAGAAATATGTCCCTATGTAATCTTCCATTGCCTCCCTGTAAAACTTCCTGGGGTGTGTCTTAACAGTCCATTTTGAAGATACCATTACAAAACAGGAGTGGGGACTACTAAGTACTTTTATTTATTTATATATTTTGCCTTATTTACATTTCTATATACTTTAATGGCATTACTACATACTTGTTAATATTGATCTAACTATTTATTTAGTGCTTAAACATCACATAAACACTGTCCCTATGTATATTACTTTTACCCACCCCCACCAACATAGTACCTCTGAAAAACCCAATGTATTCCCCATAAAATTATAAATGTATTTATATAATATAAGGGATAAATATATATATATATATATATATATATATATATATATATATATATATATCTACTATATAAAGCAGAAATCTTTGTGTCAATGTATGCATGTATGTATGTATGTGCTCACCTCACAGCCCCACCCCTGAATAACTCAACATAACAGCGACGCCCTCTGAAAGGGCCGACGCCCATAAAGTCCAGTTTGACCAATAAAAAGCCTGCACATTACTCACAGAGTGTGATTCCCCAATTCACTAACTCAGATGAAGGGCCTGGGCTCTGTGCGCTGCCCGACTTCAACAACACAGACACAGAGTCCACTTCAGTGACACAACAACAGCGTAATGTATGGCTACACAACTCAGAGAGCTGCACACACAGAATAACAACTTCTATAACAGAGGGAACGAGACATTTCCCTTAGGGCTAGGCCACACTAGCTCAATTTTTTTGCGTTTGCGCATGCGATTTTAGCTAACATTGCGATTGTGGCAACTCATGTGATTGCGTTTCCATTTGCAATACACAATCGCATGCAATTTAGTATCTCAAAAGGAGAAATCGCATGTGCAAATGCACGGGAAACGCACACGCAATTGCAAGCACAACCCCACAAAACATTATGGTCTGCCCCCAAACACCACACCCCTAAATGGCCATACCCATGCTTTGAAACAGCGTGGCCATGCCCCCAAATATCTCAACCACCAAATTTCACGTCCAAGCCTCCTGGACACCACATCACAGACACAACCCAGGGTGTCCACACCCTAGAATGCTGTGCCACCACAACATCACAGACACGACCCAGACTGTCCACACCCTAGAATGCTGTGCCCCTGCCCACCACAACATCGCAGACATTCCCCATCCACCCATTCCAACCGGGACGGTTGGGGGTATGGGCTACACAGGAATTACCTGCATTACCTGGAATTAAGAAACCGACACACTCGGCCCACATGTCACACACTTCACAGATAGTTACAACTAAAAGAACAAAGACATCATGGCACTTTCAATTCGGAACAGAAAGTAACTTTATTGATTGGGATCTAATAGTCAATATAAAGTGGTCCTTGAGCAAGGATCAAGTGTTAAAATGCAAATAAATTGACATACTGCTAACTAATGTTCAAAAAATAGAGCACGCTTAATAAAAGCACACAGAGCTTAGACAGCGCAACAGAATGAATCCTGGCTTTATCAACACAGACAAAGAGCCGCACGTCACATGATCAGAGACACTAACGTCTATCAGTCACTCAAGTGCTGCGATATTCAGTTGCAATCAACATGTTTTCCCAATGGCAAATTCCATGTAGCATGTTCACCACAACATTTGTATATTTATATAAAACTGATAACGCTGTATATAAGGTTTTGCAATAAACATATGTGCTATGTGTGCCTCAAGCAAGGTCACCTTCTCAACTCACAACTATTAAATACATGACGTACATTACCAACTGTGTAATTCTTCCCCCCCCCCCCCATCTCTTCCATCTAAGGCAACGCCAGGTACAACTTCTAGTATACAGGTATTTATAATATATAATATATTATATATATTATAAGATATATTATATAATATCTATACATATAATATATATAGATTATACACATATATATATATATATATATATATATATATATAGATATATATATATATATATATATATATATATATATATATAAATCTGTATAGTTACAGCTCCACCTCTTCGCATTCCAATCGGTGCAATGCCTCAGGGAAATCTGGCTGTATAGTCTCCCAATTAATACA
The DNA here is from genome assembly GCA_019447015.1 of Hymenochirus boettgeri. Lineage (NCBI taxonomy): Eukaryota > Metazoa > Chordata > Amphibia > Anura > Pipidae > Hymenochirus > Hymenochirus boettgeri. The sequence goes on from CM033469.1 coordinate 263,593,839, forward strand.
CAAATAGGATATTCAATAAAAGTTTTATTGTTAAAAATGGAGCTAATTTTGCCCCAACCAATCAGATGTCAGCTTTCAAATGTTAAATAAAATCTGATTGGTTGGGGCAAAATTAGCACCATTTTAAACGATAAGAACTTTTATTGAATCTCCCTAAAGTATAAAAGGCATACCGATTCAAAAACTTATATTATTGAGCACAAATACAGAGCAAAGTTTCCAGAGCGGCATGATCTATTCATCAGGCTCAAAAAAAGTGCTTACAAACCATAAATTTCATCACATCCCTTTTAAATCCATAGACAGGAAAATACATGTTGCAAATATTAACCCATCATAGAGAAGGTAACCAGATACTTGGAATGTATCCCACTAGCTCCCCCTTCATTCCGAGTATCTGGTTACCTCCTCTATGATGGGTTAATATTTGCAAAATAGCTTTCTAGGAATTAAAATTAATGAGATTGGCCCCTAAAATATTTAGAATTATTAGTATTTAATAAATATTTTTAAATATTGCAGCCATATATCCATTACAATCATGTTAACTTTAATAGTGATGACATATATACTGGTTAAATTCTAGAAATACTAATTACATATACAATATATAATGCTTACATAAAAAGATACCATTTTTATGTAAATAACTGCAGAAGCTAAACCTCTGGAATGGTTCACTATATTTATTAGACTATGAATTTAGTACTGACTTGCTTATGATGTATTTTGCAGCGTTCCCCCATCTTTTAATATATGTACATACACAACTTGGTACGAGTTTATTAGTATAGTATTTAAGGTTGAATAAAGACATATGTCCATTTAGTCCAACCTAAATCGACAATATTACATTCTGAAAAACCCCTTCTGAACTTGAAAACTAAACTTTTTATAAGGGATGTCCTCTGACATGTTCTGTTGGTGAACAATGCCCCAGATAGTTTATTGTATGGCCCATTAAAGGATGCATTTTATCATATGCCTCAATGCATTTTTAAAAACTGCTTTCAAAAGAGTAAAAAGGTATGCAACCCTCCCCATACATTTTTTTTCCTGATTTCAAACTTCCTCTGCCTTCAATTAGCCATGCTGTGAAGGGGGCGTAACGATTCTGTCTGCCTGTAACTGTCACTCGAAGCTCGCATGCGAGAAAACACTCCTCCTCCCACCCTTGATCAGCTTGATTATGTAGGCTGTATCCTAGCAAACGAACAGTTCAAGTTTGTTTGACTGGCAGAGGAGGAGAGAGGTTGTAACAGACATTCCCACCAGCCAATGACAAGTGATATGTTAATCAGGGCACTGGGCCCTCTAGGAGGCGGGCTTTTAGTACTCATCTTTGCTGTGTGATATCTAAGGGAGGGCAGCATGGCTGTAAATGTGAGTAAGCGATTTCAGCTGCTGGAAGTGTGGACATGTAATGGGGGTAATGTTATTTTTTTTTTATATTGTTGTCCTTTAATGTATTCATACACAGGGTGCATAATTGTAACTTATTGTAACCAATCTGTCTTCATATTCAAACTCCACCAGTACCCATATTAATTAACTTGTCCTTCTCTAAACAAGTGTTCGATCTTGTTAGATCTCGTCAGTGCAAGATACAGATTCATGGATCGAAACGTGTCATGTCTGCAGGTCAGATGATTGGCTCTATATATTAGGCTATATTGCATGTTATTAAGCCAGCGGTTCTGGAGACATGCATAAGCTAAGGGACATAAAAGAGTATTTTGCATATCTCCACCCCTTACTCTGGGGAACCTGGGAGCAAGAAATTACTTCTGGTTTCTTGGAATTTGTGGGCAATGCTATTCATATAGCATAGATGCCTTCTGTTATAAGAAGGTGTTTCTCCATTACTTGTTGCAGAAAGGGAGCTGCCAGGTAGCCAAAGGTCATTTGCATTCTTGGAGGGAGAGAGGTCAGGAGAAGGGCACCCTAATTAGAATATCTGATTTCAGTGACAATTCATGCTGTAATTTTAAACAAAGATTTCTCAGGATCTACAGCTCAGAATTAAATTCTGTAAACATTGTTGTATTAGTGGGATTTTGCTCTTTATAATGTTTTTGAAAATTCGATTTTTTAAAGTAGAGATACCCTTTAATATGAAGACAGATTGGATAAATTACAATTATGTACACTAGAGAAAAAGGGGTTTGGATATGCCACTGGTATTGATTCATAAAGTAGAGTTGATCCAGAGATATTTCCGATTGCCACTTGGAGTCAGGAATATTTTTCCCCTCCAGAATTCTGGTGTTTTTTTTTTATGCCTTCCTTTGGATCAACAGTTAGGCAGGAAATCTGGTTATTGCAGAGTAGGTTGGACTGGATGGACATATGTCTTTATTCAACCTCAAATACTATACTATAAGCAGCACAAGGATTTTTTAGTAACTTTTTGCCTGGAATATGCCCTAGCATCTATACAATAATTCACAAATATTTATAGATTAGAATACCCACCTTGCTCTCCAGGAGGGACAATCCTGTATACCTTGTAAGGTTCAGAAATATCCAGCTGGGACCTCTCTGGAACTTCTTGAAATTCTGGACTTTTGTTCAAAGCACAACGAAGCCTTGTCTTCCAAGCAGCTGCATCTAGCTTGTCCCCAGGGTGCAACTTGTTCTTATATTCTGCCCAAGCCTGAAGGCAATACAAAACCGAAGATACTATTTTTATTTGCCAACATATCACGTGATAGGGAAAGAATTTTAGGATTCTATGGCAAATTTAGCTGCACAGCTTTATTATTATTATGGATTTATATAGTGCCAGCATCTTCCATGGTGCTTTACAATTACATCTATAATTTCACATCAGGCCCTGCCACGAAGAGCTAACAATCTAAGCACATTTATTTGACACATACAACCTATCAGTATGTCTTTATGATTGTGGGGAAAAGCAGAGTGCCCAGAGGAAACCCACACAAGCACGGCGAGAACATACAAACTCCTTGCAGATGTGTCCAAGGGTGGAATGAAACTCAGAACTTCAGTGCTGCACGGCATCAGTGCTAATCACTGAGCCACCGTGCTAACCTTATCACAAATGCCGTCCACACTAAAACCCTATGTTTTCCCTCTGTAGTCTGTGATTTTCATTAATTCAGTAAAAATTTGGCCAACCACATTGTGCCAAACAAGAAATTGTGCTTTTGCTTTTATTTTTTTAATTGGTTACTAAGACAGATTCCCTGACTGAGTGAAAGGTGTTTTATTGCATCATGCTTTAAAGGGTATCTCCACTGATGGAAAAACGTTTTTTTTTTTTTTAATCTATCTGATTAAAATCTATCTGTTCACCTTCCCCCAACCCCCCTCCTACCTTTATTATCTCAAAAAACTCCTCTGTTTCTTTGCAGCAGCCAGGAGAAGTTCTGTTCGTTTCTGCTGCTGTGCTGGGCAGGCTGTCAGTCAATGTGCATCTTTACATGCATATTCATTATTTCTGTCACACCCACTTGACCCCAGTGAAGCCAAATGTAAACAAAGCCTTTCTTCCTGTCTCTGCATGATCTATTCACAGTTGATAGTGCATGGAGAGACAAAGGAAAGATAGAAGCTTGAGCCACACTGATGTAAGAAGGCTGGGGGGACTGGTGTGTTTTTCAATTGTATAAATATATATTTATAAAGTCAAAAGTTAATAAGCTTTATAAAAACCATATTGGGGGGATAGATGGAATATATTTGATTTATATCAGAGGGGATGCTGGGAGTTTCACAAGCTGTATTGCAGTGCTTGCTGGGAGTGTCACAGAAGGTGTATTTTACAGGGCATGCTGGGAGTTTCATAGTTTCCACATTCACACACACTGACACACACTGTCTCTCATACACACAAACTCAAATACACTCACACACTCACACACACACACACACACTATCTCAAATACTCTCACTCTCACACACACTCATTCACACACACTCTCTCTCTCTCAAACACACACTCACATATACTCACACATTCACTCACACACACACACACACTATCTGAAATTCTGTCACTCTCACACACACTCATTCACACACACTCTCTCTCAAACACACACTCACATACACTCACTCACACACACACACACACTATCTCAAATACTCTCACTCTCACACACACTCATTCACACACACACACTCTCTCTCAAACACACACTCACATACACACACATTCACAAATACTCTCACACACTCACACACTCACTCACTAACAATCACACTCACACTATCTCACACAGAAACTCAATCTCAAAATCACACACACACACACACACTCACATATAATCTCTCACACACACACACACACAATATGAATGTAAATTGCATAAATTTAAATTTTGCTAGCCTTCCTTATTTGTATGTGTAAAATACATTCTAAAACATAATTATTAAATTTTAAAATAATATTTTTCAAATACTAATGAAGTTAAAAATAAACACACTCACATACAATCTCACACTCACATACAGTCACCGACTCACACTCACAAACACACTCACTTATATACACTCACACACACACACTCACATACACTCACTGATATACACTCAAACATTCAATCAAACACAGTGTCACACACTCACGCACACACACTCTCTCACAAACACACTCACTTACATACACTCTCACACACACTCAAACAAACAGTGTCACACACTCACACACACACAATCTCACACACTCACTAACAATCACACTCTCACATACACTGTCACACACTCACATACACTGTCACACACACTCACACACACAATATCTCACACACTCACTCAAACTCTCTCTCTCTCACACACACACTCACATACACTCTCACACACTCACTAACAATCACACTCTCACATACACTGTCACACACACTCACATACTATCTCACACACTCACACACAAAGTCTCTCTCACACACACACAGACACTCACATACACTCTCACACACACACTCACATATTCACTCACACTCACTCTCTCTCTCACACACACACACACACACAAACTCACTTACATACACTCTCACACACAATCATATACACTTTCACACACACACACACACACACACACAAATTAAAATCATATTTCAATAAAACCAAATGAGAACTAAAAATACAGCTATTTAGCTAATAAAAATAAGAAGTACCAAGCATTAAAAAACTAACCTGTGCAGGACAAAAGACATGCAGATACTACAACAGTGGGGGTAGTCTGATTTGCTAAACAATAAAAACTCCCTTCCTTTTTATCTATTTATTAGGCACTGCCTCACTTTATTAGGCACTAATCACTTATCTAATCACCTTGTTGCGAGTGCGATCGCGCGCTCCCGGTACTGGTAGCCATGGGAACATGATGCTCATGTTCCCATTGGCTGCTACGCGAAACAGAAAGGTCAATTTCTTCCGACTACGGAAGTGATCTTGTGCGCATGCGCGAAACTGTGACCGCGCGTCGGAGGCTTTAGGACTGGCGTGCACTGTTCTGACGCGGATCAGATGCCTGTGCTGGTGTACAGGCATCGGAAGCTAGATAACTACTTCTCCAATGCTCTGAGGAGGCTGTAATTTCGGGTAGGTGCTTAAATATACTAACTCTACTATTGGATCTCAAGTTTGTTTTCTCAGTGGACATACCCTTTAAAGGGTATCTCCACCAAAATCAACTTTTGGTATTTCAGTTTAATTGAACAATGGGAGGTTAACGAGCTGTCTTACCTCCCATTCTTCAACAAAACCTGCAGAAGCCAGACATGAAGATATGCACTTTGTACTCTATGCACATGCGCTGTGCATAAGAGTGCAAAATGTGTAGGGACCTGTCAGAAGATCAGCGGCTCTGGGGGGGGGGGGGGGATAGAAAAAATTTTTGGGCCAACTTTAGTTTTAAAGCCACAGCTTGCCACTAACCTAATGTTTTTGTTTGTTTATGGTGTACATATCCTTTAAGCAAACCACCAATTTAAAGCAATATGGGAAAGAAAAAAAGATCTCTCTGCTGCAGAAAAGCAAGAAATAGTTTTATGCCTTGGACAAGGTATGAAAACTTAAGCGTGATCATCATCATGTTAAAAGATTTGCTGACTCAGAGCATACACAGGTTTGTGCAGATAAAAGCAAAATAATGAAGGTTTCTGACAGACAAATACATCTGATTAAGAGAGCAGCGGCTACATTCTAAATGAATACCACAAATATAAAATACACAATGAAAATGATTAAAAAGTGTTCACTGAATAGCTGTAAAAGACGTTTAGTGTAAAATCAGAATAAAATGTTAAAAAAATTAAGGATTTAGGCTGAGCCCACTATTATCTATCAATGTCTATGTGCCCATTCACATTGACCTGAACTGCCATGCGTTTAATAGCATTTTAATATAATTTGAAAACGTATAAAGGGTATCTCATGACTAAATCAGCCATTATCCAGCAAAGCAAATTTCTAGAAGTCTAAGTCAGACTTGCAAATGGGAATCTCTTGAAATACATTTACAAAAGATAAACAGTGGGATTATATTTAAAATAATCATGAATATATACAAAATGTGCAAACTGAAACTACACATACTTCGTCTATATGCTGGAGATGATGTTAGAGTAAGGGGCATTTTTGCACATTTGGTGTTGTGTCCCCATGTACTACAATTTTGTCAAGGGCCTTTGAGAATATTAATTTCTTTACAAACAGGACAATTAAAGGGCATCCTCACCATTTAAACAAAACAATGGTCACTTGCCCAGCACAAGCAAGGGAGGGATTAGACAGATTATTGGGAATCTTGGTTCACATTGGTGCCAATGACAAAGTTATAGGAGGAGGTAAGGTCCTTAAACATGATTTCGGAGAGCTAGGGGCCAAGTTAAAGCAAGGACCTCCAGGGTAGTGTTTTCAGAAATACTAGCACAGCCACGTGCTAAGCCAGGGAGACAGCGGGAACTTAGGAGCATTAATGTGTGGCTAAGAGGATGGTGTAAGGAAGAAGGGTTTGGGTTTATAGAGAACTGGGCAGACTTTGCTGTCGGCTACAGGCTCTTTTGTAGGGATGGGTTGCACCTCACTGATGGCAGTGCAGCTGTTTTAGGGGAGAAGATGGCTAGACGGTTGGAGGAGATTTTAAACTAGGTTTGGGGGGGAGGGAATTAGCAGTCTCACTGGAATAGATAACCCAGGAGGAGTGTAGATAGGCCAGTGGTGGGTGGAAAGGGGGGGTGAGGCTAACATAGGGGATAGGGAGGCATGTGTATTAAAGTGTATGAATAAATTACAGGATCATAATCTAAAATGTATGTTTGCAAATGCGGGAAGCCTGGCTGACAAAATGGGTGAATTGAAAATTATGGTGTTGAATGAAAAGTATGATGTAATAGGTAATGCAGAATCGTGGTTGAACAGTTCTCCCGACTGGGCTATAAATTTAGAAGGATATGCCTTGTTTAGGCAGGACAGAGAAAAAAGGAAAGGGGGAGGAGAATGTGTTTATGTTAAAAAATAATTGAAGACAAATTTAAATGAAGTGATAACTGGTGATATGGATGTTAAAGTGGAGGCAATATGGGTGGAATTAGGCAACAGGAAAGGGGGTAATGTCATTGTTGGTGTCTGCTATAGGCCGCCAAATGCTAGCAGAGAGGAGGTGAGTCAGCTTCATATGCAGTTGGCAAGGGCTGCACGTTTGGGGAGTGTGCTCATTATGGAGGAGTTTAATTACCCTGACATTGATTGGTGTAGTGGAACTGCCAACACAGAAAAAGGCGATGAGTTCCTGAATTTTCTGCAGGATAATTTTCTCTCACGGGTGGTTGAGGTTCCTACTAGAAAAGGAGCTCTGTTGTATCTGGTAATATCGAACATTGTGGACCGCATTATAGATATAAAGGTAACTGGAGGCTTGGGGAATAGTGACCATGAAATAGTGTCATTTGGACTTTGCTATCAAAAGGGAAAGTGTGCTGGGTTAACAAAGACTTTTAATTTCGGGAAGGAAAATTTTCCCAGGTTAAAAGCAGCTCTTCAGTATGTCAACTGGGATAATGAATTATCAGGTAAAGGTACTGAACAGAAGTGGACTGTGTATAAGGGGATTTTAAGCCAGTTTACATCTAAATTTATATCCTTGGGAAATAGATGTAAAAAAAATAAATCTGCGCCCATGTGGCTGAATTCTGATGTAAAGGGCAAAAGGAAAGGAAGAAAAAGGCATTTAAAACCTTTCAGGCCGAGGGAACGGATAGGACCTTTAGGGATTATAAAAACTGTAACAAGGAGTGTAAGAAAGCAATCAAACTAGCTAAAATTAATAATGAAGTTAGGATAGCTGAACAAAGCCATCACTAAGCCTAAAAATTTTTTTAAGTATATTAATAGGAAGAAGATGAGGATAGAGAATGTGGCACCATTAATTAATGGGGATAAGTTAGTTACGGAGCATGGCGATAAAGCAAATGTCTTGAATAATTTTTTTCCCTCTGTATACACTATAGAAGATCCAAGTACAGATATAGAGTATAGTTGCAATAATGGTATAAAAGATTCAAGTGCACTACATAAAGAACTAAATAAGGTTAATATTAATAAATCTCCTGGACTGGATAAAATACATCCTCGGGTACTTAGGGAGCTAAATTCAGTTTAATCTAGGCCATTGTTTCCTATTTTTGCAGATTCCCTCATGTCCAGAGGTGTGCCTCTGGATTAGAAAAAGGCTGATGTTATTCCAATATTCAAAAAGGGTAGACGTTCACAGCCAGGTAATTACAGGCCTGTAAGTTTAACTTCAGTGGTGGGGAAGATACTGGAAAGTTTAATAAGGGAACATGTTCTAGAGTATATTTCAAGGACTGACATTATAAGTAGTAAGCATGGATTTAGGAGGAATAGATCTTGTCAAACTAACTTGCTTGGGTTTTATGAGGAAATAAGTAGAAATTTAGACTCTGGCATAGCAGTAGATGTAGTTTACTTGGATTTTGCAAAGGCTTTTGATACAGTCCCCCATAGGCGACTAATGTATAAGCTAAGGTCTGTTGGTCTGGGGAGTCACATTTGTACATGGATAGAAAATTGGTTAATGAATAGGATGCAGAGAGTAGTTGTTAATGGGGCTTCATCATTATGGACTAAAGTGCTAAGTGGGGTGCCACAGGGTTCTGTGTTGAGGCTGCTTCTATTTAATCTATTTATTAATGATTTGGAAGTGGGTATTGTCAGCAAGGTTTCTGTGTTTGCTGACGACAAATTAAAAACTTCAGAGGATGTGAAATCGTTGCAGGGGGATCTAGATAGATTGTCACATTGGGCTGCTAAGTGGCAGATGAGATTCAATGTTGATAAATGTAAGGTGATGCATTTTGGACTTAAAAATCCTTGTGCTGCTTATACTATAAATGGCTCTGTGTTAAGTGAATCCCTATTGAAAAGGAATCTTGGAGTTTTGGTGGATAACAATCTTAAAGGGTATGTCCATCAAGTTGGTTTCTATCTGATTTACTGAAGAACGTTCTTCAGTAAATCTTACAGGAGAGGAGGAGACAATTACCCGCGGTCCCACTCCAGCGCCAACTTCACTGACAGTCTCAGACGCGTCCACGCTCCTTCGCACTGTGTGCACATGCACGCACAGTGCAAAGGCCCTGGAGCCTGGAGCGGGTCCGCGGGTAAGTGTCTCCTCCTCTCCTGTAAGATTTACTGAAGAACAGGAGGTAAGAGATAGTGCATTTACCTCCTGTTCTTCAGTAAATCAGATAGAAAGCAACTGGGGCATTGTTTACCAATAGAACATGTCAGAGGACACGAGGACATCCCTTAAGACTTGAAGAAAAAAGGTTTAGGCTTCAAGTTCGGAAAGGGTTTTTCACTGTGAGATTCCCAAAAGGTTTATTATGGTCAGCCCCAAAACTAAAATTTAACCGAATACTGGTACCACTGTGTAGTGTAGTGTAAGTTGGAATAACTGAAGAGTAGAAGGTGTCATTGAGTTAGCTGGCCCCTGCTGCTTCCTTAACCTCAATAAGTACCGTGACATGCGCAGCGACGCCTTCCCCCCCCTCCGGATCCCTCTATTGCTGCCTTTCCTCCCTGCGGCAGTCTTCACAGGCAGCCAATCACAGACACGGCTGCCGGTCCCACCCCTCGCTGCTGTTTCCGGTTAGCAGAGAGCCAAAGAAGACAGCCGCTGGAGCGAAGGGCTGTAAATATGATTCGGAACCTTTCATTACAGATAATAAAAGGTTCCGAATTACTCTAACATCCCGGGTCCCTGACTGCCTAAATACCATCTATGCTTTTATGTCCTCCCGCTTCCTCAAACTCAACATGGATAAGACCGAATTTGTCATTTTCCCACCCTCTCGATCGCCCCCCCTACCTAACATTACTATCCACATCAATGACATGCCAATCTCCACAACACCTCATGTGCGATGCCTGGGAGTAACCTTTGACTCAGAACTTTCCTTTAAACACCACATTAATACCCTGTCCAACTCCTGTCGGTTACAGCTCAAAAACATCTCACGATTTGTCCCTTCCTTTCACAGAACGCTACCAAAATTTTAGTTCATACCCTTATCTCTCGGCTGGACTACTTTGCTACAAGTGTTTTAATTGTAATATTTGCAATTCAATGATTACAGGGAACACTTTTTTCCATCCGTATTCGCGCAAAAAATATTTTATAAAAGGTTATTTTAACTGCAACACAGAATATTGTATTTACCTTTTAAAATGCCTGTGTTCCCTCATTTATATTGGCAAAACCATTGGTCAATTTAAACGTAGACTGCAACGACACAAAAGTGACATTAGAATTGCACTTGCAAAAAGGGAAACTGATATATCCAGAGTAGATATTCCCCCTGTTGCAGCACATTTTTGTTTGATGAAACACCAGGTTTCTGATCTGAGGGCCATGGTTACTGACCAGATCCCAGTGGATCCCAGAGGGGGTGATAGGAACAATAGTCTTTTACGTAAAGAGGCAAGATGGATATACGAACTCGATGCAGTTCAACCTAAAGGCCTCAATAATAACCTAGGACTTTCGTGTTTTCTACCTAAACGATAAAAATTGGGCAACCATGTTGATTGATGTTACATGGTATTTATACTGAGTATATATTAGGTTTATTGTGTTCTCACATATATGTATCTTTATTTTCCAAATTATAGTATCTCGAGGAGTGTCTTGTTTTATCCTACAATGTTTAGGATGTGTTTTCTTCATGTTACTTCCTTAGCTATAGCACACAGTATTAGATTTTTAATGTTTTTTTAAAATGTGGAACAATGTATAATATTGTGGCACTTTTAATTCAAATTTATGCACTTTTTCACTAGCACTTTATAAACTTGACCACTTTATAATTGGCAATTTTGGATCATAGACTTTGACCACTAGGTGGCCATCTTTTACAGTTGGATGTTGGATTTGTTTACACTTAAGACTGGTGTGCCCACCTACCAATTTTTATCTACATTTGGACTATCGGCTACAGGAACTGGAACACCTAGCACTTTATTGAACTTTTCTTCTATTTGCAATGGTTAAGGTGTGCAGGGTTCAAACCTTGGATTTTGTAACCTTTGACTCGGAACTTTCCTTTAAACACCACATTAATACCCTGTCCAACTCCTGTCGGTTACAGCTCAAAAACATCTCACGCATTCGTCCCTTCCTTTCACAGAACGCTACCAAAATTTTAGTTCATGCCCTTATCTCTCGGCTGGACTACTGTAACACCCTCCTGTGTAGTCTACAAAGCAACCGACTGGCGCCCCTTTAATCAATCCTTAACTCTGCTGCTTGGCTCATTCACCTCTCTTCCCGCTTCTCACACGCTGACTCTTTCTGTCAATTTCTTCACTGGCTTCCCATCACCCAAAGGATCCAATTTAAGCTGCTAACCTTATCCTACAAGGCTCTCTCCAATACAGCCCCCCCCATACATCTCTGATCTGATAAACAGATACTACCCAAGGTGTAACCTCCGCTCTGCTAATGATCTTCTCCTCTCATCCGCTCTAATCACCTCCTCCCACACCCGTATACAGGACTTTTCTCGTGCTGCCCCTCTGCTCTGGAACTCTCTTCCTCTCTTTATACGTCACTTCAATATATATATATGTATATATATACGCCATCAATTCATATTCTCAAACACAACAACAAAACTCATATCTTCAGGCAAGGTTACAATCTGGGCCTGGACACTTCTACCCCTCTTACTGACATCGCAGACCCGCTAGTTATACTTCACTGATCATTTAGTTACAGCTACTGATCTGCTTCACTTTATGTCTCATCCCTATCTCCTCTAGACTGTAAGCTCTCGGACAGGGCCCTCCATCCTATTGTACCACACTGAATGCTGCTGGACCAGCACTTACATTTTTTACACTTTATATTACTTGCACTACCTATGTATGTAACATGAAATCCTTATGTATTTTAATGCAACTGTAAAGTGCCACAGAAGATGTTGGCGCTATATAAATCCACAATAATAATAATAATTACAGATCTAAATCGGCGGTTGGGGGTGGGCATGGGAGAGCTTCAATAAGGCCAAAGTTTTTGGTTTTTTTAGGGTGGACATACCCTTGAATACTATCTCAAAATGTAAACGTTTGTCTAAACTTTGCCTTAATTGTCAATTAAGGCTGTAACGGACATTGACATAAGTCAATGATTGACTGCCCCTTCCCCTGCTGATTTCTCTATACATGCTCAAGTTCATAAAAGCTCATTAAAGGGACACTAAACTCCCCTAAAGCCAAAAAAATAACTATTTGCCATTCGTTTGTATTATTCACAGGGAGGTGAGAACGCTTATTCTCACCTCCCTGTGAATAATATTACATTTGGGGGACCTGGAACTTACCTTACAGCCGATCCACTCGCAGCCGCTCATTCACTGACAGCCACTCTGTCCCGACCGCCCCCCCCGTATCTTAGGCACATGCACGCTAATACAAAAGATAGGGCGCGCGATCGGGAGAGAACAGCTGTTCAGTGAAGAAGCGGCGGTAAGGTAAGTTCCAGGTCCCCCGAGTGTAATATTATTCACAGCGTGGTGAGAATAAGTGTTCTCACCTCCCTGTGAATAATACAACTGAATGGCAAAAAGTTATTTTCTGCCTTTAGTGTTCCTTTAAGCAGGAAGAGGAGCCAACAACCTCTGCCAGAAAGGGAGAAAATGTGGTCAATCTTAACCATTAAATATCCATTTAGAAATGCATGCAATAAAGTGATAAAAAATAGCAGTTGAGGTTAGGGACAAATACATGACACGTACCAGTTTTTTTGTTTTAAGGGTGGACATGTACTATAAACTTGCGCTATTTAATACATGAGTTGACTGCTTTTCTCACCATGCAACTGACTGCATACCAATCGTATGAGAATCCATACTCTAAAGGCCATGCAAAATTGAGGGCTCTAAAACCGCCATGATTTTGCTGCATTTTGTGCTCCATTCGGGCTTTGCGAGCCACAATGATATTTATTTATAATGCTAATCATGAGAAGTAGGCCCCATTGTGTGCGTTGCAATCCGTTGCATGCTATCATGGTTCTTGGTTTTTTGGGGTTTTCTTTGGTTTGTTGCAGTCAAAAAATCGCACTTTAAGTATAGCTTCACTCAAAAATTGAACATATGCTTTTTCTCATTTATTGAAGAATAGGAGGTAAAGGAGGTATGTCCTGGCTCCTGTTAAGAGAAACTAAAGAACGTGAACCAAGACATAGCACCTTCTTATTATTCAATTAATGAGAAAAAGGATATGTTAACTTTTTGAGGGAACTTATCCTTAAACACAAGTTAATAGAAGCACACAAAAAAGCAGATACCAGTCAATAGGACATGCAATTTTCTTTCACCCCATAATCCCCTTGGAAACGCAAGGGCAAAAGCACGGGGATACATTTGGACACATGTGCATGGCAAATGCACACATCGCTTTTTTTGCAGTGTGGCCTCTTATTTAGAGAAAAAAAAACACACAAGAATCTATTACATCCATTTTGTGTTTATTTGCTTAGATTTTCCTTCTTAAAAGAAAACTCTGTACACTGGGAAATTGTTTTTTTAATTGCCCACTACTACAAACTAATTCTTCCCAACTACCGCTTTAGATTTTTTTTGTTGATCGGTCCCCAATTTTCTTTAGATATCCAGTCTGAAACATATTATATTTCAGCTGTCAATCAAGCTCCTTAATATCATAAACTCTTCTGTTATGTAAAGTTTTCCACTAGCTAGAATGGTGACAGGTATGTGAATGGCATGGTGGGAATTTTGCTCTCCCAATGCTGCCACATAGGGATTACTGAGCATGTTTGCCCTCACAGAGTCAAATAGTCTAGCAGGGGGCTGGGTGACTGAGGGACTGAGCTTGAGCAAACCTATTATTGGATTGGAGGCATGCAGCAACACAAACACATTAGAGTAAGTGCTGCTTACATGTATATATTTATAGATTGAAATGAGGCAAAGTCATTCTTTCAGTGTACAATCACTTTAAGAATACAAAAATGTCATCATTCGATCCTATTGTCACCGTATTCTTTACCTCTGTGTAAACTTGGTAAAAAGTACATTGGGTATAAACAAGTTTATATTTTACAATTTATAGCCCTTTTCAGATCCCTAATGGTGGGTATACACAAGCCCAATAATTAAAAAATCCCATTTGAACCATTGCGGTCAGTCTCGGGATTGTTCACCAATAAATTAAATAGGATAGGGAGAGAATAAAGGCTTTGAAACTCCCTTGACAGAACAAACACCAGTAGCTCCTGGGCTCCTTCTTTAAGTTAAAGGGCATGTCCACCCCCCATAGCAACATTCCTTAATATCGTAAGGAACCCTCCCACCCCCAACCGCTAAGTTAACATCTTAAAAATCAATCCCATACACTACTTACAGCTCCTGGTTCCAGCGTCACTCTGGTCCGGCTCCCCTGCTGGCCGGATCTTTTAGCTGGGGGCCGGACGGCAGCCACGGCTGTGATTGGCTTAGAGGCAGCCAATCACAGCTGCGGCTGCCAGCAATGTAGAAGACGTTGGCTGCCGGGAGCTGTAACTAGTGTTCTGAAAAGATTTTAAAACTTTTAACTTAGCGGTCGGGGGTGGGAGGGTTTGCCCTACAATATGTATTAAGGTTTTAACGCTACATTAATTATTTGCAGAGAGGGATCGGGAGGGAGGGGGGTGAAAGGACTCCTGGCTGTGCGCATGTCACCATCCCTCCCGGAGGAGAGACAAAGGGCAGCAACGTTAGGACAGGAAGACAGCCACTACTCTGCACTTTACTGAACTTTGAACAGGGATTGTAGAAGAACCATAAGGAGCAGGTTTGTAAGGTAAGGATTGTTTAAAACTGTATAGTGGGGACAGTATGGGGTAAAATGTTAGTTTGGGGGGTGGACATGCCCTTTAAGAGAGCCAAAAAGGATCTTGGTAATATGTATTAACCTGACCAATCTCTTTCCAATGGAATCGGTCGTATAATATGTAACAATTGTCACGTGTGTTACACCTTATTAATTTGTATTAATTTTGTTAAATCACAATGTTTATATACAATGTCCCATTTATTATTAAAGGAAACTATTTTTTTAATCCTAATGTGGAAGATTTTCTCTCCAGAATACCTATATATTGTAAGATTATTCTCTAGGGAGTTTTATGCACATGTAAGAAGTAAATTCTATAACTAAAAAGTCTTCCAAGCTTTTGCCAGTATAACTCATAGTAGCCCATTTTCTTCAAAAAGTGAGCATGTGCACCTTCAACACTGCTAAATCTTTGTTTTGTGTCCGAGAGGCAGGATCTGCTGTAACATGATCTGTGACTAATTGTGGCAGGACTCTATGCTGTAACATGATTGCCTGCAGCTTACAGGAAGCAAGGCTGCAGCTTCCTTGTTTTGATCTGTTGTGCATATACTTTGAATTTTACCAAAAAGGAGGGGGATCCTAGTAACCACAGGTTAATTTCTTAAACCAACCAACAGCCATAGTAAAAGGGAGAGGTGAGACATGACTTGCATCTTTGTTTATGTGCTTTATCTATTGGGACAATGTTGTCTGGAGACTTTAGTTATTCTTTAAGTGCACTAGGGATTCTTGTAAATAAGGCAAGTATCCAAAACACTTCCCTTTTGTTTATATATTCTAAGGTATTACCACCTCTTATTTCTTCTTCATCATCTTTGCAATTCTTTGAACGTTACAATGAGGTAGATTCCCCTGTACACGCTCAAGATTTTTTTTATTTTTTTTTGTGGCATTGATGTGTTCTCAAATACATTTTCTTTAATGGGTGCATTGTTCATCCAACATATTGCTTAGCAAAATCATGCAATTAATCAAACAGTTCTTTCTAATGCTGGCCATACACCCGAACAATGTTTTATAGATGAAACATTTCTTCATCACATGTATCAAATATCTAATAAAAGCAGGAAAAACCAGGAGTTTTACTTTCTGATGTTCCCACAATGTTTTCCACTGTGGCCTATTCACTTATGATCGAATCTTGATCACAAAAAAGAAAAAAAAATGGAGACGAACTAGATTAGATTTGGAAGGAGAGGGTTGAGACAATGCATAACAAGGAGTGGATAAGGAATAGTTGAACAATACCCTGACCCAGCCAGACATAGAAGTCCTGGCTAAGGGTTTGAATTTGGATCACTTCCAAAGCTATCCATGTAGTTGGTGCTAAACTACCCCCATTGAACATGACCATCCAAGAAGTAAGAACTTTAACATCCCTCAGAAAAATTAAGAAACATTGTATCCCTGCATTAAACCAAGCAACACAATGATGCAACAACTAGTCCATCTGAAAGACCCAATACAAAAACACAAGAAGAGCAACACTGCTTATGCAGTTCAGTAAAGATTGCTCTTTTTTTATGTAAGGAAAACTAAATGACAGCCCAGCAAACAAGAGCCAATCCCTCAGAATAAAGACAAGTACCTGCATCTTTAGGAAAAAGGATTTACTTGAAGACTGTAATGTCAAGATTGTAGAGATTCAAAGAGGTGGCAAAAAACTCCCCAAAGAAGCCTGCAGTTGCGCTAACTGGTGCAGTAACCCATAGGATTTGCAGCAGCGGGTGAAAGAGACACTCGCAAGTCTTTTTAACAGAGGCTGTGCGTCTCCTTTACTGGAAGTATTTAATGCCAGCTGATAGCTGCCATTAAATACTTATGGGAGGGTGAGATTCACCCAGAACCGTGCAACCTGTTAAATCTCTTCCCAGAGATCACGAGATGCTCTGGGAGAATATCCCTGAATGTATATTTCACATATATACACAAAGTGTTGTGATACATCATCACCTCATAGGACCATTCATAAAAAAGTGCCATTTTTAACTCATTTGATGAACTGTAAAATGTAAAAGTTAAACATAAACAGTCCAAAATGTCAACGCAAGATATTTACTGGTTCTTACAATCCTAAAAAAAACCCAGATCTAAAACAGTATAAACTACACAAAATATAATTAATGTGCACATAAGTATTACTTATATTCCATCAGTGTAGGTCCTCACCCTGGATACTGTAAGGGAAGGGGTTAGTTTGGGAGGGTCAAATGTCCTTTAAAATGTGTGCATAGGCATTTTCCCAAAAAAAAAAATGAATGCTCATTTATTAGAGAGTTTTGCACAGACCTAGGTTTGGGATTCTCAACTGTGTGCCTCCAGATGTTTGAAAACTACAACTCCATTCTGTGGCTTCCCTCTATAGTTGAGGAATGCTGATAGTTGTAGTTTTAAAACATCTGGAGGAACACCGTTTGAGAATCCCTGATCTAGGTAACCAGCATCATGCCTTAGCAAGTGCTGCACTCCATTGGAAGCGCAGTCCTGCTCCCCTGCTGCCAGTCCAAAGATGAGGAAGATGCAAGACAGAGCTGGGCGATTCTCCAGCCCCATGGGAAAGCACCTGGTCCAAACGGGCTAATTTGTTGGCCAGATGATTAAGAGATTGTATTTTAGTACACGACCAATAACAAGCCATACACTATCAATCTCATGAATGGCATGCTATAAATTAAAGTCCTGCATGGGTTTGGGAACCCATGGGTTACCCAATTTGTGCAGTGAGTTTGAGTGGGTTGTTTATGGGTAAAAAAAAAGCTGCAGGTGCGGTTATGGAACCCAATAACGAAACAGGTGCGATTGGGCACTGACTGATCGTGACTTGCAAACACATCAATCTTTAATGACCAGCATGCCAGTAATAAAATTGTGTAATCTACAGCGGCCACACCATTGGTGCAACTATTTTAAATCCTGGCTAACAAACTACCAATTGGTTTATTGATAAGTAGGTTTAATATGCAGCAAATAGAAAAGACTAATCGTTCATAAAAGTCTAAACTATCGGGCCAGCGTTTACCTATTCATACTAACCCCTAAGGTGACAAAACCTGTAAAGTTTAAGGCAGCAGTCCATGAAGCTGAATTCTTGCATTATCTTTCTCAGAAGCTAAGGTTCAACCTCAGTTTAATTACCTCTCAGTTATGTAATCTAAATAAGCATACTGTATAAATTAAACACAAGTCAAAAAAAGTCAGGGAATGCCTGAACTGTAAAGGTGGCAATAGACGTAGTGATACCTGGTATTGTCAGATCAAAATTCTGTGTATGGCATCAGCCAATTCCGTATCATTGGCTGTGATCGGCTGATAAAATCAGTCTACATAGGATACAGAGAGTAGTTGTAAAAGGGGCTTCATCATTATGGACTAAAGTGCTAAGTGGGGTGCCACAGTGTTCTGTGTTATGGCCGCTTCTATTTAATCTATTTATTAATGATTTGGAAGTGGGTATTGTCAGCAAGGTTTCTGTGTTTGCTGACAACACAAAACTTTGTCGACCATTAAAAACTTCAGAGTATGTGCAATCGTTGCAGGGGGATCTAGACAGATTGTCACATTGGGCTGCTAAGTGGCAGATGAAATTCAATGTTGGTGATGCATTTCGGACTTAAAAATCCTTGTACTACTAGTATAAATGGCTCTGTGGTAAGCGAATCCCTGTTGGAAAGGGATCTTGGAGTTTTGGTGGATAACAAACTTAAAGGTAGCAAGCAGTGCCAGGCGGCAACAGCCAGAGCCAGCATGATATTGTCTTGTATAAAGAGAGGTATGGATTCAAGGGAGGAAAATGTAATTCTCCCTCTTTACAAAGCATTGGTAAGGCCTCTTTTGGAATATGCAATGCAATTTTGGAATCCTGTGTACAAAAAGGACATCTTTGAAATGGAAAGGGTTCAGAAAAGAGCAAGTAAATTAACAAGGATATTGGGGGAGCTTGAATATGAAGAGAGACCGGAAAAGTTACAATTATGTACGCTGGAGAAAAGGCGCTTGCGTGGGGATATAATTACTGTGTATAAATACATTAATGGGCCATACAATAAACTATCTGGGGCATTGTTCACCAATAGAACATGTCAGAGGTTCCCCCCTTCATAAATTTGGTGGGTTTTTTTTGCCTTCCTCTGGATCAACAGTTAGGCAGGAAATGAGGATACTGCTAGATGGGTTGGACTGGATGGACGTATGTCTTTATTCAACCTCAAATACTATAAACCTTAACAAGTCAAAGGAATTAATATTAAATCAATCATACAGTGTTGTGGCACCTTAAAAATAGCTGCATCTTCATCATGCCTGAAGTCCTGTTTTCCAGCATGTTTCCAAGGGATTCGGAAACAGGTTTTCTTTTCATCATCCCACACAAGCCCAGGATACTTTCCACTCTCAACTTGCTCCAGCAACCACGGTTTTAGCTTGCGAGTGGTGCGTGCTCTTCCAGTGGCCATCTGTACAGCACATTAATATTAAAACTACATTCTAAATATTAAATAGCATCTAAATCAAAGAAGAATACCCCCAGTAATAAAGGTCTGTTTCACAAAAACATTTTTTGTAGCCTTTCAGGCATATTCCTACATGGTAATGGAGCACAGCCCCCTCTTCAGGCCTGCTATAACTAGACTGAACTTTGTAAGTGCAGTTAGGAAACAAGTAAGGACTGACCTTAAGGCTAGCTACACACAAGCAGATATTTTGGGCCAAACTTCCAATATTTCCTGATTTTGGTCATCCGAATAGGACTAAAGGGCTATCGGACATGCTAATTAATCACAGCATGCTAATAAAAAGTAATACACACTGAGCATTTTATTAAATAAAAAAGAAAAAGGGTTTTTGCATTGCTTGAAGCAAAATGGCAAAAGAAAACTCTGGGGGCATGATCCCCAAGGATTGCTGATCCCTGTATCCATTGGCTGCAAATTACTTTGAGTTGCCTGCTGTGCTTTCTAACAACAAGTTGCTTCCCCACTGCGGAGTAACATTTCAGATAATCTGCTGAGTTGTACAGTGGAACCATTACATAATTTTATTTATTCTACATGGGTGGGCTTCAGGCATTGTGGAACTACAGTATTAAATCACATTTGTGCTCCAATTATGCAATTTCAGGTGCAACAGTTTGAGTGTGCTATTAATGTTGCTTTTTTCTGGCCTACTGTATGGGGTTTAACTACCAGGGGAACATACCCTGTGGGCTCCTCTTACTTTTCCTATGACAGATAGAAAACCACTGTAGATGAAGCAGAGTCGGGGGCTCCTTCATAGTTTTTCTGGGGGCCCAGTGGTTTCAAGTTACTGTAGTCAGGTAACAGCTGATTGTTTACTGCACAATAAAAGCTCAAAACTTTTGCCCCTCCTTCTGCATGAACCCTGATGTGACATTAATGTAATTACACAATGCCTGTAATAAACCATACTGGATATACTCACTACTCACTCTGCCCCTTAATAATGGGTCAGGGTAAAAGTCTCCATTCCCAGCTGAATAATCTGTACCACCCTTACACACACACAGTTAAAATGAAATGGAACTTTGGAAACCACCCCTCAGGGTTTCACTCTCAGTTCCTACCTTACTCTAATTTTCCGGGTGCCAGGTTACTATATGGAACTTAACGTTGCCAGATCTGTCCTCTCCGCTTAACAGTTCCCTTCTTTGCCTTGTACACAGAAGAATCAGCTGCCTCTGACCACGCCCCTTTCTCCTTTTCGTCCAGCAACTCTGGTTCCGCCTTTTCCCAGAAATCACGTGACCAGCACAGCCTTAGCTATGCAGATTACCGGGTTGAGACAAACAGCTGAGAGTAAAGAGTGTGTGGTACTGAGAGAGCGACCAGTGCTGAATCCCTCGTTGTACTGTGGCAGCGCTCAGCTCAAAGAATGAAGGACTATGATCTCTTACATTGCAACTGGGTGTAGAAGGGAATTCATGTTGCACATATCACAGCAGGCAAACCAGACAGAGATGTCCTTACTATGGGATAGTGCATTTTAATCCCACACTATCAATGGAACACTTGATGGGTCAGTTCATAGTTACCCCACTAAGGGTGTTAGCTTTATCTGAGCTATGCTGTGCAATGCTGTAGGGGCAGCCAGTGTTAACAGAGACTGCTGAACTCTAAGGATAACTTAACCCTGGCTAGTGAACTGCAGGACTGACATAATAGTGGCTTGCAACTGGAGGGCTGACATAAAAGTGACAAAAGTCTTGTCTCCTGTGTATTTTGCAGTAACTCCTGCTATTAACCTAATTTTTAATTGATCAATTGGTGTTAGAAATAGCTCATATGAAAATCCCTCCCAAATAATATTAAATGTACTGGTAAAAAAATAGTTTCACTGAAAAAAGATTTATGATTTAATCAAGACAGAAAGGTCAAAATGTTGCAAGACAAAAGTGTAGTCGCCTATACAGAAAATGATCTACTTTACAGTGAATCCAAAAATATGCCAGCAAATTAAGTAGTGGTGCTGTGAGATCCAAATGTAATATCTTGTATGACTTCCATGACCTTTAAGGACAGCATCCATGTGGTTTTCATACAATTCATACAATTTATTGATGACATCATCAGGAATAGCTTGATTGCATAGTGGCTAAGAGGTGTTATAGAAACGCCCAGAGTAAGGTGTCAAAACAGCATTGTACATGGCAGACAGTTGGTGTCGAACCCCCCCACCTCTATTTAGGTGGGAGGCTATCTTGGTTTCTTTATTTTCACATAAATGGCCTTAACACCTCTCTTGAACCAGTCACGTTCCTTTGCCAATATGTTACCACCGTATCCCTGTCTGCTTTAAACCGAACAAGACACTGAGGCAGCAATTGGTACATCCGAAAGACCCAATACCCAAACACAAGAAAAGCGACATCATATACACAGTGCAGTGCAGTGCAGTGCAGTGCAGAATGCTCTGATTTGTATGTGGGGGAGACCAAACAGCAACTGCATCAACGTATGGCCCAGCACAGAAGAGCCAATTCCTTGGGTCAGGACTCAGCCGTGTACCTGCATCTTAAGGATAAAGGACATACCTTTGAAGATTGTAATGTTAACATATTGGCAAAGGAATGTGACTGGTTCAAAATGTGTTTATTTTCACATTTATGTGAAAATAAAGAAACCAAGCCTATATAGAGGTGGGGGGGGGGGGGTCGACACCAACTGTCTGCCATGTACAATGCTGTTTTGACACCTTACTCTGGGCGTTCCTATAACACCTCTTAGCCACTATCCACGCCCTTAACACTTGGCTGTGATATGCTAATTGGGATTTTCCAGGATACATAATTGCAACAGATTCTTGTACAAGTCTTTCTGAACTGAGAAAGCCAGTCGGATGACTAGCGAAACGTCTTCAAGAACTAAACTTCAAGTCCAGTTGATCTAATTGAATACAACAGATATACCATGACCTGGATTAATGAGAACCTTCACGAGCGAAGTAGCTAAGATTTCTTGGTATTTTACACTATTGATGTTGCCTTCCACCCTGCAGATCCATCACAAACCCATACTGGATGTAACCCCACACCATGATTTTGCCTCCAGCAAACTTTATTGTTTTCTGTGTAAATCTTAGCTCCATGCGGGTTCCAGTAGGTCTCTTGCGATATTTGTGGCGACTGTGGTGTAATTCAACAGAAGATTCATCTGAAAAATCTACCTTTTGCCACTTTTCCAGCATCCATGCTTTTAACAGGATGTGGGACTTGGCAAATGCCACACGGTTTTTCAATTGTCTTTTGTTTAGTGCTGGCTTATGGGCACTGATTCGACCATGGAGGCCATTTCCAGACAGAATACGACAAACTGTTCTGGTTGACACAGGGATTTCAGGTGACCAGGTCTCCTGGAGCTCTGCTGCAGTTGAAAATGGGCTTGCCTTGGATTTTCGAGCCAACAAACGGTCCTCTCGAGCAGTTGTCTTTGGGGGTTCTGTCTGACCTGGGCTTGTCAAAAACTTATCTTGTCTCTTCAAATCTTTTCTTTATCCTCTGAACTTGACACTGAGAGACATTGAAGGTGTGCGCCACATCAGCAGTGGATTTGGTCTTTAGCCTCTTGATAATCAACCCTTTAGTCTCAGGGTGAATCTTAGGCATGTTTGCAGAGGTCTGTTTGCGGTTGATGTGAAGGTCTAGTGTACTGGGGTTCTTTTTATACACACCTGACACCTAATTGATACATTATTAGTCACAGGTGAAGCCCATGTGACAAGGCGACAACACTTTTGTCTTTGCAAAAATTGACTCAATGGGCTTTACCAAGCTGTGAATATTAGAATACTTTGTGTTAGTTTCATTTTGCATTGAAACTGTTACGAGATCTTCAGGATAAGACCCCTGTGAGACCCCCTCTGGACGCGGAATCTAAGTACCTGCCGGTCTTCACCAGAGCCTCTAATGGTGAGGATGTTTTGCGGCGAACAGATACCAGGTCGTGGCTCCAGAGAAGAGAACGACAAAGGCCAATCCCACAATGTGGAGAGGCAGCAGAATAGGTATAGGCGAAACTGGAGGTAGAAACTGGGGTAGATATTAGGACCGGAGGTAGAAGATGTGGAAGATATGCAAACCGGAGACAACTGGAGGTAGGAGCTGTGGTAGATATTCGGACCAGAGGTAGGAGCTGTGGAAGATATGCAGACCAAATTGTCTAGAAAGGGCGTCGGCCTTGCCGTTTTTTGAACCTGGACGAAAGGTTATATGGAAGTTAAATCTTGTAAAGAAAAGAGCCCATCTAGCTTGACGGGGTTTTAATCTTTTAGCAGTCTGTAAGTATTCCAGGTTCTTATGATCCGTGAAGATAGTAATAGGATGATTGGGGCCCTCAAGTAAATATCACCACTCTTCAAGGGCCGATTTTATGGCCAATAACTCACGGCCTCCTACATCATAATTCTTCTCAGAATCAGAAAGTTTTCTTGAAAAAAAGGCAACTGGATGTAGTAAAGCCTTGGGTCCGTTACGTTGCGAGAGTATAGCTCCTAGAGCAACTTCAGAAGCATCAACCTCTAATGTAAAAGGAACAGTTGGATCTGGATGAATAAGGATGGGGGATGAAGTAAAAGCAGATTTCAGACGCTCAAAAGCTGTTTGAGCGGACTTCGTCCAACAGAATGGGACATGGGTTCTGGTCAGAGAGGTCAACGGCAGTATGATAGTAGAAAAATTCTTAATGAATCTACGGTAGAAGTTAGCAAATCCAATGAATTTTTGAACTTGTTTCCGAGTAGTTGGAGTAGGCCAATCCTGAATAGCGGAAACCTTTTGAGGATCCATAATTAACCCTTGGGATGAGATAATGAACCCCAAGAACGGTATTGAAGGTTTTTCGAACTCACATTTTCCCAATTTGGCATATAACCCATGAATTCTAAGACGAGAAAGAACTTTCTTCACCTGGGTACGATGTTCCTCTAGGTTAAAAGAAAAAATCAATATATCATCTAGATAAACGGCCAAAAAGTCATCTACAAAGTCACGGAAAATGTCATTGACAAAATGTTGAAATGTGGCAGGTGCATTGCATAGACTGAAAGGCATGACCAAATATTCGAAATGACCATATCTGGAGCGGAACGCCGTTTTCCATTCGTCCCCTTCCTTTATTCTGATTAAGTTATAGGCTCCCCGAAGATCCAACTTGGTAAAAATTTTGGCGGTTCTCAACCGTTGAAACAATTCGGGGAATAATGGAAGAGGGTATCTATTCTTAATCGTGATGTTATTGAGAGCTCGGTAATCAATACAGGGCCTAAGCGAACTGTCTTTTTTCTCAACGAAAAATATACCAGCCCCTGCTGGAGACGTGAAATGGCGAATGAAGCCCTTCTGAAGACTCTCTTCTATATATTCCTTAAGAACCCTTTGCTCAGGTTCTGACAAAGGATATACCCGCCCAAAAGGAATCTCCGCACCAGTTAATAGTTCAACTCGACAATCATAAATGCGGTGTGGTGGTAGATTATTAGCAGCTTTCTTATCAAAAACATCTGCGAAGTTCTGATAGACACTGGATAAAAAAGTTTCAGAATGAACCTGATTAATACTTAACAACGAAGAGGAAAGACATGACAGCCGACAATGCGATGAGAGAAAAGAGATCTCTCCAGAGATCCAATTTATTGAAGGGTTGTGTGTCTTCAACCATGGCATGCCTAGAATAAGAGGAAAAAGAGAAAAAGGCAATACATCAAAACATATAAATTCTGAATGATGATTGATGTTGATCAATACTGGGAAAGTCTCTCGTAGTACAGGACCAGATGAAATTTTAGACCCATCAGCCAGATGAATAAAGAGAGGAGAAGATTTGGGACGAGTGGGAATCTTCCATTCTTTGGTAAGGGATTCCAAAATAAAACAGCTACAGGCCCCGGAGTCAATAACAGCTTGGACGGTGAACAGCGGACCAGTTCCCTGTAATGAGACATCAATAGATAGGTAAGGTGCGGAAGCCGGACAAGACGGACCAGAATGCATAGTAGGAACCTTACTCGTAGCTTGGATTGGGCATCCCTGAAGTAAATGACCAGACTCCCCGCAGTATAGACACAGGTTTAAGCGGCGTCTTCGGATCCTTTCCTCAGGAGAGAGAGAAGGACGAGTTAACCCTAATGCATAGGGACAGGTCCAACAATCCTGAAGAAGGAGACGCAGTAAAAACGTCACAGGACGGACTGGAAGCGCCCAACCTAATCTAATCTCCTTTCTCTTAGTCGGCGATCAATTTGGACACTAGATCAATAAGATCTTTCAGCTTCTCGGGACTCCAGTGCGTGCTAACTCATCTTTAAGGGTTCCTGACAGTCCGATTCGGAACTGATGTATAAGAGCCGCTTCGTTCCATTGAGTCTCACACTGATCCTGGGAAATCGGACACATAATCTTCCACCTGTCTTTCCTTGAGACAGTTACGAAGTGCCGCCTCAGCTGAGACAGCTCTACGTGGATCATCGTAAATTTTCTCCTGAAGCAATGAAATAATACCCTACTTTCACCCTCTTCAGGAAACTTTTCGGGCGAAGGGAAAAATCAAAATTACAGGAGCTTTTAAATTGACCAAATTTGGAACGATCACCGGAAAAACCGGTCAGGGAGTGGGATCTTAGGCTCAGCAAGAGCTGGATTGAGGCGTTCCAGGGGACATGGCGTTCAACTTAACGTCTAGTTGACAGAATCCCTGTCTAGCTCGTCTGCAAGGCTCCACGAAGTTCAGCACGACTTGTCGATACAGGTCTTCTGCTGGGCTGACATCTCCAGTGGGATTCTCTGGCTGCCAGTTACGTTATGAGATCTTCAGATAAGACCCCTGCGAGACCCCTCTGGACGTGGAATCTAAGTACCTGCCGGTCTTCACAAGAGCCTCTAATGGTGAGGATTTTTTTGCGGCGAACAGATACCAAGGTCTCGAGGCTCCAGAGAAGAGTACCCACAAAGGCCAATTCCCACAACATGTGGAGATGGCAGCAGAATAGGTAAGGCGAAACTGGGTAGAACTGGGTGATATTGGACCGAAGTAGAAGATTGGAAGATATGCAAACCGGAGACAACTGGAGGTAGGAGCTGCGGTAGATATTCGGACCAGAGGTAGGGCTTGAAGGATATGCAGACCAGAGATAATGGAGGTAGGAGCTGTGGTAGATATTCGGACCGGAGGTAGGAGCTGTGGAAGATATCAGACCGGAGATAACTGGAGTAGGAGCTGCAGTCGATATTGGACCAGAGGTAGGAGCTGTGGAAGATATGCAGACCGGAGATAACTGGAGTAGGAGCTGCGGTGATATTCGGACCAGTAGGAGCTGTGAAAAGATATGCAGACCGGAGATAACTGGAGTAAACAACAGACCAAATCTCCAACCTTAAATATCGAAGAATCTTTTCTTAATGATTAGCTGACTTACGGGCTTGCTCTTGAGCTTCAGAGTTGAAGGTATTTAGCTCTAAAGTCTTCTCTTCATGAGATGTATTCTGGTGAAAAGGTCAGGAATAGTGATCTGGAAGGAATACCGGTAAGAAAGTTGGATTAAATCCATAGTTAGCATAAAAAGGTGAACACTGTGGAGGAATGAACAGCGTTGTTGTAAGCAAAACTCCGCAAGTGGTAACAGAGAGGACCAGTCTTCTGTGACGCGGGAGGAGTAACAACGGAGATACTGTTCAAGTGTTTGGTTTGTTCTTTCTGTTTGTCCATTAGTTGTGGATGGTATCCAGGGGAAAAGAATTGGGATATGCAAACACTTGCCAACTCCTTCCAAATTTTGAAGTGATGTACCCCTCTATTTGATACGATATCATCGGGAAACCCGTGAAGACGCACAATCTCTCTAATGAACACATCTGCAGTAATGGGGCTGAGGGAATTCCTTTTAACGGAAATAAAGTGAGCCATCTTCGTTAACCGATCAACAACACAAAAAATTGTGTTAAAACCTTGGAACGAGGTAACTCAACGATGAAGTCCATGGTAATCATGCCCCAAGGGCAGTCAAGAACAGGCAGAGGAGACAGTAACCCGTATGGTCTCTGTCTGTAGTCTTGAATCTAGTAAGACAAGAAGCCACAAACTGTTTATAATCTTTAGACATTCTTGGCCAAAAAAATTTCTGTAACCAAATCCAACGTCTTGTGAACACCAATGACCGGCCAAAGCAGAGATGACAATACTGAGTACTGCGGACCTGGCCGGTCTGGAACAAATATTTTTGTTATTTTGGTATATAAAACCATCTTGAAAGAGAGGTAGACTGGGAAGATGCTTCTTTGATGGTTTTGACTATATAGTATGTAATAGTAGAAGAAAATTAGATTTGGAAAGAACCATATTAGGTTTGTCAGACTTATTGACCTGAGAAAATGTCTAGAAAGGGCGTCGGCTTGCCGTTTTTTGAACCTGGACGAAGGTTATATGGAAGTTAAATCTTGTAAAGAAAAGAGCCCATCTGCTGGACGGGGTTTTAACTTTTAGCAGTCTGTAAGTATTCCAGGTTCTTATGATCCGTGAAGATAGTAATAGGATGATTGGGGCCCTCAAGTAAATATCACCACTCTTCAAGGGCCGATTTTATGGCCAATAACTCACGGCCTCCTACATCATAATTCTTCTCAGAATCAGAAAGTTTCTTGAAAAAAGGCAACTGGATGTAGTAAAGCCTTGGGTCCGTTACGTTGCGAGAGTATAGCTCCTAGAGCAACTTCAGAAGCATCAACCTCTAATGTTAAAAGGAACAGTTGGATTGGATGAATAAGGATGGGGGCTGAAGTAAAAGCAGATTTCAGACGCTCAAAAGCTGTTTGAGCGGACTTCGTCCAACAGAATGGGACATGGGTTCTGGTCAGAGAGGTCAACGGCAGTATGTAGTAGAAAAATTCTTAATGAATCTACGGTAGAAGTTAGAAATCCAATGAGTTTTTGAACGTTGTCCGAGTAGTTGGAGTAGGCCAATCTGAATAGCGGAAACCTTTTGAGGATCCATAATTAACCCTGGGATGAGATAATGAACCCCAAGAACGGTATTGAAGGTTTTTCGAACTCACTTTTCCCAATTGGCATATAACCCATGATTCTAAGACGAGAAAGAACTTTCTTCACTGGGTACGATGTTCCTCTAGGTTAAAAGAAAAAATCAATATATCATCTAGTAAACGGCCAAAAAGTCATCTACAAAGTCACGGAAAATGTCATTGACAAAATGTTGAAATGTGGCAGGTGCATTGCATAGACTGAAAGGCATGACCAATATAGAAATGACCATATCTGGAGCGGAACGCCGTTTTCCATTCGTCCCCTTACTTTATTCTGATTAAGTTATAGGCTCCCGCAGATCCAACTTGGTAAAAATTTTGGCGGTTCTCAACCGTTGAAACAATTCGGGGGAATAATGGAAGAGGGTATCTATTCTTAACGTGATGTTATTGAGAGCTCGGTAATCAATACAGGGCCTAAGGAACTGTCTTTTTTCTCAACGAAAAATATACCAGCCCCTGCTGGAGACGTGAAATGGCGAATGAAGCCCTTCTGAAGACTCCTTCTATATATTCCTTAAGAACCCTTTGCTCAGGTTCTGACAAAGGATATACCCGCCCAAAAGGAATCTCCGCACCCGTTAATAGTTCAATCGACAATCATAAATGCGGTGTGTGGTGTAGATTATTAGCAGCTTTCTTATCAAAAACATCTGGAAGTCTGATAGACACTGGATAAAAAAGTTTCATGAATGAACCTGATTAATACTTAACAACGAAGAGGAAGAAAGACATGACAGCCGACAATGCGATGAGAGAAAAGAGATCTCTCCAGAGATCCAATTTATTGAAGGGTGTGTGTCTTCAACCATGGCATGCTAGAAATAAGAGGAAAAGAGAAAAAGGCAATACATCAAAACATATAAATTCTGAATGATGATTGATGTTGATCAATACTGGGAAAGTCTCTCGTAGTACAGGACCAGATGAAATTTTAGACCCATCAGCCAGATGAATAAAGAGAGGAGAAGATTTGGGACGAGTGGGAATCTTCCATTTCTTGGTAAGGGATTCCAAAATAAACAGCTACAGGCCCCGGAGTCAATAACGGCTTGGACGGTGAACATCGGACCGGTTCCCTGTAATGAGACATCAATAGATAGGTAAGGTGCGGAAGCCGGAAAAGACGGACCAGAATGCATAGTAGGAACCTTACTCGTAGGTCTGATTGGGCATCCCTGAAGCAAATGACCCGACTCCCCGCAGTATAGACACAGGTTTAAGCGGCGTCTTCGGATCTTTTCCTCAGGAGAGAGAGAAGGACGAGTTAACCCTAATTGCATAGGGACAGGTTCCAAAAATCCTGAAGAAGGAGACGCAGTAAAAACGTCACAGGACGGACTGGAAGCGCCCAACCTAATCTAATCTCCTTTCTCTTAGTCGGCGATCAATTTGGACCACTAGATCAATAAGATCTTTCAGCTTCTCGGGACTCCAGTGCGTGCTAACTCATCTTTAAGGGTTCCTGACAGTCCGATTCGGAACTGATGTATAAGAGCCGCTTCGTTCCATTGAGTCTCAACACTGATCCTGCGGAAATCGGACACATAATCTTCCACCTGTCTTTTCCCTTGAGACAGGTTACGAAGTGCCGCCTCAGCTGAGACAGCTCTACGTGGATCATCGTAAATTTCTCCTGAAGCAATGAAATAATGAACCCTACTTTCACCCTTTCTTCAGTGAAACTTTTCGGGCGAAGGGAAAAATACAAATTACAGGAGCTTTTAAATTGACCAAATTTGGAACGATCACCGGAAAACCGGTCAGGGAGTGGGATCTTAGGCTCAGCAAGAGCTGGATTATGAGGCGTTCCAGGGGACATGGCGTTCAACTTAACGTCTAGTTGACAGAATCCCTGTCTAGCTTCTTGCAAGGCTCCACGAAGTTCAGCGACTTGTCGATACAGGTCTTCTGCTGGGCTGACATCTCCAGTGGGATTCATCTGGCTGCCAGTTACTGTTATGAGATCTTCAGGATAAGACCCCTGCGAGACCCCCTCTGGACGTGGAATCTAAGTACCTGCCGGTCTTCACAAGAGCCTCTAATGGTGAGGATGTTTTGCGGCGAACAGATACCAGGTCGCGGCTCCAGAGAAGAGAACCACAAAGGCCAATCCCACAATGTGGAGAGGCAGCAGAATAGGTATAGGCGAAACTGGAGGTAGAAACTGGGGTAGATATTAGGACCGGAAGTTAGAAGAGAGAGTGGAAGATATGCAAACCGGAGACAACTGGAGGTAGGAGCTGCGGTAGATATTCGGACCAGAGGTAGGAGCTGTGAAGGATATGCAGACCAGAGATAACTGGAGGTAGGAGCTGTGGTAGATATTCGGACCGGAGGTAGGAGCTGTGGAAGATATGCAGACCGGAGATAACTGGAGGTAGGAGCTGCAGTAGATATTTGGACCAGAGGTAGGAGCTGTGGAAGATATGCAGACCGGAGATAACTGGAGGTAGGAGCTGCGGTAGATATTCGGACCAGAGGTAGGAGCTGTGGAAGATATGCAGACCGGAGATAACTGGAGGTAGGAGCTGCGGTAGATATTCGGACCAGAGGTAGGAGCTGTGGAGGATATGCAGACCGGAGATAACTGATAACTGGAGGTAGGAGCTGCAGTCGATATTCGGACCAGAGGTAGGAGCTGTGGAAGATATGCAGACCGGAGATAACTGGAGGTAGGAGCTGCGGTAGATATTCGGACCAGAGGTAGGAGCTGTGGAAGATATGCAGACCGGAAATAACTGGAGGTAGGAGCTGCGGTAGATATTCGGACCAGAGGTTCCCTAATGTGGTGTATAAAACACAACCCCAATACTATTCAAAAAAAGCCCATTTGAACCATTCGGTCATGTCTCCGGGATGGTTCACCAATAATTAAATAGGATAGGGAGAATAAAAAGGCTTTGAAACTCCCTTGACAGAAAACACCAGTATCTCCTGGGCTCCTTCTTTAAGTTAAAGGGCATGTCCACCCCCTCATCATCACATTCCTTAATATCGTAAGACCCTGAACCCTACCCCCACCCCCACCACCAGCTAAGAACACTTAAAAAAATCAATCCCATACCTCACTTACATACAAGCTCCTGGTTCCCCAGCGTCACTCTGGTCCGGCTCCCCTGCTGGCCGGTCTTTTAGTTGCTGGTCCTGACGGCAAGCCACGGCTTGTGATTGGCTTAGAGGCAGCCATCACAGCTGCGGCTGCCAGCAATGTAGAAACGTTGGCTGCCGTGGAGCTGTAAACTAGTGTTCTGAAAAGATTTTAAAACTTTTAACTGGGTAGCGCGTGGGTGGGAGGGTTTGCCTACAATATGTATATTAAGGTTTTAACGCTACATAATTATTTGCAGAAGGAGATCGGGAGGGAGGGGGGTGAAAAGGACTCCTGGCTGTGCGCATGTTCACCATCCCTTCCCGGAGGAGAGACAAGGGCAGCAACGTTTAGACAGGAAGAGCAAGCCACTACTCTGCCTTTACTTCTGAACTTTGAACAGGGATTGTAGAGCAACCATAAGAGCAGGTTTGTAAGGTAAGGATTGTTTAAAACGGTATAGTGGGGACAGTATGGGGTAAATGTTAGTTTGTGGGGTGTTACATGCCTTTAAGTGAGAGCCAAAAAGGATCTTGGTAATATGTATTAAACCTGACCACATCTCTTTCCAATGGAATCGGTCGGTATAATATGTAACAATTGTCACGTGTGTTACCCGACCTTATTAATTTGTATTAATTTTGTTAAAATCACAATGTTTATATACAATGTCCCTTTATTATTAAAGGAAACTATTTTTTAATCCTAATGTTGGAAGATTTTCTCTCCACGAACCTATATATTGTAAGATTATTCTCTAGGGATTTTATGCACATGTAAGAAAGTAATTCTATAACTAAAAAGTCTTCCAAGCTTTTGCCAGTATAACTCATATAAGCCATTTCTTCAAAAAGTGAGCATGTGCACACCTTCAACACGCTAAATCACTGCACGATTGATCTTGTTTGTGGGTCGCGAGGAGGCAGGATCTGCTGTAACATATCTTGTTACTAATTGTGCAGGACTCTATGCTGTACCTGATTGCCTGCACTTACGAAGCAAGGCTCAGCTTCTTGTTTTGATCTGTTGTGCATATACTTTGAATTTTACCAAAAGGAGGGGGATCCTAGTACCACAGGTTAATTTCTAAACCAACCAACGCCATAGTAAAAGGAGAGGTGAGACATGACATATCTGTCTGCATCTTTGTTTATGTGCTTTACTTTCTATTGGGACAAATGTTTCTGGAGACTTTAGTTATTCTTAAAGTGCACTAGGGAGTTCTTTAAATAAGGCAAGTATCCAAAACACTTTTCCCTTTTGTTTTTATATATTCTAAGGTATTACCACCCCTCTTATTTCTTCTTCATCATCTTTTCTGCAATTCTTTGAACGTTACAATGAGGTAGATTCCCCTGTAACACGCTCAAGATTTTTTTTTTATTTTTTTTTGTGGCATTGATGTGTTCTCAAATACATTTTCTTTAATGGGTGCATTGTTCAACATCCAACATATTGCTTAGCAAAATCATGCAATTCAATTATCAAACAGTTTCTTTCTAATGCTCAATCTGGCATACACCCCGAACAATGTTTTATATGATGAACATTTCTTCTCATCACATGTATCAATATATCTAATAAAGGGCAAAACCAGGAGTTTTTACTTTCTGATGTTCCCACAATTTTCCACTGTGGCCTATTCACTTATGATCGAATCTTGATCACAAAAAAAAAGAAAAAATGGAGACGAACTAGATTAGATTTGGAAGGAGAGGGTTGAGAACAATGCATAACAAGAGTGGATAAGGAATAGTTGAACAATACCTGACCCAGCCAGACATAGAAGTCCTGCTAAGGGTTTGAATTTGGATACTTTCCAAAGCTATCCATGTAGTTGGTGCTAAACTAACCCCCATACCCATTGAACATGACCATCCAAGAATAAAGAACTTTAACATCCCTCAGAAAAATTAAGAAACATTGTATCCCGCATTAAACCAAGCACACAATGATGCAACAACTAGTCCATCTGAAAGACCCAATACAAAAACACAAGAAGAGCAACACTCGCTTATGCAGTTCAGTAAGATTGCTCTTTTTTTATTGTAAGGAAAACTAAATGACACAGCCAGCAAAACAAAGGACCAATCCCTCAGAATAAACAGACAAGTACCTGCATCTTTAGAGAAAAAGGATTTACTTGAAGACTGTAATGTCAAGATTGTAAGATTCAAAGAGTGGCAAAAACTTCCCCCAAAGAAGCCTGCAGTTGCGCTAACTGTGCAGTACACCCATAGGATTTGTCAGCAGCGGGTAAAGAGACACTTCGCAAGTCTTTTTAAACAGAGCGAGCTGTGCGTCTCCCTTTACCTGGAAGTATTTAATGCCAGCTGCTATCCTAGCTGCCATTAAATACTTATGGGAGGGTGAGATTCACCCAGAACCGTGCAACCTGTTAAACTCTCTCCCAGAGATCACGAGATGCTCTGGGAGAATATCCCTGAATGTATATTTCACATATATACACAAAGTGTTGTGATCACATCATCACCTCATCGATAGACCATTCATAAAAAAGTGCCATTTTTAACTCATTTGATGAACTGTAAAATGTAAAAGTTAAACATAAACAGTCCCAAAATGTCACGCAAGATATTCTTACTATGGTTCTTACATCTAATCCTAAAAAAACACAACAGATCTAAAAAGTATAAACTACAACTAAACAACCTAAAAATAAATATTATGTGCACATAAGTTCCTTAATATTCCATCATTGTAGTCCTCACCCTGGATACTGTAAGGGAAGGGGTTAGTTTGGGAGGGTCAAATGTGTCCTTTAAATGTGTGCATAGGCCATTTTCCCAAAAAAAAAAAAAATAATGCTCCATTTATTAGAGAGTTTTGCACAGACCTAGGTTTGACCATACTTCTCCTCACATTTCTACTCTCTTAACTTCTCAACGTGTCCTCCAGATGTTGAAACTACACTCCATTCTGTGGCTTCCCGTATATGGGAATGCTGATAGTTTGTAGTTTTAAAAACATCTGGAGGACCACCGTTTGAGAATCCCTGATCTGGTAACAGCAGTCATGCCTTAGCAAGTGCTGCACTCCATTGGAACGCAGTCCTGCTTCCCCTGCTGCTCAGTCCAAAGATGAGGAAGATGCAAGACAGAGCTGGGCGATTCTCAGCCCCCCATGTGAAGCAACACTGGTCCAAACGGGCTAATTTGTTGGCCAGTGATTAAGTAGATTAGATATTGTATTTTAGTACACGACCAAATAACAGCCATACACCTATCAATCTCATGATGGCATGCTATAAAAAATAAAGTCCTGCATGGGTTTGGGAACCCATGGTTACCCAATTTGTGCAGTGAGTTTGAGTGGGTTGTTTATGGGTAAAAAAAAAAGCTGCAGGTTGCGTTATGGAACCCAATAACGAAACAGGTGCGATTGGGCACTGACTGATCGTACTTGCAAACACATCAATCTTTAATTGACCAGCATGCCAGTAATAAAATTGTGTACTACACGGCTCTACACGCGGCCACACATTGGTGCAACTATTTTAAATCCTGGCTAACAAACTACCAATTTGGTTTATTGATAAGTAGGTTTAATATGCAGCAAAATGAAAAGACTAATCGTTTCATAAAAGTCTAAACTATCTCGGGCCACAAAAAGCTTACCTATTCATACTACCCTACCTACCAGGTGACAAAACCTGTAAAGTTTAAGGCAAGCAGTCCCATGAGCTGATTCCTTGCATTCTTTCTTCTCAGAAGCTAAGTGTTCAACCTCAGTTTAATTACCCTCTCAGTATTAATCTAAATAAAGCATAAAACTGTATAAATTAAACCAAGTCAAAAAAGTCAGGGAATGCCATGAAACTGTAAAAGGTGGCAATAGACGTAGTGATACCTGGTATGTCGCAGATCAAAATTCTGTGTATGTCATCAGCCATTCGCTATCATTGGCTGGTGAATCGGCTGATAAATCAGTCTACATAGGATATCAGAGAGTAGTTGTAAAAGGGCTTCATCATTATGGACTAAAGTGCTAAGTGGGGTGCCACAGTGTTTGTGTTTGGTTTTCCGCTTCTTATTTAATCTATTTATAATGATTTGGAAGTGGGTATTGTCCAGCAAGGTTTCTGTGTTTGCTGACAACACAAACTTTGTCGACCATTAAAAACTTCAGAGTATGTGCAAATCGTTGCAGGGGGATCTAACAGATTGTCACATTGGGCGCTAAGTGGCGAGATAAATTCAATGTTGGTGATGCATTTCGACCTAAAAATCCTTGTACTACTAGTATAAATGTCGCTCTGTGGTAGCGAATCCCCTGTTGAAAAGGGATCTTGGAGTTTTGGTGTGGATAACAAACTTAAAGGTAGCAACAAGTTGCCAGGCGGCAACAACGCAGAGCCAGCATGATTATTGTCTTTATAAAGAGAGGTAATGGATTCAATGAGGAAAATGTAATTCTCTCCCTCTTTAACAAAGCATTGGTAAGGGCCCCTCTTTTGGAATATGCAATGCAATTTTGGAATCCTGTGTACAAAGAGGACATCTTTGAAATGTAAAGGTTCCAGAAAAGAGCAAGTAAATAACAGGATATTGGGGGCTTGAATATGAAGAGACCGGAAAATTACAATTATGTAACGCTGGAGAAAAGGGCCGCTTGCGTGGGGATATAATTTACTTCGGTATAAATAAACATTAAGTGGCCATACAATAAACTATCTGGGGCATTGTTCACCAATAGAACATGTCAGAGTTCCCTGTTCCCCCCTTCATAATTGGTGGGTTTTTTTTTGTTCCTTCCCTGATCAACAGTTAGGCAGAAATGAGGATACTGCTGATGTTGACTGGATGGATACTATGTCTTTATTTTTCCCCACCTCAATACTATAAACCTTAACAAGTCAAGGAATTAATATTAAATCAATCATACAGTGTTTGTGTCACCTTAAAAATAGCTGCATCATCTTTCATCATGCCTGAAGTCCTGTTTTCCAGCATGTTTTCCAAGGGATTCGGAAACAGTTTTCTTCTTTCTCATCATCCCACACAAGCCCAGGATCTTTACTTTCCACTCTCCAACTTGCTCCAAGCAAACCACGGTTTTAGCTTGCGAGTGGTGTCTGCTCTTCCAGTGGCCATCTGTACAACAGCCATTAATAGTTAAATACTACATTCTAAATATTAAAATAGCATCTAACATCAAATCAGAAGAAGATATTCCCCCAGTAATAAAAGGTCTGTTTCACAAAAACTTTTTTGGTGCCTTTCAACATCAGCATTCACTATCCTACATTGGTATGGAGCACCAGCCCCTCTTCAGTCTCATTTTCAGGCCTGCATAAAACTAGAACTGAACTTTGTAAGTGCAATTAGGAACAAGTAAGGACTGACCTTAAGCTAGCTACACACAAGCAGATATTTTGGGCCAACTTCCAATATTTCCTCTGATTTGGTCATCCGAATAGGACTAAAGGGCTATCGGACATGCTAATTAATCACAGCATGCTATCAAAAGTAATACACAACTGAGCATTTTATTAAATAAAAAAGAAAAAGGGTTTTTTGCATTGCTTGAAGCAAAATGGCAAAAAAAAAACTCTGGGGGCAATGATCCCCCAAGGATTGCTGATCCTGCTATCCATTGGCTGCAATTTACTTGATTTGCTGCTGTGCTTCTCTACAACAAGTTGCTTTCTTCCCCACTGCGGA
Source organism: Hymenochirus boettgeri (assembly GCA_019447015.1). NCBI lineage: Eukaryota > Metazoa > Chordata > Amphibia > Anura > Pipidae > Hymenochirus > Hymenochirus boettgeri. Next base: position 263,631,547 of record CM033469.1, read on the forward strand.
GTAACATTTCAGATAATCTCTGAGTTGTACAGTGAACCATTCATAATTTTAATTTATTCTACATGGTGTGGCTTCAGTGCATTGTGGAACTACAGTATTAAATAACACATTTGTGCTCCATTATTGCAATTTCAGGTGCAACAGTTTTGAGTGTGCTATTAATTTGCTTTTTTTCTGGCCTACTGTATGGGGTTTAACTACACTAGGGGAACATACCTGTGGGCCTCCGTCCTCTTACTTTTCCTATGACAGATAGAAAACCACTGTAATGAAGCAGAGTGAGTCGTCGAGTCGGGGCGAGGTCTCAGTCGGTCTCCGGTTCAAGTTCTCGGGGCCCAGTGGTTTCATAGTTACTGTAGTCAGGTAACCTGATTGTTTCTCTAATAAGCACTCACAAAAGCTCAAAACTTTGGCCCCTCCTTCTGGCTGCATGACCCTGATGTGACATTAATGTAATTACACAACATGCCTGTAATAACCTACTGGATATACTCACCTCACTCACTCTGCGACTACTTTACATACTACTACGCGGCTCACTTGGAATAAGAACCCATTCCCAGCTGTCAGGGTAAAAGTCTCCATTCCCAGCTGAATAATCTGTACCACCCTTACACACACACAGTTAAAATGAAATGGAACTTTGGAAACCACCCCTCAGGGTTTCACCCTCAGTTCCTACCTTACTTACTCTAATTTTCCGGTGTGGCCAGGTTACTATATGGACTTAACGTAACTGTCCTATCTGTCTCCTCTCCGCTTAACAGTTCCCTTCTTTGCCTGCTGTACAAGAAGAATCAGCTGCCTCTGACCACGCCCCTTTCCTCCTTTTCGTCCAGCAACTCTGGTTCCGTCCGTTTCCCTTCAGAAATCACGTGACCAGCACAGCCTTAGCTATGCAGATTACCGGGTTCGAGACAAACAGCTGAGAGTAAAGAGTGTGTGGTACTGAGAAGAGCGACCATGCTGAATCCCTCGTTGTACTGTGGCAGCGCTCAGCTCAAAGAATGAAGGACTATGATCTCTTACATTGCAACTGGGTGTAGAAGGGATATCATGTTGCACATATCACACACAGGCAAACCAACAAGATGTCCTTACTATGATAGTGCATTTTAATCCCACACTATCAAGTGGAACACTTGATGGGTCAGTTCATAGTTACCCCACTAAGGGTGTTAGCTTTATCTGACTATATCTGCCTATGTGTGCATGCTGTAGGGCACCCATGTTTAACAGAGACTGCTGAACTCTAAGGATAACTTAACCCTGGCTAGTGAACTGCATGGACTGGACATAATAGTGCTTGCATTGAACTGGAGGGCTGACATAAAAGTGACAAAAAGTCTTGTCTCCTGTGTATTTTGCAGTAACTCCTGCTATTAACCTATTTTTTTTAATTGATCAATTGGTGTTAGAAATAGCTCATATGAAAATCCCTCCCAAAATATTAAATGTACGGGTAAAAAAATAGTTTCACTGAAAAAAGATTTATGATTTAATCAAGACAAGAAGGTCAAAATGTTGCAAGACAAAAGTGTAGTCGCCTATACAGAAAATGATCTACTTACAGTAATAAGTGAATACCAAAAATATGCCAGCAATTAAGTAGTGGTGCTGTGATCAAATGTAATATCTTGTATGAACTTCCATGACCTTTAGGACAGCATCCATTGTGTTTTTTCATACATTCATCATTACATATTATTGATGACATCATCAGGAATAGCTTGATTGCATAGTGGCTAAGAAGGTGTTTATGAAACGCCCAGAGTAAGGTGTCAAAACAGCATTGTACATGGGCAGACAGTTGGTGTCGAACCCCCCACCACCCCCACCCTTATTTAGGTGGGAGGCTATCTTGGTTTCTTTATTTTCACATAAATGGCTTAACACTCTCTCTTGACTCGAACAGTCACGTTCCTTTGCCAATATGTTACCACCCTGTCTTCCCTGTCTGCTTTAAAACAACCCGAACAAGACACTGAGGCAGCAATTGGTACATCCGAAAGACCCAATACCCAAACCAGAAAAGCGACATCATATACACAGTGCAGTGCAGTGCAGTGCAGTGCAGAGGCTCTGATTTTGTATGTGGGGAGACCAAACAGCAACTGCATCAACGTATGGCCCAGCACAGAAAGCCATTCCTTGGGTCAGGACTCAGCCGTGTACCTGATCTTAAGGATAAAGGACATACCTTTGAAGATTGTAATGTTAACATATTGGCAAGGAATGTGACTGGTTCAAAATGTGTTTATTTTCACATTTATGTGAAAATAAAGACACCAAGCCTATATAGAGGTGGGGGGGGGGGTCGACACCACTGTCTGCCATGTACAATGCTGTTTTGACACCTTACTCTGGGCGTTCCTATAACACCTCTTAGCCACTATCCCGCCCTTAACACTTGGCTGTGATATTGCTAATTGGATTTTTCCAGGATACCTAATGCAAGCATTCTTGTACAAGTCTTTCTGAACTGAGAAGCCAGTCGATACAGCGAAACTCTTCAAGAACTAAACTTCAAGTCCAGTTTGATCTATTGAATACAACGATATACCATGACCTGGATTAATGAGAACCTTCACGAGCGAAGTAGCTAAGATTTCTTGTATTTTACACTATTGATGTTGCCTTCCCCACCCTGCAATCCATCACAACCCATACTGGATGTAACCCACACACATGATTTTGCCTCCACAAACTTATTGTTTGTCTGTGTAATCTTAGCTCCATGCGGGTTCCAGTAGGTCTCTTGCGATATTTGTGGCACTGTGTTGTATTCAACAGAAGATTCATCTGAAAACTACCTTTGCCACTTTTCCAGCATCCATGCTTTTAACAGGAGTGGGACTTGGCAATGCCCACGGTTTTTTTCATTGTCTTTGTTTAGTGCTGGCTTATTGGGCAACTGATTCGACCATGAGGCCATTTCCACAGAATACGACAAACTGTTCTGTTGACCACAGGGATTTCAGGTACCAGGTCTCCTGGGGCTCTGCTGCAGTTGAAAATGGGCTTGCCTTGGATTTTCGGACCAACAAACGGTCCTCTCGAGCAGTTTTCTTTGGGGGTTTCTGTCTGACCTGGGCTTGTCCAAAACTATCTTGTCTCTTCAAATCTTTTCTTTATCCCTGAACTTGACACTGAGAGACATTGAAGGTGTGGCGCCACATCAGCAGTGGTTTGGTCTTTAGCCCTCTTGATAATCAACCCTTTAGTCTCAGGGTGAACTTGGCATGTTTGCAGGTTGTTGTTTGCGGTTTGATGTGAAGGTCTAGTGTACTGGGGTTCTTTTTATACACCCTGACACCTAATTGATACATTATTATCACGGTGAAGCCCATGTGACAAGGCGACAACACTTTTGTCTTTGCAAAAATTGACTCAATGGCTTTACCAAGCTGTGAATATTGAATACTTTTGTGTAGTTTTCATTTTGCATTGAAATCTGTTACGAGATCTTCAGGATAGACCCCTGTGAGACCCCCTCTGGACGCGGAATCTAAGTACCTGCCGGTCTTCACCCAGAGCCTCTAATGGTGAGGATGTTTTGCGGGCGAACAGATACCAGGTCGTGGCTCCAGAGAAGAGAACGACAAAGGCCAATCCCACAATGTGAAGGCAGCAATAGGTATGGCGAAACTGGAGTAGAAACTGGGGGTAGATATAGGACCGGAGGTAGAAATGTGGAAGATTGCAAACCGGAGCCAACTGGAGGTAGGACTTGTGGTAGATATTCGGACCAGAGGTTAGGAGCTGTGAAGGATTGCAGACCGGAGATAACTGAGGTAGCTGTGGTAGATATTCGACCGGAGGTAGGAGCTGTGGAAGATATGCAGACCGTAGATACTGGAGTAGGAGCTGCAGTATATATTCGGACCACAGGTAGGAGCTGTGGAAGATATACAGACCGGAGATAACTGATTAGGAGCTGCGGTAGATATTCGGACCGGAGGTAGGAGAGCTGTGGAGGATATGCAGACCGGAGATAACTGGAGGTAGGAGCTGCGGTAGATATTCGGACCAGAGGTAGGACTGTGGAAGATATGCAGACCGGAAATAACTGGAGGTAGAAGCTGCGGTAGATATTCGGACCAGAGGTAGGAGCTGTGGAGATATGCAACCGGAGATAACTGGAGGTAGGAGCTGTGGTAGATATTACGGACCGGAGGTAGGAGCTGTGGAAGATATGCAGACCGAGATAACTGAGGTGGGAGCTGCATATATTCGGACCACAGGTAGGAGCTGTGGAAGATATACAACCGGAGATAACTGGAGGTAGGAGCTGCGTAGATATTTGGACGGAGGTAGGAGCTGTGGAGGATATGCAGACCGGAGATAACTGGAGTAGGAGCTGTGGTAGATATCTCGGACCAAGGTAGGAGCTGTGGAAGATATGCAGACCGGAGATACGGAGTGGAGCTGCAGTATATATTCGGACCACAGGTAGGAGCTGTGGAAGATATACAGACCGGAGATAACTGGGTAGGAGCTGCGGTAGATATTCGTACCGGAGGTGGAGCTGTGGAAGATACAGACCGGAGATAACTGGAGGTAGGAGCTGCAGTATATATTGGACCACAGGTAGGAGCTGTGGAAGAATATACACCGGAGATAACTGGAGGTAGAGCTGCGGTGATATTCGACCAGAGGTAGGAGCGTGTGGAGGATATGCAGACCGGAGATAACTGGAGGTAGGACTGCGGTAGATATTCGGACCAGAGGTAGGAGCTGTGGAAGATATGCAGACCGGAGATAACTGGAGGTAGGAGCTGCATTATATTTCGACCACAGTAGGAGCTGTGGAAATATACAGACCGGAGATAACTGGAGGTGGAGCTGCGGTAGATATTCGGCCCGGAGGTAGAGCTGTGGAGGATGCAGACCGGAGATAACTGGAGGTAGGAGCTGCGGTAGATATCGGACCAAGGTAGGAGCTGTGGAAGATATGCAGACCGGAAATAACTGGAGGGAAGGACCGCGGTAGATATTCGGACCATAGGTAGGACTTGTGGAAGATATGCGACCGGTGATAACTGGAGGTAGGGAGCTGCAGTAGATATTCGGCCAAGGTGGAGCTGTGGAATATGCAGACCGGAGATAACTGGAGGTAGGAGCTGCGGTAGATATTCGGACCACAGAGTAGGAGCGTGTGGAGGATATGCGGGAACACAAGGAGCACAGGTAGAAACTAAGGTTCAGATTCAAGAGAACCCTGAACTGGCAGCAAGAGCAAGCTGCCAGGAGGAGCCTAAATGGCCCCTGTAACCTCATCCCTGCTGGCCGTGCCCCGGAAGGAGACGGCCGCAAGCAGGGTAAAAGACTGCGCTGCCCACGTCCTCGTGTCATTGAGGACGTGTGGGGGCACGAGCGGGTGGAGCGAGTCATCGGCATGCTACTGCTCGCGACCGCCGGAGGAGGACCCTGGGCTCGAGGGAAGGTAAGTGCCTGACATTGTCCCCCCCCTTACGGGCACCCTCCAGCGCCGAGTCGGTAACATATCTTTTAAAACAGGATACATGAAAGACTGGTGTATCTTTAATGACTTGGGAGCTGCAGTTCAAAGGCGACTGTGTTGATTGCTTTCCTAATACGAAATGGCCCATGACCGGGACCCAACTTAGCAGAGAATCCTCAATTTCAAATTACGAGTCAACAACCAGACCAAATCTCCAACCTTAAATATCGAAGAATCTTTTCTTAATAGATTAGCTGACTTACGGGCTTGCTCTGAGCTTCAGAGTTGAGGTATTTAGCTCTAAAGTCTTCTCCTTCATGAGATGTATTCTGGTGAAAAGGTCAGGAATAGTGATCTTGGAAGGAATACCGGTAAGGAAAGTGGATTAAATCCATAGTTAGCATAAAAAGGTGAACACTTGATGGAGGAATGAACAGCGTTGTTGTAAGCAAACTCCGCAATGGTACAGAGAGGACCAGTCTTCTTGTGACGCGAGAGTAACCGGAGATACTGTTCAAGTGTTTGGTTTGTTGCTTCTGTTTGTCCATTAGATTGTGGATGGTATCCAGAGGAAAAAGAATTGGTATGCAAACACTTGCACAACTCCTTCCAAATTTGAAGTGAATTGTCCCACCTCTATTTGATACGATATCATCGGGAAACCCTTGAAGACGCACAATCTCTCTAATGAACACATCTGCAGTAATGGGGCCTGAGGGAATTCCTTTTAACGGAATAAAGTGAGCCATCTTCGTTAACCGATCAACAACCACAAAAATTGTGTTGAAACCCTTGGAACGAGGTAACTCAACGATGAAGTCCATGGTAATCATGCCCCAAGGGCAGTCAAGAACAGGCGAGGAGACAGTAACCCGTATGGTCTCTGTCTAGTAGTCTTGAATCTAGTAAGACAAGAAGCCACAAACGTTTATAATCTTAGACATTCTTGCCAAAAAAATTTCTGTTAACCAAATCCAACGTCTTGTGAACACCAAAATGACCGGCCAAAGCATGAGAATGACAATACTGAAGTACTCGCGGACCTGGCCGGTCTGGAACAAATTTTTGTTATTTTGGTATATAAAACCATCTTGGAAGAGAGGTAGACTGGAGAGATGCTTCTTGATGGTTTTGACTATATTAGTATGTAATTAGTAGAAAATTAGATTTGGAAAGAACCATATTAGGTTTGTCAGACTATTGACCTGAGAAAATTGTCTAGAAAGGGCGTCGGCCTTGCCGTTTTTTGAACCTGGACGAAAGGTTATATGGAAGTTAAATCTTGTAAAGAAAAGAGCCCATCTAGCTTGACGGGGTTTTAATCTTTAGCAGTCTGTAAGTATTCCAGGTTCTTATGATCCGTGAAGATAGTAATAGGGATGATTGGGCCCTCAAGTAAATATCACCACCTTCAAGGGCCGATTTTATGGCCAATAACTCACGGCCTCCTACATCATAATTCTTCTCAGAATCAGAAAGTTTTCTTGAAAAAAGGCAACTGGATGTAGTAAAGCCTTGGGTCCGTTACTTGCGAGAGTATAGTCTCCTAGAGCAACTTCAGAAGCATCAACCTCTAATGTAAAAGGAACAGTTGGATCTGGATGAATAAGGATGGGGGCTGAAGTAAAAGCAGATTTCAGACGCTCAAAAGCTGTTTGAGCGGACTTCGTCCAACAGAATGGGACTGTTCTGGTCAGAGAGGTCAACGGCAGTATGATTTAGAAAAATTCTAATGAATTACGGTAGAAGTTAGCAAATCCAATGTTTTTGAACTTGTTCCGAGTAGTTGGAGTAGGCCAATCCTGATAGCGGAAACCTTTTGAGGATCCATAATTAACCCTTGGATGAGATAATGAACCCCAAGAACGGTATTGAAGGTTTTTCGAACTCACTTTTCCCAATTGGCATATAACCCATGAATTCTAAGACGAGAAAGAACTTTCTTCACTGGGTACGATGTTCCTCTAGGTTAAAAAAAAAATCAATATATCATCTAGATAAACGGCCAAAAAGTCATCTACAAAGTCACGGAAAATGTCATTGACAAAATGTTGAAATGTGGCAGGTGCATTGCATAGACTGAAAGGCATGACCAAATATTCGAAATGACCATATCTGGAGCGGAACGCCGTTTTCCATTCGTCCCCTTACTTTATTCTGATTAAGTTATAGGCTCCCGAAGATCCACTTGGTAAAAATTTTGGCGGTTCTCAACCGTTGAAACAATTCGGGGAATAATGGAAGAGGGTATCATTCTATTCTTGATGTTATTGAGAGCTCGGTAATCAATACAGGGCCTAAGCGAACTGTCTTTTTCTCAACGAAAAATATACCAGCCCCTGCTGGAACGTGAAATGGCGAATGAAGCCCTTCTGAAGACTCTCTTCTATATATTCCTTAAGAACCCTTTGCTCAGGTTCTGACAAAGGATATACCCGCCCAAAAGGAATCTCCGCACCTTAATGTTCAACTCGACATCATAAATGCGGTGTGGTGGTAGATTATTAGCAGCTTTCTTATCAAAAACATCTGCAAGTTCTGTAGACACTGGATAAAAAAGTTTCAGAATGAACCTGATTAATACTTAACAACGAAGAGGAAAGACATGACAGCCGACAATGCGATGAGAGAAAAGAGATCTCTCCAGAGATCCAATTTATTGAAGGGTTGTGTGTCTTCAACCATGGCATGCCTAGAATAAGAGGAAAAAGAGAAAAAGGCAATACATCAAAACATATAATTCTGAATGATGATGATGTTATCAATACTGGGAAAGTCTCTCGTAGTACAGGCCAGATGAATTTTTGACCCATCAGCCCAGATGAATAAAGAGAGGAGAAGATTTGGGACGAGTGGGATCTTCCATTTCTTGGTAAGGATTCCAAAATAAACAGCTACAGCCCGGAGTCAATAACGGCTTGGACGGTGAACATCGGACCGGTTCCCTGTAATGAGACATCAATAGTAGGTAAGGTGCGGAAGCCGGAAAAGACGGACCAGAATGCATAGTAGGAACCTTACTCGTAGGTCTGATTGGGCATCCCTGAAGCAAATGACCCGACTCCCCGCAGTATAGACACAGGTTTAAGCGGCGTCTTCGGATCTTTTCCTCAGGAGAGAGAGAAGGACGAGTTAACCCTAATTGCATAGGGACAGGTTCCAAAAATCCTGAAGAAGGAGACGCAGTAAAAACGTTCACAGGACGGACTGGAAGCGCCCAACAAATCTAATCTCCTTTCTCTTAGTCGGCGATCAATTTGGACCACTAGATCAATAGATCTTTCAGCTTCTCGGGACTCCAGTGCGTGGCTAACTCATCTTTAAGGGTTCCTGACAGTCCGATTCGGAACTGATGTATAAGAGCCGCTTCGTTCCATTGAGTCTCAACACTGATCCTGCGGAAATCGGACACATAATCTTCCACCTGTCTTTTCCCTTGAGACAGGTTACGAATTGCCGCCTCAGCTGAGACAGCTCTACGTGGATCATCGTAAATTTCTCCTGAAGCAATGAAATAATGAACCCTACTTTCACCCTTTCTCAGTGAAACTTTTCGGGCGAAGGGAAAAATACAAATTACAGGAGCTTTTAAATTGACCAAATTTGGAACGATCACCGAAAAACCGGTCAGGGAGTGGGATCTTGGCTCAGCAAGAGCTGGATTATGAGGCGTTCCAGGGGACATGGCGTTCAACTTACGTCTAGTTTGACAGAATCCCTGTCTAGCTTCTTGCAAGGCTCCACGAAGTTCAGCGACTTGTCGATACAGGTCTTCTGCTGGGCTGACATCTCCAGTGGATTCATCTGGCTGGCCAGTTTACTGTTATGAGATCTTCAGGATAAGACCCCTGCGAGACCCCTCTGGACGTGGAATCTAAGTACCTGCCGTCTCTCACAAGAGCCTCTAATGGTGAGGTGTTTTGCGGCGAACAGATACCAGGTCGCGGCTCCAAAAGGAGAACCACAAAGGCCAATCCACACTGTGGAGAGGCAGCAGAATAGGTATAGGCGAAACTGGAGGTAGAAACTGGGGTAGATATTAGGACCGGAAGTAGAAGATGTGGAAGATATGCAAACCGGAGACAACTGGAGGTAGGAGCTGCGGTAGATATTCGACCAGAGGTAGGAGCTGTGAAGGATATGCAGACCAGAGTACTGGAGGTAGGAGCTGTGGTAGATATTCGGACCGGAGGTAGGAGCTGTGGAAGATATGCAACCGGATATACTAGTAGGAGCTGCAGTCGATATTTGGACCAGAGGTAGGAGCTGTGGAAGATATGCAGACCGAGATAACTGGAAGTAGGAGCTGCGGTAGATATTCGGACCAGAGGTAGGAGCTGTGGAAGATATGCAGACCGGAGATAACTGGAGGTAGGAGCTGCGGTAGATATTCGGACCAGAGGTAGGAGCTGTGGAGGATATGCAGACCGGAGATAACTGATAACTGAGGTAGGAGCTGCAGTCGATATTCGACCAGAGGTAGGAGCTGTGGAAGATATGCAGACCGGAGATAACTGAGGTAGGAGCTGCGGTAGTATTCGGACCAGAGGTGGTAGGAGCTGTGGAGGATATGTGGGAACCAGGAAGGCCACAGGTAGGAGAGCTAAGGTTAGAGTCAAGAGAACCCGAACTGGCAGCAAGAGCAAGCTGCCAGGAGGAGCCTAAATAGGCCCTGTGACCTCATCCCTGCTGGCCGTGCCCCGGAAGGAGACAGCCGCAAGCAGGGTAAAAGACTGTGCTGCCCACGTCCTCGCGTCATTGAGGACGTGCGAGCGGGCGGAGCGCGTCATCGGCACGCTCTTGCTTGCGACCGCCGCAGAGGGACCTGGGCTCGAGGGAAGGTAAGTGCCTGACAGAAACATTATTACAAAAGCTTGTTGTGGGTAAAATGAACCATTTCTTGAAACAAAATCTGCATTAGAATTTGTTAAGCGGCACTTCAGGTCTATTTGACACAAGCGACAAGACTTTTGTCAGAAACTGTATATGCCACATGGAGGATGGTGATATATGTGCAAAAACGATTGGAATGTATGTGCCCCTGAACAGAGACTAGTAATATATGTACCCACAGAGTGGTAAATTAAATATAAGTGCCACACAGACTGGTAAAGAAAGAGTTTATCAGGCCATTGTTACTTATTCTTAGATTCCTTCATGTCTGAAAAACGTGTCTCTGGATTGGAAAAAGCAAATGGAATTCAAATATTCAAAAAAGGTTGTCGTTTACAGCCAGGTAATTAAAGACCTGTGAGTTTAAAGGACAACTATATCACCTCACTCGTCCTCTTCCTCATAGCTGCATAGTACCCAGGGTGAGGACCTAAAATCGCTAAGTCCTCACCCTGGGTACTTTCCTAACTCCTGCACACTTACCCCAAATCTGCTTCGCCGATCGCTCCATCCTCCGCTCCTGCTTCAATGACAGATCGGAGGCAGCCAATAGGAAGATACGCTCTGCAAGGAGGCGTGTTTCCAATTGGCTGCCTCGCGACTGTCACTGACAGTAGGAGAGAGGTGGTGGAACAGTGTGGATCGCCGAAGCAGATTTGCGGGTAATTAGTGCGGAGTTAGGGAAAGTACCCAGGGTGAGGACTTAGCGATTTTAGGTCCTCACCCTGGGTACTATGCTGCAGTGGATAGGGGAAAAGGTGAGTATAATTGTCCTTAACTTCAGTTGTGGTGAAGATACTGGAAAGTTTGATACCGGAACATATTCTAGAATACGTTTCAATGACTGACCTTATAAGTAGTAATTGCATGGATGTATGAGGAATAGATCTTGTTAAACAAACTTTCTATCATTTGATACGTTCCCCTATAGGTGACTATGTATAATAAGGTTGTTATGCTTGGGGGGTACATTTGTACATGGATAAAAAATTGACGGATCAGATGCAGAGTGTATTTGTAATAGTGTCATCAATATGTACTAAAGTTCTAAGAGGTGTTCTAAGTGGGTTCTGGTGTGGGCCACTTCTATTTTCTGTATATTAAAGGAGAACAAACCCAATTTTTAAACTCCAGAATCTGAAAACAACCCCTAAAACCACCAATAAACTATAAAATGGCACTTTAGTAAACTCTATAAATAATCACAGCGGAGGTAGGAGCTGCGGTAGATATTCGGACCAGAGGTAGGAGCTGTGGAAGATATGCAGACCGGAGATAACTGGAGGTAGGAGCTGCGGTAGATATTCGGACCAGAGGTAGGAGCTGTGGAGGATATGCGGGAACACGGAAGGCACAGGTAGGAGAGCTAAGGTTCAGAGTCAAGAGAACCCTGAACTGGCAGCAAGAGGCAAGCTGCCAGGAGGAGCCTAAATAGGCCCCTGTGACCTCATCCCTGCTGGCCGTGCCCCGGAAGGAGACAGCCGCAAGCAGGGTAAAAGACTGTGCTGCCCACGTCCTCGCGTCATTGAGGACGTGCGAGCGGGCGGAGCGCGTCATCGGCACGCTCTTGCTTGCGACCGCCGCAGGAGGACCCTGGGCTCGAGGGAAGGTAAGTGCCTGACAGAAACATTATTACAAAAGCTGTTTGGGGTAAAATGAACCATTTCTTGAAACAAAATCTGCATTAGAATTATTGTTAAGCGGCACTTCAGGTCTATTTGTACACAAGCGACAAGACTTTTGTCAGAAACTGTATATGCCACATGGAGGATGGTGATATATGTGCAAAACAGATTGGTAATGTATGTGCCCCTGAACAGAGACTAGTAAATATATGTACCCACAGAGTGGTAAATTAAATATAAGTGCCCACACAGACTGGTAAAGATAAGAGTTTTATCCAGGCCATTGTTACTTATTTTCTTAGATTCCTTCATGTCTGAAAAACGTGTCTCTGGATTGGAAAAAAGCAAATGGAATTCAAATATTCAAAAAAGGTTGTCGTTTACAGCCAGGTAATTAAAGACCTGTGAGTTTAAAGGACAACTATACTCACCTCCACCTCGCTCAGGGTGAGGACCTAAAATCGCTAAGTCCTCACCCTGGGTACTTTCCCTAACTCCTGCACTACTTACCCCAAATCTGCTCGCGATCGCTCCATTCCTCCGCTCTTCCTGCTTCAATGACAGATCGCGAGGCCAGCCATAAAGATACGGAGGCGTGTCTTCCAATTGGCTGCCTCGCGACTGTCACTGACAGTAGGAGAGAGGTGGAACAGTGTGGATCGCCGAAGCAGATTTGCGGTAATTAGTGCAGGAGTTAGGGAAAGTACCCAGGGTGAGGACTTAGCGATTTTAGGTCCTCACCCTGGGTACTATGCTGCAGTGGATAGGGGAAAAGGTGAGTATAATTGTCCTTTAACTTCAGTTGTGGTGAAGATACTGGAAAGTTTGATACAGGAACATATTCTAGAATACGTTTCAATGACTGACCTTATAAGTAGTAATCTGCATGGATGTATGAGGAATAGATCTTGTTAAACAAACTTTCTATACATTTGATACGTTCCCCTATAGGTGACTTATGTATAAACTAAGGTCTGTTATGCTTGGGGGGTACATTTGTACATGGATAAAAAATTGACGGATCAGATGCAGAGTGTATTTGTTATCATCCTCTGTACTAAAGTTCTAAGAGGTGTTCTAAGTGGGTTCTGTGTTGGGGCCACTTCTATTTAATCTGTATATTAAAGGAGAACTAAACCCAATTTTTTATACTCCAGAATCTGAAAACAACCCCCCTAAAACCACCAATAAACTATAAAATGGCACTTTAGTAAACTCTATTAAAGTAAATCAAAGCCTGTTCAAAACTGGATTAAGTATCTGTGTGTACGGGCAGTGTCAGGCCACACTTCTTGACCTCAGTCACATGCTTCCTTGCTTTATCTGTCCTGTAAAAGGATTGGCTAGAGATTATTAATGGGTGTGACCAACTGTAACAAGTTTGTGCCATAGCAAAGGACTGAGCATGTGCAGAACATAATGGTCGTTGACCAAACTGTGTGATACTAGAATGCTAAGAAGTAAAGCACAAACTATATGTTATTTAGGTAAATTTCCCAGCACATGTATCAAAATGAGAGGTAAGACACAGATTACTGGTTATATATCAAGGTGTCCTGACTTCTGGTTCAGTTTTGTTCTGTGGCTTTAGTTGCCCTTTAATGATTTGGAAGTGGGTATTGCCAGAAAGGTCCGTTTGCCGACTAAGCAAAACTTGGGTGACCGTTAAAAGCTACAGAGGATGAGCAATTGTTGCAGGCGAAACTAGATACACTATAGATTGTTACATTGAGGTTGGGGGAACTTGAATATGAAGACAGATTGGATAAGTTACAATTATGCACACAAGAAAAATGTCTTGTGTATAAATACATTAATGGACCATTAAATAAACAATCTGGGGCTTTGTTTACCAGTAGAACATCCCTTAAAACTTAAGAAAAGGTTTGTTATCATCCTCTGGATCAACTATTAGTAAGGAAATGTGGGTATTGCTTATTAAGTTGGACAAGATGAACATATGTCTTTATTCAACCTCAAATACTATAGTAACATAGTAATTGCTGTTGAATAAAGACAAACATCCATCAAGTCCAACCTTTTCTCCCTCCTTTTTAACCCTACCAAACAGTTACTATCTATGCTATAGTAAAAGGTAACTCTTCCCCTTTAATATAGTAGCAGGTTTACAGCATCACAGGATCGTGGTCAGGTAAGAAATGCATATAAGATTATGAAGTTGGCCCATTAATCTGGCTATGTCCAGACTGTGCCTAGATTTTGGGGCACAGTAACTACAATCTTATTTGAAGTGATGGGAGAAGGGGTTCCATTATACCCTAAATTATGCATATTGGGTCTACCTGAAATAAGACTCTTAGCCTTGTCACCAATTAACACTGATACGTGAGACACTATTCTACGCTAGAAAAACAATATTTATGAAATGGATGTCCCTTAATCCCCAAAAATTAAAACTTGCAATCAATTTACTACAGCCATACCCTATGTACTGCTGATATATTCTGGGAGAGGATGCATTGCCTTAAAATTTGGACCCCATGGTACAACTATATGGGCTTAAATGTTGGGGCAGGATTGCACTTAAAATATTTCTAACTTAATCATGTCTTTTGCATCTAAACCTAAATACCCATATGTGAACACTGACAAAAAACAACCCATAACTATCAAACTAAGTGTAGTGTAGTTACAGTGTATTGTGTTCAATATACTCCATTATCCAATACTCCTGTTTTAACAATTACACATTTCTTTGCTTTTTATGTCTTGGGATTTGAACCTGTAACCGAATATATTGTTTTTGTAAAAACATAGTATTAGGGCTAGGTCACACTGCTGCGTTTTTTATGCGTTTTCGCTTTTTCAGATCATTGAAAACGTGACAATGCACCGAAATGCGCGTTTTTGGGTGCGTTGCAATTTGCGTTCTGCATTTTAATCGCAATTGCATGCGTCCTATACCTAATGAAGAAAACGCATGTGCAAACGCAACAAAATCGCACATGAAATCGAAGCGGCGCAGTGTGGCCGTGCCCTTAGTCCACCAACCCACCTGAGATGACACATAAAAATTAGGTATATTTATAAACTTTAATTTTTCAGTTATAGTATTTTTTATGGTGCCCATACATGAAGCAATTTTATTAGACTGTTTTTATTGGCTTAAAGTAAGGAAGTAAGCAAAAATTTAGACTCTGGCATAGCAGTAGATGTAGTTTACCGGTACTTGGATTTTGCAAAGGCTTTTGATACAGTCCCCCATAGGCGACTAATGTATAAGCGGAGGTCTGTTGGTCTGGGGAGTAACATTTGTACATGGATAGAAAATTGGTTAATGAATATGATGCAGAGACTAGTTGTTATTGGGGCTTCATCATTATGGACTAAAGTGCTAAGTGGGGTGCCACAGGGTTCTGTGTTGGGGCCGATTCTATTTATTTATTAATGATTTGGAAATGGGTATTGTCAGCAAGGTTTCTGTGTTTGTTATTAGTGGTAACAATCAAATGATCAGCCTATAAAATTGTATATTTCCCAGCATATGGGGCAGAAATCTTTTTAATTCCTTAAATCCAACATCCGGAATGGCAGCTTGGAGGTAAGTTTCCCAACGATCCACTGTATTCCCAGAAGTGAGGACTGAGTGGGTGTTCTCGGGGCATTACTGGGCAGGCCAGGGTATGACGGTACATGCCTTCACTCAGCTTAAAGAAGCCATGGTCCCAATGCCTGGTCCCCCTGGTTTTTGGAGGTATGTTAAAGGTCATGTCCATCCTAATAAAAAACTAGGGCACCCTTGCCCAACCCCAACCGCCGTGTCAAAATGTTAAAAAAAAAATTAGAATGTTACTTACAGCCCCTCGATCCTCTGGTGCACTTCTCTGACTCCCTGCTTAACGGAACCGGCAGCCAATCACAGACACAACTTCAATGGAGAGCGCTGCGGGAACGAAGGTCTATAAGTAGCGTTGTAAATCATTTAACAAAATAACACGGCGGTTGGTGGTGGGCAGGGATGCCCTCCACTACAGAACAAACTTTTTACGCTAGGTGGATGGATCCGGATTGTGGGAGGGAGGGGGGGAAGGGCTCTCCTGCTCTTGCCACTGTCCTCTCAGAGGACAAGGAGGCAGAAACCTTTTGAACAGAAAGACACCTACTACTCTTCAGTTTCCTGGACTTTGGACAAGCACTGCAGTGGAACCATAAGGAGTAGAGATGTAAGCTAGGGATTTTTTAAAACTATACAGAGGGGTCAGTAGTGGGTTAAAACATATTGATACTTTCATATTTGCATGCAAGAAAAGCTTGCATATATAAATGGTCTGCCGTAAAAGGACCACTTGGTTGTTTGCCCCAGTCCTACCCTGGTACTGATATTTTGTGGTAATTCCCCAGTTTTACTGTTCTCACTGTATAAAAATATTTTTTGAAGCTGAAGATACAACTTATTTTGCCCACATCATCAATGATCTTTGGGTGACCAATGCGCCAGAGTGTGTATTGTATATAGTAATCATATCCTGACGCAATTGCCTCATCTGCAGTGTTAAAAGGAACAGAGGAAAATATAACAAAGATATACTAATACCTTTGTTATATTTTGTCTTGCCCTTAGACTTTTTGCTGCATGAATAATGCTCCCTTTATTTTTAAATACCGTAAAATGATATTAGAAGTCACCAAAGAGTTCCATGACCATATAAAAGTATGAGGTACAGTATTGGTATGTATGTAGTATCACAAAATGTTAAAATTTTTCAATCCTTTGTTGCAGTTAAAAACATTATTGCCCTATAAATTATTGTTCCCTTTTCTTCTTGTATACATAGGGGGTTATTCAATAAAAGTTCTTATCGTTTAAAATGGTGCTAATTTTGCCCCAACCAATCAGATGTTAGCTTTCAAATGTTTCATAAGTTCTGATTGGTTGGGGCAAAATTAGCACCATTTTAAACAATAAGAACTTTTATTGAATCTCCCGGATAGTGTGCTTAGGTCAGTGCTATGGGCAGCAGCTGTACTAATTTCAGTAACATGATAGCTGAGACTTATCAAATGTAGCTCTTGCTAATACAGATACTGTACCAGGACACACCTATCCCCAAACAAGTAACACATTCCATGCCTGCATCTAGACTCCCATAGTTTTATTCCACTTTCATCAGAAAAGGTGCCATCAGTGCCAGAACTGCAGGTACAAGCAGAAAGGGAGAGAGATTCTTGGCACCTGTATTCCCCCGCTAAAACCGCCCATGCTTTCTTTTAGATAATCTCTTTTTAATTTTTATACTCTCCCTGTCCCCTTATGTTCCATTCCTAAAAACCTTGCTTGAGCAGCCCATACATGAGTAATATAATTTTTGATCGATTCATCCTGATCAAAAATTTGTTCTAAAGAACTGGTCAAAATGTACCATCTTGCACTGTTGATCTGTAGCAACTTCAAGGGTAACGGTGGTCTCAAATTCTTCCAAACTAGTAAGAATTATATAAAAAGCCTTTCATCACACCTTCAAAATAAAACTAAAAATCTCTGGATAAAATTTGAGAGAAGTTATTGCTGCAAAGGTTTAGCAATGTAACTTCCAGGTTGAACACTTCCTGTTTTCAACCATGTGACCAGCCTCTGCCTGCATTAATAGGCTCCCCTTATCAACTGTCAATTTCCCCCCAGGTACTTCCTGATTTCCCCAGCATTAAGTCTTAACTGAGCATGCTTCTCCCCCGGGGCGGACGGTGGGGCATAGGTCAGGTGATGTCACTCAACCTACTGGAAGCAGGAAGTTTGGCCATTCACCCCAATGTAATTTATCACAGGCTCCAGCCAGAGATGTGATTGTTGGCTCAGTGTAAAGGAAATACTGCAGGCTTTCATTTAACCCTCACTTGTTTTGAGACCACAGTTGCCCTTTAAAAATTTAGGATACTTTTAGGGAGATTCAATAAAAGTTCTTATCGTTAAAAATGGATTTTATTTAACATTTGAAAGCTAACATCTGATTGGCTGGGGCAAAATTAGAACCATTTTTAATGATAACTTATTAAATCTCCCAGTTTATTTTCTCTGGGGCTTGGTGCTATTATTTAGTAGATCGCATCCGAGTGGTTCATACTACACTTTAGATTATCTTGTCTTGCTTACTTATGTGATGGCATAGTCACGTTATATCAATAAGCAGCATAAGAACTGAACATTTTGCTTATATTTAAGCTGTATATTCCTGCTGCTACTTTATATTCCATATATACTTGAGTATAAGTCGAAGGTGAAAATTATGATCACTACTGCCTTCTGATTCAGTATTGTTTTGAGGCTTAAGTTGCCCTTTAAAAGGACTGAAATCCTGCACAATGCCCTGCTTCCCCTGTTTCTGCTTCCTGGTTCTTCCAGTTAGTAACTGTCAGTTATGGATTTGATAGTTGACACCACAGCCAATGACTGAATGTTAATCCCCTGTCTGCCTCTTCTGAGCATGCCCAGGCTCAGTACAGGTTTCTAAATTGCTCAGTCTCCATGAGGCACCCAGAAGCATAGCAGGCATACAGTAATGAATTCATAGGACAAAGTAGGATATATCAACATATTTTAAAAAGGCCATTCTTTCTAAAAGATGTTCTTATGAGGGTGGAGTTGTCATTTAAGACATTAAATATGCCCCAACATAGAAAGGTAATTTAAGTTAAAAAAGGTGGAGGAAAACACGAGTAATTTTCTACAAATGAATGTGTTTTACAGGGTGTATTGTAAACTATTGAAGATCAATTGCATAACATTGTACATTTATTAAAAATGTATTCTTTTATTCTTTGCAAAAAGCCATACAGCTGTAACATCTGCATAATATGTGCATTTTTAAATAAAATTATGATGGATAAGAGGCTGCTGTAAATGCTATTGTACAAGTAACTTAAAACCTATGATTCCAGTTTCAAGTCTGGATAATAGATTTTTATTTTGTAATTACAGAACAATTACACAAATAATGATTAGCTGTTTAAAAGCAATCTTTGAAATAATTCAGCATCTAAATAAAATATTAAAAGTGCTTTTTTTGCATCTCTATATACCTGAGCATACAAAGGCACAGGTTAAGCTCAGAAATAAAACAAATCATGAATTCTGTTTCCGTGGGATGTTCTGACTCAGTGGAACTTCAGATACCAGCACCTTCATAAAAGATGGGAATAAACAAAAGAGATTTGTTAAAAGAACAAATATAGAAAGTTGACAGTAAATATAAGACAAGATATGGAAGTAAAAGAACTAAAGCTGGGTACACACAGTAACGATAAAGCCCCGATACCGGTATCGGGGCTTTATCGTTACTGTGTGTACGTTCGTTTCCCGAACGAGCGCGGGAGTCTAGCGCGGCCGATGGAAACACACAGTCCCGAGCGTTCTCCCTATAGGGAGTGTGTGTATGCAGATCTTTGAAAGATGGCAGACAGGATCTTGCAGATCCTGTCTGTTATCTTTCAGAAATCGATCCGACGGTATCGGGGCTTTATCGTTACTGTGTGTACGTTCGTTTCCCGAACGAGCGCGCGGCCGCGAACGATCGGGTCGGCCGTACGCTCGTTCGGGAAGGCCGAAAATTTCCATCGGCCTATAGGGAGTCTAGCGCGGCCGATGGAAACACACAGTCCCGAGCGTTCTCCCTATGGCAGACAGGATCTTGCAGATCCTGTCTGTCATCTTTCAGAAATCGTTACTGTGTGTACCTAGCTTAATGAAAGCAAATGCCTATTGATAAAATAAAAAAAAAAAAAGATTGTGATGATAACTTAGTTAAGAGTAGAGAGAGATAAATAAAATGAAAACAAAAGATTGTAGACTAATTTATTAGTATATTAAAAAACCACTGAAGTACACCCCAAATAAAAGTAATAGACCCTATTCCTACTGCCTACTTCTGCTTAATTCCATTTATATCAGTGTGCCTATGGAAAGTGTGCCATCTCTTTTGAGAGCAGAAAACAGGTTTGGATGGGAGCCCAACCAATTTCCCGGTTGTTTACAAGCAGCACATTTAACACTGGATATTAAGGTAACAAGATATAAAGCAGATGCATGCATTAGAGGCAAATGCGGGGTACTTTATTGGTCTTTCAAATGAAAAGATGGTGTGAAGGTAAAGACATGAGTAAATACAAGCAAGAAGGAAAGATTGTACAATGGTGGGAACAGTGATAGGAACAGGTGAAACACAAGATGAGTGTGAATATGCAGGAGATAAAAAACCTTCCCTTACCCCCCGTAGACGATCTTTGTAGCTGGCATCATTCTCTGTGGGATCTTGCGGGGGTAATACAGGCAGGTAACGCTGACACACATTTACCGTCTCAGCCAGATCATAGAGGATGCATGGATCCAAAGAGCGAGAATTAATACGGCTAACAAGGTACTCTTTATAATGGGGCCTGGTTTTAAAATAGGATACAATGCGTGTCATTTCCATCCCCATTAAAGGTAAGTGCCCACCCCTACCCATGCAGCAACCTATCGCCACTTACTATTAATAAAGACTGAGATAAAACATGAATATACATACATTGTAAGCACTAGTAAAATCTGCCCATATCATCGATCATAGACAGCAAAATTACCGGGTGCAAGATTACAAAGTGACAAGTTTAGCAGCTTAAAATAGTACCATGTTAGCAGGAACAAAGAGAAAAGTGTAGCCTGCATAAATACATAGTACAGCCTCATACAGCCTATTAGTAAGAGTGGAGGAAACGCTTCAGTTGGTTTGGTTATGTGAGAATAAAGCATTTTGAAGTTGTAACATTACGCATGATTGCTACTTCAGGTGTGCGCGTTGGCTCCATCTTCTTCTTGGATCTCGTGTAAGGTAAATCGGGGCAAGCAGCATCCGGGCCACATAGCGGTATAGGGAGTTAAGCATGATTGTATCTATATGTTGTTTAACAGTTAATACATAAATACATAGTAGCCAGCTGAGAGTGTGCCAGAGTGCCATGTTTCAAAATAATTTGTTTTTTTGTGATTTCATGCCAAAACTTTGCACATTATAATGATAGGTTCATTGGTGTAATCCCTATCCATTTGTACAGACAGAAAAACTTGAAGTAACTAGTTGCTTGTGAGCAAAGCTGTAACATGTAAAGATCATTGAGCCCTGCCACTGGAAAAAAATAGAAAAATCTATGCCACAAAAATAATTATTGACAGATTTAATTTAAGGGTATCTCCACTATCTCACTCTAGTTCCGGATCCTTATTTCATAAGACCCCCGAAGATAGATCCACTCACCAGGCAAAATTAATATCTAGTATCTGCGCAGTAACACACTGCATAATTGCCTCAACATGGAAACAAACATCCCCAACAAAATCACACCTTAAAAATAAGATATGGTGGATATGCCAAAACGAATGACACATTCCATGAAAAGAGACAATAAAATCATTTGACAAAATATGGACCCCCTGACTGTAGAAGATGGAAAACACATGTAGAAGACGCAATGTATTCCCCCCCTTTATTCATATTATTTAATTTCTCAAATCCTACCCCACGTTTTTTTCCCCTCCCTCTCTCTTTTTTCCCCTCCCTCCCCCTCAGGTTTCCCCCCCCTCCCACTAACAAAAACAGAAAATAAAAACATAAAGATAACCCGGAATGTCCACCCTAAAAATTCCGGGTAAAAATTATAATGAAAAAGACCAATTTAGGACTAAATACCTATTCAACATATATTTCAAATCTGTAAGATGTACGCTAGTGGAGTTACTTCAAAAGACTGTTAACCTATCAATTGTAATGTTTCTCTAATCCTTCATGTAATTAATATGTTAATAATATGGTCAATCATTATTTTAGAATCATTACTTGTTCAAATAATCACTGGATATGTGCTACAGTAAATATATGAAACTTTAAAAAGCAAGACGTTATCCACGAAAACCAAATAAAATTGATTTAAAAAAAAAAAAAAAGGGGGGGGGGGCGTATCCCACCAATAAATTAAACTTTTTATCATGTTTAGTCCATAGTTTAGTGACATTCCAGCATTGATTCTATCTAATTTTTAAAAAAAGAACATTACTTTTACCTCTTAATATTCTTGCAGCTAGGCTTGCCCAAACATCCCAGGAATGAAAGGTAAGTTTTCCTAGTGTGTGCCCAGCATTAGCCTTATAAAAACTGTCAGCTAAACAGGAAAGATAAATCAAATTACTCACTCGCATAAACCAGCATAGCCTTGTGGTGTCACTTTTCCACATGCTTCATCCCTTAGACTATCCAGTGTCTCCTTCTGCTCAATCACGCGACACCCACCTATGAAATGTAAAGCAATAATAAACAATATAATGCATAAGGAACACATGTAGAAAAGAATGAGACAGATATATACAGGTTATAAATGAGCTAAAACATTTTGGGGAAAGAAAAAAGAAAATGCTAAGACACTAAATGGAGAGAAGACAGGCAATGAAAGGAGCCTATCCATTTAATTATTCTGTATGAATAAACCAGAACAAAGCTGTTTAGACCTATCATCCCAATCTTACCTCCAGGTGCAGCCTGTGTTCCAGCAGGGGGATCTGTATTAAACTGCACATGTGACACCTCATACAAACATTGGAGAGAGAAATGAAATTATGTTAGAATGACAAACAAATTAAAACCTTCAGTACAGTGCAAATACATATACTTTTAAGAAAAAAAGAGCAATATTTTTCCCATCCTAATGGCCTTAACCTGCCCATTCAGCATTTTGTCTGTGTATAAATAAATGCTTCTGAAAAACTGACTTCCTGTTTGCAGGATCACTAATAGAGTCTGTTATGGACTTGCCCTTGACTCAGCGCCTGGGTTGATTCAGTTGCTCAGTGGAGATCTGAGCATGTTTGACCCATCCAACAGCCAATCAATAGAAATTACTGTTAAGAGCATTCCAAGGTAGTGTGCATTCTGGGAAGAAGGATCGTAAGAGAGTCTAAAATGTCAGCCCACTAATGTCAACAGCAGGTAATAAAAATCAAGGGGTATAAATTCAACTGATTTTTCAAAATGGAAGAGAATAACTAGGAATGCATAATATAAACTAAGAATTAAAAAAAAAAAATAAATATTTAAGCTTCCCCTTTAAGCTTATATATGAAACATCAAAAATCTCATAACCCTATATAGATATAACCATTATGAGTAAAGCAACCATGATTTGTAAAATAAAACTACCGGTATATTAAAGGAAAATTAAAGGGACACTATACTGAAAAAATTACTTTGCCTCATCTTAATCTATAATTGAATACATGTAAGTAGCACTTACTCTGATTTGCGTGTGTTCCTGCATGCCTTCAATCCAGCACACATTTTGTTTAGGAGCAGTATCCCCCCTCCCTCTTTTAACCACTCCCACTTCCATCCGACCTGACTTTTTTCCCACCAACTGTCAAGCCTGCACACAGCATTCCTACTATCAAAACTCTGTCACCATTCCAGCTACAGTAAAACTACTCACAGAAGAATAGCTTTTGAGAGCAAGGAACTTGATTGACAGCTGAAATATAAGAAGTTTTAGATTGGATATCTAAAGAAATAGGGGGCAGATCCTGAAACAGTGGTGGTTGGGAAGAATTATAGTTTCCAGTTATGGTCAATTTAAAATAACCATTTTTTTCAGTATAGATGCCCTTTAAGAAAAAGGCTGCAATAATGCCAGTTCCCTAATAGACAGAAGCCCAAGCTGTAACATTTTTAAAGAGGTCTACTTTATTATTATAAGAAGCAAAAAATAAGACCCATACAGCACTCAGCTCTGTCACAATAACAAGTAACAAGTGTCAGTTTAGTGAGTGTCAAATAAGCCTTATATAATATGGATTAGATTAGTTTACGGTGTGCTGAAGACATTAGTGTGGCTTTCCAGTAGCTCACTCCAGTATCTGTTTCTACATAGATACACAATCTGATTTATAGCCAAAAACCTATTTATGTACCTTCTTCACTATCATACAGAATTATAAAGACAAGAAAATCTATCAGAAGTATAGTAAAAGGGGATTTTTGTAATTACCAGTAAAATCCTTTACTCTGAAGCTCTGACATTTTAAAATAGGAAGGAAGTGGGGCTCCAGTGCTTCTCCCCTTAGGGTATACCACTGAGCACCTGAAGCCTCCTGCAGTTTGTTCCAAAGAGGGACCGTAAGCAGACAGAAAAAAAAGAATAACCATAACAAAAAGCAAGAAGCCAAACTAACATGTCAAACAGGGAGGGAAGTACCTGGGTCCCCCTTACGGCTTTAGAGAAAAAGGATCCACTGAAGCTGCCCAAGAGGCTCTGACCACCCGCATAGAATGAGCTGTAACCCACAAGGGAGGAACTCTGGAAGAGGAAGGATTCGGAAAGAAAGATGGAACTCCTGATGATGTGAAAGGATGAGACCACCTTTAGGAAGTAAGGAGGGCATGAGGGCGGAGGATGCCCTGTCCGCAGGTCAGGCACAAGTGCTCAACTGATAAGGCGACCAGTTCTTAAGCTCTCCTGTTGGAGTATATGGTCAAAAGGGAAACAGTCTTCCAAGTGAGGAGAGTGCAAGACAAGCGAGTATATTTGAAGAGGTGCACTACTAGACCACACAGGAACTATCTCTTAAAATCAAAAAGTCTTAATTCGCTTAACCCGTTTCGCACAACAAACAGTCCTTAATCATAATAGGAAAAGGGTCTTTCGGGTCGTATTGGGAGGGCGATATTGGAAGCTTCGGACTGCACTTGGTTTCATTGGCGGGAAGCTCTTGGATGATGACCGTTGAAAAGATGGTAAACATCGAGCTCTGTTTTGGGGGAGAAAGGTACTCTTCCCTCCTGTGGCCTGTTCTTCTCTAATTCTGGACCGAACAGCTTTTAGACAATGTCTAGTAGACGAGTGCTTGAGGGTTTCTTAAACGCTTCCTTATATAATTGATCTAGACAAGCTTCCATGACCTTGGCCACCCAAGGCGAGGCAAAGTTGGCTTGCAAGGCTGCACTTGAGGCCAAGAAAGAAGTTCTTAGATTCCCTCTACTCGCCTATCAGTGGCTCCCTCAGTCAGAGGGATGGCTGTGGCCCTGAAAAGCCTTGCCACTGTCTGATTTTGGCAAAGAAAACATTGCCTTGAAATTTCTGTATTGATAGAATTTCTTCTCTGGGGAGGCCCATTCTTCTAAGATGATCTGGTCCAGTTGCTCGTAAGAGGGAAAAGTTGCAGTCTCCTTCTTATCGTGCCTAAATAAAGACTTAGATAGGTCCTCTGGTTCATCCTGATCTTAAAAATTGAGTACTTGTAGCACTGCCCTAACAAGATCGTTGATTGTCTCTGGTGTGAAGGTGGTCTGGGCCTCATGTTCAGAAGAGATGTAACCCAGTTCTCCTTCTTCTGAGTTCTCCTCGTCTTCCATAGAAGCTTCCTCTAAGGAAGGGACAAATGGGGTCTCCAAGGGTCTGCTTGCTCTTTGAACCCTGGGCTCTGTTCCCACTAGAGTCACTGACTGCAGGACCTGGGAAATGGAAGCTGATAAAACAGATATAGAAGTCATTAGAGATTTGGCCCAGGTTGGTTCAGATTCCTGGGGGGCAACCCCCGGAGGCTCTGGTGGCAAGACCAACCCGGAGGGAAGATTCTTTAGTAAATGAATGGATTCCCGGGGGATTCAAGCCCACTCGAGTTCCTGACTGATAAGAGCAGTCTGCACAGGCTTGAGGTCTTGTTTCGAACTGCATTGCTCACAGAGTGGCCCAGAGTGACCAGCTGGCAACTTTGTCTGGCATAAGGCACAGGCATAAGAAATTGCAGGGGCAGCATTTGCTGCTTTTGAGGAGGGGGGGGGGGTAGTCTCCTTGGTTGACATAATAGAAGCAAGTCAGAAAGAAGGAAGAGGAAAGATAATAAAAGAAAAATATTTTTAATTTCTTTTTTTACCACTACAGGATTTCCTTAGTGCAAGTACAGGGCTAGAGACCCCAAGAAGAGATAGATGGGGCTCAGGGACAACAGAATATAGAGAGCCTGACTAACAGAAAAGAGACAGTAATAATAAGGAGCAGAAAAAGCAAAAAACAAAGCAAAGGGAAATAACTTAGCTGAGCAGGCTGAAGCAGGACTAGAAGGAGATAACCATGCTGCAAAAGGGCACCAGGAGGATAAGATCCAACAGCCAGAAGGAAAAACAGGAAGTCCGTTCCCCGAGCAGAGAAAGTCCGGGAGTTGAAGGAGGAAGCCCCGCCCCTTAGCCAATCAGGTGCCGAGTTTTCCCCCAGCCTCTGTTCAGTTGCAGGAAGCAGTGGCAGGGCCACTAGATACCTACTAAGCGGAGGGGGGTCTACATATTTTAGTGTGACATGATGTGCAGCACCTCCTCAGCATTAGAAAGGGGCTCGGACGATTCTAATGCCAATCCCACATAGGAAGTCAGTGGGGGCTGGAAACCACAGGCTCCCGAAGTCACAGTCTGCTTCTTGTCCTTCTCCCGAAGTGGACAGTTTAAAACTGGACGCTTCCAGTGCACAGAGAGGTATACCCTAAGAAAAGAAGAACTGGAGCCTCACTTCCTTCCAATTTTAAAGTGTCCGCTCCTGGAGATGGTGCTTAACCCCTATGTTCCAGGGTCCCCCTGCAGGCTGATAGAGAAATACATTTTAACTGTCTCCATTCCTAGGCACAGAATAATACAAGGTAGCTGTGGACACCTGCTCTCTTTCCCTGATAAAGCACACTGAGCATGTCTGTGGAGGCGATTATTGATTAACTGTATATTGCTGTATTTTTGACAATATCCATTATTTTATTTATATGTACCGAGCTTTAATCTGTGCAATTTATTTATTTAATTTAGTTTACAGAATCTGTAACCCAGATAGGCAGGAAATATAAATTGTTATCTTTGTAGTTGCTTACCAGAAGTAGTTTCTGCAGACGTGTCACTTCCCAGTCTCGGAGGTAAAAGAGACAATCTCTAGGGTGATGAGCATGAAGAGACATCCTTACTGTGCAGGAAGGGACAGTGCATTTCTGAGATATAACATACAATAGGATTATATAAAACTATAATCTTTATAATATCAGTATTAATTCATTATCTCATTACAAATAATTACCACTCAAGATCCACTACTTCTATTTAACTCACTGTAAAGAGGTCTAGTTCTATTTACTTAAATGACTTCATTGTCAATGGCAAATAATCTAATTCAAAAAAGAACGTTCTCAGGACAAATTTACATAGCTAAATTCATATTATAAAATAAATTAATGTATAAACACAATAATTTTGAGCACATGGGTGTATGTCAATCATTTATTATTTATATGGTCATGAAACTCTTCTGTGATATTTATTCCTTTTAAATTACTTAAGGCGACTATAAAGATGGGTACATTAATGATAAAGGGCCAATCCAGTTGGTAAAATTGGTCCTTTTCCACTAATGTGTGTACCAGCAAAACAATCTGGTCCTACATTTTCACTCTGCAACAGTCGTCTCCTCACTTATATACTACATATTCTGTCTGTCATCTGTTAATGATTGGTACTGTGCGTACCCAGCATAAGTAACCCTTACATCTTCAATTCAATTACCCACCTACCTGGGCCTTAAGCTAGGTACACACAGTCCAGATTTCCATAACGATCTGTGGAAATGATTAGCGTGGGATAACGTCGGCAGATCTTCAGTGAATTAACATCCAACTTTAATAAATCAATACTTACCTTGATGACATTGACCGATGAGATCCATTTCGGATGATATGGTCCCCTCCCTCAGCATTAGAAAGGGGCTCGGACGATTCTAATGCACATCCCACATAGGAAGTCAGTGGGGGCTGGAAACCACAGGCTCCCGAAGTCACAGTCTGCTTCTTGTCCTTCTCCCGAAGTGGACAGTTTAAAACTGGACGCTCCAGTGCACGAGAGATATACCCTAAGAAAAGAAGAACTGGAGCCTCACTTCCTTCCAATTTTAAAGTGTCCGCCCTGGAATGGCTTAACCCCTATGTTCCAGGGTCCCCCTGCAGCTGATAGAGAAATACATTTTAACTGTCTCCATTCCTAGGCACAGAATAATACAAGGTAGCTGTGGACACCTGCTCTCTTTCCCTGCATAAAGCACACTGAGCATGTCTGTGGAGGCGATTATTGATTCTGTATATTGCTGTATTTTTGACAATACCATTATTTTATTTATAGTACCGAGCTTAATCTGTGCAATTTATTTATTTAATTTATTTACAGAATCTGTAACCCAGATAGGCAGGAAATATTATTGTTTCTTTTGTAGTTTGCTTACCAGAAGTAGTTTCTGCAGACGTGTCACTTCCCAGTCTCGGAGGTAAAAGAGACAATCTCTAGGGTGATGAGCATGAAAGGACATCCTTACTGTGCAGGAAGGGACAGTGCATTTCTGAGATATAACATACAATAGGATTATATAAACTATATACTTTATAATATCAGTATTAATTCATTATCTCATTACAATAATTACCACTCAAGATCCACACTTCTATTTAACTCACTGTAAAGAGGTCTAGTTCTATTTACTTAAATGACTTCATTGTCAATGGCAAATAATCTAATTCAAAAAGAACGTTCTCAGGAAATTTACATATCTAAATTCATATTAAAATAAATTAATGTATAACACAATAATTTTGACACATGGGTGTATGTCAATCATTTATTATTTATATGGTCATGAAACTCTTCTGTGATATTTATTCCTTTTAAATTACTTAAGGCGACTATAAAGATGGGTACATTAATGATAAAGGCCCATCCAGTTGGTAAAATTGGTCCTTTTCCACTAATGTGTGTACCAGCAAAACAATCTGGTCCTACATTTTCACTCTGCAACAGTCGTCTCCTCACTTATATACTACATATTCTTCTGTCATCTGTTATGATTGGTACTGTGCGTACCCAGCATAAGTAACCCTTACATCTTCAAATTCAATTACCCACCTCACTGGGCCTTAAGCTAGGTACAACACGTCCAGATTTCCATAACGATCTGTGGAAATGATTACGTGGGATAACGTCGGCAGATCTTCAGTGAATTAACATCCAACTTTAATAACAATACTTACCTTGATGACATTGACCGATAGATCCATTTCGGATGAGATGGTTGATATGGTCCATTACAGACATTATCAAGCAAGTACCGTAACGCTATCTCCATGTTTACTCAATTAATTCAGATCAGCATTATTGCTTAAGGACATTGGAATAAACATTTCTGTTTGAGCGGTCCTTCTAATATACATTTTATCCATTAACAATGTTGGACTTAAAAAAAAAAAAAAAAAAAAAAAAAAAAAAAAAAAAAAAAAAAAAAACAGGATATCCATCATGGCACAATATGGATTTGTGTGAACACCACTGGGCTAATTATATATATTTTTTCTAACCAGTTTTGATTTGAATCCAATAGTGGGATTGTCAAATTTTATGGTCAATCCT
The DNA here is from genome assembly GCA_019447015.1 of Hymenochirus boettgeri. NCBI lineage: Eukaryota > Metazoa > Chordata > Amphibia > Anura > Pipidae > Hymenochirus > Hymenochirus boettgeri. The sequence continues at coordinate 263,660,973 of CM033469.1, forward strand.
GATTGGAATCCAACTGAAGTATTTACATTGGATAGATAGTTTTGTATATATTTATTCATGCATTTATTATCTCTTATCTGTTATTTGGATTTCACCTTGTGTTTGATTATGGATTGGTAGGTTTGCGTGATTTGGGCAACAGCAGCATTTCCTTTATTAAATATGGCCAGGCCGGTTCACCGATTAGTCTCGCAATAATCTCGCGCAAGGCACAATGCATTATGGCCGCGATAGTTCACTTTCAGTCTCGCGGGAGTCACGTGCTCATGCGACACTTGTATTTAAAGGCATGAACACAATCTGATGACGCACTTTACATGCGGCTGCGGACGAAACGCGTCTGGCGGATCGTTTTAATTGCCCGTGATCCCTCCTTAGCATTTGTACCGGACCCTTGGTATTGTATCATTGGCATAGCACTTTAAGTTTCTGCTTTATTGCTGAAACTGCCCAATTCATGGATATTTGTATGTACCTAGGGTTTGATCCATTGTAGTGTATTAGCACTTTATATTTCCAATATACCGGTATATTGCTATATATGGGGTTGATGGGATGTTTTTAACCTTGTTTTCTGATTGTAATCATGTACTGAATTGATTTTCTACAATAATAATATTTTTAACTGGCTCTAATAAAATTTGATTTGTATGACATTACCCATGATTGTGTTCAGTGTGCCCATTGATATCCATGCTTTGTTTCTAGTTGTGTTTATTATTCAGTTTTCATGGATGGTTGCACCTGTAGTACTTTCAAGGGTATGAGCTCAGTTAATTATAATACTTAACATCTGGTGCCTAACCAATTTCGCTTAGAGTACAGATTTCTGAAAGATGACAGACAGGATCTGCAAGATCCTGTCTGCCATCTTTCAAAGATCTGCATACACACAGTCCCGAGCGTTCTCCCTATGAACATCATAAGGAGAACGCTCGGGACTGTGTGTTTTCATAGCAACGCTCGGGACTGTGTGTTTCCATAGGCCGCGCTAGACTCCTCTATAGGGAGTCTAGCGCGGCCGATGGAAATTTCGGCCTTTCCCGGACGAGCGTTCGGCCGACCCGATCGCTTTGGCGGCCGCGCGCTCGTTCGGGAAACGAGCGTACACACATAACGATAAAGCCCCGATACCGTCGGATCCGATGGTATTGGGGCTTTATCGTTACTGTGTGTACCCAGCTTTACTAGCTTTTACATTTTGATTCACTGTACAGTATAAGGAACGGACCACCCTGTTATTGCGCAAATTAACACTCACTATTATTACACACAAACATATTTCACCTGCTGATAACTTATTAGTCAACAAATCTTCTATGATATATACAGTGTCAGACTGGACTGTTGGGGCCCACCAGAAAATCTGAGACCAAGGACCCACCAGGACGAGTTAATAGGGCGACCAAACATTTTATATGTCTATTAGAACTTATTTACATATCTATTTTACTCCTACTGACTACTTTGGTTTATTAGAATTCATTTCTTAGGTCTCGTACACACATCAAATGCCACAAACAAGGCTTGATACTAATGCAAGATAATCGAATCTTAATCCTCCACAACACCACCCCCAATCTCTCACAATTCTAAAGTTTTATCATTAAAAGAAACAGATGCTTTGCACAGTGCTAAATAACCATCTTGTAGGACAGATGAAAAGAAATCCACTGCTATCAGGCGAGCAATGTCGAAGCGTTAAACTACTATGTAGTCAGCTCTCTCATACCCCGGGACTTATGACAGGGCCAACCACCTGTGTGAGTGCTTTGTGGGGGTTCTATTTATTGGAGAGAGTCTTGTACCCTCCAATCTGTTTGTTTATTATTCCAGATTTATTTATTTATTTCAGCCAAGTTAAAAAAAACTTACACATAGTAGAGGCAATGGCCTTATGCGTTTCGAGCCTCCCGGCTCTTACTCATAGGCTAACCTCGAGATGCCATTGACTTCCTTCTTAAGCTGGTGTTAGTCACACCCTCACCCCGCCTCCAACCTCAAGCGGTGCTATCGACTAAACATATTGGCTTCAGGTGTGCCCCTCCCCTGCACCGTGTGGTTAATCCATATCACATTGATTTTTTGAAGTTTAATCTGGTAACTTGTGTATATATATTAAACAAGCACCAATTGATGTTGAACTGTTTTATACATTATAAAATACATTTCTGTATAGTTTCTTCAAGAAAATGTGTTAAGAAAGTAACAAATGACTCACATTCCTTGGATGAAAGGTGTTGTAACATCCACTGCAGAACTGGTGTCGACATTGTGAACAAATGAAGTGCATACAACCACCTCGCGCAAGAGCATATGAAAACTTACAGTGGGGGCAGGCTAGGGAAAAAAGGTATGGTAAGTGTGAATTTCTAGCAATGATGCAATCATTAAAAGGGAGTAATAAATACACAGACTATTAGAATTGGTTTACAGGTCTGCATTATAATCTAACCAATCAGCCCCTAGCTTAGCAATGAAATCAATGTTGTTGAACCAGACCCAAAGAGATTTTAATCGACTGTAAATACATTATCACAAGCACATACATGCAAAAGACAGTTAAGCCATGCTGCCAATAAAGTTATCATGGAACACTTTGTAGATGTTGATAAAAGCATATTTCCATATTAATACTACATTTCCACTATATCAAACATTTAGCCAGCAGGCTACCATGGACACAGTTTTACCTATGTATAAAGGTTAATATTCCCCTTAAAGTGTAATAAAAGTTCCATGGAAATATAAAAGCACAAGGCTGAGTGCTTTTTTGGCTCATTCGACAACAAGGAGACTTACTATTTTTGTATTATTATATTATTCAAGCCATATTATTTTATAATAATATTTAAGCTATCCTTTTTTTTTATTTATGTGGTAAATTTTTAAAACCACCACATAACCAAAAATGAAATATAAAGTTATATTAGTCACTTCGCAACATCTGTTACAGTGCAAGTAAACAGAGTTCCCCTATTTGGGAGTTTACACTGGCAGTCTTTTATTTATTCTATACATTATGTGACTGTTGCTCACGGTTACTGAATATTGAATACATTTTTGAATTTTTCTAAAGGGACACCTGGTTTAAAATTTGGTATACAACATATGTTGAGTCAGGGTACTTGCCTTTAAGTGCTTATATTTTGAGGTATATTTGTTTACCTTCTAGCACCATCCATTTTGTATTTTTTTTTAGGGTGTTAGCACTATACTAGAATATACTAAGGTTGTGCCCTAACATACACCTACTTTTACTCTATTTTAAGTAAATAGAGTGTGCGTGCCGTCTTCTAAATACTTTTGATGGTCAGAAGTTAAATAAGTTTGTATAATGTAGGCCAGTTTATTTTAACACTATTTACTTTGGAACGATCACAGGACAATACATTGTATTTATTATATTCTTTTTTTATTTAATGGGAACAATGGCAGTTAAAGTAAAAATATAGCCAGATCAATAGAAAACCGCAGGATGGAGATAACTAGCAAAAGAATGGAACACACAACACTATATTAGCATAAACATATAAAGGTTTTCCCAAGAGAAAATTATTAAAAACTTAAAGCTAGTAAGATTACACAGTATAAATACTGATCTTATCTGTTTTTAAATGACACTCACTTATTCCATTTTCCTTCAGATATACTGCTAATCCTTGAGCCTGGTATTCAGTGTCATTCTCTCTCTTCCAGTTCTGAAAATCTTCACAGCTCAAGTTACGATGCTGTTCTTCCCACTGTGTAAGGATCCAATGGAAAATGAGGAACAAACATTTTAACATGTCCTTTAATATCATCAGCCACTATCTGGTGGCAAATGGCCCATGAAGACTTAGCAAACACAAGGTTTCGGTCTCAAAAAAAGGTTTAGCTTACAAAAATATTGCATGGTATTACAGACTTATTTTAAATTAGCTGGTAGTAACATAGTAATTAAGGTTCAATAAAGACATACGTCCATCAAGTCCAACCTATTCACCCTTTTTTTTTTTTTAACCCTTTATAACATTTGATCCAGAGGAAGGCAAAAAACCCCAGCTAAAAAGGGGGAAAAATTCCTTCCTGACTCCAAACGGCAATCGGAAATTATCCCTGGATCAACCAGATCTATATTCATTAATACCAGTAATTCTCAATATTTTTTAGTTTTAGGAACTCATCCAGGCCTTTTTTAAAGCTATTCAATGAACTTGCCATAAGTGAATTATTTATTAGAGAATCATGTAACTACTACATGTTTCATGCAACAGGTACCCTCTTTTTAATTGTTCATAATTCCACCATTGACTGTAATAGGAGAAAAAACAGGAAGTCACTTCATTGCTAAACCATGCCACAACAATCCTGGGACCACCATCCACACCTGACCAAACAATTGTGATTATTGTTCGGTAAGACCGCTCGTTGGCGATCTCATGCAGGATCTCACATGTGTACTAGCCTTAAGTCTGTAATACACAGGTCTTACTCCTACCATTTTTTCTTTATGCATGTGTGCACACATGCAGGACGAATGTGCAGTGGAATACCTTTTGGGTGTTTTTTTAAACATGTTTTGGACAAGAATGTACGTTGCAATCCGTATATAAAAAATGTATACATTATATAATCAATCTACTTTACTACATATCCATGTACCTGTGCTTTTAGATTATATTTTAAATTAACAATAGCAAGGGACATGGAAGGATGGGGAGGGGAAGATCTCTTCCTAGATATAGTACAAATCCATACCAGTAATAGATATCCATTCAGTATATAATTAGCCTAATTATCCTATATGTCCCTCTTAACATTATGGGTAATTATATCTAAGCCATGTAGTTCTTACAGCTTTTTGGGAGAGTTGTCCATAGGTTATTTTCAATTATCTCATCTCTCCTCAGTGGGGGTTTGATATATCTATACCCATATACTCATCCCAGAGTGTCTATAATTTTAATAAATTTATCCAGTGTACCTCTAACAACATATACAAGTCTGAGTTATGGGAGGTCGGACATAATCATAGCCTTCCAGGCCTTACATTTAGGAGCTTGTTGAGACATCCAGGCAAGTAGTATGGTGCATCGGACATAAAAAAAGTGTGTTATGTAGTGTCAAATGTAGACATGTCCACTCTCCAGCTCCTTCAACTCCCAGTACACAGTCCAGGGTCCAATGTCTGTAGCACCCGTGATAGGTCCACATTAGGTGCCAAAAGTCTGTATGTGACTCACAATGTTTGGGGCAATCTGAATTGTTAGCTGGGAATATACGTGATAATCAATGTGGGGAGAGATAAACCTGACGTTGAATATAAAATTGCATTACCCTATGGTCAGCAGACGAAGGTACTTGGGTGTGCAATTCAGTATAATATCTTTCAAGGGTACTCCGCCCTCCATGTACAAAATTCCCATCAGTTCCTCTAAAAATCCATCTTTATTAGAATGCACATTAAAAAACATCAGCATGCCTGACGCATTTCAAGAGCTACATGCTATGATCTTTTAATGTGTATTTTAATAAAAATGGATTTTTAGAGGAACTGCCGTGAATTTTGTACATGGAGCACAGAGTACCCTTAAAAGAAGTTATACTGAATCAGAACAGACCTAGTGAAGGGTTTGGGGCTATCTAGCACCCGTACCACCACAAGGAGCTGGCAAGTCCTTTGATCTCTGTGTGTTATAATATTTCAAGAAGTTTTGTGGGAACCCGGTCTGCTGAGGGAAGCGATTGTCCTGGGGTATGGTACACCTGGGCCTTCCCGTATAATTAGTGAGTGGGGAATAGGGGGATTTCCCATCTGGTCTCAAATAACAGTATACAGAGACCAGTGTTTTATTTGGATTAAAAGCAATTAGCAGTGTGCACATATACGGACATTTCAGTACATATATGCTCGTTTACAGATATAATTTTGTGTTTAGTTTACTTACACTTGGGTGTGTGACTGAGCTATTTGATTCCAATCCAATTCGTTAAGTGTAGGTATATATCTATTTCATTTTTGTGTAACTGTTGTCCGAAAGTCAGTACAACCTCCAGCCAATAACATGAGTATAGTCGTGTGGAACAACTTATTAAGAGTGTGATATGTAGACTGAATATAAGTGAATGTAAGTGAAATAGTCCCCTTATGGTAATAAATTAATAATAAGATTGTTTTAACCCTTCACAATGTAAAGCAATTACAAATACACAGGATAGAAAATACAAACACTAATACTTACTGGTCGCTTACAATTTCTGCAGAAACTACAGTGACATTGGGGACATTTAACATCCAGCTGATCACTCTCATAAATAAACCCAAAGGAACACTACAAAGATCAAAAGATTAAATATGATATTAAATAAACCTTTATCATTTGGCCTTGCATATGCTATCCAGATTTTCTATTTTGCATAGGATATTGAAAAATGTGGAAATGAAAAAGCGCATACGAAAGGGTCATGATGAGGGGATTGATATGCCTTAGCCAATCACAGGAGCAGATGCCGATCAAGCCCTTCCTGCTTGACTTCCGTGCTCGAAAAGACACAAAAGTTAAGCAGAAGGTGTCAGGGGAATGAAGGTTGGTAAGTACATTTGGGGGCATCTTTGGCAGCTGTAAACCTTGCAAGGTTTACAGCCTTTTCCTGTCACATACTAAAATTTCGTTTGGGGGATGGACATACCCTTTAAAATTAATTTTTTCTTCCACTATAGGCTTCTGAACCATTTTCTTTTTGTCAGCCTCAATACTTGCTGATACTCCCTATGCAAGCTCAAAGAATAACTGTGAAACCATGAGCACCAGATGACACTGCAGCCCACAAAAGTGTGCAGAAAACTGAAGGTATAGTCAGAATCAGATTAACTTAAAAGTGTGGTGGGGGGGGGGTCATAAAACTTTTCCTGGATTCTTAGATTTATAAGACCCTTTCCATAAAAGAGGTTGGGAGCTAAATGTTAGTGTAAGCACCCTTTTTACCTTACAGACAATATACAAATCTGTACATGATCAGTACCGTATATACTCGAGTATAAACCGCCCCGAGTATAAACCGAGGTACCTAGTTTTAGGTAAAAAAGGAGGAGGAAAACCACATTGACTTGAGTATAAACCAAGGGGGTAGTATTTGCCACTAAAGATGTCTGGAAACTACAACTCCAGCATGCTTTATTGCTGGGAGTTGTAGTTTTCAAACATCTTAAGTTGCAAATACATACAAATAAGAGTAAAACCTTCTTTATTTGTGCATACGTATGCACAAATAAAGGAGGATTTACCCTATTTGCAAGTATTTGCCACTTAAGATGTTTGAAACTACAACTCCCAGCAATAAAGCATGCTGGGAGTTGTAGTTTTCAAACATCTTAAGTGGCAAATACTTGCAAATAGGGGTAAATCCTCCTTATTTGTGCATACAGTATGCACAAATAAAGAAGGTTTTGCTCGTATTTGTTGTATTTGCCACTTAAGATTTTGTCCTTGTGTCCCTGTGCAAGTCAATGTTTCTCCTACCTTGTCCGGCGGCCGCGCGATCCGCATCCTCGCTCCACAGCCTCTGCGCATGCGGATGATGTCAATACCCGGCGCCTATCACTTTGCGGCGCCGGTAGTGACATCATCCGGATGCGCAGAGGCTGTGGAGTGAGGATGCGGATCGCGCAGCTGCCGGACAAGGTAGGAGAAAACATTGACTCGAGTATAAACCGAGGTAAGATTTTCAGGCTTTTTTTTTTTAAAGCCTGAAAACCTCGGTTTACTCGAGTATATACAGTAATTTCTCTAACACAGGGGCTCACTGCTGTGCAATGAAAAAGCCAGAGATATGTCATAAATTTTAATTTTGAATATAAATTTAGCCAGCCTTATATCACTGCACTTGTGTCATGTCTTCTAAAAATGTACATTGTTATATAAATATATAATGTAGTATACATACATTGCATACAATAAATGTAGGGTAACATTCCTTATATTCAAATTCTATAATAATTTACACTAAAAAGTATACGCATAAGTACTAATCTTTGGGTAATTAAAGGAGAGTCCAGCATTAAGAACACAGGTGCTGCAACAGATATTTGCATTCCCAATCATGCTGTTAGTGTGAGAGCCATTGTACTAGTTCTGTTCCTATTTCACATTGCTAAAGCGGTTAGGTCATAACTGACTTATCCGTTTCTGAATTTGTCTGAGCAGGATTTATTAATTTAAAACTAAATAGTATTACTGGGAAGAGAATAGCTACTACAGAACAAAGATGGAATTCATTCAGCCCTTAAGCAAACATTATATATTTTTAGGACAGCATTTTTGCATTTTAGCATCTATACAGTGGATAAAGAAAAGAATTTTAAAGGAAAACTATAGTGCTTGCATCAAGTTATGCTTTCTGTCAGAAGCGACAGCACAAAAAAAATCTGCTTCTGCCAGGCTTCCTCAGTGCTTTAGTGCTATCTTTAATACAGGAAGGCTCAGGACACAAACCTGGCAGATGAAAACTAACCATGCTGCAGCTACTCAACAAAATTATATTGTGAGGTAGGAATAAATCAATCCTACTTCCCTGTACAAGGTACTTTTCATTTTTAAAAAGTACATTTTTAGTAAAGTTTCCTTCAAAACAAGAGATGAATAAAAAAGGGCAAAAAAAAAAAAAAAAAAAACTATAAATGAATTATATACACACATGTGTGCACCACAGGAACTTTGGATCCTTCATTAGGGTTCTCTCAGTTAGCTTTTTATGAAACAAATTATATGCATCAACCTCCAGAGTGTCCCGTAGCTACAAAAACAAAAAACATAAAAAGAGATGAGATTTTCCTGACCTAAAGGAAGCAGCAACATTTCACAGGTAGATAGTACAAGTCATTTTTACCTTACGGTTTTCTAGATTGCTAGATTTTTCTTCGTTTCTTGTAAAAGTTGGTTGATTTGGTTTTAGGGATCAATACATTGTTTATATAATTTGTATCGCTATTAAGACAATACAGTAGCAAACATGAATCTAAACAATAATAAACTAACAATACAACAGTCGAGACAAGTTAATATTTGTTGGTTAGATATAGTCGCGTTAAAAAGCTAGAGGATAAATCAGTTTAATATATATTTCACAGATACAGATCTCATTGGTTAGACAGCTAGTTATAGCGATTAAACCTTTCAAAATTGCAATGCACTCGCAGGTCTTTAATATCAAAAAATAATAATTTATTCACTCATAGTAACATAGTAATTAAGGTTGAATAAAGACAAACGTCCATCAAGTCCACCTATCACTTTTTTTTTTTTTTTTTTAAACCCTACCTAACAGTTGATCCAGAGGAAGGCAAAAAACCCCAGCAAAAAGGGGGAAAAATTCCTTCCTGACCTCACAACGGCAATCGGAAAGTATCCCTGGATCAACCAGATCTATATGCATTAATACCAGTAATTCTCAATATTCTTTAGTTTAGAAACTTATCCAGGCCTTTTTTAAAGTTTTTCAATGAACTTGCCATTACCACATCTGCTGGAAGATTCCACAGTTTCACCATTCTCACTGTAAAGAAACCTCTCCTAACCTGAAGATGAAACTTCTTTTCTTCCAACCTTAAAGGATGTCCACGGTTCCTCTGATATGACCTATTAGGAACAATGCACCAGAGAGCTCATTGTATGGCCTTAATATATTTGTACAGGTTTCATGTCCCCACGCAACCGCCGCTTCTCAATGTAAACAGCCCTAACTTGTCTAATCTGCCTGCAATTCAAGCCCCTCCATTCCCCTTATTATTTAGTTGCCCTTCTCTGAACTGCCTCATTCCAAGATGTCCCTTTGTATATGGGATTCCAAAACTGCACCGCATATTCCAAATGAGGCCTTACCAGTGCCTTGTAAGAGGGAGAATAATATTTTTCTCTCTGAATCTATTCCCCTTTTTATACAAGACAATATCTTGCTAGCTCTAGCTGTTGCTACCTGGCATTGTTTGCTACAGCTAAGTCTGTTATCTACCAGAACCCCCAAATCTTTTTCCATTACAGATGAACTTAACAGAGTTATTTATGGTGTAGATGGCACAGGATTATTAAATCCCAAATGCATCACCTTACATTTATCATCATTGAATCTCATCTCCATTCTGCTGCCCATTTTGATAATCTCAGGTCTGCTTGCAGCACTTGCACATCATTGGAAGTTCCAAAGCTCTGCATAATTTAGTGTCATCAGCAAACACAGAGACCTTGCTCTCAATGCCCCCTCAAGTCATTTATAAACAGATTAACACAGAAGCGGCCCCATTACAGAACCCTGAGCACTCCGCTTAGAACTTAGCCCACATAGATGTAGCTCCATTAACCACCACTCTCTGTTTGCGGTCCAATAACCAGTTCTCTATCCATGAACAAATGTTTTTCTTCAAGGCCAACAGTCCTCAGTTTATACATTAGTCTATGTGGCACAGTATCACAAGCTTTTGCAAAATCCAAATATACCACATCCACTGCTGTACCTGAGTCCAACTTCTTACTGCTTCTTCATAAAAAACAATTAAATTTTGTCAGGCATGATCTATTTCTCATAATCCATGCTGACTACTACTAATAGATGATCTCTGGAGACAAAGTCAAGGATATGATCCCTTAACAAAGTTTCCATCACCTCCTACCACTGATGTAGGCTTACAGGTCTATAGTTACCAGGCTGTGAACCACTACCTTTTTTGAATATTGGTATTACATTGGCTTTTTTCCAATCCAGCGGCACATCCCCAGACAAAAGCGAATCTAAAATATGAGAAACATGGTCTAGCTAGAACTGAACTAAGCTCTTTTAAAATCCTAGGATGCAATCCATTTGGTCCTGGCGCTTTATTGATATTAACTTGTCTAATTGTTTCCGTACCATATCCTCCGTTATCCATGTGAAACTCTCATTTCTTCCCTGCATATGCTACAATCCCTACCGTAAGGCACAGGATTCTCAACAGTAAAAACCGATGTAAAAAAACGGTTTAGCAGATTAGCCTTTTCGGCTCCTCTACAACCCATCAGCTCCATTATTTAATGGTCCCCATTCCAGTCCTCATCTTTTTCCATTTATATACTTAAAAAACATTTGGGGTTGGAATTGCTTTTCCAATCCGTATTTCATTTTCTATTTAGCTAGTTTATGCTTTCTTGCACTCTTTATTACAGCTTTGTTACTCCCTGTAAGCCTGTTCTGTGCCTTCTGTTTTTCAAAATTTTAAAAGCCTTTTCTTTTTTTTCCCCATTTCCTTTTACCTGAGCATTAAGCCATGCAGGACTGGACCTAATTTTTTTACACTTGTTACCTAAAGGTACCGATTTGGAAATGTAATAGTTTAATATCCCTTTAAAAGTGGTCCACATCTGCTCGTTTCTTTACCTAGAACAGTTCCCCCCAGTCTATAGCAGGACGATTCCTTTAAAGCATAAAATTAGCTTTCCTAAAGTAAAAGTTTTTGTTAACCCAGTGCACTTTAGTTTTTGGCAACCTATATTAATGACACTTTATCATGGCACTTATCCCTAAGCTTCCCATTACCTTTATCTCCATAATGAGCTCAGGGTTATTAGATATCACCAGATCCAACAACGCATTCTGTCTAGTAGGAACTTCTACCATCTGTGAAAGAAAATGCTCATATAGAAAATTTAAGAACTTTATACCTTAGAGGTGCTGGCAGTTCCCTTACTCCAATCTATGTCAGGGTAGTTAAAATCCCCCATACCAAAACATGCCCCATACCAGCAGCCTTCGCCAACTGCATATGGAGATTCATTTCCACCTCTTCCTCGCATTTGGCGGCTTATAACATACTCCAACAATTAATTTACCTACCTTCTTGCTTCCTGTACACAGTTTCCACCACATAATTTTCTGCCGTTCGTTTGCTCCCCCATCTATTCCATCTTTTAAATTTGGCTTCAATTCCTGTTTAACATACATCATACTCCTCCTCCTTTCTTATTACTCGGTCATGTCTAAATAAGGAGTATCCTTCAATATTTACTGTCCAGTCATGTGAATCATTAAGCCATGATTCTGCTATAACCAATTACATCATACCTTTCCTTAATGCTATTATTTCAATTTCGCCGGTTTTTTCCAGCCAGACTCCTTGCATTGTAAACATACATTTTAGATTATCAATTGATTTACTTCCATACATGGTCGTACATGCCTCCTATCCTCATGCTCCCCCTCCCCCCTTCTCCTCCCTCCGTTGTGTTACTAGCCCCCAGTCCCTAACTTCTCTATCTACCCCTTGTGTATTTTCAACGTTCCCTCCCCCCCATACCTAGTTTAAAATCTCCTCCAACCCCCTAGCCACTTCTCCCCCAAAACAGCTGCACCATCACCTTAGGTGCAATCCGTCTCTACTAAAGACATGTAGCCAACAAAAAATCAGCCCAGTTCTCTAAAAACCCAAACCCCATCTCCTTACACCACCCTCTTAGCCACGCATTTATACTCCTGACTCCCGTTGTCTCCCTAGCGTAGCACGTGGCTGCGGTAGTATTTCTGAAATCACTACCCTGGAGGTCCTTGCTTTTAACTTGGCCCCTAATTCTCGGAAATCATTTTTAAGGACCTCACCTCCACTTCTAACTTTGTCATTGGCACCAATGTGAACCAAGACCGCCGGGTCACTCCCAGCCCCACCCAATAATCTGTCTACACGATCCACCACATGTCGAACCCTAGCACCAGGCAGACAACACACTGTTCGGCATGTAGGGTCTTGGCGACAGATTACCGTTTACACGTTTCAGCTTCCACATGAGCCGTCCCTCCAGTTGCAGGCCCCCCTTGGCCCATTCCCTTACAGCCCCATGTGCCCCGCCCACCCGCGGGGGTCATGGCCCCACCCACGGGTGCCTACGCCCCGCTCGTGCCTACGCCCCGCTCGTGCCTACGCCCCGCCCACTCGTAGGTGCCGTGGGCCACTCTGACCCCCCCCAGAAAACTCTGTGGAAACAGACTTTTCAGGCAGAGTGTTTTCACACAGTATGAGAGAAGGGCTGCAGATTCCCTTACCTTCTCTGTCAGAACTTCACCACCAAGAAGAGGAGGGACTTCCCGTCTCCCTCACACACTGAGAAGTCTGAGCCTGTGCTTGCCGGCGGCACTGTGCAGGAGAAGCCTTAGGAATGTCACATGTCAAAAGGAAAGGTAGGACGGCACTTGCTTCACTAAAATCACTTATACTTTATTTTATCATTGTTAAAATAGAGGCTCTTCTCGGCCACAAAGCTCAACAAGGCAAACAGTGTACAACTAGCAGGTATGACGTTTCGGGTCACATGACCCTTTTCCAAATATGACCCGAAACGTCATACCTGCTAGTTGTACACTGTTTGCCTTGTTGAGCTTTGTGGCCGAGAAGAGCCTCTATTTTAACAATGATTAAATAAAGTATAAGTGATTTTAGTGAAGCAAGTGCCGTCCTACCTTTTCTTTCTACTTTGGAGGTGTTGCTGTGGAGCCCTCGGACGTGCACGGCAAGGAACAGGGGAGATAGAGAGTGCCGGTGTATTTTTCTTTGAATGTCACATGTCAGCCTCCCACCCATTAACTTTCTGGTCAGCCATTTCTTTATATCTTGGGCTGTGGAGCACGTAAAGAGGTGGTTGATGGCTCGTTTTAAAGGTAGGAAACTGCCCTTTCATTTACTCAGCTTGTTTGGAGACCACAGTTCCCCTTTAAGGCGGTTAAAATTTAAACCACTTCAGCTTGAACATTTGAAGCAAAACGTTATTGTACAACCCATAATCCCACTTGTGTAGGTACACCAATTGCCCACACTTTAAAAAAAAAATCAGTTTCCTTTTGGATAGAGACTGAAAACATCACCTGTGTTATTTAGCCTAAATGCAGTTTATGATACCACATAGATACTTACCAGAATATCCAGAGTAGAGAAATAATGTAGAAGTTCCCCCTCATCACTAATTTCTGGTTCCTCACATGCTGGACATATCATGTCTCTAATGTGCTTCTCTTTCACTGCTACTGTAAAATGCATCCGGAAACAATCAGGACAAATACAGCACTCACACGAGGTCAGAGAACGCATCTACAGGAGAGAGCATTGTATGGAGCAAACAGAGAACAGTTTACAAAACTGGAATCACAATGTTGAAACAGAGTCTGGATAACAGCAAATAAAAAAAAAAAAAAAAAAAAAGACTTATTTACAGAGAGCAACAATGCAAAATCCAGTGGTAAAATTATGCTAACCAATTTAGTATTAGCAGACGGCAGGATCTGCAATGAGCGTGTGGTTGAAACGTCTCTAAATTACCACAGGGGAGAGTACACTATAGCCCTCAGTAATTTTTCCCAAGTAATTGAAAATATATTTAATGAGCTAAATATGCTGCTTTACTTTCTTGGAATAAACAACCAATGTTGAACTGAAAAATGCTGCTTTGCACAGGCAGACATTTACTATATTTGTAGGGTTTCTGCATGAGACAAGCGATTAATTCATCTCTTTTCAAAATGCCCCAAGAATTTACCAATGAAGATGTTTTAGGCAGAAATTTTTGCTGAACTGCCCTGTCTAAACAAATAGAAACAAAACTATTGCTTATACAGTGCAGATTAACCCAGATTTGTTGCGAGAGGCCAAATAACACATCAACCTCTCTATGTGATCTTACTGCAGAGACACAAGCAAAGAGTCTTTATTTACAAACCCTGGAAAGCCATTTCCACATTTGTGGCCGGAGGACAATAGGGTTCTGGGCTCGGTTTTTTTTCTTTGCCACAGACTGGCACATTGCTTTTCAAGACAAGTAAGTTCACATTATTTGGGGGAAAGGGGGTTATAGGCTCATATTAATCCATAAGTCATATCACAACTGTAGAATGGATGTTATATAAAAAGTCCCACATCTTAATTAAACACAAGTAGTAGCTGGACCAAATGTAAAAGAAATTAAATATTTGTTGTGTTTAAATGATCTCGCCAGGTTTGTTGGGGTGGGGTACCTTGTTGCGAGGAAGTTCCCATCCACACACTGCACATTCTTGCCTTAACATTCTTTTGATAAAGTCTCGGTCCTGCGACTCCCGCACAGCTTCTACGACATCCTGAAGCTCATAACGCCCTTCTCCTTCAAGTAACAGTGATAGAGCTAGCTCTGCTCGGCCCCAACTATGCAATGAGTACTCCGCGAGTAGCCGGCGGAGAACTGCCTATGAAAGCACAAAAAGCAATTCCTTAAACTCCTGCAGCTATAAAGTCTCACATATACAGAAACACTAATTCACTAATCTAGGAAGCACACTTAGACTTAATAAGATGCAATCATACCTGTTTATTCTCTGAATCTGGCTGAAGTGGTGGCTGTCTCTCTTGCCCAGTGCGGATGAGGAAAGGTTTTAATAGAGGCTTCTGTAATATGTTAAGTGCCTTACCAATATCTCCAGCACTTTCAAAAAGGGCAGTGACTACTTTACATCGGTCTGGAAAGCCCAGGGCATTGAGGGTATCAATCTGTGGATTGAGAAAGAAAAAGGGATTTTAAAGGGCAACTGTGGTCTCAAAACAAGGTAGGGTTAAATGAAAGCCTGCAGTATTTACTTTAAAATGAGCTGACAATCACATCTCTGGCTGGAGATAATAGAGCAGATCCATAATCAAGGAAGTTCTCCTTTAAATGCTGCTTTGTATCAGTGTATGAATGCATTATTTAATTTTAATATTAATTTTAGTATTAAACCCCACAAGTAACCTGGTGTGTCTGTACCTTTCTTCTTCTCTCTGTCAGACAAAAGATAACAGCAGAATCCATGTCTCCACCACTTGCCAACCAAGCTTTACGTGCTTCCTCCATGGTCAGGGCCCCAAGCTTATCCCCTGCTTTCTGTGAAGCAGTATCCAGCAGATTCTCTAGTACATAAGGAAGTTCACTCTGAAGCCACCAGTGTGGCACCTCTGTACCAGAGTATCGTACTGCACAGCAAACCTCTTCTGGCAGTAAATTATTCCTCTCTCCTTCCTAAATCCAGTACAAGAAAGAATGTTACAAAAGTTTGTTAAAAGGATCTACAACCCATACTATTACCATTATATTCAATGTGTGCCATATGGTGCTTAAATCTAATTATTATTTATCACATCCTTTCACAATATTGCTTTTTAAAATGCTGTTTTTTTCGGACATACCAAGACAATGCAACAACTTCTCACAGAGTGCGCCCTATAGACAGGATTAATAACCCTTCTAAATACGTTACATACAATCTCATGGTATGATAATACATATAATGAAGTGGTATTATAAATAATTTCAATGTCATGGTATGATGAATACACTGTCATTTTGAGATTTACCATTTACCGGAGCATATTTCAATACATGTATGGTTACATATTTCTCTTTAAGATGCTTTAATCTTAGAGTGTTTGAATAAAAGGGCAACTAAAGTGAAAAACAATGTGGGCTACAAACAAAGTACACTGCACATAATGCTCCTACTGAGTGACATCAGCCCACGGACAGTGAAGGTACATGGTTTAATATTTGTTCTACGGGGACTGCCATCTCGACAACTCCTCCTGTACTGGGTATCCCACATGCCCAATTATCATGCCCTAGGGACTGAGGATGAATAGCAAACACACCTCTATTTTGCATGTATTCTTATTTACCTGAGCTAATTAATACTTCACCTAAATTAGATTAGAAATAGCAATGCACTTTTTATGTGGTTTGCAAAAGTGTTCGGCCCCCTTGAAGTTTTCCACATTTTGTCACATTACTGCCACAAACATGAATCAATTTTATTGGAATTCCATGTGAAAGATCAATACAAAGTGGTGTACACGTGAGAAATAGAACAAAAATCATACATGATTCCAAACATTTTTAACAAATCAATAACTGCAGAGTGGGGGTGTGTATAATTATTCAGCCCCCTGAGTCAATACTTTGTAGAACCACCTTTTGCTGCAATTACAGCTGCCAGTCTTAGGATATGTCTCTACCAGCTTTGCACATCTAGAGACTGAAATCCTTGCCCATTCTTCTTTGCAAAACAGCTCCAGCTCGGTCAGATTAGATGGACAGCATTTATGAACAGCAGTTTTCAGATCTTGCCACAGATTCTCGATTGGATTTAGATCTGGACTTTGACTGGGCCAGTGACTTTAACCGAAAAGACACCTGCGCAACTGGTGCTCGCAATTCAATATCGCGTTTGGGCTACCTTTAGCACTGGATTTTAAAGCCAGCTCATGGCTGGCTTTAAAATAAAACTGTGAGCAATTTGCTCTCAGTCGCAAACACGATATTGGATCGTGTACAGGAGATTTACCCAGAGCGATAGCGACTCTGGGTAAATCTCCCTGTATGTCTGGTAAGGAGTGCATAGAGTAAAGGTTCGTACACACGTACGATCGCTGGTGCTGACACGTGACGTGCGATGTGTACGAATGGCCATTTGGGACAATAAGAGTGCCATCTATGTGCATATTATTGGGCAAAACGGCCGCACGTTCGGAGATCCGCCTGTGTGAACCTTAAGACCAAAGGGTAAGACCAAACAGCTGTGAAAGTAAATTTGTATGTTTAATGTCTAAGTCTGGAAGTATTATTGAACATTGTAAGATGGAACTGGGGTCTTGGGGGTTCCCTATAGCATGTTAAATTTTAAGTAGAATTGGGTGGATGTGTCCTTTAACCATGTTGTTATGATATATTAATTGCTGCCCCAAATGATGTGGTTTTTAAATCACTTAAAGGGCATCTCCTCTCCACCCTCTATATAATTTTGGCTGAAAGGCAGCCAATCACAGCCGCCAACAATAGAGAACACGCTACGATAACAGATCATAGGGAAATTAACTGCATGTTAATGCATGTGAAACATGCTGCATTGTGATTGCACTTTTCACATGCATTACCGTCCATTGATGGTAATGCTGGATGGTGTAGTTCAACCATTAACTAGGGTAATTTCAACCATGCATTGTTGTGACATTTATTATGTCAGAACAGCACATAGTTAAAATTATATTAAAATTGATCTTGAGCTACTAATCCAAGCATATATCTGTTGTATTCAATTAGATCAACTGGACTTGAAGTTTAGTCATCCGACTGGCTTTCTCATGCCCTTAACACTAGGCTGTGATATGTTAATTGGGATTTTCCAGGGTACATAATTGCCCCAGATTCTTGTACAAGTCATTCTGAATTGAGAAAGCCAGTCGGAATACAACAGATATACCATGACCTGGATGAATGAGAACCTTCACAAGCATAATCCAAGCATCCTTTACAAGAAAAAGAGGTTTAAAAACATTACCTGGGGCAGGTAGCCTGGCAATAGAAACCATTGGAGTGTGAGAGATGTGTGTGGAGTAACCTTTGCTTCTAAAAACAATATAACACAAGTTTTTTTAAACAAGTGACTTTTACCCTTCCAAAATAATTTTTCGGTCTTAATGCTGGTACACACAGGAGGATAAATTTGGTCCAATCAACCTCCCAGCCAGATGTTTTGGTTGATTTATCATGTCAAACAAAATTCATAGACAGCATGCTCACCCGAATCAGTGACACTATTTTCATTCCATCTTCCTTTAGTCGTTTCTGTCTGGTCTCCTCCATGTCATATGCTAGATCAATTTTCTTGGGTTCCACAGCACCCTGTAATATCTCACTGGTCCTGTCACACATTTCACAAACACGTCCATTCCGTGAGTTAAAGAATGTGCAATGAGAGCACTGCCAGCCCTAGTAATCATATAAACAAGCTCAGGGGGATGTCCTTTAATGAAATTGTTTTTAAGATGGACTCACATAAAATATTACCTTCCTTCTTGCATCCTCCACTGCCTGTATTGTATGGTCCAACAATGGACCAACATTTTCTATCATGCTGCTATTTCTTTTATAATCTGTACTCTCTGAATGGTTGCTGTTTTTCACTGGTGTTGTCACAGTCTTCGGAATATCTTTATCTGGAAAAACAAGCATAGCTGCAAACAAAAAGATTTTAACAACTACTGTTGTGAAAAGATAAAACTGCTACAAACACTGCTAAAAAGCTTACGTCTCTCTTTAAGTAGGAAGACAACAGAGTCATAGCCATCTCCAGATGGTTTGCTGGCTAGTCTGGGGCGATCACACACAGCACACAAAACAGCAGAGGAAGGGTTTAGCAAGGTACAGGCCTGACATTCCCAGCTGTCTCTCTGTAAAGGATTTGCAACCGACTGGTTTGAATGACTGTTGGTGCAACCACGGGGACGGTCACATCCAACACACAGCACAGCACCTCCTTTGTTTTCTGTAAGACAAGAGTAACATTTCCAGGAAGGACGAGAAAACCCTGGAGAGGAAGTGTCCTGATTCACTGTTCTAGAGAAACAAACAGGCAGGAAAATTAAAATGAAATTGATTGTGTGCTAGATCAAGAGAAAGAGTTTGCTTGTACTAGATAATTAGATGAGGCAAATGCTGTATGCTTACACAGATGGTTAAAATATATTTTTTCCTTAATCTTTTTAGAGATGCACACATTAAATTGAAATTTTGCAGCAGTTTAAAGCGCCCATGTGTTTGTTTAACTGTAACAAGTTAAAGTTAAATAAAAGCCTGCGGTCTTTCCTTTAAAATAAGCCCTGAATCACATTTCTGGCTGTAGCCTGTGAGAAATTATATTGGGAAGAATGTTTAAATTTCCTGCTTCCAGTTGGTTGAGTGACTTCATCTGTTCTCTGCTCCACCTCCCTGTCTGGGGAAGAAACATGCTCAGTTAAGATTAAATGCAGGAAGAAATTTAAGAAAAAATTGACACAGTTTAGAAGGGAAGCATATTAATACAGACAGAGGCTGGTCACATGGCTGAAAACAGGAAGAGTTTAAGCAGGAATTAATATTGCTGAACCTTTCCAAAAATAACTTCTCACCAATTTTACCTTGAAATGTGATTGATGGTTCATTTGAAAAGAAAACAGAAGGCTTTTTATATAATCCTAACTTATTTGGAAAAATCTTTAAGGTGAGAAATGTGTGCATAATGTTTCAGGGACAGAGCCCTTTGTCATGTAGTGTTTTGAGGAATACACAAAAGGACTGACTAAGCATCTATTCTCCAGTATGCAAAGCTTAAATCTGAGGCTGTCAGCTCAAAAGGCAAATGGTTAGTACCTAAATTATGACAAATTACATACAAATACCAAGATTACAAGCTATGAAGTGTTTTTCTTTCTATTGCTAAGATGTATAGTTTGCAGGTTAACATTCTATAAATATATAATAAAAGCTTGGTTGTACCTTGGTATTGCTCTATTAACATAGGGCATGCGCACATGGAAGGATCGCAATGGATGAGAATGCGCTCTCTTATCACATTCCTCACAAAGCTTTTCATTACAGGAGGCACAAAACACAGAACAAATCAGGCTGCCACATAGAAAACATCCAGCAGCAGAAGTTCCTGAACACAAAAATATATATATAATATTCTTTTAAGGTGAATATTCCCACCTGAAAACATTTTAAGAAACCCTGCTTAATAATGGGAGCAATTAAGACAAATGGCTCATTCATTTAAGAAAACAACATAGGGTCGTCAAATGTCTGACACAAAGGGAGATTCAAAAAAAGTTCTTATCGTTAAAAATGGTGTGAATTTTGACCCACCCAATCAGATGTTACCGTATATACTCGAGTATAAACCGAGTTTTTCAGGCTGAAAAATCAGCCTGAAAACTCAGACTCGGTTTATACTCGAGTCAGTACCTTACCTGAGCATTCCGGCAGCCGCACGATCTTTCTGTACTGGCGTGCTGGCCTGACGTCACTGCCCGGCGCCAAGCCGGCGCGCCAGTACACAGAAAGATCGCGCGGCTGCCGGAATGCTCAGGATACCGCACCTTACCTGCAAGATGGATACCGCACCTTACCTGCAATGCTCAGGATACCGCACCTACCTTGGATGGAGGAGAGCCCACAGGGAGAAGAGACCGAGCCCACAGGGAGAAGAGACAGGTACAAACTGAACTGGGTGGGAGGGTGAAGGGGGCATTCAAGATGTTTGGGAACTACAACTCCCAGCATGCTTTTTAGCTGGGAGTTGTAGTTTCCAAACATCTTGAATGCCAAGTGAGGGTGGCATTCAAGATGTTTGGAAACTACAACTCCCAGCTAATAAAGCATGCTGGGAGTTGTAGTTTCCAAACATCGAATGCCACCCTCACTTGGCATTCAAGATGTTTGGAAACTACACACTCCCAGCTAATAAAGCATGCTGGGAGTTGTAGTTCCCAAACATCTTGAATGCCAAGTGAGGGTGGCATTAAGATGTTTGGAAACTACAACTCCCAGCTAATAAAGCATGCTGGGAGTTGTAGTTTCCAAACATCTTGAATGCCACCCTCACTTGGCATTCAAGATGTTTGGAAACTACAACTCCCAGCTATAAAGCATGCTGGGAGTTGTAGTTCCCAAACATCTTGAATGCCAAGTGAGGGTGGCATTCAAGATGTTTGGAAACTACAACTCCCAGCATGCTTTATTAGCTGGGAGTTGTAGTTTCCAAACATCTTGAATGCCAAGTTTATACCCTCGGTTTATACTCGAGTCAACAACTTTTATTAGGCTTTTTAGGTGAAATTGGGTACCTCGGTTTTATACTCGGGTCGGTTTAACTCGAGTATATACGGTATTTAACATTTGAAAGCTAACATCTTGGGGCACAATTAGCACCATTTTTAACGATAAGAACTTTTATTGAATCTCCCCGTAAAGCCGTTATTAAGCTCCAAGTTACAGCAATTTTGTAGTAAAATATCTTCCACACATTTTTCCTTAATCCACACTTAGTTATGCACGTAATTTTTCTAACCAACTTCAAGTCCCAGCTTAGTGAAGTAAATCAGTTTATAAAAGCATGCAGTTCTCCTGAGGTTCAACCCACACCCTGCTTGAGTCCAGGGCCTGAGCAACCAGAAGACACAAACAGCAAAAAGTACATGTTCCCACTGGCCATGTTTCAGTGTGGAGGTTGGGGAGTTAAACTGGACTGGTATATTAGGTCTGCACTCTGGGTACTTTTATTGGATTTATTGGAAGTGGGGTTGGTGGGGACAGTATATTTTCCCATTAATAGACCCTTGATAAACATTGCAATATGTTTTATTTACTATATGTTTAAAAGTTGTACAAATGCTGCAAAATTTAAAATAATAAAAAAAACAAATTGAACACTAATAGACCCTTGATTTAGCCACGATCATAAACAGCTCTGTAAAGTATAATTTTAAAGCAACAAAAGACACTATAGGAAAAGCATGCAAAGCGTAAACACTATATACTGTAAAAAAAAAAAAAAGTCTAGGGTTCTTCAAATATTTAATATAATTATTAAATAATCTAAAAATATTACCTTGATTGGTATCTTTCATAAGACCTGAACATTCAGCAACCAGAGATTGCTAGAAAAATAAGAAAATCAAAGAATTCAGGTTATTTTAAAAACAAGTTAAATGCAGGATTAATTTGTGCTAGGCTAGGGCCAAATTGTATACTTTCATATGGTGCTTAAAATCCACAAGACCTGGTTTTATTCTGGGTAGGCGAACAATCGACAACATACACTTCTGTATTACTATCACTGTCACTCTACCCAAACTCCACTAAGCACTCTTATCTATAGATGAGAAAGCATTCGATAGAATTGACTGGCAATTTATGAAACACACTCGAAACACAGTATGGCTTCACAGGTGCCTTTATGACAGCAAAAGATAATTTATATTCGAATCCTACAGCAAAGATTTCAAATATGGTTTTCTCTTCTAGCACCTCCTCAATAAAAAATAGCACGCGCCAAGGGTGTCCTCCATCACCATTGGTTTTTGCACTATGCATGAAACAATTGGCAGCGCATGTCCGTAACCACTCAGAGATTTGTGGAGAACGCATAAGTAGTTTAGAATATAGATAGCCCCTTTCGCACAATACACTATTTACACTTACTAAACCTCATATTATTTTAGTACATCTCTGCCACGAATTGCAACTATTTGGAGACCTTTCAGGCTTCAAAATCAATTACTCGGTTGTTCTACCCACCCATATCCCTGCTTCAACTACTAAACTGCTGCAGCTCAATTTAGCCTTTAAATGGAACCCCTCACACTTACCTAATTTGGAATACAGATATGTGCAGATCCAGAACCCTCTACTCTGTCAACTACCCACCGTTAATAAAAAACGAATTACCCAACTCAGACAGTGGAAGACATATAACATTTCCGTTAGGCAAAATAAACAACATTAAAATGGTGATGCTACCTAGTCTATTATATTTATTTAGATCCCTTCCAATTGCATTTTAACCAGCAGATCTGAGACAAATCCAAACTAAAATCATTAAATACCTTTGGGGTGACAAACGACAACAAATAAGAACAAAAACGTGAAGCATAGCTTGACACAAGTGTCTTGCAGCAATCTACGGGTATCTTAGCCCATTCTTCATGGGCAAAAGCCTCTAGTTCAGTCACATACTTAGGCTTGCGCGCTGCAACTGCTTTCTTTAAGTCCCACCAGAGGTTCTCAATCGGATTTAAGTCTGGTGATTGCGATGGCCACAAAATGTTCCAGCCTTTAATCTGCAACCATGCTCTAGTGGACTTAGAGGTATGCTTGGGATCATTGTCCTGTTGAAAGGTCCAACGTCTCCCAAGCCTCAGGTTTGTGACGGACTGCATCACATTTTTTTACAATATCTCCTGGTACTGAAGAGAATTCATGGTACCTTGCAAACGCTGAATCTTCCCTGTACCTGCAGAAGCAAAACAGCCCCAAAGCATGATTGACCACCCGCCATGCTTCACAGTAGGCAAGGTATTCTTTTCTTCATAGGCCTTGTTCTTCCTCCTCCAAACATAGCGTTGGTCCATGGGCCCAAACTGTTCTAATTTTATTTCATCAGTCCACAGAACACTATCCCAAAACTTTTGTGGTTTGTCCACATGATTTTGGCATACTGCAGTCGACTTCTTATTCTTTGGAGACAGCAAGGGGTGCGCCTGGGAGTTCTGGCATGTAGGCCTTCATTACGCAGTGTGCGCCTTATTGTCTGAGCTGAAACTTCAGTACCCTCATCTGACAAATCTTTTTTCAGTTCCTCATCAGTCACACAGGGACTTTTCTCCACTTTGTGCTTCAGGTAGCGCACAGCAGTCGAAGTCTGCATCTTCTTTCTGCCACGACCAGGTAGCGTTTTAACAGTGCCCTTTGCCTTGAATTTGTGAATGATGCTTCCTATGGTGTCTCTTGGTATGTTTAACATCTTTGCAATCTTCTTATAGCCATTGCCCTTCCTGTAAAGAGAAATCACCACTTCTCTTGTCTTCCTGGACCATTCTCTTGACTTCACCATGTTTGTAAACACATCAGTAAATGTCTAGAAGGATCTAAGTATCACAGTCCCTTTGAATCTGCCTAATTGGTACTTATTATGCTTGATTGCTGCTCATTTTTCAATACCTGATCGAAAACAGTTGAATAAACCTCTGTTCTTAAGAGTGGTAGTCTTTAAGGGGTTGAATAATTGTGTCAATGAAGAAATCACAAAAAAAAATTTTAATACTGTATTACAAAAACAATTAATGTCATTTTAGTTGCATTTGGTTCTTTAAAAAGTACTTGTAAGATTTCATTCTGAACACAATTACAAATGTACACTGAATCCCCTAAAACCCTTTACAGTATTGGGGGTTGAATAATTTTGAAAACAACTGTACAAACCCTACTACATAATACTACCACCACTCAATTCTTTTCCTTTAAATCGATCTGTAGCTCGATTTCACAAATTGCCTTTACTATTTCAAAAATATAATCATTACTCAACGGGTATCGCCATGCCCCCAAAATAGCTTTTATGGAGAAATGGGAGAATATGCTAGAATCTGAATTGGAGATTAAAAAGTGGACAAGCATATTTGAATCACTTCACAAATGCTCCTCAAATATTGTAGTCCAAGAAAAAGCCTTCAAAATCCTACACCACTGGTACTTCTCCCCCCAGAAAACACATTCTTTCCCTAAGCCTCCAACCTCTGTTATAGAATATGTGGCACCCCAGCTGATTTGAAACACAGTTGGTGGGACTGTGTTGAGGTACAAACAATCTGCAGACCCTGCGAATCTATAATTGAGGAAGTACTGTACACCACAGTGGTTTTAGATCCGTGGATAACCTTTTTTGATAGAACCATAACACAGATGTCTCCCAAAAGTAACAAATTGATCTATAGTATCTGTGCAGGTGCCAGAACTCTCATACCAGCCACATGGAAACAACCTGCCCCTTCCAGACAACAATTAATAACGAAAAAGTGTTGTGGTTATATGAGAATGAGCTGGTGGTAAATAGAGCGAGAGGCATGCCGACGTATTATGGACCCCTTGGATTCATCTCATGTCGGGGAGAGTCTGAGGAAACTAAGAATAGCAGAGGATGCGGAGGGAGGAGCGGACGGATGATGGAAGCAGCTTTGGAGATCAAAACAATAGACCTTTTTTTCTTTTTGATATTTGTTAATTTTCTTTACTAACTGAATATAGTATATGCTTAAAGGCTATGTCCACCCCTAAAATAAAAATTTAATATCATGCTCCCCCATGTCCCCCAGCCCCACCGCAGGTTTTGTTTTTTAAAAAGCCCCCCAACTCTACTTACCTCCCCTCGCTCTCCGCCGCACTGCCGGCCCTCTGCTTGCGAGAATGCAAGCAGAGGGGCGGGACGGCAGTCGCGTCTGTGATTGGCTGAGCGGCAGCCAATCACGGACGCGGCTGCCGGTCATTCAGTGCAGCGGAGAAGTAAGAGTTTGGGGAGCTTTTTTAAAAAAAAAAACATGCGGTTGGGGCTGGGAGACATGGGGGAGCATGATATTAAGGGGGATTTGTGCTAGGGGGAGGGATAGTAGAACGGGAGGGAGAGGGAGGGAGAGGGAGGGAGAGGGAGGGGGAGGGAGAAGGGCTGCAGCACGCATGGCAGGAATCTCCGGGAGGCCAGGTAGCAGGCAGTGTCCTATATGGACCTGCTAGCCTCCTGGTGGGCAGTTTTTGGAACTTTGGGGGGGGACTACAGGAGAACCAGATGGAGTTGGGATGTGAGGTAAGGATTAAACTACACTACATGGTGGGGCCAGTAGTTGGGGGGATTATAGTTTTGGGGGGTGGACATGCCCTTTAAGTTGTCTGTGTGACAAGTTTATTGTCACACAGAAAAACTGTGGTAGAGAGTTCACAATGCTATACGATATAACATTGATGTACCGGTAATAGAGTTATACTAATGATGTATATGATCTATATCTTCTCCTGTAAACTCTCTAATAAAAAAAAATATGGAATTAAAAAAAAAATCTGCAAGACATCACCTTAAAATTCTCTACAAATGATTAATTAAGACCAGGAAATGGGGCATTAAGCACAAAAATACAGACAAAGTGGGGAAATTGGACAGGGGAGGTTGAGGGGGGAGGTAGTTTGTTAGGGTTACTAGGGGAAGAGGGAAATGGAAGGGTAGGGTTGCTTCTTCCCAGATTGCCCAACAGATTTGCTGCCTTAGGTGATGAAATGGAGAAGGACAGCTTGGAATTAGCATGTATGGAGTGGGCTAGTCCCCCGAGTACCCAGGGGATTGCCATCTCTGATACAAGGGAGGAGGAACTTAGGATCAGAAATGCTAGGCAGGTGGAAGTGGTAGGGGGCTCCATCATAAGGACGGGGGTATGGGAAATCTGCCGCCAAGACCCTACATGCCGAACTGTGTGTTTCCTGCCTGGTGCTAGGGTTCGGCATGAGGTGGATCGTGTAGACAGATTATTGGGTGGGGCCGGGGGGGACCTGGCGGTCCAAGTTAAAAGCAAGGACCTTCAGGGTAGTGTTTTCAGAAATACTACCGCAGCCACGTGCTAAGCCTGGGAGACAGCGGGAGCTTAGGAGTATTAATGCGCAGCTAAGAGGGTCGTGTAAGGAAAAAGGGTTTGGGTTTATAGTGAACTGGGCAGACTTTGCTGTCGGCTACAGGCGCTTTAGTAGGACTGGGTTGCACCTCACTGATGGCGGTGCACCTGTTTTAGGGGAGAAGATGGCTAGACTGTTGGAGATTTTAAACTAGGTTGGGGGGGGGTACTAGCAGTCTCACTGGGATAGATAGCCAAGGAGAAAAACAGGGTGTAGATAGGGCAGGGGGGGGGGGAGAGGGGGGTGGGGCTAGCATAGGGAGGCATGTGTATTAAAGTGTATTATATGATCCTATAATAAAATTACAGGATCATAAAAGGCAATGAGTTCATGAATTTGCTGCAGGATAATTTCTCATACAGGTGGTTGAAGTTCTTACTAGAAAAGGAGCTCTGTTGAATCTGGTTATATCGAACATCGTGGAGTGCATTATAGATATAAAGGTAACTGGAGGCTTAGGGAATAGTGACCATGAAATAGTGTTGTTTGGACTGTTATTGAAAGGAAAAGTGCGCTGGGTTAACACGGGAATTTAGGGAAGACAAATTTTCCCAGGTTAAAAGTAGCTCTTCAGAATGTCAACTGGCATAATGTATTATCAGGTAAAGGTACTGAACAGAAGTGGACTGTGTTTAAGGGGATTTTAAGCCAGTTCACATCTAAATTAATACCCTTGGGAAATAAATGTAAAAAAAATAAATCCGTGCCCATGTGGTTAAATTCTGATGTAAAAGGGCAAATGGAAAGGAATAAAAAGGCATTTAAAACCTTTAAGTCAAGGAGTGTAAGAAAGCAATCAAACGAGCTAAAATTAATAATGAAGTCAGGATAGCTGAACAAAGCATGAACTAAGCCTAAAAATTTTTAAAAGTATATTAATAGTAAGAATGAGGACTGAAAATGTTGCACCATTAATTAATAAATGGGGATAAGTTAGTTACGGAGGATGGCGATAAAGTAAATGTCTTGAATACTTTTTCCTCTCTGTATACACTATAGAAGATCCAAGTACAGATTTCATAGAGTATAGTAGCAATAATGGTATAAAAGTTTTAAGTGCACTTTGGTTAACCGAGGATATGGTACAGAAATAAATAAATAAGGTTAATATTAATAAATCTCCTGTACCGGATAAAATACATCCTCTGGTACTTAGGGAGCTAAGTTCAGTTTTATCTAGGCCATTGTTTCTTATTTTTGCAGATTCCCTCATGTCCGGAGGTGTGCCTCTGCATTGGAAAAAGGCGGATGTTATTCCATATTCAAAAAGGGTAGTCGTTCACAGCCGGGTAATTACAGGCCTGTAAGTTTAACTTCAGTGGTGGGGAAGATCCTGGAAAGTTTAATAAGGGAACATGTTCTAGAATATGTTTCAAGGGCTGACATTATAAGTTGTATCCAGCATGGATTAGGAGGAATAGATCTTTTCAAACTAACTTGCTTGGCTTTTATGAGGAAGTGAGAAGAAATTTAGACTCTGGCATAGCAGTAGATGTAGTTTAATTGAAATTTTGCAAAGGCTTTTGATACAGTCCAAGCTTTAACAAGTTTTATTGTGAACCACACAAACATCACATCACAACGTTTCGGGGGGATACCCCCTTCTTCAGGTATCCCCCCGAAACGTTGTGATGTGATGTTGTGTGGTTCACAATAAAACTTGTTAAAGCTTTGGAGTGGAGCCCTCAGTTGTATTTTGTTTCCTGCGGAATCGTCGGTTCCTAAGGGAAGAACCTACAGAGGTGTCTGCACCCAGTGTTGGATAGAGTGCACCTCCATCATTGTTTACTTTGCTTTTGATACAGTCCCCCATAGGCGACTAATGTATAAGCTAAGGTCTGTTGGTCTTGGGAGGTTAATGAATAGTGTCACGAACGCCAGTTCGCTGGGCACGTGATCTGACCAATCAATCGGTACAAGCTGCCACCACTTTAAGTTATGGCCTCAAAGACACCCCAAAACACTCTCGACTCTCACTGACTATGCACACCCCTGTCCTGGCAGCTAAATGGTTAACACTACACCATTCACTCCAGCAATTAACTGATTAATTAGCATCAGTCCTTCACAAGCAGTCACAGAGTTAATTAGTATTAACACTGCAAAACACTACATTCAACCACATATAAACTTATTAGAGGCTAACTGAGTTCTTTTAGCACATCAAAGACAAAACTTATTAAATTTTAGATTTAATATTCCAAAAGGTGGACAGTGCATATAATACACAAATAAAAGAAAATGGTGTTATAATAAAATGACATACAATAGGTACAACAGTTATATAAAATAAAAAGGATAAAAATATTCACAGACCCTACCCACTAGAAGAAGTCCTGTATCCCGGGGCGGGAAGAAACATCGGGTCCATATACACGGTTTTAGCATATCCCCTCAGTATGAACACAGTTATAGGAGCTACAAGTATTTTTTTTAACCCTTTGTTGAACCACCCCCCTCCTGGCTATGCATGAGGTGGGAGTGTCTAGGAATGTCTAGATTTATGACTAGCCAAAAGCATTCATTCCCCCTCAGTTAGGCAGATTCCATATAAATGTAGATATGTTCATTGTATTGGGATATTGACCACATATTCCTCTCCTGTAATAATTATCAATTCCTCCAATACCAAACATGACCTGTGTGTAATCCATATTTCCCAAGAGATGAATAACTCGCCTTGTCAAGGAAATAAGAGGATTTTTATGTCTCTCACCTGTAAAATCCTTTTCTCCGAAACCGTAAGGGGGAACCAGGAAAACAGGGGTTAAGTACCCTCACTTCAGTAGCGGACACTTTAAAAACTTGAGGCTCCAGTGCTCCTCCCCTCGTATATTAACTCACCAGCACCGGAAGCCTCCTTCAGTTGGTCCCAAAGCGGGAGTGAAAGCCAAATAACAGTTTAAACAAGAACAGTAACAGGCCAAAGACAATCATGTCAACAAAGGGCAGGAAGTACCTGGGTCCCCCTTACGGCTTCGGAGAAAAGGATTTTACAGGTGAGTAAGACATAAAAATCCTCTTTTCTCCTACAGCCTTAGGGGGACCCAGGAACACAGGGGACGTCCCAAAGTCCCGAGAGGAAACTAGGGTGGGACAAAAGAACCAAATAATTAAACCTCGGCAGTCCTAAGGATAGCGCCGCTTAAGGCTGTATCCATTTCTGTAAATACCTGGAGGCGGTAAAATTTAATGAACGTGTGAATTGAAGACCAAGTTCCCACCCGACATATCTGGTCCACCGAGGCACCATGATGAGCCGCCCAAGAAGCTCCAACTGCCCTGGTAGCTGTTGGAGCTGTTCCTCCCTTGCGGGTTACAGCTCACTAAGTAGCAGCAGACAATAGTAGACCTAATCCACCTGGCTAGAATTTGAGAAGAGGCCCGGGACCCCCGATGGGGCCCTGCCAGATAAACGAACAACGCCGGAGAGGAACAAATGCCTTTTGTGCGAGCAATGTAGATCCTCAGGGCTCTCACCACATTGAGACAGTGTAAATTGCGCTCCCTGGAAGAAGAAGGATTAGGAAAGAAGGCTGGAACAACTATTTCCTGATTAATATGGAAAGATGAGACCACCTTCGGCAAAAAGGAAACGTGAGGCCTCTTGAGCGCCCTAAGAACCAACGATAAATCCCAAGGTTGGACTGGGGTACGAACTGCTGGGCGTAAGTGTGCTACTCCTTGTAAAAAGGTCTGAATATCCTTCCTGTTCGCAAGTTTCCGATGGAAATAAATTGACAAGGCCGAAACCTGATCTTTGAGGGCACTCAGAGAGAGACCCCCGTCAAAACCCTTTTGTAGAAAACTAAGAATTCTAGACAGAACAAATCTGGAAGCAGGAAAACCCTTGGATGAACTCCATAAAACGTATTTTTGCCAAATTCTATAATAAACCTTTACAGAAGAAGGTTTTCTAGCCGCTAACATAGTAGGTATAGCTGAAGAAGGTACTCCGCGCCTTCTTAGTATAGCGGATTCAAGCGCCAAGCCGTTAAATGGAGGCGCTGTAGATCCGGATGACTGAAGGGTCCTTGTGAAAGTAGGTCTGGTTGTAGAGGAAGAGACCATGGTTCCTCGACTGACATGGAGAGGAGATCCGAGAACCAAGCTCTCCTTGGCCATCGAGGGCAATGAAGATCACCGGAGCTCGTTCCCTCTTTATCCTTTTCAGGATCCTGGGAATCATAGGTGTTGGAGGAAAAATGTAACCCAAGCGAAAACTCCAAGGCACCACCAGGGCATTTATCAGGACCGCTAGCGGATCCCTTGTTTTGGCGTAGAATACCGGAACCTTGCAATTTTGTCGGGAAGCCATCAGGTCGATGTCCGGTGTTCCCCATCTTAGTGTCAATTCCTGGAACACCTTACAGGTGTAACTCCCATTCCCCGGGATCGAGAGTGACTCGACTGAGGAAGTCTGCTTCGGTATTGAGCGCTCCGGGTATGTATATTGCTGATATCGCCGGGACATGACCCTCTGCCCAAGTTAAAATCCGGTGTGCTTCTGCCATCGCCAATTCGCTTCTCGTGCCCCCTTGATGATTGATGTATGCCACAGCCGTGGCATTGTCTGACTGTATGCGCACATTCCGATGTGTCCAGTGAGATAGAGCCAGTAAAATCGCTCGCAGTTCCAGGACATTGATCGGCAACCGAGACTCCTCCATGGTCCAGAGACCCTGGACCTGCTGAGAGTCGCAAACCACTCCCCATCCCCGGAGACTGGCGTCCGTGGTCACCACCGTCCAAACGGGGAAGCACAGTGCTTTGCCTGCTGATATGTGGTTCTCCAAGGTCCACCAGGTTAGGGAGGTCAGAATCGGACGCGGGAGGTGGATCCAAGAGTCCAGGGACTGTTGGGATTTGTCCCAACAACCGAAAAGATATCTCTGAAGAGGACGAAGGTGGAATAGAGCGTACGGAACCGCTTCCACTGAGGACACCATCTTCCCCACCAGGCGCATAGCTTGTCGAATAGAAAGGTTCTTGGAAGTTTGAGCCTGAATGGTCATGCTCCTCAGGGAGGCGACCTTGTCTTGAGGCAGAATGATCTTGTGAATGGCTGTATCGAACAGCATTCCCAGGCAGATTTCGATGGGGTTGTCGTGGACTTTGCCCGATTTATGATCCATCCGAAGCAGAACAAGATCGCCATGCACTGAGACACCTGAAGACGAGCAAATTCGAAAGATTCTGCTTTTATCAATAGATCGTCCAGGTAAGGAAGTATGAAGATTCCTTGAAGACGAAGAAAAGCCGCCTGGCATGTCATCACCTTGGTGAAGACCCGGGGCGCAGATGTTAGTCCGAACGGCAAGGCCGTGAATTGGAAGTGCCGGGAACCTATTTCAAACCTGAGGTAAAGGTGGTGTCCGGCCCAGATGGGAATGTGTAGATACGCATCCTGAATATCTAGGGAAGCGGCTCGATCGCTAAGATTACTGAGCGCAGCGATTCCATCTTGAATCTTAACTTCTGCACATGAATATTGAGTGCCTTGAGATCCAGCACTGGTCGAAAGGTTCCGTTCTTCTTTGGAACCAGAAACAGATTTGAATAAAAACCCCGGAACTTCTGGTTTTCTGGAACCGGGGATATAACCCTTGTCAGCAAGAGAGATTGCACGCAGCCATTTAGGGCCTTGCGTTGTTTGAGACAGCGTGGAATCCGAGAAGGAAATAAACGAGGCGGAGGTCGGGAAGAGAATTCTATCTGGTAGCCGTTGGTTATCACCCCCATAGTCCAGGAATCTGTGGATAGCAGCTGCCATTCTTTGTGGAAAAAACAAAGGCGACCCCCGACCCCAGGCGGAAGCGGATAGTCATGCCTGCTTGTGTTTGTCTCCCCCTGGTTTAAAGCCCCCTCGTTTGGAAGGCCAGGGGGGAAAAGGTTTTTGCCCCTGGCGCGCTGGAAAGGCATTGGTAGCCTCCGGCCGCGAGGTTTGTAGAACGGGAAGCTCTTGGGGGACGAAAGGAAGACGAACGTCGAAACGATGGAAACCGACGTGCTCTAGCCTGTGGAAGAAACGTACTCTTACCACCATTGGCTTGGGCAATAATCTTCTCCAGTTCAGGCCTCAACAGGAGGCGCCCCAAAAAGGGTAGGCTGGTAAGAGCCTTCTTAGATGCCGGATCCGCCGCCCAAGCTTTAAGCCATAGAGATCGCCTGGTCGCCGTAGAGGCCGCAGATGGCTAGTCTCCAGGGCTGCATCCCCAATATATATGGCTGCATCCGATAATTGTTGGATAATATCAATTAAGTGACTGTCTGAAGACTCCTTAGCCACTGCTTGATAAAGCTGATCCAGCCACGCTTCCATAGCCTTGGCAACCCAACCGGAAGCAAAGGTGGGGCGCAGGGCAGCCCCTGAAGCAAATGAAGTTCTCAACAGACCTTCCAGATGTCTGTCTGTGGGATCCTTAAAAGTGGCGGCCTCAGCCAAAGGAATAGCCGTGGCTCTAGAAAGCCTAGTCACTGGGGGATCGACCACTGGAGGCATGGACCACTTATTCACATCCTCCTTGGGAAAAGGAAACATTGTTTGGAAATTTCTAGAAAAGTGGAGTTTCTTTTCAGGAGACGCCCATTCTTCCAAGACGATCTGTTCTAACTGATCGTATGAAGGAAAGGTTGCTGTTGTTTTCTTGGGACGACTGAAGACTTGGCAGGATCTACTGGTTCACCCGGATCCTGTATATTCAGGACTTGTAACACCGATCTAATAAGATTGTTGATCGTTTCCGGCATGAATGTGGTCTGAATTTCCAATTCGGAAGCTGAGGAGTCTAGTTCTCCTTCTTCAGATTCCTCTCCTTCCTCCAAGGGGCCCTCCTCCACTGCAAGAGTAGCCATGGGCCCTGAAGTTCTGACCGCTCTTTGCGGTCTGGCATCTGCTCCGGCGGGACTAATCGACTGTAAAAACTGAGACATAGAAGCCGATAGTACTGAGTCTGTTAAGGATCTAGCCCAGGCCGGTTCGGACTCCTGGGCTAGATCCTTAGGGTCTCGGGCCAAAACAGACCCAGCAGGTGGATTCTGAATGGAATCAATAGACGCCCGAAGAGTCCTCGCCCACTCGGACTCCTGACTGGTGGTCGGAATCTGCATGGGCTGAGTATCCTGGTTGGCACGGCATGTTCCACACAGTGGTCCAGAGTGACCAGCTGGCAACTTAGTCTGGCATAATGCGCAGACAGATCGCCCGGGCGGATTTGGTCAATTTTGAGCGGGAGGCGGACTTCTCCTTGTTTGACATGACTGGTTGGATGCGGGAGAAAAACAGAAACTATACACATTTATATAGACCTATATATACACATACATACAGACAGGTCTCTTAAGGAAGAAATACTATTAGCTTCCCACACCTATAAACCAAGCCTCCCTATGGAGAGGAGAGACAGAGCAAAGGAAAAGAAAAAAAGATTTCCCCTTAAGAGGGGGAACTTAGCTGATTCCGGTAGAGGAGAAGGCTCCCGGTGCTGACTACCCGCTGCTGAGAGCGCCGAGAAGACAGAGAGAGGAACCGGAAGTAGGCAGAAGTCCCGCCTCCTAGAAAAAGCCCGGGAGATTTTTTTTTTGAAGTCCGCCCCCGCCAGCCCGAAAGGGAGATCTCCCTCAGCCTACTGAGCCATGCGGCATAAGCAGCGGCCGACCGCTGGTTTGCCCACTATAGCGGAAGGGGGGGCCTGGCCATTTTAGACCCGCGGGTCATGATGGCCAGCCCTTCCGTAGCATTGCAGGGTAGGTACCTCCTGCCAAATGCCATCCCACGTAGGGAGCCGGTGGACTATGCTCTGCACCACCGGCTCCATTGCAGTCCAGCAGGGGAGAAGTCCATCACTCCTGAAGTGGACACTTTTAAAACTGAAGGAGGCTTCCGGTGCTGGATGGTTAATATACGAGGGGAGGAGCACTGGAGCCTCAAGTTTTTAAAGTGTCCGCACCTGAAGTGAGGGTACTTAACCCCTGTGTTCCTGGTTCCCCCTAAGGTTGTAGGAGAAAAGGGCTCCATGTTGGGTATCATTTTAATGGGCCTACCTTCCCATTCACAAATATAATATTGGTTTCTGTCTTACATATTCCAATACCGAAATACATTTATTTTACATGTATGGTTGTCCTTAAAATTACCTCTTAAGGTACCCACCAGACCCCTAGCTGAAGAGAATTCCAGATACACGGTTCGGCCCCACATTGTCTGGAAAAGAAGATCTAATTCCATGCTTCACTAATCGTATTATAAAACAATAGAACTGTTCCAGGGTGGAATGCAATTTTTATTGGTCCTTTGAAAGAACTAATACCAATAGTTAACCCATTCTTGCCAAGTCATTACACACTTTCCTGACAAAAAGGATGCAGAGAGTAGTTGTTAATGTGGCTTCATCATTATGGACTAAAGTGCTAAGTGGGGTGCCCCAGGGTTCTGTGTTGGGCCGCTTCTA
This sequence comes from Hymenochirus boettgeri, assembly GCA_019447015.1. Classification (NCBI taxonomy): domain Eukaryota; kingdom Metazoa; phylum Chordata; class Amphibia; order Anura; family Pipidae; genus Hymenochirus; species Hymenochirus boettgeri. The sequence goes on from CM033469.1 coordinate 263,696,437, forward strand.
TTTAATCTATTTATTAATGATTTGGAAGTGGGTATTGTCAGCAAGGTTTCTGTGTTTGCTGGCTACACAAAACTTTGTCGACCATTAAAACTTCAGAGGATGTGCAATCGTTGCAGGGGGATCTAGATTGTCACATTGGGCTGCAAAGTGGCAGATGAGATTCAATGTTGATAAATGTAAGGTGATGCATTTTGGACTTAAAAATCCTTGTGCTGCTTATACTATAAATGGCTCTGTGTTAAGTGAATCCCTGTTGGAAAGGGATCTTGGAGTTTTAGTGGATAACTTAATGGAAGCAAGCAGTGCCAGGCGGCAACAGCCAGAGCCAGCATGGTATTGTTTTGTATAAAGAGAAGTATGGATTCAAGGGAGGAAAATCTTATTCTCCCTCTTAACAAAGCATTGGTAAGGCCTCATTTGGAATATGCAGTGCAATTTTGGAATCCTGTGTACAAAAAGGACATCTTTGAAATGGAAAGGGTTCAGAAAAGGGCAAGTAAATTAATAAGGGGATTGGGGGAGCTTGAATATGAAGAGAGACTAGAAAAATTACAATTATGTATGCTGGAGAAAAGGTACTTGCGTGGGGATATGATATAAATGTGTGTGTATAAATACATTAATGGGCCATACAATAAACTATCTGGGGCATTGTTCACCAATAGAGCATGTCAGAGGACACCTGTCCATCCCTTAAGACTTGAAGAAAAAAAGATTTAGGCTTCAAGTTCGGAAAGGGTTTTTCACCGTGAGAATGGTAAAGCTATGGAACGGTCTTCCAGTGGATATTGTTATGGCAGGTTCATTGGTCAGTTTAAAAAAAAGGCTGGATGAGTTTCTGCAAACCTAGGAGTGTTGCAAGTTACAGGTATTGATATATAAAATAGAGTTGATCCAGGGAAATTTCGGATTGCCACTTGGAGTCAGGAAGGAATTTTTTCCCCCTTCATAAATTTGGTGGGTGTTTTTTGCCTTTCTCTGGATCAACAGTTAGGCAGGAAATGAGGATATTGCTAGATGGGTTGGACTGGATGGACGTATGTCTTTATTCAACCTCAAATACTACACTATAATAAACCTGTACAAGGAACTACACAAGCCTGCATTGCAATATTCCACTATTTTAAAGGGGAAATGTGGTCTCCATACAAGTTGAGTTTAAATGTACCGTAATTGTAATTGAGGTGTTGTAATTGTAGTTTTATCCTCTAGGTGTCACTGAAGATGTTGCTTCCTGGGTCTATAAAAGTTGCTTTTCTAGATTTGTTACTGTGAAAGTTTTGTCTGAAGAAGGTTCAATGTTATACACAGGAACATCAAAGTGATGTTTTGATACAATATAATAAAGATACATAGGACTGCAAGCCTGGTATTTTTTTTCTAAAAGAAAGGTTGGTTTCCTACCTTTAAAACGAGCCATCAGCCACCTGTCTAAGTGCTCCACAGCCCAAGATATTAAAACTAAAAAATATTGAGAATTACTGGTATTAATACATATAGATCTAGTTGATCCAGGGATACTTTCCGATTGCCGTTTGGAGTCAGGAAGGAATTTTTCCCCCCTTTTTAGCTGGTTTTTTTTTTGCCTTCATGTGGATCAACTGTTAGGTAGGGTTAAAAAAAAAAGGGTGAATAGGTTGGACTTGATGGACGTATGTCTTTAATTCAACCTCAATTACTATGTTACTTTGTATATAAAGAAATTACTGACCAGAAAGTTAATGGGTGGGAGGCTGACATGTGACATTCCTAAGACTGCTCCTCTACCTCGCCGCCAGCGAGCACAGCCTCAGACTTCAGTGACAGGCTAGGAGATAGGAAGTCCCTCCCCCTCACTGCTGTGTGAAGATCCCCACAAAGTTCTCATAGTTCTCACTCAGTTTTCTGTAGGGGGGGGGGTGTTGTCTGAATGGCCCATGGAACCCACGGGTGGGTGGGGCCACGGCACCCGTGAGTGGGCAGAGCTAAGGCACCCACGAGTGGGCAGAGCTGTGGCACACTAAAGTGGCCGGAGCCACATTGGGCTGTAAGGAAAGGTGCCAAGGGGGGCCTGCAAATGGAGGGGCTATGGGATCCATGAGTGGGACAGACAAGGGGGGCTTTCAATAGATGGGGGGCTGCAAGGGGAGGAGGAGACACTGGGCAGATTGACTGTCATCCACTGAGATGGTTTCATAGCAAGAAGCAGGGAGTGCAGGGGACCTGGTGATGCTGCTGCCATATCACACACAAAAATGTAAATATCTTCAAAACTATAAAATAAACAATGAAAATATATTGCAAAAATTCAGGAGAGCAATTCCTATCAATTTACCTAAAGTCATTTTGGGACCACAGTTCCCCTTTAAGCCTTCTACTGATATAAGCATTGAGGTATTGGGGGGATTTGTTGATTTGCCTATCAATGTGCTATATATTAATGTGTTTATATTAAGGTATGGGCAAGAAATACCTAAATCAGATTTGCTTATTCAGAGAACATTCTCCCCACTGTTGTGCTGCCCTTAACAAACAAGGTTTTCTTTAATACCTGCATTAGCTCGCCACCCAAAAGTTCTTTTGTGGCTTCCTCTTGATGTGGATGTGTGTTCTGCAAAACAAAATTATGTCAGTTATTGTGATCCAGATAGTGTGGCCCCAGGCTAGTATTGTATAAGCAACTTCTTCCATCGGAGATTAAATAAACTTTACCAAGTTTTTTACAATTTGTTAACAACTCCATTTATTAAGGTAGGACACAGACAACTTTAGAAGCGGTCAGTGTAATAAGTTAAAATAAGAAATTGCTAGTTACTATGAAAACAGGCCAGGATAATATAATTGATTAGGCCAATCTGCAACCACAATAAATGTTTTCTCTTGTACAATTCACTGTTGTGAAACTCACTGAAATTAGCAGGTTGAGTTCATGATGTAAGATAATCACGTCAGCTGTAACAGCAGCAACATTTTGGACATTTGGTTCTTCAACAGAGTCAGGGAAACTTAGACCATCTGGAAGTGATTGAGAGTAACCATAAAGGGACAGCACAAGTCGCCCACCCTAATAGTGAAAATATAATTAAAGATAATTAAGAACTGCATGTATGTGGGGATAAACATATAAAAAGCAATAAAAATAATTTTTCTCATGGAGTTTCATTAGAAGCTGACGGACCAAACAAATAGTTAAATAGAATGCTCATTTTCTAAGAATTCAACATTTAGTTGATTTGTATCCCTGGATTCTGACAGTTACCAATATTTGTTGTTCCTGGCCGAGGCCACAGATTGTCAGCACTGGCACTTATTTACCCAGAAGAAAATTGCAATTGTTTTCTTTTGGGTACCCTCATTTATATTCTTTTCATCGTGCTTTCATGCAACATGATCTAACAAGTTTGCAAAAACCAAGGTAAACCCAAAAGGATGAGGGACCTGTCATTTTAGAACCTTACCCTGGGTACTTTAAAAGGGAGAGGTCAGTTTGGGGCATTAGCTCCTTTTTAAGTAAAAACACACAATTTAATGATTTTAAGAATGCTGTATTAAAAACAGATAAATATCAAAGCTGATTTACTGTAAACACACGGCATTACCTCAATAGCATCTACTCTTGTCTTAAAAACAGGGTTGTTAAACTTGACACTTTTCCAGAACTTGGGTCGAAGTGGAGACAGAAGATTCTTTCCATACTTCTCAAGGATATTGAGAGCAGTGATAACAGCATGTAAAGATGGAACCTAGAAGTGGATGTGGGTATTTCCACATTATGTACATCACGAAAATTACATTCAAATCACACATTTTTTTGTATTTAACAGACACTACTGCTTGAGGTATGAATACAGAACACATTTTTGTTTTATTGTCATATTTTAAAGGAATAGTTCACTCCCAAAGCAAACGATTCCTTTAATGCATTGATTGAATGCATTAAGAAGCTATGCCTTACCTCCCGTTCTCCAATCAATGCAAGTGGAGCCAGGAACAAAGGTAGACCAAACTTACCTGTTACGCGATCCTCCGCAGCAGCACAGAAATTCCTGACCGCTTCCGGGTCCTGTTTAACTAAAGCGCGCATTATCGTGCATGCGTGCTATAGCTGTACAGAGTCCGGAAGAGGTCGGGACCTGTCAGTGCGGCTGCGGAGGATCGTTTAACAGAGAGGTAAGGCATAGCTCCTTATCCTCCCTGTTTTCAATCAATGCACTAAAGGAATTGTTCACTTTGGGAGTGAACTATTCCTTTAACATCAGGTGCACTGTCCACCATGGATGATACACATCAGCGTATTTATTAATGGCTGTGCAATTGGACAGTCCTATATTGAAATATACAGTATGTGTTAAATGTCTGCGTGCACATTTACCTGTGTTCCTCCCTTTAGAAGATCCCTTACTATCAGTCTCTGGTATCTTTCCTTCAGTGGGAGATCCAACATTTTATCCAGGAATGCAGGCGTCACAGATTCTGGCTCATGAATTAAAGCATTTTCCAAAGCATTTCTCAAATGTTGTTCTGCCATACCTGGAAAAAGTAACATCAGTTTATACAACTTAATTTAGTAATAAAATAGATAATTGCAGCAAATATAACCCAGTCTGGTAAAGGACCTTTAAAACGGTGCTGACTCAATTCTAGCAGATGGTTGTCATGGAACCTTTGTGAAACAAAAAGCTCCTTGGATCGTCACACTACCATCATCACACATCATGCATTTATAACAACTTATAACTTGAACTCTGGTGAGTTCAGATCACCAGAGTTCAATATATGAAACGATACTTTCATACGTTCAAAATACTACTTGCTACAAAAAACAAACACCCAGACTGGCAAAACACTGGGCTTTAAACTCAGGATCGACTTTTTAAATTTATCGGATCACTCAAAAGGTTGGTAGACAGCTGGACAATGTCTAGCAATTTATTGGAAAATTATCAAAGATTGGGCCAGGCAGAAAATTTTCTGCCGACCCCATCTTCTGTCCGCAAGTGGAAATCTGAGAAACGGAGCCTCAAGTTAGATGGCTTCGATCGGTTCTTCTGGTCGTATTTCCGATTGTTAAACTCGATCGGTAATGAATGTATGTGTGTATGTATAATTTCATTTATAAAGCACCCCTTGGGTACACAGCGCTGTACATTATAAACTACAGAGTATACAAACAAGGGGATAAGTGCAAGCCATTATAAAGATAGATAAAAATTAAATTAAGTTAAATACAATTTCATACATCAGTTAAGAAAGCATATATATATAAATTATGTATAAATTGATATAAGTGCAACAAGCCATAACACATTAGGAATGAGATCCCTGCCCTGAAGAGCTTACAATCTAAGTGGGGGGGACAACATACAGGTACAAGTGGGGGGATGGGTACAAAGTGCTTAAAAGGGCTAACAATCATTTGTTGGGCTGATGCTCAGAAAGGTAGGAGAACAGTCTAGATTTGAAAGCATTAATGGGTGTCACCTGGCGAAGCGAGAGAGGATGAGAGTTCCAAAGGTAGGGAGCAGCAAGAGAGAATGGTTTAAGGCGGGAGGCAGCAGTTTTTGTTGGGTGTTTGTGGAGAAGATTTCCTTGCAAGGAACGGAGGGCACGGCCTGGAACATAGGTGACCAAGAAAGAAGATAAGAAGGGAGGTGCAGTAGAGCGAAGGGATTTAAAGGTTAAAAGCAGGGTATTGAATATGATTCTTTGTTTGATGGGAAGCTACCCTATGGACTGAAGTATCGGGGTTGCGGGTTCTCTTTTGGAGGAGAGCAGGATGATCTGAGCTGCCGAGTTTAAGATAGACTGGAGAGGAGAGAGATGAGAGGCTGGGAATCCAAGCAGTCTAATGTTACAGTAGTCGAGACGGGAGATTATAAGGGCATGGATGACTATTTTAGTAGAGGAGAGAGAGAGAGAAAAAGGCGGATCTTGGCAATATTGCGAAGGAGAAAACAACAGGTCCTAGCGATAATGTTAATGTGATGATGGAAGGAAAGAGAGGAGTCAAAGAACACTCCAAGGCAGCGTGCAGATTCAACTGGATTAATGACCATATTGTCAATAGAGATGGAGAATGGTGGACTAGGTCCCAGTTTAGGGGGGGAAAATGATTAATTTCGTTTTGGATAGATTGAGTTTAAGGCGGCGGTGTGCCATCCAGGAAGAGATAGAGAGCAGACATTTAGAGATTAAGGATTGAACTTCAGGGGTTAGCGCGGGGGTGGACAAGTAAATTTGGGTATCATAAGCATATAAGTGATACTTAAAGCCGAAAGAACTTATTATTATTCCCAGAGAGAGAGTGTAGAGGGAGAACAGCAAGGGTCTTAAAACTGAGCCCTGAGGGGCCCCCACACTAAGTGGAACAGGAGAGTAAGTCTTATTAGCAAAAGAGACAGTGAAAGATCCCCTGGGCACACCCAATACATTGCTGAATGCTGTTTGCCTTGACCTGCTTCAAATCAAGTCCGCCACCTGCGATTCCTGTCTTTTAGTATTTGCAGTGCGTGCTTGTATATATCGTGCGTAAATCATTATGTAACACGTAATGCACTAAATGCACAGACAGAACAGCACAGCATACACGTGCTGCATTTGTCTGTGGGGTGGTGCTGTGACATACATTTGATCTGCAGGGCTTAACAGCTGTAGCACTGATGCACAACTTTGACCTACAGGTCCGACACTTCCTGCTGGCGCCCCCCATGTAATGCAACCTATGCGGCCGCACAGGTCGCCCATATCAGAGGCAGGCCCTGGTCAGAGGAAAGAAAGATAGAGAGCCAGGTTTCAAACTCTGTAAGGAAAGTGGCTGGAACTAAGGGTCTGTATACGACTGCTACTCGTAAACATAAGGGATGGAAAAGTTGAACAGCATGGACTTCAAATAATGAAAAATATTCCATCGAAGGAATCGGGAAACAAGGCCCGACCAAATATCCGTTTCAGTGGACAAGTCGCCCACACACTGCACCATTGTCAGTCATAACGAAAATTCATATACATAATGTGTTGCAGAGCGGCACCCGCAATCGCACACGTGTATGAGGCTTTAGTCTTAGAAAAGCTTAAGGCTTGATTCACACTGGGGTGCATTTCGGTGCGATACCATGCGGTGAAATCAGGTAAAAATGCAGACACAATAGGCGTGAACGGTGCTGTTTTCACTTGGCCACAGCTATGTATTGCATTGTAACAACCGCACTGCATGCAGCAGTTTTGTGAGTTAACGCACTATGGTTCCATTTTAAATAATGGAGGCCCTGCGTAAACACACACTCTAGTGTGAACGTAGCCTAAGAGGAGAGAAACACAAAAAGATTACAAATTATCATGACCAAGTAAAGTACTTTGTTTGTATTATCTAGTATAATACATGGTAGAGTAACACAAAAACTGGATTACAAATTACCCTGACTAAGTGAAGTTTTTTGTTTGTGTTATCTAGTATAATACATGGTAAATCTGGCACAACACATATGGCAATGCTAGAATTCTTTTAAAGGGAAAGTTCAGTGGAAAATTTCATTTTTTAACTTATTTGTTTGTATTATGCATACCTAGTTAATCTACATATTCTCTCCCATTTTAAAAAAAACAGTTTATTTCATACCATTTGCTGTTCCCTGCTGTTGACATTAGTGAGCTGCCATTATAGGTTCTAACAGTCCTTCTTCTTCAGGATGCACCACTCCCTTGGAATGCTCCTAACAGTAATTTCTACTGATTGGCTGTTGGATGGGTCAAAGATGGTCAGATCTCTACTGAGCAACTGAATCAACCCAGGTACTGGGTCAAGGGAAAGACCATAACAATCTATTTCGGTTGCATTTATTTTTACACCGACATAATGCTGAATGGGCAGGTTATGGTCATTGGGATGGAAAAATACTGTTTTTTTCTTAAAAGCATATGTATTTGCGCTTAACTTCCCCTTTAAGCAAGTAACATTAATAATAAACTACCTATGTTTTCCAGAACACCCCATATTCTTTCTGTAAAACTGAAAGATCAACTGTTGATCAAGTTTACACTCAAACACATTTTTTCTGAATTAAAACCCAATACACTTATGGAGGTTCTCATTCATCCAGGTCATGGTATATTTGTTGTATTCAGTTAGATCAACTGGACTTGAAGTTTAGTTCTTGAAGGTGTTTCGCTAGTCATCCGACTGGCATTCTCAATTCAGAATGGGGCTGTGTATAAGGCTTTCTATGGGGCTGTGTATAAGGCTTTCTATGGGGCCGTGTATAAGGCTTTCTATGGGGCTGTGTATAAGGCTCCCAGCAGGTCATAATTTTTAGTAGAAATGCTTACCATTTGTCCTTCAATCAGCACAAAGATACTAGCTCCTCGTATCACATTCGTGCATCACAAATCGGCCCCACGATCACATGTGTAAGGATTTTCAGGCTACTTTCAGATGAATGTTGTTTGAAAGTTTTCTCCAGATGTTTGTCGCTATCTAGACGCTACATGTATAGTTTTGCTAGCTGTGGCCATCACCCGAATCAACAAACTTTGCCTGCTCCCATGCACATACAAATAATTTAAAGCACAGTCACTCAGCTGGGACTTGTCACGTGCAAAATCGCAGGTCTGTGCAATAACAGCCAACAGCCCACCAATCATTTTAGAGGAGGTAGCATTAGGAACGATTTCCTAGCTCGAAACTGTAAAAACTGAAGTCCATTCGTCTATGGTTCTCCTTTAAAGACAATTATGATTACAATAAAGATGTGGTGCTCTCTGATATATATACAACATTCAGATTATAGACCAAATCCCAATCCATTTGAACACTACCTACAGCAGGGTAAACAGTCTATTAAACTAAAAGGATAACTAGGAAACATAAACAGAAGATAGGCACATCACATCTTACCTCATTGCAGTTAATGTTCCCCAATGATAAATATGTGTCCCCTGCACAGTGTGTTTGAGTTGCACTACCTCGTTCACACGTCACATATAATCCTTCCTCCAACTTCCCTCCCAGCTATTAGGAATCAGGAAACACAAGTGCTCAGCACAGGCAGAATGGGCGGGGCCAGAAAACCATAGAGAGGAGAGTGCAGGCGGGGTTAACAGCTACAGACTTAGGGGCAGAGGGAAAATTCAATGTAAAGAGATAAAAACGAATGTGACTGCAGGGTGGGAAGAATTTGAAACTTAATTAATCATTTCCCCTTCCCAACCATCTTAATGGGGAGATTTCCTGCTGGAGCGATCTTATTTACAGGGGAGAGGGAAGGGGCAAAGCTAGTCACTGATTTTCTTTTTCTGGCAAGTGCTGCCTTTCCTTCCAATATATTCCATTCCGCCTGGCTTTGCTTGGGAGTGTCTTGCTGCTCTATAGACTGCTGGGCTGTGTCTGTGTGTGTCTGAGTCTATCATGTTAGTTGTGTCTGTATGAATGTGTGTACGAGCCACGACCACCGACACCGCCCGCTACCCGCCTGGCAGATCGACGTATGACTGAACGCATACACATGGACAATTCTCGGGCGAAACTGCCACTGGTAGCGTCCGGTGGTTGTGGTTTAGACGCACATCATGCGTGTGTATGAACCTAAGGCAGAATGGTAGCTGCAAAAACTCAGTCAAATCTAAATATATTAATGACACACTCACTGTGCAGACCATGTATCTATGCTATCTGGTCATTATTGAATTCATATTGCATTTAAAAGGAGACCTGGATCTGATTTCAAATCTCTTTAATATAATAGGACAGTGTTTAAACGGAGTCTATTTTTAAACATGATTTAAACCAGGGTGGGGGTCTGTCTCATAAGACACAAACCATTTGAAAGTGACATGTTAATACCATAAAGGAACCAATTCTGGATGTAGTGGCTGATGGTTCTGATAAACCGCCAGCCTATGAGTAAGGATGGGACGTACACTCGAAATGCGTCAGGTGGGATAATTTCTTTATAATGTTACCTATAGCTATTTAAAGGGCATGTCCCCCCGGAAAGTGTCTAAAAGGCAGCCAATCACAGACACGGCTGCTTTTAATGGAGACGACGCAGGAGTGAAAGGACTGTAAGTATTGACCAAAACATTTTTTTTAAAAAAATATTTTGGCGTTTGGAGTTGGGCAGGGGGTACCTGCCTTATCCTAAAAGGATTTCACCATGCTAGGTGCCACGGTTGTAGAAGATGGATCCTGATGGTGGGTGGGAGGGGGGGGGGGGAAGCGCTCCCTTGCGCATGCCTCAGACCTTGTTAAGGAAAAAACAGACATCGGATAAATCGCTGACAGCTTATACTCTTCAGTTTCCTGGACTTTGAAAAGGCATATCAGGAGAAACATAAGGAGCAGAGATGTAAGTTAGGGTTTTTTTTTAACTACAAAGTGGGGCCAGTATGGGGTAAAATTTTAGTTTAGGGGATGGACATGCCCTTAAATAAAAGTTATGTTTTGAACTTACCCGGACGGAAGTGACAAATGGTCGCCCAGGATGAAGGATATCATCATGTGTACTAAAAGGGCATGTCCACCCCCAAAACTATAATTTCCGCCACTACTGGCCCCACTATGTAATGTGTAAAAATTCTTACCTTACATCCCAGCTCTAAATGGTTCTCCTGTAATCCCCCCCCCCCAAAGTCCCAAAAGCTGGCCACCAGGAGGATAGCAGAGTCCATATAGTTTTGCAATCCCTCCCCCTACCATAAAATCCCTTTGCCATATAATAGCTTTCTTCCCCCAGCCCCAAACGCTACAAAAGATTTTACAGGAACTCCCCCGACCTTTACTTACCTTCCCTCTCTTCCCTAGCGTTCTGTGCAGCCGGCAGTCGCATCCGTGATTGACTGCCTCTCAGCCAATCACGGACGCGGCTGCAGGTCCGGCCCCCTGCTTGCAGTTCCATGCAAGCAGAGGGCCGGTACAGTATGCCATGGGAAAGAAGTAAGGTAATTAAAGATCAGGGGAGTTCCTGTAAAATCTTTTATAGCGTTTGGGGCTGGGGGAAGGAAAGCTATTATATGGCAAAATTCTGAAAATGGGGTGGACATGCCCTTTAACTTTAAAGCAAGCTGTATAACTCAAAGCACACATGGACACTTAACATTTTTAGAGCTTTGTGCAGCCGGCAGCCTGGTGCCATTTTCTCTTTGGAAAGAAAATAGACTATAATATTGATGTATTGATGGGGGGAGATTGACAGCCACCCTCCAACCACAGGCACCCGTAGGCATGTGCCTACTGTTCCTAATGGTAAATCCAGGGCTGTAAATTGCATTATAATGGTACTGGCCTGGTCATTAACTTGCATATTAATGGTATTGTTTAGTAACTGGCATATTAATGGAACTGGGAAGTAACTGGCAATCATAATGTTAAAAAGGCAAAGATTAATGGGTTCTTTCCTATCACATCCACTACCTCTACCCACAGGACTGGAACGTCTGCCAGTGGTGCACAAACTCCAGCCAGCACCACAAATTTACTGCATTGCGGGAACCTGAAAGGTAAGGTGCGCCAGCATAAGTTTAGAAGTCATTAGTACATACATAGCGCAAAAATGAATATTTTCCTTTTTTTACATGGGGTGCCTGCTGCTGTTAATGGAAACAGCGTAGTGTGGGTTTGGCTTTCTCTTTGGCCATTAGCGCCCTTTACTGCATCTCCCTCTAGTTCTTATATTTAAAGCAGTTTTTTTTCTGTGGCACACTTGGCAATACAATGTTTACTGGCAGCACATCTTAATGTTGGATTAAATATTGTAGTGACCATTTCTTTACAGTTACACTACATTGCTTTATTGAAATGTATAATACAACAGATATACCATGACCTGGATGAATGAGAACCTTCACAAGCCACTCAATACAGTAAGTCCCTACCGGGCTACCATAAAGGCACACAAGTCAACATTAACTCTTAGGTAAATTGGGTAAAATGTTTTGCACTCTGGACCAATCCAAACTGGGCAATGTAGAATGTTATTTTATAAGGTTTGGGAGCAGTAGATAACCCATAGTCATAATCTATATTCTGTCATACCTTGAAAAATTCTCCTTAAGGGCTAGGCCACACTGAAACGCAAACGCAAACGCAATCGCAATCGCATGCGATTTCATGTGCGATTTTTTTGCGTTTGCGCTTGCGATTTCTTCAATAAGTATAGGAAATCGCATGCGATTGCGATTAAAAATGCAGAACGCAAAACGCAAACGCAAACGCATCGAAAAACGCGCGTTTTTTTTGCGTTGCCGCGTTTTCAATAATTTTTAAAAATCGCAAGCGGAATTTCAAACGGAAACCGAACGCGCAAACCCAAAAAAAAACGCAGCAGTGTGGCCTAGCCCTTAATGTAGGTTTCTTTGTTAATAGAATCTTTATAGTTAGTGTGTTTATTATTTTAATAATTAAAAACATTCCTAAAGTAGATTTTTCTAAAAATTAAAATTAGACATAACATAGCTACCACTTAATCCATTCTGCCTTACTAATAGTGTTAGAAATCTAAGATTATCTAATCTGAAAGAAACGGCAGCTGAAATACCTGAAGTTCTATTTTCTTAAGCCGACTATCAATATCTTCATTTCCTAAGGAGAAAGAAAAAGGATGAAAAATCAGGAGGAGTTGCTTTTGTAAAAGGGTATAGCGAAATACTAGATCACTTACTACTTTAACTCTCCAGTAAAAACAGAAACAATAAGATATCAATAATATGGGTTACATCCCACCAGCAGCTCTTCTACTGCCTACACGGCATATTATTTATTTTCCTCTTCTACTGCCTACACGGCATATTATTTATTTTCTCAATAAAATACTTTACAATACAAGTTTTACTGGAAATAGTAAAGGAAACCTAAAAATGCAGATTGGTGTCAATTTACTGGAAATAGTAAAGGAAACCTAAAAATGCAGATTGGTGTCAATCTATGGAGGTACATTTTACAAACAAAACACGAAAAATACCATTAGGAAATATGCAATGGGAAACACAACTAAATAAATAATTTCACAAAATTGGCACTTACATTTTCTTCATTCAGGAGCATCTGGATCTTATAGAAAATCGTTTCATTAATTCCAACCGTCCTGCATTTAAATATGTTGATTTGTTTTTAAGGGTGAGGGAGCGGAACAGATATAGTAATCTAGGTAGTACTATCATTTTAACGCTGTTGATTCTCCCGAAGAGAGAGAGGTTGTAATTGGTCCAGGTTGTTAATTAATGGGATGTAATTATTGGTATATAGGGAGGTTGGATCTGTGCTGATCTTAATACCGAGGTATGTGAAATAGGAGGGGACCCAGGAGAAGTCAAATTTAGCTTTAATAGCTTTATGGTAGTGGGTGGGAGATGGACAGGGAGAATTACAGATTTAGTATTGTTAATTTTGAAGCCGGAGAGTGTGCCAAATACCTTCAGAAGTTAAAAGTCTTGTTTCAACTTTATGTGGAATGCTTGATGGAATTTTTAGGGCCGTCCTGATTTGATAAGACCTAACAAAATTAGACATAAACCAGTTGTCTCATTAGACACAAACCATTTGAAAGTGACATGTTAATACAATAAAGGTAGGTACCCCCTGCCCACCCCCAACTGGTTGGGGTTGGACAGGGGGTACCTACCTTTTCCTAAAAGGATTTTAAACTAAGTACCACAGCTGCAAAGGATGGATCTGGATGGTGGGTGGGAGGGCTCCCCTGCACATGCCTCAGACCTTGTTGAGGTTGAGGAAGAAACAGGTACCAGATGAATCACTGGCAGCTTCTTCTCTTCAGTTTCCTGGACTTGGATAGGCATAGGAGGAGAACTAGCAAAGTTGTAAGGTAAGGCTTTTTTAAACTACAGAGTGGGGCCAGTATGGGGTTAAATTTAAGTTTCTAGGTGCCACAGCCATTTACAGTAAGTTACCATTGTTATTTTAATTATATTTTATCCAATCTTTTCAAACTATTTCTCCCCATTGACTTTAATGGGTTCGTTTTCAACATAGAGCACTTGTTCAGGATTTCACACCATTTTTCACAGAACTGGGAATTATTCCGTCCAATGGTGGGTAAATGGATAGGTGCCACATCGGGGTGGAGAGGTACCGATGGGACAATCATAGGGTCGGTGGGGAGGCAGAATTTCAGCAGATTTTTTTGTCGAAGACATCCTTAAAGTCAAGGTACTGATGAGGCAGAAAATTAAGATTTTTGTTTGCACAGGAAACAGAGGAACAAGAGATTTTGGGATGGAAAAGACATCTGGAAAAGCAGGATGGACTCCAAGAGACAAGTTCGTTGTTAGTCCAGTTGATGATGGGGTTATGAAGTCGAAGCCAAGGGAGTCCTAGAATAAGAGGGGTCATGGGGCTTTGTATAACCAAGAAGGAAATTGATTCACGATGAAGACAGCCAATTTGAAGAAGAATTTCTGCAGAAGACATGGAAATAAATTTTGTAGATAACAGTTGATCGTCAATAGCCAGCACTCAGAGGGGATGAAGTAAGGAAAATAATGGAATGCCTAGAAGAGAAGGTGGCATCAATAAAATTACCGGCTGTTCCAGAGTCTAGGAAGGCTTGGGTAGAGAAGGTTTGAGATTTGAAAATGAGGGTTGCTGGCAGAAATGATTTGAGAGAATTCTTGTGGAAAGGAGATTTGAATTTACCTAGAGAAGACTCCTTATTCAGGTCTAGGGTTGTCAGTTTCCGAGAATTACAGATTTAGTATTGTTAATTTTGAAGCCGGAGAGTGTGCCAAATTCGGAGTGGTGGGAGCATAGATGTGGGAGTGAGGTTAGGGGGAGGGTTAGTGTGAACAATGCATGCGAAGAGGGAGAGTTTATATTCTGACTGGAATATCTGTATCCCTGATATTTTTTAGTCATTGCGTATGTGTGTGGCAAGAGGTTTCATGCTCAGGGTGAACAATAGGGGGATAATGGGCAGCTATGCTTAGTACCATTCTTTATTGGGATGGATTGAGAAGAGAAGCCCCATATTTGATAAAGTAGAGTGTTGCATTGTGGTTTACATATATACCCAGTCTATTCTATCAAACACTTTAGCATTTAGCAAGAGCAGAATGGAAGGCAGTTGCGAGGAGTGACAGTGATAGGCTAGTTGAATTGTGCGTCAAATATTGTCAGTGGTTTCTCTGCCGGGGATGAAGCCGGTTTGATCCTTGTGTATCAAGTGTGGGAGCAGTCGATTCAGTCTGTAGGCTAAAATCTAAGTGAAAAGTTTTATGTCGGTGTTGATAAGGGAGATTGGTCTGTAGCTAGAACATTGAGTTGTGTCTTTGCCTTCCTTGGGAATAACTACGATATTGGAGTAGGTCGGTTGAGAGGGTAGTGGAAGTATGCATATTTTAATACTATAATTATGCTTGGGGTTTACCATTTTTCACAGAACTGGGAATTATTCCGTCCAATGGTGGGTAAATTTTTAATGCGGAAACCCCTTGGTCCCTTTTGTATATGGGATTCCAAGACTGCACTGCATATTCCAAATTAGGCCTTACCAGTGCCTTGTAAAGGGAGAATAATATCTTTATCTCTTGAATCTATTCTCCTCTTTATACAAGACAATATCTTGCTAGCTCTAGCTGTTGCTACCTGGCATTGTTTGCTACAGCTAAGTCTGTTATCTACCAGAACCCCCAAATCTTTTTCCATTACAGATGCACTTAACACAGAGTTATTTATGGTGTAGGTGGCACAGGGATTATTTAATCCCAAATGTATCACCTTACATTTATCAACATTGAATTTCATCTGCCATTCAGCTGCCCATCTGCAAGCTGCCCTTGCTCTCAATGCCCCCTTCTAAGTCATTTATAAACAGATTAAACGGGACACCAGTTTCACTCACCCATTAGCAACTTTGTGCTACGTTTTTAGTCCTATCTCCCGCAACAGTGATTCATCGCTGGGTAACCAACAGGAAATACTTGTACATTTTTCATTATCCCAACAGGGGCCATAACTAGACCACACAGGGAATGTGATGTTGAGTTTTGATAACACACTGAGTGGCTGCTGGGGTTGGCCTTTAGGATCATTTTTAAGTGAATAGATTAGACCATTTTGGCCAGTCAGAATAGAACAAATTCTCTGAATGCAGAAGAGGTGAGGAAAGTAAGTGTATGGTAAGTATACTGAACAAAGTGCCTCAGTTGGAGATAAAGAAATAGAAGTCCTGCCGAACTTTAAATTTAATCATTAGTTTCATAAATGGGGAAAATCCTCCTGTGAGGGTATGTAGTAAATCTCAGATTGATCCCCATTTGTACAAACCATATAACTGTTTCCTGTCTTTCCTGGGGGAAATGCAGGACATTAACAATATTTATTTTCTAATCACAGATATTAGTATACATATTTATGAATATGCAGAATGCTCTGATTTGTATGTGGGGGAGACCAAACAGCAACTGCATCAACATATGGCCCAGAACAGAAGAGCCAATTCCTTGGGTCAGGACTCAGCCGTGTACCAACATATTAAGGATAAAGAACATAACTTTGAAAATTGTAATGTTAACATATTGGCAAAGGAACATGACTGGTTCAAGAGAGGTGTCAAGGAGGCCTTTATGTGAAAATAAGAAACCAAGCCTAAATAGAGGTGGGGGGGTTCGACACCAACTGTCTGCCATGTACAATGCTCTTTTGGCACCTTACTCTGGGCGTTCCTATAACACCTCTTAGCCCTATCCAATCCCCCCCCTTAACACTTGACTGTGATATGCTAATCAGGCTTTTCCAGGGTACATAATTGCCACAGATTTTTGTACAAGTCATTCTGAATTGAGAAAGCCAGCCGGACGACTAGCGAAACGTCTTCAAGAACTAAACTTCAAGTCCAGTTAATCTAATTGAATACAACATATACCATGACCTGGATGAATGAGAACCTTGACAAGCCATATATTTAGAAATATGTATGGACCTTCCCCACTTCAATGATTCCAATATGCTAATAGATGCCAACAGGAAGAGAGCCTTCAACCATCACTTGTTTAAAGCATGTTCAGCAGCGAATAAAAATCTAGAGACCAAGGTGAAGTAACTTCAATATTCTAGGTTTTGGGGTTTGTTTAGTATAGATTTTATTCCAGTTGTAAACATAATGGCATCTGTGCTGATGGATCTGGCTTAGGTTTATGTGTATGGGTTGTTTGGGTAAAGTGATGACATCAAAATTAGTATCTCTTTTCAGAAAACAAAAACATTTTTTAAAAAAATTCAAGACTGGTAAAATGGGACACTATCCCTTCAATATTATCCAGAGAGAGAACTAACACATTAGTGAAGTTTCTCGCAAAGTCTCTCAAGCACATTTTATAATAGGGCCGGAATTGTGTGTACAGCTTGTTTCAATGTAATCATGTAATGCATTCTTATGCATATATACAGATTATGCATATTGTATAATCTGTGCTGTTCTTATTCTGTAATATTTTAAAACTTTGCCTATTTTAAACACTTCTAAATGATTATGTATGTGGTGTATATATATTGGTCTCACCAATGTAGTTAAAGTAATATATGGGCAGCATGGTCACTCAGTGGTTAGCACTGATCCCTTGCAGAAGTCCCGAGTTTGTTTCCACCCTTGGTCACATCTGCAAGGAGTTTGTATGTTCTCCCCGTGCTTGTGTGGGTTACCTCCGCGGCACTTTGGCTTCTCCCACAATCATAAAGACATCCTGATAGGTTGTATGTCAAATAAATGTGCTTAGATTGTAAGCTCTTTGGGGCAGAGCCTGATGTGAACGAATATTATAAGTATATAGTATTGTAAAGCGCTAAGAAAATGTTAGCGCATATAAATCCTCAATAATAATATATGGGAATGTATCACACTTTGGATTGGTACAAAATATTGGATACCCTTTTTTTATTCCTTTTTTTTCGCTCGTTCCAAGAGCAACCATCACCCAATACAAATGGTTTTCTTATGCTAGAGAACTGTAGAGAAATAGACATTTCATAAACTGCTTTCATATTGTTGTGGATAATGGTTCTTTAAAGAATGTGTAGAATTAGAGGTCCGCAGAATGGGGGTATCACCTGTACACTTGTACATGGCGAGGCAGTTCAGACTTGTATGGGACAGGATTAACGGGCTTTGATCGAGCAGCTGACAATGCTTAGCGAGGACTGTTGAAACAATGGCTGGATCAATGCTGGATACAATGGCTGGAACAATGGAGTTGAAACAAGGCTGGATACAATGCTGGAAAATGCTGAATACATGGAGTTGAACCAATGCTGGATGTATGCTGGAACAATGACTGGAACAATGGGTTGAAACAATGCTGGATCAATGCTGGATAAATGGAGTTGAAACAATGGCTGGATTAATGCTGGATACAATGCGGATACAATGAGTTGAAACAATGGCTGGATGTAATGCTGGTACAAGCAGGATACAATGACTGGAACAATGGAGTTGAAACAAAGGCTGGATGTAATGCTGGATACAATGGAGTTGAAACAATGGCTGGATGTATGCTGGATACAATGGAGTTGAAAACATGGCTGGATGTAATGCTGGATACAATCAGGATACAATGACGTAACAATGCTGGATACAAGGCTGGATCACATGTCAGGTAAGGAACGCTACAGACTGACACCTGACAGTCTGGTAGCGAGGTCTACGAATAGGCACTCCTCCCTCTGCGATGCCTATTTGAATCTCGCGCCGACCGGCGTCTGGACGTGGTGACATCACCAGTCCGAACAGCGGGCGCGGCAGGTAGATCTACAGTACCCCCCCTTCCACAGGGGCCTCAGGACCACTTGAAGCAGGTTTGTCGGAAATCTTCAATGAAAGGTTTTGATTAACTGGGGTGCATGTAAATCCGAATGTTTAACCCAGGACTTTCTTCTGGTCCCACTTTCCAATGGACCAAATATTGAAGAGAACTCCTGATGAATCTAGAATCCAAACTTTCTCAACCTCAAATTCTTGTTGACCGTTGATCATTATAGGATCAGGTGACTGAAGAGGAGAAGAAAATCGATTCAGTACCACCGGCTTGATTAGAGAGACATGGAAAACATTAGGGATTCTCATGATGGTGGGCAATTGAAGTCGTACTGCCGAAGGACCCACCAATTCTAATATAGGAAATGGCCAATAATTTAAGACCCAATTTAGGAGAAGGAACACGTAGATTAATGTAAGTTGATGATACCAAACTTTATCTCCCCGATATAATGGAGTTTACGTATCGTCTATCAGCTGCAGTCTTTTGTACAAGGGCAGATTTCTCAAGACAGTTTTTTGTAGCCTGCCAGATGGCTGACATTTCTGCTACTAGTGTGTTAGTTGCAGGAACTGGTCCAGAAAAAAAAAATCCTGTAGAAACCCTTTGGGGTTTAAACCAAAAACACAAAAAAAAGGATGATTTCCGGTAGAAGAGTTGACGGCATTGTTATCGGAAAATTCCGCCCATGGTAGAAGATCAGTCCAATTGTCTTGAGAATAAGAAAGGTAGCATTGAAGGAATTGTTCCAGACATTGGTTGGTGCGTTCTGCGGCTCCATTAGACTGAGGATGGTAAGCGGATGAAAATTGAAGTTTAATTCCAAGTAACTTGCAAAGTGCCCGCCAGAATTTGGAGATGAATTTGGTTCCTCGATCGGACCCTATTTCACCGGTAATCCATGCAGGCGGAAAATATGGGCAATGAACATTGAGCAAGTTCAGCAGGAGAAACAAAATGAGCCATTTTGCTCAAGCGTCTACAGTAACCCAGATGACTGTATTTTTCTTAGAAAAAGGGAGTTCACAAATAAAGTCCATAGAAAGTGGGACCATGGTAGGGAAGAATCGGCAGAGGTTGAAGAAGTCCCAAGGAAGAGTATGAGAAGTTTTGAGAAGCACAAACGGAACAGGCGCGACAACGTTTTGACATCTGCTCTCATGGAGGGCCACCATACGAACAATTAAGAAGATTGAAAGTCTTGTGATGCAGGCAGGTACCGGCCTGTTTGGACTCATGAGTCAGTAGTAATATTTCTTCTCCGAGGGAGAGGGGAACAAGGTCTTATTAGGGGGTAAGCAGCAGAACAGAATCCTGAGCAGATAGAATCCGATGGCAAAGTTCAGGGGTAAAAGTGGCTAGGATCTTGGAGGAGGAGAATTGGGCCCTTTATTTATCAGTAGAATCGGCTGCAAGAAAAGACCTGGAAGGGCGTCAGCTTTTTTATTCTTGGAACCAGGATGAAAGGAAATGATGAAATTGAACCGGAGAGAAACAGAGCCCAACGGGCTTGACGAGGATTCATCTCTTTAGGTTTGGATGTATTCAAGATTTTTGTGATCGGTGAGGATGATGATGGATGTACTGCCCCTTCCAGCAAGTGTCGCCGTTCTTCTAGTGCGAGTTTGATAGCTAGAAGTTCACGATTTCCAATGTCAGAATTTAGTTCATTGGGAAAAATTTCTTAGAGAAGAATGCACATGGGTGAGTTTACCACTCTCGATTTGCCTTTGGGAAAGGACGGCACCTGCTCCAAGATTAAGGCGTCAACTTCGATGATGAATGGCAGACTAGGGTCGGGGTGCAGAAGTACTGGGGCTGACGAAAAGGAATTTTTTAATTTCTTGAAGGTGGCCAGAGACCAATTCTGGGTTTGCCTCCTTTCCTGATAAGGGCTAAGATGGGGCAATGATGGAAGAAAACCCTTTTAAATTTCCTATAATAATTGCAAAACCAGGAATCGTTGTTGCCTTAGTGCCAATGGGAAGAGTCCAGTTGAGAATAGCTGAGACTTTGGTTGGATCCATCTTGAAGCCTTGAGCCGAAACCAGATAGCCCAGAAAAGGTACTTGCGGGCATTCACAGAGATTCTTCTCCAGTTTAGCGTACATTTGGTTGGCTCGTAGTCGGGACAAGACTTGACGTACATGGCAACGATGAGAAGAAAGATCTTGAGAGAAGATTAATGTCATCCAAGTAAACTACTACTGAAATATCTGTTTGTATTCAATTAGATCAACTGGACTTGAAATGTAGTTCTTGAAGACGTTTCGCTAGTCATCCGACTGGCTGTCTCAATTCAGAATGACGTACAAGAATCTGTGGCAATTATGTACCCTGGAAATCCCAATTAGCATATCACACCAAGTGTAAGGGCGTGATTGGATAGTGGCTAAGAGGTGTTATAGGAACCCCAGAGTAAGGTGTCAAACAGCATTGTACATGGCTGACAGTTGGTTCGAACCCCCCCACCTCTATTTAGGCTTGGTTTCTTTATTTTCACATAAATGGCCTCCTTTGGAGAAAGAACATGGTCATCCCATATGTAGCAGGGGTCTCCGAGAAATTAAGAAGAATTTTCAAAAAACACTGTATCCATGTCTGCTTTAAACCGAACAACACACTTAGGGCAGCAATTGGTACACCAAGACACAAAAAGGACTCAGCCGTGTACCTGCAGGTCATACCTTTGATAAAGGACATACCTTTGAAGATTGTAATGTTAACATATTGGCAAAGGAACGTGACTGGTTCAAGAGAGGTGTTAAGGAGGCGATTTATGTGAAAATAAAGAAACCAAGCCTAAATAGAGGTGGGGCGGTTCGACACCAACTGTCAGCCATGTACAATGCTGTTTTGACACCTTACTCTGGGCGTTCCTATAACACCTCTTAGCCACTATCCAATCACGCCCTTAACACTTGGCTGTGATATGCTAATTGGGATTTTCCAGGGTACATAATTGCCACAGATTCTTGTACAAGTCATTCTGAATTGAGAAAGCCAGTCGTATGACTAGCGAAACGTTTTCAAGAACTAAACTTCAAGTCCAGTTGATCTAATTGAATACAACAGATATTATCCTAAAATTAAGAAGATTGAAATTCTTGTGGATGCCAGGTGACCGGCCTGTGTTGACTCATGAGTCAGTAGTAATTTCTTTTCCGAAGGAGAGGGGAACAAGGTCTTATTAGGGGGTAAGGCAGCAAAGCAGAATCCTGAGCAGATAGAATCCGTGGCAAAGTTCGGGGTAAAAGTGGCTAGATCTTGAGGAGGATGATGGGGCCTTTATTTATCAGTAAGATCGGCTGCAAGAAAAGACCTGGAGAGGGCGTCAGCTTTTTTATTCTTGAACCAGGATGAAAGGAAATGATGATTTGAACCGAGGAAGAACAGAGCCCAACGGGCTTGACAGGATTCAATCTCTTTAGGTTTTGGATGTATTCAAGATTTTGTTGATCGGTGAGGATGATGATAGGATTACGCCCCTTCCAGCAAGTGTCGCCGTTCTTCTAGTGCGAGTTTGATAGCTAGAAGTTCACGATTTCCAATGTCAGATTTAGTTCATTGGGAAGAAATTTCTTAGAGAAGAATGCACATGGTTGGAGTTTACCACTCTCGATTTGCCTTTGGGAAAGGACGGCACCTGCTCCAAGATTAAGGGCGTCAACTTCGATGATGAATGGCACTAGGGTCGGGGTGCAGAAGTACTGGGGCTGACGAAAAGGAATTTTTTAATTTCTTGAGGTGGCCAGAGACCAGATTCTGGGTTTGCCTCCTTTCCTGATAAGGGCTAAGATGGGGGCAATGATGGAAGAAAACCCTTAAATAAATTTCCTATAATAATTGGCAAAACCAAGGAATCGTTGGATTGCCTTAGTGCCAATGGGAAGATCCAGTTGAGAATAGCTGAGACTTTGTTTGGATCCATCTTGAAGCCTTGAGCCGAAACCAGATAGCCCAGAAAAGGTACTTGCGGGCATTCACAGAGACATTTCTCCAGTTTAGCGTACAGTTGGTTGGCTCGTAGTCGGGACAAGACTTGACGTACATGGCAACATGAAAGAAAGACTTGAGAGAAGATTAAGATGTCATCCAAGTAAACTACTACTGAAATATCACCACAAGGGAACTTTTACATATTGGGGAAACTAATGGATGGATTGATAAAAATGGGAATCATATTTTTTTACCGCAACATCCGAAGCAAGCAGTGATCTACGGATTACACAAAGATACTTTTTACCCCCCCCCCCTTAGACCTATAGTGGCAGCTGTTGAATCTATTTTTTATATCTGGATTCCTTACGCAGGACTTAAAAAGGTACCATTTATGGATAAAGAGATCATTATGGTGACCATGGATATATCTTCATTATATACCAATATTGATGGGGATATTGGTATTAAAGCTGTTAGATAATTTTAAAGTGTAATACTTTGTGATTTGAGGACACTGTATATCTTCAAATTGCAGGAACCTCGATAGAAATGGGGATGGGGATATCTGGAGGAATGCTGTATTTTCACGACTGAGTTGTTTAAAAATTGTGCCACCACATTGTGGCAATTTTAGACAATGTGTTTTTATTATGGCAGGTACTGCAAGTGAACTACAGGATTTTATTATTTTCCTAACAATGTTTGCCCTAGAATTGTCTTCAACCCAGAGATACATAATACTTGTATAAACTTCCTTGATGTTACAGGTCATGGGACAGAATGGTTTTAAACCACACTTTTAAGAAACCAATGGATCGTAATGAACGATGTGTACAAACGAACATTTCGGCCGATAATCGCGTTGTAGGCGCTTTATCGTCCGAACTGGTAATTCGTTGGAGATCTGCCAAAATGGTCATTCAACGATCCCCGAAGAACGACCATTTCAGCCAATAAAGGCCTACACACGGCCCGATTATAGGCCAAAACGTTCATTCGTACACATCGTGTGTCGGGACCTGCGATCGCACGTGTGTACGAGCTAACAATCAGTTAAAATCATGTTCTTTATTTAAAAACTAAGTGACTGTTTGGACACCAGTCATTAATGTTTCTCAAAGAAATCTTTAGGAACTGAAAGCAACAGTAAGAAATGCATTTTAAGAAACAATACGAGTCTGTAGCAATAATATAGATATGTAAATATGTCATGTGTAAAAATGGGCCCCTAAATTCATTCCAGTGGGCCCTTGATCTCAGATTGCCTGGTGGGCCCATCACCTCAGTCTGACACTGTGTGATTGTAGATAACATAGGAAAGCCACAGATTCCTTAGCTAAAATACAGCACACATCTCCTAGGATTCTGCATGTCTGTACTGTACTGCCCGACTCAAAAACTGTGGGAGGAGACTCAGTCCAAAAAACGAGTGGAAATAAAGAGGAGAAATGAAAGAAAGAACAGCAATACGGCCTTTTCAAAGCAGATTAATCATTTTATTTTACTTGTCTGATTATAGAAATGTGATGTTAACCAGGACAATTTGTGTCCTATAAATAGAATGTGGAAATTATTTATGTTCCAGTAAATATTTACATTTCTGTATTACTCTAAAAACCCTGCAAAGCAGTATATCCGTTACAATAACCCATAATTAACAATATACAGTTTTTCTGGAAAATACATAAAGCTTTAAAAAGAGAAGACAAATATTTTTGTTCTTGTTATTTCTGTTTTTTTGAAAAATGAACAATGATTAGAGATGGCCGAATTTCCTGGAGTAAACCTTCCTTTTCAGTAAACTTTAGTAAGTTTGAAAACGAACCCATTAAAGTCAATGGGGAGAAATAGTTTGAAAAGTTTGGATAAAATACAATTTAAATAACAATGGTAACTTACTGTAAATGGCTGTGGCACCTAGGAAATGGTCTGGGGAACACGAACATATCACCAAAATGACTTTAAACGCTACCTTCCCCCACAATCGGGCAACTTTTATTGAATCTCCCTGTATCTTTTGATGATTGGTCAAATTTAGATTTTTTGACTTTAGTTACCCTTAGGTATGGCTGCCACAGTAATGGATAAGTAGATCAGTAGTGGTGTGTACCTGTGTCCGGTTGGGGGTTAAAAAAACAAACTTTTTTGATGACTGGTCAAAAATTGTTTTTTTTACTTAAGTTACCCTTTAGGTATGGCTGCAACAGTAATGGAGGGGTAGGTCAGTAGGTGTATGTAACTGTGCCAAATGGGGGTTAAAAAAACAACCTTTTTATTATTAATCAAATTAATTTTTTGACTTTAGTTACCCTTTAAGTATGGCTGCCACAGTAATGGATAAGTAAATCAGTAGGGGTGTGTACCTGGGTCTGGTTGAGGGGGTATGTCTTTTTGTGTTTATAACCACAAAATTATATTTTATTGAGGATAAATCTAAATTAGTTTTTTTGACTTGGTACCCTTTAAGTATGGCTGCAACAGTAATGGAAGGGTAGGTCAGTAGGTGTATGTACCTGTGCCACGTGGGGGTTAAAAAACAAACTTTTTTGATGATTGGTCAAAAAAATTTTATTACTTAGTTACCCTTAAGTATGGCTGCCACAGTAATGGTTAAGTAGATCAGTAGGTGTGTGTAACTGTGTCAGGTTTGGGGTTAAATAACAAACTTTTTGATGATTGGTCAAAAAAAATATTTGACTTTAGATACCCTTTAGGTATGGCTGCAACAGTAAAGGAGGGGTAGGTCAGTAGATGTATGTACCTGTGTCGTGTTGGGAGTTAAAAAAACAAACTTTTTTGATGATTGGTAAAAAAAATTCTTTTTACTTTAGTTACCCTTTAGGTATGACTGCATCAGTAATGGAGGGGTAGGTCAGTAGGTGTATGTACCTGTGCCATGTGGGGGGTTAAAAAAACTAACTTTTTTGATGATTGGTTAAAAAAATTTTTTACATTAGTTACCCTTTAAGTATGGCTGCAACAGTAATGGATAAGTAGATCAGTAGGTGTGTGACGTGGGTCGGGTTGGGGGTTAAAAAAACAAACTTTTAAGATAATTGGTCAAAAAAATTTTTTTGACTTTAGTTACCTTTAAATATGGCTGCCACAGTAATGGAGGGATAGGTCAGTAGATGTATGACCTGTACCACGAGGGGGTTAAAAAAACAAATTTATTTGATGATTGGTCAAAATGTATTTTTTTGACTTTAGTTACCCTTTAAGTATGGCTGCCACAGTAATGGACAAGTAGATCAATAGGTGTAGTGTGATTCTCGTGTCAGGTGGGGGTTAAAAAAACAAACTTTTTGATGATTGGTCAAAATTTGTTTTTTTGACTTTAGTTACCCTTTAGGTATAGCTGCAACAGTAATGGAGGGGTAGGTCAGTAGGTGTATGTAACTGTGCCACATGGGGGTTAAAAAAACAAACTTTTTATATTATCAAAATTAATTTTTACTTTAGGTACCCTTTAAGTATGGCTGCCGTATGGTGCCACAGTAATGGATATGTAAATCAGTAGGTGTGTGTACCGGGGTCTGGTTGAGGGGGTATGTCTTTTTTGTGTTGTTCAACCATAAAACTATTTTATTGAGGATAAATCTAAATTAGTTTTTTTTACTTTAGTTAGCCTTAAGTATGGCTACCACCATAATGAATAGTAGATTAGTAGGGGTGGTACCTGGGTCTGGTTGAGGAGGTATGTCTTTTTTGTGTTGACAACCATAAAACTATCTTTTATTGAGAATAAATCTAAATTTGTTTTTTTTAATTAGTTACCCTTTAAATATGGCTGCCACCGTAATGGATAAGAGATCAGTAGGTGTGTGTACCTGGGTCTGGTTGAAGGGGTATGTCTTTTTGTGTTTACAACCATAAAACTTTCTTTATTGAGAATAAATCTAAATTTGTTTTTTTTACTTTAGTTACCCTTTAAGTATGGCTACCACATAATGAATTAGTAGATTAGTAGGTGTGTGTACCTGGGTCTGGTTTAGGGGGTATGTCTTTTTTGTGTTTATAACCAAAAACTATCTTTTATTGATGATAAATCTAAATTAGTTTTTTTTATTTAGTTACCCTTTAAATATGGCTTCCATGGGAATGGAAAGTGTAGGTCAGTAGGTGGGTGTACCTGGGTCTGTGTGGGGGGATTGGGGTATCACCATTTGTATTTATGACCATGAAAAAAACTGTTTTGAAATATCCACATTTGAGGATTGTTACCTTATAGTCTGGGGAAAAAATGTCCGGAAATTCGCAGATAAAAGCCGTAACGCTTGAACGCTTCATGGATTCCTTAGCTAGAAGATAGCACATTCCCTATATAACCTGCATGTCTCTAGCTCAAAAACTGTGGGAGAGATACGATCCAAAAAAGCAGAAGATAAATCGGAAGAAGAAAAAAAATAAGAAAGAACAGTAATTTGGTTTTAAGCCAAATTAATAATTAAATGCATTTTTAAATGCCATATGAATTCAATAATGACCAGATAGCATAGATACATGGTCTGCACAGTGAGTGTGTCATTAATATATTTAAAGTTGACTGAGTTTCTGCAGCTACCATTCTGCCTAAATAGGGCTGTTTCTAGCCATCTTGGTACCGTAGCGTGATCATATCATGCTTAAAAGTGTAGTATTGTGGCCTAGCCCTCCAAAAGTATTGTCATTAACACTTTCAGTGCCAGCAATTTCCCAGATATTGTCATTAACACTTCAGTGCCAGCAGACCTCCCCAGAGTATTGCCATTACACACTTTCAGTGCAAAACAAAGTATTGCCATTAACCCTTCAGTGCAGAAAAGTTTTACCTTCAACCCTTTCAGCTGCCAGCATTGACATGATATACAGTATGTACCTGTGTTTCATATCTCCTATATTGAATTGTTCACTCCTAACCTACTCAAAGTTCTAATTGGAGGGACTTTGGTCGCGGCAATAGTGGCCGTGGCCGATAGTTAGTGTGTGATCCATAGAGGACCACATGATCGCACGTGGTTTTCCGCCGTGTCTGACCGACTGTTCGTCCAAATCGGACAAAACCATGATCAGACACACCTGAAAACCCATGCTTGGCCCATAGTTCGCTGCAACCGAGCATGTGGTCCATAGGGGACCACACGATCGGACGTGGTTTTCCGCCATGTCTGATCATGCTTTTGTCTGATTTGGACAAACGGTCGGTCGGACACGGCCGAAATCCCATGAAATTATACACTGAACTTTTGGTCGATCGGACCAAAATATTGCATGGTATGTACCAGCCTTTAGTTCTAATTGCAGAGTTGGGTGGAGGGAAGAAAGAGGCAGGGATAGGGATCTCATGGCTGCTAGTCATCTTATGTCTCATCCCATCTCCTCTAGACTGTAAGCTCTCGGGCAAGGCCCTCCCCTATTGTACCACAGTAATGCTGTAACTTACCACACTGAATGCTGCTAGACCAGCACTTACATTTTTGCACTTGTATTACTTGCACTATCCTTGTATGTAACATGTATGTTTTCCTTATGTATTTTAATAATAATAGTCACAGGGTCACTGTTATAAAGTCTGCATCAGCTTTTACCTGGCATTTTAGAACTGATTTCCTCAGTACTATCAACTGAGTCATCCTCCCCCCCTCTCTTCACCTTCACTTCATTGGTAACATTGTTTCCAAGTAGAGGGAGCTGAGTTCAGGCTCTGTGTGCACTACAATGTTACACATTACAGCAGAACAGGGAGAGCAGTTCTAACACAGCAAGTAAAAGCTGACAGGGAGATGCTAGGAAAGAAACGGGTGCCCTGGTTTAACATAGGCGCCATAGATTTTTGCCTAAGAGCGGCCCAGGCCTAAATGATCAGAGGCGGGGGTTGCTGGTCAGATAGGATAGATGTATGTGGAGTTGGAAACCGTAAAGTGTGACTCATTTACAAATAGGACAAGACAAATCAAAATGATGTGCAAAGTGATTACTGAATCATAGGATCATGGAATGTAAGATTAGCATGTGCCCATTCATACATCTATTACTGATTGCTAGAATTTGCATGTAACATGCAACCTAGACTAGTAAGGACATAGCTATTAATAGTCCTGGAGTAATCTAGTTCAGTAAGTGCTCGTTATAGACAAGTATTCTATTCTATCCCATTCATTTTAACTCAATTCGAGTTTACATACATAACTCAACAAAGATCACTTTCAATGGGGCATAACATAACTTCAAAGGCTATAATTAGGCATGCGTACAGTAGTTTATTATATAAAATATAACAGTGCTTACTGTCATGTGATTATGTGGTCATGTGATATCACTGTAACTGGAAACCACGGTAACAAGTGAGTTTAGTGAATTCATAACAGACTTAACAGTTTCAGTTAACAGTTAACAGTTTCTGTTATATCATTATTAAATTCATTTTTCTTTGTTTTTT
This sequence comes from Hymenochirus boettgeri, assembly GCA_019447015.1. Taxonomy (NCBI): domain Eukaryota; kingdom Metazoa; phylum Chordata; class Amphibia; order Anura; family Pipidae; genus Hymenochirus; species Hymenochirus boettgeri. Next base: position 263,725,529 of record CM033469.1, read on the forward strand.
TTAGGACCTTTCATTATTATTATTATTAAAATGAGCAAAATTCAAGCAACGGCTGAATTTTGTATTCAGCTGCAGAAGTTTTGTAGTGTGAATTTAGCAGCATACAGGTATGTTTAATACAAACTATTGTCTTTAGAATTTTCCAATGGGACATGTAGTGATATAATAGCTTCTTTGTTAGTAGGACTATTCGTTAATATTCCTACACATTCAAATCATTTTGCTTGGATGTGAATATTGAATATCTGCTCCCTCATTGGTTCAATCAATCAAGGATTATTTTATGGACATTTGCTTTTTTTTGTTAGGTCTTATCAAATCAGGACGGCCCTAAAAATTCCATCAAGAATTCCACATAAAGTTGAAACAAGACTTTTAACTTCTGAAGGTATTTGATTAATCACATTTCTTCTATTCTAATGGATTCTAATTATTTAACATTTATAGCTTCTATGTACATAGAATAAATTCTTTCTTGGCCGACATTGTCATATTTAGATGCTTTAAACCCCAAGCATATTATAGTATTAAAATATGCATACTTCCACTACCCTCTCAACCGACCTACTCCAATATCGTAGTTCCCAAGGAAGCAAAGACACCACTCAATGTTCTAGCTACAGACCAATCTCCCTTATCAACACCGACATAAAACTTTTCACTAGATTTTAGCCTACAGACTGAATCGACTGCTCCCCACATTGATACACAAGGATCAAACCGGCTTCATCCCCGGCAGAGAAACCATGACAATATTGACGCACCATTCAACTAGCCTATCACTGTCACTCTCGCAACTGCCTTCCATTCTGCTCTTGCTAAATGCTAAAGTGTTTGATAGAATAGACTGGGTATATATGTAAACCACAATGCAACACTCTACTTTATCAAATATGGGGCTTCTCTTCTCAATCCATCCCAATAAAGAATGGTACTAAGCATAGCTGCCCATTATCCCCCTATTGTTCACCTGAGCATGAAACTCTTGCCACACACATACGCAATGACTAAAAAATATCAGGGATACAGATATTCCAGTCAGAATATAAACTCTCCCTCTTCGCATGCATTGTTCACACTAACCCTCCCCCTAACCTCACTCCCACATCTATGCTCCCACCACTCCGAATTTGGCACACTCTCCGGCTTCAAAATTAACAATACTAAATCTGTAATTCTCTCTGTCCATCTCCCACCCACTACCATAAAGCTATTAAAGCTAAATTTGACTTCTCCTGGGTCCCCTCCTATTACACATACCTCGGTATTAAGATCAGCACAGATCCAACCTCCCTATATACCAATAATTACATCCCATTAATCAAAACACTAACATCGCAACTAACAACTGGACCAATTACAACCTCTCTCTTCGGGAGAATCAACAGCGTGTAAAATTATGTACTACTAGATTACATATCTGTTCCGCTCCCTCACCCTTAAACCCCCGACTTAAGATTCATACAATCACAAATCTCTAAATTCATTTGGCACAACAAACACCCAAGAATAAGTAGCAAACCCCTACAACGCCCCAGAGACATGGGGGGGGAGCAGCCCTGCCTAGCTTACATCACTACTTCCTGGCCGCCAGACTCGCTCAAACCCTACAATGGTGCCAACATTGATCGAGCTGGATCGAGCTGGAAAAATCCCTAGGTCCCACCATCCCCCTGAAAGACCTACTCTGGCTCTCTTCTGCTACTTTAGCAAAAACAAAATGTGGTTCTAACCCATAAATACACACTCAATAAAACTCTGGTATGATACTCGAAAAGCATACAAACTTTGTAATATACCCTCTCCTATGACACGAATCTTCCATAACCAGACTTTCCCCCCGGATTAAGCCCAAGAGGGTGGATACCTGAGGATAAACAGATCAACAGAATAGGTCAATTAATTATAGGAGGCCAACCACTACCTTGGAACACAGCCAAGACACAATTTAATCTCCGCTCAGAGTAATTCCACCATGAACAATATTACACAATCTTACAGCACACCTTTGCAAACGTTCCATCCCAGAACCAACCAAATTCGAAATCCTAGCTAATAAACCCAAACGCACCTCCCACACCATATAATAAATTTACTCACTATTAAATAGCTTTAGACATTCTCAAAAAACTAAAATTCATGGTTAAGTGAGAGACATTGTGGGCTGCACACTAGAAGACGCACAATGGATCAACATATTCCGATCCCTTCACAAAATGTTCATCCTACACCACCTACAAGAAAAAAACTTTAAGATACTCCATCATTGGTACCTCTCCCCTCAGAGAATCTCCACAGATCTACCAAACTGCCCTCTTGCTACAAGGCTGTCAGATGACTGCAGACCTATCTCACTGTTGGTGGAGCTGCGCAGAGACCAAAAGACTGTGGGCAACATGCAAGAGCCTAATCCATAAAACTATACATTCCCCATAACCCTAGATCCCTGGAGGGCTTCATTTGATAGGGATATACCCCACCTGTCAAAACCAAATAATAAACATATACATAGCTTTTGTGCAGCTACCCATAGCCTTCTCGCTGCAACCTGGAAACAACCTTCCCCCTCAGAAACTCAATTAATCTGGTGGATCTGTGAAAACGGACGCCTATCTCACTTTATTAAAGGTTCAATCAGTAAATACAATGAGGTGTGGAATCCCTGAATCCCTATATATTATGACTGATGTCGGTGGTAATCGAATAACAACTAATACCCCTGGTTCAAAATAATTTACATACATCCCCACCAACCGAGACCAACTGAATCCCCACCTTTGAACCTGTTGAATCATTCAGGATATGGGGGCCAGGGTGTGCAGCAGGCCAAGTATCACCTTTTATATTCAAGGGTCTATTTGGAATTTATTATTTGTATGCATTCTAGACTATAGATGACTATATCTGTTGATATAGTTTATATTCTTTGTTTATTAAAAAGCAATGTGAGATGTTATGAGACAAGATAGACACAATGTGCCAGAAGTTTCAACCTGCTGTGTGGAATTTCCCTTCCTTTTTTCTTTGTACACACAGTATTACTGTCTTGTTTTCCTTTGAAATGTTTATTAGATTTCTCACAAAAAAATTTGGGAGGAAAAAAATATATGCATACTTGTGAAAAGGTTTCTGTTCCTTGGCTCAGACTCACATTGCTTTAAATAATATAAATATTCCAATTCTAGGGGACCTAGTTTCCATCAATGATACAGAAGTTTCAAGCAAACAAATCAACATATTTAAATGCAGGACGGTTGGAATTAATGAAACGATTTTCTATAAGATCCAGATGCTCTGAATGAAGAAAATGTAAGTGCCAATTTTGTGAAATTTTATTTAGTTGTGTTCCCATTGCATATTTCCTAATGGTATTTTTCGTGTTTTGTTTTGACAGATTAAAGAAACTGTTAACATGAAATTCCAACTGTCCTTTAATTGTATTTACAAGGATCTTGTAAGTAGAGAATTTAAAATGAATAATATAGCTCTGAATATGTGGTTGTATTTTGAAAAACAATTTTATTGGATATGTTTTGAAAAATATCATTTACGGTATTATATATTATCAGCCAGCCAGAGCCAGAAGATTGGTCACTTCTCAGGAGCCGAGATTTGATAATGGATTTAGATATCTGCAATGGCCTTCACAACTGCATGGAAGTTACATTTGATTATGTCAACCTTTCGTCCATATTTATTGAAGTTCATGGTTCTTTACTTGCTCTGAACCCGCCATTAATAAGGTAAATACACAAAGCCTTAAGACCATCATTGTAAAATGTACCTCCATAGATTGACACCAATCTGCATTTTTAGGTTTCCTTACTATTTCCAGTAAAACTTGTATTGTAAAGTATTTTATGAGAAAAAAATAAATATATGGTGTAGGCAGTAGAAGAGTGCTGGTGGGTTGTAGCCCTATTATGATATCTATTAGTAAGTGATTTAGTATTTCGCTATACCCTTTTACAAAAGCAACTTTAAAAATGTAATCTACTGATAAAAATATGGTGGTGGTAGGAATATAGTAAAATATTTATAACAGAATATTGTTTTTTTTAAGTTCGAAAGAAAAAGAAATGGTATATGATAGATTACTTCCAGCAAAAAAGAAATGGACTTCCATTCCATCTCAGGAAAAGACATTTTTTGGAAAAAAAATTAAAAAGAAAATGGAGAACATGTAAGTAAAGAAGGTTACATTATGCCTAGATTGGGAGTTCTCTTCACTCCACTTATTTTATGGTGGTGCTGTACCCAGAGTGCTGTCAACCACCTCAGCTGTTATTACAGAAAAGTTAGGAATGAGGGACATACTCACATTCTTAAAATATTTATGGTAAAAGGTACGTGCACAACGTTTCTGTTGCGGGCCCTTCATCAGGATGCACCTGACGAAGGGGCACAACAAAACGTTGTGTACATATCTCGATAATAAATATTTAAAAGAAGAATGTGAGTGCGCCCTCATTACAAACCTTCCTACATTTATGTCTAACATTTACTAATGCCAAAAAAGTTATATTGGGTTACCTGCAAAGGATTTAACTGCACTATTTACCAAGTTGTGCTACAGTCATCTCTCTTTGTCTGTTTTAGGGGAAAACACCAGTAGTTAAAGAATGTTTCTTCGCCATGCCTTTAATTTACATTCTTCACTCTATGACTGTACTGTACGTTCATTAAATGGATTGCATGGCTTCATCAATGCAGAATCAAAGGCATCTTCTCTCATTGTGAAATAGTATGTAGCCTGGTTATTTTTTTTTATCTCCATATTGTTGCAATGTTCCTAGAAATGTATAGGCACTGGATTAGGACTTTTAGCATTATTGTGCCTTTGTGTTAATTCCCTCCCCCCCTCCTGATTTTTCATCCTTTTTCTTTCTTCCTTAGGAAATGAAGATATTGATAGTCGGCTTAAGAAAATAGAACTTAGGTATTCAGCTGCCGTTTCTTTCAGATTAGATATCTAGATTTCTAACACTATTAGTAAGGCAGAATTCTTGCATATTGCTAGGTTAGAATAATTAAGAAATATGGTATTCCCCTACTTTCAGAAAATGGAAAAATCCGGATGAAATAATGGAACGTATCAGCACAGACCTACATCAACTTTCCTCAGAACTCAAGAACTATGGGAAACTTATAGATTACATCTTAAGGATCCCATTAAAAGTGAAATTGGAATAATTTAGCAAAAGAGCAAGAAGTAATGGAAGTATGTATTATTTTTTAATTTATTTTGCAGTTGAAATGGAAATATTATGTAGGAACTATTAAGTTAAGTTTACTTTGCTTGGGGTGGTCTATTTCTGAAGATTAATATTATATTTATTTGTATTAACTCAGGAGCATCGTTTAGACAGAATTTCCTCTCTTCAATACATCCTCGACAAGCAGCATTTGAATGTTCAGATAAGTAAGTAGACATAATAAAATCATAATATTTTTATATCTAAGAGTCTCAACAATGTTGACTACACTAGCTTATTTTTGCAGGGGTATTTTAGTGTTGATGTATGTATTGTTATTTTTATCTTTACTATTGCAATAATTTGCTAACATTTAAATATGTTGTAAAGCATATTTAAATGTTAATGTGGAAAGCACATTTAAACATGAGGCAGCAATGGTACATCTGAAAGACCCAAACTGAAACACAAGAATAGCGACATATAACGCAGTGCAGTGAAGAATGCTCTGATTTGTATGTGGGGGAGAACCAAACAGCAATACGCATCAACGTATGGCAGCACAGAAAAGCCAATTCCTTGGGTCAGGACTTAGCCGTGTACCTGCATCTTAAGGATAAAGGACATACCTTTGATATTGTAATGTTAACATATTGGCAAAGGAACGTGGACTGGTTCAAGAGGGTGTTAAGGAGGCTATTTATGTGAAAATAAAGAACCAAGCCTAAATACAGGTGGGGGGGGTTCGACACCAACTGTCTGCCATGTACAAGCTGTTTTGACACCTTACTCTGGGCGTTATAACACCTCTTAGCCACTATCCAATCACGCCCTTAACACTTGGCTGTGATATGCTAATTGGGATTTTCCAGGGTCATAAATTGCCAAAGATTCTTGTACAAGTCATTCTGAATTGAGAAAGCCAGTCGGATGACTAGCGAAATGTCTTCAAGAACTAAACTTCAAGTCCAGTTGATCTTATTGAATACAACAGATATAACATTTAAATATCAGCATAACTTGAGATAGAGACTTTTTTACAGTGGCGGGTCCTTTTTATGGTCTTCAGTCATTTTTGTATTACGACATATTAGTAGGGGAAACATATTTTGCAAAAACCATGTATCAAAGAACATCAGTAATAATAGAGGATATGCGTTATTATCGATTCAACCTGCAACTGCCCAGGGAAGACCTTGTGAGTTTAGGCTTTAATAGACCACTAGCTAACCATTATCTTTCCTAAATATCTTAACTTAATATTTACTGTGATATTGTGTTTATTGTTTCTAAATAATTACAACCCTAGGTCATTGTTTGTTAATATGTTTTTTTTTCTCTATACAGTGGCGCAAGAAGCATCTTCAACTATGCAAAAAAGTTATAAGCACAATGCACTGAGTTCTCTTCCACCATTCTCTGTGAAATTCAAAAACAAGAGAATGGAAGTTAAATCAATCCCTTCATATTTGAGGATAATTATCACACGATGTTACAGGAGGTATGAAAACAATCTTTTTACAGTTTATAACGTTGTCACTACAAAATGTTCATTAGCTTATGGTGGTATTTTTTCCCTTAAATCTATTATGCAGATCTAAACAGGCCCAATAATCTTAATTGGAAAGTTTGGATGCCCAACATACAGCACAACAATGAAAAGATAAAGGATAGTGGTGGAGATGAGACCCTAGAGCAAGAAATCATAATAGAAAGTTCTCAACTTCTGAACAGGATATAGATGATCAAGAACAAGTAAGAAAAGAATTATCAAAGAATGAAAACAAGGATGTGAATAATAATGTTCAGAAAGATATCAGAGATAATATCTATAAGTAGGCAAGCAAATCTTCTAGTTCAGAGGTTAAAGGATCTGACCACATTTATGGTGAAGAGTCTATTGTTCTCTCTGATCCAGTGTAAGTATCTAGTCATAACCTACAGATTTAAATTTATTTAGGATTAAGTGGGAGCTATGTTATGTCTAATTTTAATTTTTAGAAAAATCTACTTTGGAATGTTTTTAATTATTAAAATAATTTTCCATGTTTGTAAATTAAAACAGAACCTCTCGACCATCCAGTCAGAATCTGAAGAAAAGACTAATTATAACATAGTCTTCCAACATTGCATCAAACAACATTCTAGCTCTCTACGTTCGAAGATAAAAATATTGTACTCCTTGAGTGCTCTAGAATTAGAGGTGTCTGAGTACCTTCCAACTCTGAACCAGAAGAAATAGATGATCATAAAATATTCCACTATTGCAAACTCAAGACATGGCTGTTCCAAAGCCGAATGTTAGTTGGTACCTGAAGAATATACTGCTACCTCAGAAGACATAGATGTTCTTGACAAACATTCTGGCTTTGAATCTCAATAGATTATACTAGATTATTTCAAAGCACTGATGATTTAGAGATTTCAACTAAGTGCCGGACATCAACAGGAAGGAAATTGTCCAGAAAAAAGGAAAACACTTGATCGTTTGTGTTCAGGTCTTGGAGGTAATTGTTTTATTTTTTACATAATATTTTTCCCTAAATATTTTATAGATAGGTTTATATTTTACATGACGCTGTTTCTAATTATTATCTCTCTGTTACTGTTATAGCTTCTACATTGAATTAAAAGCTTTTCTACATTTCATCAAATGTAGACTTGAAGCAGAGGAAACTGTGCCCTACTGTCCGCTAATAATGTAAGTGGTTGTGAAAGTAATTTATGCAGTTTAAAGATTGAAAAAGACAGATAACATTTACCTACACATTTAGCTTATTGACCTAACAATTGTGTATGCATTACAGGTTGGCAAAACGGTGTGATGTGATATTGATACTCTGGGTGATAATCTTTATTCTGAAGTAAGTAACTTATCAGTACCAAGGACAATGTGACCAGAATCAGGTAAAAGCCACACAAATGTTTAGATCCAGTTAAATAATGTTCTTTATTAAAAACTAAAAGTCCTGTTTGGACACCAGTCATTAATGTTCTCTAAAGAAATTTTACTGAAAGTAACTATATTGCAATTAAAGGGCATGTCCACCCCCAAAACTATAATCCCCCAACTACTGGCCCCACCATGTAGTGTAGTTTAATCCTTACCTCACATCCCAGCTCCATAGGGGTCTCCTGTAGACCCCCCCCCAAAGTCCCAAAACTAACCACCAGAGGATAGCAGGGCTCTGCCTGCTACCTTGCCTCGGTAGATATTTGTCATGCGTACTGCAGCCCTTCTGCCCCTCCCTCCCCTCCCTCCCGTTCTACTATCCCTCCCCCTAGCAACAATCCCCCCTTAATATGCTGTTCCCCCATGTCCCCCAGCCCCAACCGCATATTTTTTTTTCAAAAAGCTCCCCAAACTCTAATTACCTCTCCTTTCCTCCGCTGCACTGAATGACCGGCAGCCGCGTCCGTGATTGGCTGCCGCTCAGCCAATCACAGACACGAGGGCCGGTCCGCCCCTCTGCTTGCTTCTCGCAAGCAGAGGGCCGGCAGTACGGCGGAGGAAAGGAACGAGGGAGGTTAAGTAAGAGTTGGGGGGCTTTCTGAAAAAAAAATGTATGCGGTTGGGGCTGGGGGATGTGGGGGAACAGCATATTAAAAATGAGTTTTAAGGGTGGACATACCCTTTAAATTACAGTGCCATGATGATACTATATTGACTTCCAGAATTTATAGTGCCCACTGCATCCAATGCTTTGGGGTGTTTATTTAGAGAATTATTAAGAACTTATTGCTTTTGTCTGATTGTTTGTCTTTTAATATACATATTTAATTAATGGATTTAGGAATAGGTTTAGTGACCAGATAAAGTGCCTGCTAAAAACGAACAAATTGTACTAGTCAGAAGTGGTTTTATTGAGATATAACATTTTTTTTCATTCCATCTCCCAGTTTCATTGGTCATTCCTTAGGCAATCTGATCATTCGTTCACATCCTTGCAAAACCTGGATTAAGATACCACTTCCAAACTGCATACTTACGTTTCTCTATGTGGGCCACCCAGCTGGGATGCATATATAATAAACAATTCACATTAGAGCAGGTAAATATTATACATTTTTAAAAAATGTAATGACCTTAAATTTTCAAATATTTTATTATTAGAAGAGAAGAAAACCCCTAATCTATACATTCAATGTTATTTTCCAGGATTCCGCTTTTTACAGTTTAAAGAACGGGCGCGACCAGCCTTTAAGATGGCGATGCGCGATCATCCGGATCATAGACAAACCTTTATTATACAATTTAAGCAAGAAGCCAGGTATGGAAATATTTCCATTATTTCTCACACTGTGGTTATCTTGTCATATTAAATTATTTGGGATAAGCAAAATGCATTTATTTAACTTTAAATGCATGATTTTGTGACCCCTGACAACTATGTACCTTCCATGTTTCTGTAATGCAGTATGAGGTGCAGAGAGGTCACCTGCATCCTGGGAGACTCCATATGACATTATTGATTTGCAATAAATGTCAACCGAGACACTTTAGACAGTTCTGTATGGAACTTTAATTAAGGAGGAAATACAATATAAAGTATTATAAAACCATGTTCACACAATAATAATAATGCTTTTATCACAGGCTTGGAATACTTTAAGAACTCATCCTTGTTTGGCTGTATGCAGGATTTTAGGTTCCCTATCATTCTGCACGCATTGAAATGGGTAAAGCTGCTCTGAAGATAATCAAACAGGTAGGGAATATACTAAATGTTATGGACTTAGCAGCAAAATAACGTGTTGTTTTTTAGTCTTATCCTAATATGTGATGTTTTATATGTGCTAGCTATGGGATGTATCTCCTATACAATGACTTTATTTCTATTAGTATATATAATAATTATTATGATTATTGAGGATTACAGTCATACATTACATTCATGGGTAATAAATACTATACAAGTCATACAAATGAAAACAAGGTTATGATTAATAATTAATAGAGTGAAGAGTTATTACAGCAATGCCCTGTACAATAGGGAAAGAGGGCCCTTTACAGTCTAGGGGAAAAGGGGTGAGACAAAAGGTGATATGATCCGTATAATATTTTCTTTGTTAAAAGACATATGCCCGCTATGAGTTATTCTTTTGCACCTTAATGCTAAATGTGTGTAAATGTATCCCATTATAAATTACATTTCTCCCCCGTCTCTCGTGTGAATTGAACACAATCTTATTAACAGTACAAAATAGTTTTTTCTTTTAGGCCAAGTTTACACAGAAATGGTTGTGAACACTGCTTTTGCCAGTTGTGAAGAACAAAAACTGCAATTTGGTTCGTTATGATGCCATCTTTGATCTTCCATGGACAACAAGATCTTTCATTGGAACGGAAGCCCACTTGACGGTCTGTCTTCTATAATCTTTTTGAAGATGTTTTTAGGATTGTCAGTCTCAGTATTTCCGTAGCATGGTACCTTATATCCCATATTGTTGTTTATTTGTTTTACAAAATGTATTAAAAGAATTAATAAACATTAATGAACAAAATATAATGTAGTTCCTGTGTGTCTGTGTGTTTTCTTTGCACTTTTCCCTAGGTAGACTGGAATGGACATTAACCCAAGGCTGTGTTAATATGGGAAGTAGAAGCAACACTCTCACAAGCCAAATCACTGCAAACTCATTAGAATAACTTCATGTTTCTATATATTTTGGTTGAGTTCAGTGTTCTCATATATTTAGTATATACTTTCTTTACAATAGGCTTTTTTACCGGGTACAACTGATGGTACTTTTAGTGTCGTCTCAAAATGTTGGTAGTGGAAAATAGTTTTACCAGTAGAACATTTTATTGCCATATATCTTATAATTTCAATAAAGCAATGTGTGTAACTGTAAAGAAATGGTCATTACAATATTTAATCCCACATTAAGATGTGCTGCCAGTCACACATTGCATTGCCAATTGTGCTACAGAAAAAAAACTGCTTTAAAATAAGAACTAGAGGGAGATGCAGGTAAAGGCGCCTAATGGCAAAAGAAAGCCAAACCAAACTACGCTGTTTCCATTACAGCAGGGGCACCCCATGTGTAAAAAAGGAAAATATTCGTTTTTGCGGTATGATGTACTAATGACTTCTACACTATGCTGGCGCACTTACCTTCAGGTTCCCACCATGCAGTAATTTGTGGTGCTGGCTGGAGTTTGTGCACCACTGGCAAGACGTTCCAGTCCTGTGGGTAGAGGTCAGTGGCTGTGATAGGGAAAGAACCATCTATCTTTGCCTTTTAACATTATGATTGCCAGTTATTCCCAGTTCCATAATATGCCGTGTACTTATATACTATCATACAAATATGCAATTAATGAACCAGGCCACAGAACACGTATTATGCCAATTTACAGCCTGGATTTACCATTAGGAACAGCAGGCACATGCCAAGGGTGCCTGTGGTTGCGCTGTCAATCTCCCCCCATCAACCACCCATATTATAGTCATTTTCTTTCCAAAGAGAGAAAATGGCACCAGGCTGCGCTGACACAAAGCTCTAGAAATGTAAGTGTCCATGTGTGCTTTGAGGTATACAGCTTGCTTTAAAAGGGCTGTCCACCCCCATTTTCCGAATTTTGCCATATAATAGTTTCCTTCCCCCAGCCCCAAACGCTATAAAGATTTTACAGGATGGCTGGTAAATGATGCTCACAGTGATTGGCATTAGATGCCCACAATGCAGATTTTTGATCTGCAGGGTGACATTTTTTTTTCTGGCATCAAAACTGCTGCCTCAATACAGGGTGCTGCTCTGTAATGTGCTTCCACTTGCTCTTTGGAGAGAAAGGCCCTGCTGGTATTCCAAGCCGGTCTCCCATCCAAGTGCGACCAGGCTGAGCCTGCGTGGTTTCAAGGTCAGACAAGATCAGATGCATTTGGGCTGGTGTGGCCGAAGGCCTTAGGACTATCCCTCTGGACATATTCAAGGCGCCAAGAAGAGACTTCACCCACTCACCAGTATCTCAAGCCAGGGACGCCGCTCGCTAACACACCAGCCCTATAGAGAATTGGTTATTGGATCGCAAGCAGAGAGTGGTGGTAAATGGAGCTACATCTATGTGGGCTAAAGTTCTAAGCGGAGTACCTCAGGGTTCTGTACTGGGGCCGCTTCTGTTTAATCTGTTTTTATAAATGACTTAGAAGGGGGCATTGAGAGCAAGGTCTCTGTGTTTGCTGATGACACTAAATTATGCAGAGCTTTGGAAACTTCCAATGATGTGCAAGTGCTGCAAGCAGACCTAGATGATTATCAAAATGGGCAGCAGAATGGCAGATGAGATTCATGTTGATAATGTAAGGTGATGCATTGGATTTCATATCCTGTCCCCTACACCATAAATAACTCTGTGTTAAGTGCATCTGTAATGGAAAAAGATTTGGGGGTTCTGGTAGATAACAGACTTAGCTGTAGCAAACAATGCCAGGTAGCAATGGCTAGAGCTAGCAAGATATTGTCTTGTATAAAGAGGAGAATAGATTCAAGAGATAAAGATATTATTCTCCCTCTTTACAAGGCACTGGTAAGGCCTCATTTGGAATATGCAGTGCAGTCTTGGAATCCCATATACAAAAGGGACCTGAATATTATAAAAATGTAAGAATCCCAAGGGGTTTCCGCATTAAATATTTACCCACCATTGGACGGAATAATTCCCAGTTCTGTGAAAAATGGAAGTCAATGGGGAGAAATAGTTTGAAAAGTTTGGATAAAATACAATTTAAATAACAATGGTAACTTACTGTAAATGGCTGTGGCACCTAGGAAATGGTCTGGGGAACACGAACATATCACCAAAATGACTTTAAACGCTACCTTCCCCCACAATCGGGCAACTTTTATTGAATCTCCCTGTATCTTTTTGATGATTGGTCAAATTTAGATTTTTTGACTTTAGTTACCCTTTAGGTATGGCTGCCACAGTAATGGATAAGTAGATCAGTAGGTGTGTGTACCTGTGTCCGGTTGGGGGTTAAAAAAACAAACTTTTTTGATGACTGGTCAAAATTTGTTTTTTTTACTTAAGTTACCCTTTAGGTATGGCTGCAACAGTAATGGAGGGGTAGGTCAGTAGGTGTATGTAACTGTGCCAAATGGGGGTTAAAAAAACAACCTTTTTTATTATTAATCAAAATTAATTTTTTTGACTTTAGTTACCCTTTAAGTATGGCTGCCACAGTAATGGATAAGTAAATCAGTAGGTGTGTGTACCTGGGTCTGGTTGAGGGGGTATGTCTTTTTTGTGTTTATAACCACAAAATTATATTTTATTGAGGATAAATCTAAATTAGTTTTTTTGACTTTGGTTACCCTTTAAGTATGGCTGCAACAGTAATGGAAGGGTAGGTCAGTAGGTGTATGTACCTGTGCCACGTGGGGGTTAAAAAAACAAACTTTTTTGATGATTGGTCAAAAAAAATTTTATTACTTTAGTTACCCTTTAAGTATGGCTGCCACAGTAATGGTTAAGTAGATCAGTAGGTGTGTGTACCTGTGTCAGGTTTGGGGTTAAATAAACAAACTTTTTTGATGATTGGTCAAAAAAAATATTTGACTTTAGATACCCTTTAGGTATGGCTGCAACAGTAAAGGAGGGGTAGGTCAGTAGATGTATGTACCTGTGTCGTGTTGGGAGTTAAAAAAACAAACTTTTTTGATGATTGGTAAAAAAATTCTTTTTTACTTTAGTTACCCTTTAGGTATGACTGCATCAGTAATGGAGGGGTAGGTCAGTAGGTGTATGTACCTGTGCCATGTGGGGGTTAAAAAAACTAACTTTTTTGATGATTGGTTAAAAAAATTTTTTTACATTAGTTACCCTTTAAGTATGGCTGCAACAGTAATGGATAAGTAGATCAGTAGGTGTGTGTACGTGGGTCGGGTTGGGGGTTAAAAAAACAAACTTTTAAGATAATTGGTCAAAAAAATTTTTTTGACTTTAGTTACCCTTTAAATATGGCTGCCACAGTAATGGAGGGATAGGTCAGTAGATGTATGTACCTGTACCACGAGGGGGTTAAAAAAACAAATTTATTTGATGATTGGTCAAAATGTATTTTTTTGACTTTAGTTACCCTTTAAGTATGGCTGCCACAGTAATGGACAAGTAGATCAATAGGTGTGTGTACCTGTGTCAGGTTGGGGGTTAAAAAAACAAACTTTTTTGATGATTGGTCAAAATTTGTTTTTTTGACTTTAGTTACCCTTTAGGTATAGCTGCAACAGTAATGGAGGGGTAGGTCAGTAGGTGTATGTAACTGTGCCACATGGGGGTTAAAAAAACAAACCTTTTTTATTATTTATCAAAATTAATTTTTTTTTACTTTAGTTACCCTTTAAGTATGGCTGCCGTATGGCTGCCACAGTAATGGATATGTAAATCAGTAGGTGTGTGTACCTGGGTCTGGTTGAGGGGGTATGTCTTTTTTGTGTTTACAACCATAAAACTATCTTTTATTGAGGATAAATCTAAATTAGTTTTTTTTACTTTAGTTAGCCTTTAAGTATGGCTACCACCATAATGAATTAGTAGATTAGTAGGTGTGTGTACCTGGGTCTGGTTGAGGAGGTATGTCTTTTTTGTGTTGACAACCATAAAACTATCTTTTATTGAGAATAAATCTAAATTTGTTTTTTTTAATTAGTTACCCTTTAAATATGGCTGCCACCGTAATGGATAAGTAGATCAGTAGGTGTGTGTACCTGGGTCTGGTTGAAGGGGTATGTCTTTTTTGTGTTTACAACCATAAAACTTTCTTTTATTGAGAATAAATCTAAATTTGTTTTTTTTACTTTAGTTACCCTTTAAGTATGGCTACCACCATAATGAATTAGTAGATTAGTAGGTGTGTGTACCTGGGTCTGGTTTAGGGGGTATGTCTTTTTTGTGTTTATAACCATAAAACTATCTTTTATTGATGATAAATCTAAATTAGTTTTTTTTATTTTAGTTACCCTTTAAATATGGCTTCCATGGGAATGGAAGTAGTAGGTCAGTAGGTGGGTGTACCTGGGTCTGTGTGGGGGATTGGGGGTATCACCATTTGTATTTATGACCATGAAAAAAACTGTTTTGAAATATCCACATTTGAGGATTGTTACCATTATAGTCTGGGGAAAAAATGTCCGGAAATTCGCAGATAACGCCGTAACGCTGTAACGCTTTCATGGATTCCTTAGCTAGAAGATAGCACACTTCTCCTATATACCCTGCATGTCTCTAGCTCAAAAACTGTGGGAGGAGATACGATCCAAAAAAGCAGAAGAATAAATCGGAAGAAGAAAAAGAAATAGAAAGAACAGTAATTTGGCTTTTTTAAGCCAAATTAATAATTAAATGCATTTTTAAATGCAATATGAATTCAATAATGACCAGATAGCATAGATACATGGTCTGCACAGTGAGTGTGTCATTAATATATTTAAAGTTGACTGAGTTTCTGCAGCTACCATTCTGCCTAAATTAGGGCTGTTTCTAGCCATCTTGGTACCGTAGCGTGATCATATCATGCTTAAAAGTGTAGTATTGTGGCCTAGCCCTCCAAAAGTATTGTCATTAACACTTTCAGTGCCAGCAATTTCCCAGACTATTGTCATTAACACTTCAGTGCCAGCAGACCTCCCCAGAGTATTGCCATTACCACTTTCAGTGCAAACAAAGTATTGCCATTAACCCTTCAGTGCAGAAAAGTTTTACCTTCAACCCTTTCAGCTGCCAGCATTGGTCTGAATACAGATGTACCGTGTTTCATACCCTATATTGAATTGTTCACTCCTAACCTACTCAAAGTTCTATAATTGGAGGGACTTTGTCGCGGCAAAGTAGGCCGTGGCGATAGTTAGTGTGTGTCCATAGAGGACCACATGATCGCACGTGGTTTTCCGCCGTGTCTGACCGACTGTTCGTCCAAATCGGACACAAACCATGATCAGACACACCTGAAAACCCATGCTTGGCCCATAGTTCGCTGCAACCGAGCATGTGGTCCATAGGGGACACACGAATCGGACGTGGGTTTCCGCCATGTCTGATCATGCTTTTGTCTGATTTTGGACAAAACGGTCGGTCGGACACGGCCGAAATCCCATGAAATTATACACTGAACTTTGGTCGATCGGACCAAAATATTGCATGGTATGTACCAGCTTTAGTTCTAATTGCAGAGTTGGGTGGAGGGGAAGAAAGAGGCAGAGGGATAGGGATCTCATGGCTGCTAGTCATCTTATGTCTCATCCCATCTCCTCTAGACTGTAAGCTGCTCGGGCAAGGCCCTCCATCCTATTGTACCCACAGTTAATAGCTGTAACTTACCACACTGAATGTGCTAGACCAGCACTTACATTTTTGCACTTTGTATTACTTGCACTATCCTTGTATTGTAACCATGTTTTCCTATGTATTTTAATAATAATAGTCACAGGGTCACTGTTATAAAGTCTGCATCAGCTTTTACCTGGGATTTAGAAATGATTTCCTCAGTTCTATCAAATGAGTCATCCTCCCCCTCCTTCCTTCACCTTCACTTCATTTGTAACATTGTTTCCAAGTAGAGGGAGCTGAGTTCAGGCTCTGTGTGCACTACAATGTTACACATTACAGCAGAACAGGGAGAGCAGTTCTAACACAGCAAAGTAAAAGCTGACAGGAGAGATGCTAGGAAGAACACTGGGTGCCCTGGTTTAACATAGGCGCCATAGATTTTTGCCTAAGAGCGGCCCAGGCCTAAATTATCAGAGGGGGGGTTGTGCTGATAGGATAGATGTATGTGGAGTTGGGGAAACGTAAAGTGTGACTCTATTTACAATAGGACAAGACAAATCAAATCTGATGTGCAAGTGATTACTGAATCATAGGATCATGGAATGAAGATAGCATTGTGCCCATTCATACATCTATTACTGGTTGCTAGATTGCATTTGTAAAGATGCAACCAGACTAGTAAGGACATAGCTATTAATAGTCCTGGAGTAATCTAGTTCAGTTAAGTGTCGTTATAGACAAGTATTCTATTCTATCCCATTCATTTTAACTCAATTCGAGTTTACATATAACTCAACAAAGATCACTTTCAATGGGGCATAACATAAATTCAAAGGCTATAATTAGGCATGCGTACAGTAGTTTATTATATAAAATAAACAGTGCTTACTGTCATGTGGTTATGTTGGTCAGTGATATCACTGTAACTGGAAACACACGGTAACAAGTGAGTTTAGTGAATTCATAACAGAATTAACAGTTTCAGTTAACAGTAACAGTTTCTGTTATATCATTATTAAATTCATTTTTCTTTGTTTTTTTTAGGACCTTCATTTTATATATTATTAAAATGAGCAAATTCAAGCAACGGCTGAATTTTGTATTCAGCTGCAGAAGTTTGTAGTGTGAATTTAGCAGCATACAGGTATGTTTAATACAAACTATTGTCTTTAGAATTTTCCAATGGGACATGTAGTGATATAATAGCTTCTTTGTTAGGAGACTATTCGTTAATATTCTACACATTCAAATCATTTGCTGGAGGGAATATTGAATATCTGCTTCTCATTGGTTCAATTCAAGGATTATTTTATGGACATTTGCTTTTTTTTTGTTAGGTCTATCAAATCAGGACGGCCTAAAAATTCCATCAAGAATTCCACATAAAGTTGAAACAAGACTTTAACTTTGAAGGTATTTGATTAATCACATTTCTTCTATTCTAAGGATTCTATTATTAACATTATAGCTTCTATGTACATAGAATAAATCTTCTTGGCCGAAATTGTCATATTTTAGATGCTTTAAACCCCAAGCATAATTATAGTATTAAAATATGCATACTTCCACTACCCTCTCACAGCCGACCTACTCCAAATCGTAGTTATTCCCAAGGAAGGCAAAGACACAATCTCATGTTCTATGTCTAAAGACCAATACTCCCCTTATCAACACCCGACATAAAACTTTTCACTTAGATTTTAGCCTACAGACGAATCGACTGCCATCCACACTTGATACACAGGATCAAACCGGTTCATCCCCGCAGAGAAAACACACTGACAATATTTGACGCACAATTCAACTAGCCTATCACTGTCACTCTCCTCGCAACTGCCTTCCATTCTGCTCTTGCTAAATGCTAAAGGTTTGATTAGAATGACTGGAGTATATATGTAAACCACATATGCAACACTCTACTTTATCAAAATGGGGCTTCTTCTCTCATCTCTCCCATATAAAGGATGGTACTAAGCATAGCTGCCCATTATCCCCCTATTGCTTCACCCTGAGCATGAAACCTCTTGCCCACACATACGCAATGACTAAAAAATATCAGGGATACAGATATTCAGTCAGATATAAACTCTCCCTTAGTTCATGATGTTCACACTAACCCCCCCTAACCTCACTCCCACATCTATGCTCCCACCACTCCGAATTTGGCACACTCTCCGGCTTCAAAAT
Source organism: Hymenochirus boettgeri (assembly GCA_019447015.1). Classification (NCBI taxonomy): domain Eukaryota; kingdom Metazoa; phylum Chordata; class Amphibia; order Anura; family Pipidae; genus Hymenochirus; species Hymenochirus boettgeri. The sequence continues at coordinate 263,744,180 of CM033469.1, forward strand.
TAACAATACTAAATCTGTAATTCTCTCTGTCCATCTCCCACCCACTACCATAAAGCTATTAAAGCTAAATTTGACTTCTCCTGGGTCCCCTCCTATTACACATACCTCGGTATTAAGATCAGCACAGATCCAACCTCCCTATATACCAATAATTACATCCCATTAATCAAAACACTAACATCGCAACTAACAACCTGGACCAAACCAATTACAACCTCTCTCTCTTCGGGAGAATCAACAGCGTTAAAATTATAGTACTACCTAGATTACTATATCTGTTCCGCTCCCTCACCCTTAATATACATTTCAATAAAGCAATGTAGTGTAACTGTAAAGAAATGGTCATTACAATATTTAATCCAACATTAAGATGTGCTGCCAGTACACATTGCATTGCCAATTGTGCTACAGAAAAAAAACTGCTTTAAATATAAGAACTAGAGGGAGATGCAGTAAAGGGCGCTAATGGCCAAAGAGAAAGCCAAACCCAAACTACGCTGTTTCCATTAACAGCAGCAGGCACCCCATGTAAAAAAGGAAAATATTCGTTTTTGCGCTATGTATGTACTAATGACTTCTACACTTATGCTGGCGCACCTTACCTTTCAGGTTCCCACAATGCAGTAAATTTGTGGTGCTGGCTGGAGTTTGTGCACCACTGGCAGACGTTCCAGTCCTGTGGGTAGAGGTAGTGGCTGTGATAGGAAAGAACCCATTAATCTTTGCCTTTTTAACATTATGATTGCCAGTTACTTCCCAGTTCCATTAATATGCCAGTTACTAAATAATACTATTAATATGCAAGTTAATGACCAGGCCAGTACCATTATTATGCAATTTACAGCCCTGGATTTACCATTAGGAACAGCAGGCACATGCCTAAGGGTGCCTGTGGTTGGCTGTCAATCTCCCCCCATCAATCCACCCATATTATAGTCTATTTTCTTTCCAAAGAGAAAATGGCACCAGGCTGCCGGCTGCACAAAGCTCTAGAAATGTAAGTGTCCATGTGTGCTTTGAGTTATACAGCTTGCTTTTAAAAGGGCATGTCCACCCCATTTTCCGAATTTTGCCATATAATAGCTTTCCTTCCCCCAGCCCCAAACGCTATAAAAGATTTTACAGGATGGCTGGTAAATGATGCTCACAGTGATTGGCATTAGATGCCCACAATGACTGGTAAATGATGCTCACAGTGATTGGCATTAGATGCCCACAATGCAGATTTTTGATCTGCAGGGTGACATTTTTTTTTCTGGCATCAAAACTGCTGCCTCCATACAGGGTGCTGCTCTGTAATGTGCTTCACCTTGCCTCATTGGAGAGAAAGGCCCTGCTGGTATTCCAAGCCGGTCTCCCATCCAAGTGCTGACCAGGCCTGAGCCTGCTTGGCTTTCAAGGTCAGACAAGATCAGATGCATTTGGGCTGGTGTGGCCGAAGGCCTTAGGACTATCCCTCTGGACCTATTTCAAGGCACCAGAGACTCTCACCCACTCACCAGTATTCTCAAGCCAGGGACGCCGCTAACACACCAGCCAGTGGCAGTGGGGTTCCTCTGCCCTTCAGCCAAAAGTCGAGCAAGGCAGAAGAAAAGGCCTATGACACCTGGTATTCCCAGGCTGTCTCCCATCCAAATACTAAAAGGCCTGAGCCTGTTTAGCTTCTGAGATCAGGCGTGTTCAGGTTGGTGTGGCCATCGTACCTTGGACATGCACTCTGGGCTGATTTTAAGCCAGCGGGGGAATCTCACCCACTCCCTGGGACTCTCAAGCCAGGGACGCTGCACACCCACCAGCCAGGGGCATTGGTGCTCTTCTACCCTCCAGCCACAATGGCCTCTTACTCCCCCTCCAGCCATGGGGCCTGGAAGTTCCAGGGGGCCTTCTTCGCCTCGCAGCCGGGCCTGCAGGGGCACTTCTAAGGTTTTTGCTGCCTGAGCCAAACTTTATTGCCGCCATTTTGGGTGCCACCGCCATATTAAAATGGGTGTGGCTTTGGAGATGGGCAGGGCTAATGTTTTATGATTTTTAACTTTCTATCACATTGGTATTTAAACAGTCAATTACCAATAATGTTTATAATTCTCAAACAGATTGTGTAGCCCCTACCATATTGCTCCTTTCAGGTTTTTGTTGCTCAAATCAGATTAACTTATTTTATGTCCTTACAGCTGTTACAATACATTAGAAATGCCTTGCTTTTTGTAGTATAAAATATTTTAGCCAAAAGGTTTGTAAGCCTTCCACCATGTCAAGGTAGACTCCTTCAGCAGTCACCTTCAGCCTTTTTTTTCGGTGCCACCTGAGACAAATGCCTCACTCTGCCTAATGGTAGATGTAGCCCTGCCTCTACCCTCCAGAAAAGGCTCTTACTCCCCCTCCAGCCATGGGGCCTGGAAGTCCTGGGGAGGCTCCCTCGCCTTGGCAGCTGCTGTTAGCAACTATCCTCCCTGGGAGAGTTTTCTGCACCTTGTGGTCAGGGCTGGGGGCTGCTCTCTGGGCTCCCCCACAGGGGGGTATGCCCAGGCGACACAAGGCTGCCACCAAAAGTTCTTAATATTCTCTTACTAAAACACCCAAAGCATTGGATGCAGTGGGCACTATAAATTCTGAAGTCAATATATTATCATCATGGCACTGTAATGATGTGTCATGTAATGTGTCAGTGATGACGTTACCCCTCGCGCGCACGCCACTACTCGCGCGCAGCGCACTACGAAGGAACGCTATTGTGAGGCTAACACAATTAGCTGACTGATTCTCGTGGGCGAGGTCCTGCTACAGAAAAATCACCACAGGGCCAGGGAAAGCGGGTTTAAAAGCTGCAGGTAGGGTAGGGGATACCCAAAATAAACACCACCACCGCATTATTTAACTATGCTAAGCTATCCACTATCAACAAGTTAGAATACGGTGCACTTATCCTTTAATGGCTATTAATGGGCTTTATTATGTGATGTTTTGTGGAACTTTACCTCACAGTTATACATGTCCCATAACCCTGTGCACAGACAGATATATATTACTCTCTCCCTGTATAATAACCCTGTGTACAGACAGCATGGACTCTCTCCTTGTCTATAACCCTGTGTACAGACAGATATATTATACTCTCTCCTTGTCTATAAAACCCTGTGTACAGATAGACATATATACTCTCATCCTTGTCTATAACCCGTGTACAGACAGACATATATACTTCTTCCGTGTCTATAACCTTGTTACAGACAGGATATATATACCTCTCTCCGTGTCTATAACCCTGTGTACAGACGGGCATATATACTCTCTCTCTCCGTGACCTATAACCCTGTGTACAGATATATATACTCTCTCCTTGTCTATAACCTGTGTACAGACAGATATATTATACTCTCCTTGTCTATAACCCTGTGTACAGCCGATATATATGCTCTCTTCTTGTCTATAACCCTGTGTACAGACAACATATATACTCTCTCCGTGTCTATACCCTGTGTACAGACAGACATATTCCTCTCTCCGTGTCTATAACACCTGTTACAGACAGACATATATACTCTCTCCATGTCCTATAAACCCGGTACAGACAGACATATCATACTCTCTCCGTGTCTCTATAACCCTATGTACAGACAGGCATATATACTCTCTCCGTGACCTATAACCCTGTGTACAGACAGACAATATATACTCTCTCGGTCTTATACACCTGTATACCAGAAGAACATATTACCTCATCCTTGTCTAAAACCCTGTGTAAGAGATATATATACTCTCGTCCTTGTCTATAACCCTGTGTACAGACAGATATATATATACTCTCCTTGTCTATAACCCTGTGTACAGACAGACATATATCCTCTCTCCTTGTCTATAACCCTGTGTACAGACGACATAGCTTACTCTCTTCCTGTCTATAACCTGTGTACAACAGATAGATATACTCTCTCCTTGTCTATAACCCTCTATACAGACAACATATTATACTCTCTCCCTGTCTATACCCTGTGTACAGACAGATATATATACTCTCTCCTTGTCTATAACCCTCTATACAGACAGACATATATACTCTCTCCCTGTCTATAACCCTGTGTACAGACAGATATATATACTCTCTCCTTGACTATAACCCTGTGTACAGACAGATATATATATTCTCTCCCTGTCTATAACCCAGTGTACAGACAGACATATACTCTCTCCCTGTCCTATAACCCTGTGTACAGACGATATATATACTTTCTCTGTGTCTATACCCTGGTACACGACAGACAATATATTATCTCTCCTGTCTATAACCCAGTGTACAGACAGATATTATATTCTCTCCCTGTCTATAACCCAGTGTACAGACAGACAATATATACTCTCTCCCTGTCTATAACCCTGTGTACATACAGTTATATACTTTCTCTGTGTCTAACCCTGTGTACAGACGACATATATACTCTTCTCCGTGTCTAAAACCTTGTGTACAACAACATTATACTCTCTCCGTGTCTATAACCCTGTGTACAGACAAACATGTGGACTCTCTCCCCAGTCTTAATTGTATGTTAGCATTTGGTTAAATACAAATTAACCCCCGTGTATGTATGGATGTCTCCTCCTGTCAGATAAAACTTCTGTGACAGTCTTTAAAGATTGAGGCTGGACACACTGATTGGCTGAAGAAATAAAGACGATGCGATACCAGTAACCAAGGAAGTGCCAAGGAGCTAATAGCAACAGATTAAAGATGAGCAGCCAATCAGATTGAAGCTAAGAGTTGTGCTGCAAGTAAAATGGCAAGAACAGAGATAGGCAGCAGATTTAGTAGAACTGTGGGTGTAACCTGTTTGGGGAGCATGTATGAGTGTGTCTGGGAGGCAGTGTCTATCTGTGTGACACGTGTACCTCTCCTTGTCTATAACCCTGTGTACAGACAGATGTATATATATTCTCTTCTTGTCTTATAACCCTGTGTACAGACAGACATATATACTCTCTCCGTGTCTATAACCCTGTGTACAGACAGACATATATACTCTGTCCTTGTCTATAACCCTGTGTACAGACAGACATATATACTCTCTCCCTGTCTATAACCCGTGTACAGACAGATATATATACTCTCTCCTTGTCTATAACCCTGTGTACAGACAGATATATATACTCTCTCCTTGTCTATAACCCTGTGTACAGACAGACATATATACTCTCTCCCTGTCTATAACCCTGTGTACAGACAGATATATATACTCTCTCCTTGACTATAACCCTGCGTACAGACAGATATATATATTTCTCTCCCTGTCTATAACCCATGTACAGACAGACATATATACTCTCTCCCTGTCTCATAACCCTGTGTACAGACAGATATAATACTTTCTCTGTGTCTATAACCCTGTGTACAGACAGACATATATATATTCTCTCCTGGTCTAAAACCCAGTGTACAGACAGATATTATTATCTCTCCTGTCTAAAACAGTGTACCAGACAGACATATATACTCTCTCCCTGTCTATACCCCTGTGTACAGACATATTTATATACTTTCTCTGTGTCTATAACCCTGTGTACAGACAGACATATATACTCTCTCCGTGTCTATAACCTTGTGTACACACAACATTATACTCTCTCCGTGTCTATAACCCTGTGAACCAGACAAACATGGACTCTCTCCCCTATCTACGATTGTAATGTTTAGCATTGGTATTAAATACAAATTAACCCCGTGTATGTATGGGTGTCTCCTTCCTGTCAGATAAAACTTCTGTGACAGTCTTTAAAGATTGAGGCTGGACACACTGATTGGCTGAAGAAATTAAAGACGATGCGATACCAGTACCAAGGAAGTGCCAAGGAGTAATAGCAACAGATTAAAGATGAGCAGCCATCAGATTGAAAGCTAAGAGTTGTGCTGCAAGTAAAATGGCACAGAACAGAGATAGGCAGCAGATTTAGTAGAACGTGGGTGTAACCTGTTTTTGGGAGCATGTATGAGGTGTCTGGAGGCAGTGTCTATCTGTGTGACTGTGTACCTCTCCTTGTCTATAACCCCCTGTGTACAGACAGATGTATATATATATCTCTTCTTGTCTATAACCCTGTGTACAGACAGACATATATACTCTCTCCGGTCTATAACCCTGTGTACGACAGACAATTACTCTGTCCTTGTCTATAACCTGTGTACAGACAGACAATATACTCTCTCCCTGTCTATAACCCTGTGTACAGACAGATATATATACTCTCTCCTTGTCTATAACCCTGTATACAGACAGACATATATACTCTCTCCCTGTCTATAACCCTGTGTGCAGACAGACATATATACTCTCTCCGTGTCTATAACCCTGTGTACAGACAGACATATATACTCTGTCCTTGTCTATAACCCTGTGTACAGACAGACATATATACTCTCTCCCTTTCTATAACCCTGTGTACAGACAGATATATATACTCTCTCCTTGTCTATAACCCTGTATACAGACAGACATATATACTCTCTCTCTGTCTATAACCCTGTGTGCAGACAGACATATATACTCTCTCCGTCTATACCCTGTGTAAGACGAATATATACTCTCTCCCTGTCTATAACCCTTGTACAGACAGATATATATACTCTCTCCTTGTCTATAACCCTGTGTACAGACGATATATCTACTCTCTCCTTGTCTATAACCCTGTGTACAGACAGATATATACTCTCTCTTGTCTATAACCCTGTGTACAGACAGTATATATACTCTCTCCTTGTCTATAACCCTGTGTACGGACAATATATACTCTCTCCTGTCTATAACCCTGTATACAGACAACGACTTATATACTCTCTCCTTCATAACCCTGTGTACAGACAGATATAGTATACTCTCTCCTTGTCTATAACCCTGTGTAACAGACAGATATTATATATTCTCTCCGTGTCTATAACCCTGTGTACAGACAGACATATATACTCTCTCCTTGTCTATAACCCTGTGTACAGACAGATATATATATTCTCTCCCTGTCTATAACCCTGTGTACAGACAGATATATATACTCTCTCCCTGTCTATAACCCTGTGTACAGACAGATATATATATACTCTCTCCCTGTCTATAACCCTGTGTACAGACAGATATATTACTCCTCTCCCTGTCTATAAACCCTGTGTACAGACAGATATATTATGCGTTTCTATAATGTTAAATACAAAATAACATGCAAACGCGGATAATGCACCGGTATCGCACATGCAATGTGCGTGATAACGCGGCATGATTACGCACGCACTTTGGTGCTTTGTAAGGGGCTGCAACTACTTCAGTATTTAACCCACACTAAACCATTATAGTATAGCATAGTATTTGAGTTGAATAAAGACATACGTCCATTCAGTCCAACCCATCTAGCAATATCTCTTTCCGCCTAAACTGTTGATCCAGAGGAAGACAAAAAAAACCCAGCAGATATGAAGGGGAAAAAATTCCTTCCTGACTCCAAGTGGCAATCGAAATTTCCCTGGTCAACTCTACTTTATGTATCAATACCAGTAACTTGCAACATTCCTGTTTGCAGAAACTCATCCAGCTTTTTTTTTAACTCTACTATGAACTGCCATCACCACATCCATGGAAAACAGTTCCATAGTTTTACCCGTTCTATAGTGAGAAACCCTTTTCAAACTTCCAAGTCTTAAATGGCATGTACACTGTGAAACAAAAGTTAATCTTACTGAATAGCTGTGGCTAATATATAAAGGTGGTGCCCTATTAACCCTCATAAACCTACCTTTAGAGAGATTGAATTTTTACAGGCTTTCCTCCTCCACTGTAATCACGTTTTTTAGCACTGCCCAATGAGATGCCAAATCTCCAACATCTACTTGGTTAAAGAATAGTGTGGCCATTTACAAGCGTGGCGTCACATGCAGTGACGTACCATGCGTGCCCCAGTGATTGTCATTGCGCATGGCAGATATACACACAGCCAAATCACGTAAGATTGCTGTTTGTTTTATCTGCTGCACGCATTGACTCACACTGTGTCAAACAACCACGCTATTCTCTGACCAAGTGGATGTTGGAGATTTGAAGAATCTCATGGGGTAGGCTTAAAATGTGATTACAGTGGAGGAGGAGTCAGCAATAGGGTAGGTTATGGAAGGTAACAGGGTAAAAAAATCAGCACCTTTATATTTAAAGCCAACAGTATCCAATAAGATAAACCTCTTTTAAATGTGTATCCTTTAAGGGTTGTCCTCTGAACATGTTCTATTAGGAACAATGCCCCAGAAGTGTATTGTTATGGCCCGTAAATTTACTTACTACACAGTAATTATATCACCCAGCAAGCACAATTCTCAATTCTCAAGACAATTATTTGCACCCATACTGGCAACATCTGGCAGAAATGAGAAGTGGGGGCAATATTTATCATTAAATGTCTAGTTAGAACGTATGTAATGAAGTGCTAGGGTTGGGGCAATTAAAAAACAAGTGACCATTTAAAAAAAAAGACACAGTAATGCCACATACTTTTCAGCACTGAAATGTTGACATTTTCCTAATATCAATGTTGGCTCACATCTCTTTTTCAATATTGAAAAAACTCACCATTTATTAATATTGAATCAATGTATTTAAAATCACCGATTCTCAATGTTGATAATCTAACCAAAAAATAATGGTTCAATGTTCAATATCAACGCTGAACATTCTGACCATATTCAATGTTTAATAAATAGCACGTTGCTATCTGGGCTTTAATCATGGGGGAGGGTTTGTTTGCAAACGTTAATGAAAGGACTTTCCAGCAGTAAATTGGCTTCCGGATACTGGGCACTTTCCATCACATACAGTATATATTGATATTGAGGAGTCCTAGTTCACATGAACCAGCATTCTATTTATATTTTATTTAAACCTGCAAAAATATTGGTGCATTACATAGAAAGTTGCAATCGGACTATACAAAGAACATTTTTTATAAGCCTGTATACTAAGATTACCTGGGTACTTCGTATTCAGGTCTATCCACATTATAGTATAAAGTATATGAGGAATTAGTAATATCAGCATGTTTTCAACAAATACGTAGCAGTAATGACACAAGTGATTGTGGGCTAGGCCACACTAGCGCGTTTTTCGCTTGCGATTGCGCCCGAGATTTTCACTAACATGGAAGTCACGGGAACGCGAACATTCCTGCGATTTTCCATGGGGATGTGAGATTTGCGTTTAAGCTTTTTTAGGCAATCGCATGTGTTTTCAAATGCGAAACAAAGTGGCAAATGCACGGAAATGCAATTGCGTGCGCAATTTGGTGCGTTGTAGTGTGTGTCAGCCTTAGAATAGGTGCAACTGACCACCTCCGTTTCAAGTTCTACACTATGGCACAAAATACCTGTTTATCTGTTCACTTATAGAGAGAAACAGGGTCAGTTTTACCATAGCAGTAAGCAGGGCAACTGCCAAGTCTCCAACAAAAAAGGTTGTGGATCATTGAGATTTGTGGGGGTCCTTAACACCATGTCCTGCTCAGCCCCCCCCCGACTTTATAAACCAGCCCTACAGAGAGATAAAGTTTAGTTGATTATATGGAATGGTGTCCAACATTGCTAGTTACAGGAGCGAGACAAAGGAAGGATTTCCCCCCCCCCCCCTTTGCTGTTTTTTTTTTGCTGCTTTTTTTTGCCTTCCTCTGAATCAACTGTTAGGTTAGTAAAAAAAATAAAAAAAACAGGGTGAATAGGTTGGACTTGATGGACGTATGTCTTTATTCAACCTCAGTTACTATGTTACAAGTAAAAAAGAAACTGTTTTTTCTGCAACAAGTGTCTACGATAATTTGTTTACAATCTGGGTTTTGACTTTCTAATCTGTAAATGTATGAAAGTGATATAATAAATACCTTTTTCTAAAATTGTGGGATACCAACTTACCTACTAAACAATTGCTAAATAATAAAAAATAATGCACGAGGGGCAACAGCCTGACCAACCTGACCACGCCTTATTTAGGAGCTAAGCAGCTCAGGCCTGTTTTACTATTTGGATAGGAGAAGCCTGGGAATATTCTGCCCGCTCAACTGGCAGACTATTGACCAGAGGTCCGGCGTACCCTGACAGCGGAAGAACCGCCCGTGGGATCGGGGGCATCCCGGGACTTCCAGGGAGGTTTATTATCCACATGTTCCCAGGGTGCCACCAGCCTCAAGGCAAGGGAGGCTCCCTGGGACTCCAGTGAGGATTGCGGCGAGCGGTCCACCCAGGGTGCCCTGGCGCGAGGCAAGGCTTCCATGGACTTGGAAGTGTTCCACAGCCGAGTCTGACTTCCAGGGAGGTTGGGGCAACCCGCGGCCTCCCAGAGTGCATCCAGCCCCGCCTTGAGGCGAGGGAGGCTCCCTGGACTTCAAGGCCCAAGGACTGGAAGGGGAGTAAGAGCCCCTTGTGACTGGAAGGTAGAGGACCACCATTGCCCTGGCTGGTGGAGAGCGCGTCCCTATCTTGAGAGTCCCGGGAGTGGTGAGAGTCTCTGGCTGCCTTGAAATCAGCCAGAGGGGATATCTTTAGGCCACACCAACTTAAATGCACCCAATATTGACTGATTTTGGAAGCTAAGCAGCTCAGGCCTAGTCAGTACTTGAATGGGAGACCACTTGTGTCGTGGGCTTTCTCTTCTGCGTCGCTTCGACTGGCAGGCTTTTAAATGGGCTCCAGCATACAATGAACGGAGGCCCCATGGCTGGAGACAGATTAAGAGTCCTCTTTTGACTGGAGGGTATAGAACACTAATGCCCCTGGTAGTGTGTGTGCGGCGTCCCCCAGGGAGTGGGTAAGGCGAGGAGGTTCACCCTTCCTGACTTCCAGGGTGGTCTTGCAGCTATCGCGGCCACCCAGGGTGCCCCCAGCCCTGCCCATGAGGTGAGGGAGCTCCCCGGGACTATCAGGCCCCATGGCTGGTGGGGAGAATGAGCCCCTTGTAGCTTGAGGGTAGTAACATAGTAACATAGTAATTAAGGTTGAATAAAGACATATACGGCCATCACGTCCAACCTATTCACCCTCTTTTTTTTTTTTAACCCTACCTAACAGCTGATCCAGGGAAAGGCAAAAAAACCGCTAAAAAGGGGGGAAAATTCCTTCCCTGACTCCAAACGGCAAGTTGATCCCTGGATCAACCAGATCTATATGTATTAATACCAGATATTCTCAATATTTTTAGTTTTAGAAACTTATCCAGGCTTTTTTTAAAGCTATTCAATGATACCTTACCACATTGCTGGAAGACAGTTCCACAGTTTCACCGTTCTCACTATAAAGAAACCTTCTTTCTAACCTGAAATGAAACTTCTTATTTTCCACCTTAAAGGATGTCCACGAGTCCTCTGATCTGACCTATTAGTAAACAATGCACCAGAGAGTCCATTGTATGGCCCATTAATAATTTGTATAAGGTTATACATGTCCCCACGCAAACGTCGCTTTCCAATGTACACCAGCCTAACTTGTCTAATCTGCCTCCATATATCCAAGCCCCTCCATTCCCCTTATTAACTTAGTTGCCCTTCTCTGAACCGCCTCAATTTCCAAGATGTCCCTTTTGTATATGGGATTCCAAAACTGCAACGCATATTCCAATGAGGCCTTACCAGTGCTTGTAAAGAGGGAGAATAATATTTTTCTCTCTTGAATCTATTCCCTCTTTATACAAGACAATATCTTGCTAGCTCTAGATGCTGCTACCTGGCATGTTTGCTATAGCTAAGTCTGTTATCTACCAGAACCCCCAAATCTTTTTCCATTACAGATGACTGTAACACGTGTATTATGTGTGAGGTGGCACAGGGATTATTAAATCCCAAATGCATCACCTTACATTATCATCATTGAATTCATCTGCATTCTTCTTGGCATGCCCATTTTGATTTCTATCTAGGTCTGCTTGCCGCACTTGCACATCATTTGAAGTTTCCAAAGACCTGCATAGTTAGTGTCATCAGCAAACACTGAGACCTTGCTCTCAATGCCCCCTTCTAGTCATTTATAAACAGATTAAACAGAAGCGGCCCCCCAGTACGAACCCTGAGGCACTCCACTTAGACTTTAGCCCACATAGATGTAGCTCCATTAACCACCACTCTCTGTTTGTGATCCATAACCAGTTCTCTATCCATGAACTAATGTTTTCTTCAAGGCCAACAGTCCTCAGTTTAAGGAACCCCAATTTCCCTGGCTGGTGGGTGAGCGGCATCCCTGGTTTGAGAGTACCAGGGATTGAGTGAGAGACTCTGGACTGGCTTAAAAATCAGCAGAGAGCAGCCCCCATCCCTGACCACAAGTGTGGAAGACTACCCAGGACTTCCAGGGAGGTTAGGGGCTAACAGCGGCGCCAGGGTTCCCCGGCCGTGAGGAGAGGGAGGCTCCCCGGGATTCCGCCCCATGGCTGGAGGGGGAGTAAGAGCTTCTTTGGCTGGAGGGTAGAGGAGCCAACTGCCCTGGCTAGTGGGTGGGCAGTGTCCCTGGCTTCAAAGTCCAGGGGAGTGGATGAGGCGAGGGAGGCTCCCAGGACTTCCATGGGGCATTGGACGTGTTCCCAGCCAAGTCAGATTTCATAGGGACTTGTTCCCAGCCCCATCCACGGATGAGGGAGGCTTACGGGAATTCCAATGAGGGTTGCAGCTAGCTGCATCCACCCAGGGTGCCCCCGGCCACAAGGCGGGGAAGGCCTGGCTGAGAGTACGGTGAATGGGTGAAAGTCTCTGGCTGCCTTAAAATCAGCCCAGAGGGAATGTCCTATGCCCCTGGCCACACCAGCCTAAATGCACCTGATCTTGCCTGATCTTGTAAGCCAAGCAGGCTCAGGCCTGGTCTGTACTTGGATGGGAGACAATATGGGAATACCAGGTGTCGTAGCCTTTTCTTCTGCTTCGCTCAAACTCCCCAGGCTGGAGGGGGAGTAAGAACATGTCTGGCTTTAAACAGGGGTTCCAATGTACACTGATGGAGGAAAGGAACAGACCCATGAAGATAGGTGTGCTCATCAGGACATCCAAGGAGGCTGGAGGCCAACAGCAGCCACCCGGTCCCAGCCTAGTGGGAGAGGAGAGGGAGGCCCCCAGGACCTTGCCCCTGGTGGGGGTAAGCGGCGTTCCTGGCTTGAGAGTCCTGGGTAAGTGGGTGATGTCTCTGGCTGCTTTGAAATCGCCCAGAGGAATATCTAGGCCCCATGGCTGGAGGGGGAGAGAGAGCCTCTTTGGCAGGAGGGTAGAGGAGCCCTGTGGAGTTTCCTTGTGTAAAATAATTCCAGGACCTTTAGTCAATCAGACAGAACATAAGCATTTTATGCAGGGAATCAGGAAATAATACTTCCCATCCAGCCAATCACAGTGAGGGCGGAGAGACAGATGGGGTGAAAGTTTTAACCTTGAAGTGACTGGGGAGGGAAGAGGAAGTGGAAGTTCTGAGAGACTGGGGGGCTCAGTGTGCTCTGGTCCTGTGCCCCAAAAGATCCCTAAAGAAGAGTTTTTGATCTAACACAGTGATACTGGGTGAGGAGTAACCCAGACTATTCCTGTCTCTCTAACAGAAGAATTTACATTACCAACACCCAGTAGATTATTGATGATTATTAGAACTGAACCCCTGGGACATTTACTGTTAATATCAGGGAGCGTTACCTGCACTGTGGATTACAATTACCTTGTGAACCTTTACTGGTGGGCTGATCCTGCCCTAGTGGCTAAACTCATAATGCGAGAAAGTTAACCCATGAAAGCAGAAGCTGGTTTACTTTAATTATTATTATCGTTGATGTTTGTTGTGACTCAGATGGTTATAATAGACTTATTGTATATTACTAATCTACATACCAAAAAGAGGTTGAACATTACATACATTCAGTTAATAAAGTGTTGTTTTGATTAATCTAAAGATGATCTGTTGATGGGTTTCCTTATCAGTTATCTTAAGTCGTGACAAATTGGTGGCAGCGGGATACCCCAACAGGCCATAACAGAAATATTAAATATAAAAACATTCCTAGAAAGAAATGGAGCGTGACTTAGATGAATTGTTCAACCATTTTACAAGGTCTCTGTCTTAGCCGGACTTGATCCCTATGGACTTACAAGAATCAGATGGCTGCTCTGATAACACAACATGCCAAGATTTACCATAAGGGACCAATAGAGTGGCAGACCTATTATTGAAAATGAAGAAAACCATCCAAGTTCTATCTAACAACACCCTCACATGTGTGAGGACTATGAAGTACCCAGAGCTGAGTGGACAAAGATGGCTTGCAAACTTACAGGAGAGGCTAATGATGTATATCGAGAGATGCCCTATCACCAACGAACCACGCATGAGGAGGTTAAAAGTGTCCTATTAAACAACTATTAATTTTTCCAGAGACTTATCGTCAAACTTTCCGCACCCTAAATAAAGTGGGCGTGACACATATTGGGACTTTAGTAACAAATTAAGAAGGGTCATTTGACCAATGGATGGCAACCAGTCAGGCTAAAACATTGGAGGATTTAAGTCAGTTATGTCTAATGGAACAGTTTCTAGACAAGTGTTCCCCAGAGATCCGAAATTGGGTCTGGGATCACTCCCCTAAACTGGAGAGAAGTGCTTGGAAGGCAAGCTCAAGTCCGGAGACTACACCAAATCCCACAAATCAACCCTTGATAGCCCGTATGCAGAGCGACTAAGTGGTTAACCGCATGCCTCAGAATACCCAGAGACTCCCTGGCCCCTTGCAAGTTCTACCCCCCCCCACCAGTAAGAATTGTTTCCGCTGAAGTTCTAGTGCACACCTGCAAGCGCAGTGTCCACACCCTTCCAGAGTGTCAGCAAACCCCATAACTTACAGACCAGTTATTCCTATAGAGGAGACCACCATGGCTCAACAGCATGCAGTACAGGCTGTTCAAGAATACACCCAGAGTATGACAAGTCCCTATTGGAAGACCCTAATAATAGTGATAAGGGGATCCACGGAAGAATCAGACAGAAGTCCTAACCATATCATCCCTGTCAAATCAATGGGAAATCTGATGAAGGTTTTTTAGACTCAGGCATGGTCAGCACTGGATGGGAGACCGAACGGGAATACCAGGTGTCGTAGGCCTTTTCTCTGCTTTGCTTGATGGCAGACCTTTGAACGGGTCCAGCGTACACTGACGGATGAAAGAAACAGCCCATTAAGATCGTGGGGCTCATCAGGACATCCAAGGAGGTTGGGGGCAAACAGCAGCCGCCCAGGGTGCCCCTAGCCCGGCCAAGAGGGAGGCCCCCCGGGACCTCCAGTGAGGGCTTGGGCTAGCTGCATCCGCCCATGATGCCCCCGGCCTGTTTAGTATTTGGAGGGAGACTGCCTGGGAACATCAGGTGTCATAGGCCTTTATTTCTGCCTCGCTAACTGGCAGGCTATTGACCAGAGGTCTGGGTACCTTGACAGCGGACAGGAACCCCATGAGGATCAGGGGTCTCCCAGGACTTCCAGGGAGGTTTATTATCCGCAAGGCAAGGAGGCTCCCTGGACCTCCAGGAAATTTGCCCAAGCCGTGTCCGCCAGGGTGCCCCAGCCCGGCCTGGGGGGGCCTGGAATCCCGGGACCTTCAGACCCCATGGCTGGAGGGAGAGTAAGAGCCTCTTTGTCTGGAGGGTAGAGGAGCACCAATGCCCCTGGCTAGTGGCGTCCCTGGCTTAGACGTGGAGTCCACGGGGAGTGGGTGAAGCAAGGAAGGTTCCCCTTTCCGACTTCCAGAGTGGTCTTGCAGCTAATGTGGCTGCGCCCCCAGCACCGCTGAGGCGAGGCTCCCCGGACTTTCAGGCCCCATGGCTGGGGGGGAGAACGAGCCCCTTGTAGCTGGGGTAGAGGAGCCCAATTTCCCTGGCTGGTGGGTGAGCGCTTCCCTGGCTTAAGAGTACCGGAGATTGAGTGAGAGTCTCAGGCTGGCTTAAAATCACTGCTCTCTGGGCTGATTTTAAGCCAGCCTGAGACTCTCACTCAATCTCCGGTACTCTTAAGCCAGGGAAGGCGCTCACCCACCAGCCAGGGGAAATTGGGCTCCTCTACCCTCAAGCTACAAGGGGCTCGTTCTCCCCCTCCAGCCATGGGGCCTGAAAGTCCCGGGGAGCCTCGCTCAGCGGTGCTGGGGGCAGCCACACTTAGCTGCAAGACCACTCTGGAAGTCGGAAAGGGGAAGCCTCCCTTGCTTCACCCACTCCCTTGCTTCACCCCCTCACCCAGTCCGTGGGACTCCACGGACTCTCAAGCCAGGGACGCCACTAGCCAGGGGCATTGGTGCTCCTCTACCCTCCAGCCAAAAGAGGCTCTTACTCTCCCTCCAGCCATGGGGTCTGAAGGTCCCGGGGATTTCCAGGCCCCCCCCAGGCCGGGGCTGGGGGCACCCTGGGCGGACACGGCTTGTGGCAAATCTTCACTGGAGGTCCCAGGGAGCTTCCCTTGCCTTGCGGATAATAAACCTCCCTGGAAGTCCTGGAGAGACCCCTGATCCTCATGGGCAGTTCCTGTCCGCTGTCAAGGTACACCAGACCTCCTGGTCAATAGCCTGCCAGTTAAGCGAGGCAGAAATAAAGGCCTATGACACCTGATGTTCCCAGGCAGTCTCCCATCCAAATACTAAACAGGCCGGGGGCATCATGGGCGGATGCAGCTAGCCACAAGCCCTCACTGGAGGTCCCGGGGGGCCTCCCTCTTGGCCGGGGCTAGGGGCACCCTGGGCGGCTGCTGTTTGCCCCCAACCTCCTTGGATGTCCTGATGAGCCCCACGATCTTAATGGGCTGTTTCTTTCATCCGTCAGTGTACGCTGGACCCTGTTCAAAGGTCTGCCCATCAAGCAAAGCAGAAGAAAAGGCCTACAACACCTGGTATTCCAGGTCCGTCTCCCATCCAAGTGCTGACCAGGCCTGAGCCTGCTTAGCTTCCAAGGTCAGACAAGATCAGGTGCATTTGGGCTGATGCCAAGAGAATAAGGAATGAATGCCCTGGTACAATGTCTTTTTCAGAAATTATATGTGGTTCAACCAAAGTAATATATGCTCCAGAGTCTAAAAAACCTTCATCAGATTTCCCATTGATTGTGACAGGGATGATATGGTTAGGACATTCTGTCTGATTCTTCCAGTGGATCCCCATTATCACATATTTATTAGGGTCTTCCAGATGGGGACTTGTCATACTCTGGGTGTATTCTTGAACAGCCTGTACTGCATGCTGTTGAGCCATGGTGGTCTCTCATATAGGAATAACTGGTCTGTAAGTTATGGGGTTTGCTGACACTCTGGAAGGGTGTGGACACTGCGCTTGCAGGTGTGCACTAGAACTTCAGCGGAAACAATTCTTACTGGTGGGGGGGTAGAACTTGCAAGGGGCCAGGGAGGTCTCTGGGTATTCTGAGGCATGCGGTTAATACCACTTAGTCGCTCTGCATTACGGGCTATCAAGGGTTGATTTGTGGGATTTGGTCGTAGTCTCCGGACTTGAGCTTGCCCTTCCAAGCACTTCCTCTACAGTTTTAGGGGAGTGATCCCAGACCCAATTTCGGATCTCTGGGGAACACTTGTCTAGAAACTGTTCCATTAGACATAACTGACTTAAATCCTCCAATGTTTTAGCCTGACTGGTTGCCATCCATTGGTCAATGCCCTTCTTAATTTGTTACTAAAGTCCCAATATGTGTCACCGCCCACTTATTTAGGGTGCGGAAAGTTTGACGATAAGTCTCTGGAAAATTAATAGTTGTTTAATAGGACACTTTTAACCTCCTCATGCGTGGTTCGTTGGTGATAGGGCATCTCTCGATATACATCATTAGCCTCTCCTGTAAGTTTGCAAGCCTCTTTGTCCACTCAGCTCTTGGTCTTCATAGTCCTCACAATGTGAGGGTGTGTTAGATAGAACTTGGATGGTTTTCTTCATTTTCAATAATAGGTCTGCCACTCTATTGGTCCCTTATGGTAAATCTTGGCATGTTTGTTATCAGAGCAGCCATCTGATTCTTGTAAGTCCATAGGGATCAAGTCCCGGCTAAGACAGAGACCTTGTAAAATGGTTGAACAATTCATCTAAGTCACGCTCCATTTCTTTCTTAGGAATGTTTTTATATTTAATATTTCTGTTATGGCCTGTTGGGGTATCCCGCTGCCACCAATTTGTCACGACTTAAGATAACTGATAAGGAAACCACATCAACAGATCATCTTTAGATTAATCAAAACAACACTTTATTAACTGAATGTATGTAGATGTTCAACCTCTTTTTGGTATGTAGATTAGTAATATACAATAAGTCTATTATAACCATCTGAGTCACAACAAACATCAACGATATAATAATTAAAGTAAACCAAGCTTCTGCTTTCATGGGTTAACTTTCTCGCATTATGAGTTTAGCCACTAGGGCAGGATCAGCCCACCAGTAAAGGTTCACAAGGTAATTGTAATCCACAGTGCAGGTAACGCTCCCTGATATTACACAGTAAATGTCCCAGGGGTTCAGTTCTAATAACACAATAATCTACTGGGTGTTGGTAATGTAAATTCTTCTGTTAGAGAGACAGGAATAGTCTGGGTTACTCCTCACCCATATCACTGGTTAGATCAAAAACTCTTCTTTAGGGATCTTTATGGGGCACAGGACCAGAGCACACTGACCCCCCAGTCTCTCAGAACTTCCACTTCCTCTTCCCTCCCCAGTCACTTCAGGTTAAAACTTTCACCCCATCTGTCTCTCCGCCCTCACTGTGATTGGCTGGATGGGAAGTATTATTTCCTGATTCCCTGCTATAAATGCTTATTTCTGTCTGATTGACTAAAGGTCCTGGAATTATTTTACACAAGGAAACTCCACAGGGCTCCTCTACCCTCCTGCTCAAAGAGGCTCTCTCTCCCCCTCCAGCCATGGGGCCTAGATATTCCTCTGGGCGATTTCAAAGCAGCCAGAGACATCACCCACTTCCCAGGACTCTCAAGCCAGGAACGCCGCTTACCCCCACCAGGGGCAAGGTCCTGGGGGCCTCCCTCTCCTCTCCCACTAGGCTGGGACCGGGTGTCTGCTGTTGGCCTCCAGCCTCCTTGGATGTCCTGATGAGCACACCTATCTTCATGGGTCTGTTCCTTTCCTCCATCAGTGTACATTGGAACCCCTGTTTAAAGCCAGACATGTTCTTACTCCCCCTCCAGCCTGGGGAGTTTGAGCGAAGCAGAAGAAAAGGCTACGACACCTGGTATTCCCATATTGTCTCCCATCCAAGTACAGACCAGGCCTGAGCCTGCTTGGCTTACAAGATCAGGCAAGATCAGGTGCATTAGGCTGGTGTGGCCAGGGGCATAGGACATTCCCTCTGGGCTGATTTTAAGGCGCCAGAGACTTTCACCCATTCACCGTACTCTCAGCCAGGCCTTCCCCGCCTTGTGGCCGGGGGCACCCTGGGTGGATGCAGCTAGCTGCAACCCTCATTGGAATTCCCGTAAGCCTCCCTCATCCGTGGATGGGGCTGGGAACAAGTCCCTATGAAATCTGACTTGGCTGGGAACACGTCCAATGCCCCATGGAAGTCCTGGGAGCCTCCCTCGCCTCATCCACTCCCCTGGACTTTGAAGCCAGGGACACTGCCCACCCACTAGCCAGGGCAGTTGGCTCCTCTACCCTCCAGCCAAAAAGCTCTTACTCCCCCTCCAGCCATGGGGCCTGGAATCCCGGGGAGCCTCCCTCTCCTCACGGCCGGGAACCCTGGCAGCCGCTGTTAGCCCCTAACCTCCCTGGAAGTCTGGGTAGTCTTCCACACTTGTGGTCAGGGATGGGGGCTGCTCTCTGGCTGATTTTTAAGCCAGTCAGAGTCTCTCACTCAATCCCTGGTACTCTCAAACCAGGGATGCCGCTCACCCACCAGCCAGGGGAAATTGGGGTTCCTTAAACTGAGGACTGTTGGCCTTGAAGAAAACATTAGTTCATGGATAGAGAACTGGTTATGGATCACAAACAGAGAGTGGTGGTTAATGGAGCTACATCTATGTGGGCTAAAGTCTAAGTGGAGTGCCTCAGGGTTCGTACTGGGGGCCGCTTCTGTTTAATCTGTTTATAAATGACTAGAAGGGGGCATTGAGAGCAAGGTCTCAGTGTTTGCTGATGACACCTAACTATGCAGGTCTTTGGAAACTTCAAATGATGTGCAAGTGCTGGCAAGCAGACCTAGATAGATAATCAAAATGGGCATGCCCAAGAGATGCAGATGAATTCAATGATGATACAATGTAAGGTGATGCATTTGGGATTTAATAATCCCTGTGCCACCTACACACATAAATAACACGTGTTCAGTCATCTGTAATGAAAAAGATTTGGGGGTTCTGGTAGATAACAGACTTAGCTATAGCAAACATGCCAGGTAGCAGCATCTAGAGCTAGCAAGATATTGTCTTGTATAAAGAGGGAATAGATTAAGAGAGAAAAATATTATTCTCCCTCTTTACAAGCACTGGTAAGGCCTCATTGGAATATGCGTTGCAGTTTTGGAATCCCATATACAAAAGGGACATCTTGGAAATTGAGGCGGTTCAGAGAAGGGCAACTAAGTTAATAAGGGGAATGGAGGGGCTTGGATATATGGAGGCAGATTAGACAAGTTAGGCTGGTGTACATTGGAAAGCGACGTTTGCGTGGGGACATGTATAACCTTATACAAATTATTAATGGGCCATACAATGGACTCTCTGGTGCATTGTTTACTAATAGGTCAGATCAGAGGACTCGTGGACATCCTTTAAGGTGGAAAATAAGAAGTTTCATTTCAGGTTAGAAAGAAGGTTTCTTTATAGTGAGAACGGTGAAACTGTGGAACTGTCTTCCAGCAATGTGGTAAGGTATCATTGAATAGCTTTAAAAAAAGCCTGGATAAGTTTCTAAAACTAAAAATATTGAGAATATCTGGTATTAATACATATAGATCTGGTTGATCCAGGGATCAACTTGCCGTTTGGAGTCAGGGAAGGAATTTTCCCCCCTTTTTAGCGGTTTTTTTGCCTTTCCCTGGATCAGCTGTTAGGTAGGGTTAAAAAAAAAAAAGAGGGTGAATAGGTTGGACGTGATGGGCCGTATATGTCTTTATTCAACCTTAATTACTATGTTACTATGTTACTACCCTCAAGCTACAAGGGGCTCATTCTCCCCACCAGCCATGGGGCCTGATAGTCCCGGGGAGCTCCCTCACCTCATGGGCAGGGCTGGGGGCACCCTGGGTGGCCGCGATAGCTGCAAGACCACCCTGGAAGTCAGGAAGGGTGAACCTCCTCGCCTTACCCACTCCCTGGGGGACGCCGCACACACACTACCAGGGGCATTAGTGTTCTATACCCTCCAGTCAAAAAAGGCTCTTAATCTGTCTCCAGCCATGGGGCCTCCGTTCATTGTATGCTGGAGCCCATTTAAAAGCCTGCCAGTCGAAGCGAGCAGAAGAGAAAGCCCACGACACAAGTGGTCTCCCATTCAAGTACTGACTAGGCCTGAGCTGCTTAGCTTCCAAAATCAGTCAATATTGGGTGCATTTAAGTTGGTGTGGCCTAAAGATATCCCCTCTGGCTGATTTCAAGGCAGCCAGAGACTCTCACCACTCCCGGGACTCTCAAGATAGGGACGCGCTCCCACCAGCCAGGGCAATGGTGGTCCTCTACCTTCCAGTCACAAGGGGCTCTTACTCCCCTTCCAGTCCTTGGGCCTTGAAGTCCAGGGAGCCTCCCTCGCCTCAAGGCGGGGCTGGATGCACTCTGGGAGGCCGCGGTTAGCCCCCAACCTCCCTGGAAGTCAGACTCGGCTGGGAACACTTCCAAGTCCCTGGAAGCCTTGCCTCGCGGCCAGGGCACCCTGGGTGGACACGGCTCGCCGCAAATCCTCACTGGAGGTCCCAGGGAGCCTCCCTTGCCTTGAGGCTGGTGGCACCCTGGGCAAATGTGGATAATAAACCTCCCTGGAAGTCCCGGGATGCCCCCGATCCCACGGGCGGTTCTTCCGCTGTCAGGGTACGCCGGACCTCTGGTCAATAGTCTGCCAGTTGAGCGGGCAGAATATTCCCAGGCTTCTCCTATCCAAATAGTAAAACAGGCCTGAGCTGCTTAGCTCCTAAATAAGGCGTGGTCAGGTTGGTCAGGCTGTTGCCCCTCGTGCATTATTTTTTATTATTTAGCAATTGTTTAGTAGGTAATTGGTATCCCACAATTTTAGAAAAAGGTATTTATTATATCACTTTCATACATTTACAGATTAGAAAGTCAAAACCCAGATTGTAAACAAATTATCGTAGACACTTGTTGCAGAAAAAACAGTTTCTTTTTTACTTGTAACATAGTAACTGAGGTTGAATAAAGACATACGTCCATCAAGTCCAACCTATTCACCCTGTTTTTTTTATTTTTTTTACTAACCTAACAGTTGATTCAGAGGAAGGCAAAAAAAAG
This sequence comes from Hymenochirus boettgeri, assembly GCA_019447015.1. NCBI lineage: Eukaryota > Metazoa > Chordata > Amphibia > Anura > Pipidae > Hymenochirus > Hymenochirus boettgeri. The sequence continues at coordinate 263,766,638 of CM033469.1, forward strand.
CAGCAAAAAAAAAACAGCAAAGGGGGGGGGGGGGAAATCCTTCCTTTGTCTCGCTCCTGTAACTAGCAATGTTGGACACCATTCCATATAATCAACTAAACTTTATCTCTCTGTAGGGCTGGTTTATAAAGTCGGGGGGGGGCTGAGCAGGACATGGTGTTAAGGACCCCCACAAATCTCAATGATCCACAACCTTTTTTGTTGGAGACTTGGCAGTTGCCCTGCTTACTGCTATGGTAAAACTGACCCTGTTTCTCTCTATAAGTGAACAGATAAACAGGTATTTTGTGCCATAGTGTAGAACTTGAAACGGAGGTGGTCAGTTGCACCTATTCTAAGGCTGGCACACACTACAACGCACCAAATTGCGCACGCAATTGCATTTCCGTGCATTTGCCACTTTGTTTCGCATTTGAAAACACATGCGATTGCCTAAAAAAGCTTAAACGCAAATCTCACATCCCCATGGAAAATCGCAGGAATGTTCGCGTTCCCGTGACTTCCATGTTAGTGAAAATCTCGGGCGCAATCGCAAGCGAAAAACGCGCTAGTGTGGCCTAGCCCACAATCACTTGTGTCATTACTGCTACGTATTTGTTGAAAACATGCTGATATTACTAATTCCTCATATACTTTATACTATAATGTGGATAGACCTGAATACGAAGTCCCAGGTAATCTTAGTATACAGGCTTATAAAAAATGTTCTTTGTATAGTCCGATTGCAACTTTCTATGTAATGCACCAATATTTTTGCAGGTTTAAATAAAATATAAATAGAATGCTGGTTCATGTGAACTAGGACTCCTCAATATCAATATATACTGTATGTGATGGAAAGTGCCCAGTATCCGGAAGCCAATTTACTGCTGGAAAGTCCTTTCATTAACGTTTGCAAACAAACCCTCCCCCATAGATTAAAGCCCAGATAGCAACGTGCTATTTATTAAACATTGAACTATGGTCAGAATGTTCAGCGTTGATATTGAACATTGAACCATTATTTTTTGGTTAGATTATCAACATTGAGAATCGGTGATTTTAAATACATTGATTCAATATTAATAAATGGTGAGTTTTTTCAATATTGAAAAAGAGATGTGAGCCAACATTGATATTAGGAAAATGTCAACATTTCAGTGCTGAAAAGTATGTGGCATCTACTGTGTCTTTTTTTTTAAATGGTCACTTGTTTTTTAATTGCCCCAACCCTAGCACTTCATTACATACGTTCTAACTAGACATTTAATGATAAATATTGCCCCCACTTCTCATTTCTGCCAGATGTTGCCAGTATGGGTGCAAATAATTGTCTTGAGAATTGAGAATTGTGCTTGCTGGGTGATATAATTACTGTGTAGTAAGTAAATTTACGGGCCATAACAATACACTTCTGGGGCATTGTTCCTAATAGAACATGTTCAGAGGACAACCCTTAAAGGATACACATTTAAAAGAGGTTTATCTTATTGGATAACTGTTGGCTTTAAATATAAAGGTGCTGATTTTTTTACCCTGTTACCTTCCATAACCTACCCTATTGCTGACTCCTCCTCCACTGTAATCACATTTTAAGCCTACCCCATGAGATTCTTCAAATCTCCAACATCCACTTGGTCAGAGAATAGCGTGGTTGTTTGACACAGTGTGAGTCAATGCGTGCAGCAATAAAACAAACAGCAATCTTACGTGATTTGGCTGTGTGTATATCTGCCATGCGCAATGACAATCACTGGGGCACGCATGGTACGTCACTGCATGTGACGCCACGCTTGTAAATGGCCACACTATTCTTTAACCAAGTAGATGTTGGAGATTTGGCATCTCATTGGGCAGTGCTAAAAAACGTGATTACAGTGGAGGAGGAAAGCCTGTAAAAATTCAATCTCTCTAAAGGTAGGTTTATGATGGGTTAATAGGGCACCACCTTTATATATTAGCCACAGCTATTCAGTAAGATTAACTTTTGTTTCACAGTGTACATGCCATTTAAGACTTGGAAGTTTGAAAAGGGTTTCTCACTATAGAACGGCTAAAACTATGGAACTGTTTTCCATGGATGTGGTGATGGCAGTTCATAGTAGAGTTAAAAAAAAAGCTGGATGAGTTTCTGCAAACAGGAATGTTGCAAGTTACTGGTATTGATACATAAAGTAGAGTTGACCAGGGAAATTTCGATTGCCACTTGGAGTCAGGAAGGAATTTTTTCCCCTTCATATCTGCTGGGTTTTTTTTGTCTTCCTCTGGATCAACAGTTTAGGCGGAAAGAGATATTGCTAGATGGGTTGGACTGAATGGACGTATGTCTTTATTCAACTCAAATACTATGCTATACTATAATGGTTTAGTGTGGGTTAAATACTGAAGTAGTTGCAGCCCCTTACAAAGCACCAAAGTGCGTGCGTAATCATGCCGCGTTATCACGCACATTGCATGTGCGATACCGGTGCATTATCCGCGTTTGCATGTTATTTTGTATTTAACATTATAGAAACGCATAATATATCTGTCTGTACACAGGGTTTATAGACAGGGAGAGGAGTAATATATCTGTCTGTACACAGGGTTATAGACAGGGAGAGAGTATATATATATCTGTCTGTACACAGGTTATAGACAGGGAGAGAGTAATATATCTGTCTGTACACAGGGTTATAGACAGGGAGAGAATATATATATTGTCTGTACACAGGGTTATAGAAAGGAGAGAGTATATATGTCTGTCTGTACACGGTTATAGACACGGAGAGAATATATAATATCTGTCTGTTACACAGGGTTATAGACAAGGAGAGAGTATACTATATCTGTCTGTACACAGGGTTATGAAGGAGAGAGTATATAAGTCGTTGTCTGATATACAGGGTTATAGACAGGAGAGAGTATATAATTGTCCGTACACAGGGTTATAGACAAGGAGAGAGTAATATACTGTCTGTACACAGGGTTATAGACAAGAGAGAGTATATATCTGTCTGTACACAGGGTTATAGACAAGGAGAGAGTAATATATCGTCTGTACACAGGGTTATAGACAAGGAGAGAGTATATATATCTGTCTGTACAAGGGTTATAGACAGGGAGAGAGTATATATTCGTCTTACACAGGGTATAGACGGAGAGAGTATATATGTCTGTCTGCACACAGGGTTATAGACAGAGAGAGAGTATATATGTCTGTCTGTATACAGGGTTATAGACAAGGAGAGAGTCATATAATCTGTCTGTACACAGGGTTATAGAAAGGGAGAGAGTATATATGTCTGTCTGTACACAGGGTTTAGACAAGGACAGAGTATATATGTCTGTCTGTACACAGGGTTATAGACACGGAGAGAGTATATATGTCTGTCTGCACAGAGGGTTATAGACAGGGAGAGAGTAATATATGTCTGTCTGTATACAGGGTTATAGACAGGAGAGTAGTATATTATCTGTCTGTACACAGGGTTATAGACAGGGAGAGAGTATATTGTCTGTCTGTACACAGGTTATAGACAAGGACAGAGTAATTGTCTGTCGTACACAGGGTTATAGACCGGAGAGAGTATATATGTCTGTCTGTACACAGGTTATAGATAAGAAGAGATATATATATACATCTGTCTGTACACAGGGGGTTATAGACAAGGAGAGGTACACAGTCACACAGATAGACACTGCCTCCAGACACCTCATACATGCTCCCAAAAACAGGTTACACCCACGTTCTACTAAATCTGCTGCCTATCTCTGTTCTGTGCCATTTTACTTGCAGCACAACTCTTAGCTTTCAATCTGATGGCTGCTCATCTTTAATCTGTTGCTATTACTCCTTGGCACTTCCTTGGTACTGGTATCGCATCGTCTTTATTTCTTCAGCCAATCAGTGTGTCCAGCCTCAATCTTTAAAGACTGTCACAGAAGTTTTATCTGACAGGAAGGAGACATCCCATACATACACGGGGTTAATTTGTATTTAATACCAATGCTAAACATTACAATCGTAGATAGGGGAGAGAGTCCATGTTTGTCTGGTCACAGGGTTATAGACACGGAGAGAGTATAATGTTGTGTGTACACAAGGTTATAGACACGGAGAGAGTATATATGTCTGTCTGTACACAGGGTTATAGACACAGAGAAAGTATATAAATCTGTCTGTACACAGGGTTATAGACAGGGAGAGAGTATATATGTCTGTCTGGTACACTGTTTTAGACAGGAGAGATAATAATATCTGTCTGTACACTGGGTTATAGACAGGGAGAGAATATATATGTCTGTCTGTACACAGGGTTATAGACACAGAGAAAGTATTATATCTGTCTGTACACAGGGTTATAGACAGGGAGAGAGTATATATGTCTGTCTGTACACTGGGTTATAGACAGGGAGAGAATATATATATCTGTCTGTACACAGGGTTATAGTCAAGGAGAGAGTATATATATCTGTCTGTACACAGGGTTATAGACAGGGAGAGAGTATATATGTCTGTCTGTATAGAGGGTTATAGACAAGGAGAGAGTATATATATCTGTCTGTACACAGGGTTATAGACAAGGAGAGAGTATATATATCTGTCTGTACACAGGGTTATAGACAGGGAGAGAGTATATATGTCTGTCTGTACACAGGGTTATAGACAGGACAAGAGTATATATGTCTGTCTGTACACAGGGTTATAGACACGGAGAGAGTATATATGTCTGTCTGTACACAGGGTTATAGACAAGAAGAGAATATATATATATCTGTCTGTACACAGGGTTATAGACAAGGAGAGGTACACAGTGTCACACAGATAGACACTGCCTCCCAGACACACTCATACATGCTCCCCAAACAGTTACACCCACAGTTCTACTAAATCTAGCTGCCTATCTCTGTTCTTGCCATTTTACTTGCAGCACAACTCTTAGCTTCATCTGATTGGCTGCTCTCTTTAATCTGTTGCTATTAGCTCCTTGGCACTTCCTTGGTTACTGGTATCGCATCGTCTTATTTTCTTCAGCCAATCAGTGTGTCCAGCCTCAATCTTTAAAGACTGTCACAGAAGTTTATCTGACAGGAGGAGACATCCATACATACACGGGGGTTAATTTGTATTTAACCAAATGCTAACATACAATTACAGACTGGGGAGAGAGTCCACATGTTTGTCTGTACACAGGGTTATAGACACGGAGAGAGTATAATGTTGTTGTACACAAGGTTTTAGACACGGAGAAGAGTATATATGTCGTCTGTACACAGGGTTAGACACAGAGAAAGTATATAATCTGTCTGTACACAGGGTTATAGACAGGGAGAGAGTATATATGTCTGTCTGTACACTGGGTTATAGACAGGGAGAGAATATAATATCTGTCTGTACACTGGGTTATAGACAGGAGAGATAATATATTGTCTGTCATGTACCAGGGTATAGACACAGAGAAAGTATATATATCGTCTGTACACAGGGTTATAGGACAGGGAGAGAGTATATGTCTGTCTGTACACTGGGTTATAGACAGGGAGAGAATATATATATCTGTCTGTACACAGGGTTATAGTCAAGGAGAGAGTATATATATCTGTCTGTACACAGGGTTATAGACAGGGAGAGAGTATATATGTCTGTCTGTATAGAGGGTTATAGACAAGGAGAGAGTATATATATCTGTCTGTACACAGGGTATAGACAGGGAGAGAGTATAATATGTTGTCTGTATAGAGGGTTATAGACAAGGAGAGAGTATATCTATCTGTTGTACACAGGTTATAGACAGGAAGAGAGTAAGCTATGTCGTCTGTACACAGGGTTATAGACAAGGAGAGAGGATATATGTCTGTCTGTACACAGGGTTATAGACAAGGAGAGTATATATATATCTGTCTGTACACAGGGTTATAGACAAGGACGAGAGTATATATGTCTCTTACACAGGGTTTTAGACAAGGAGAGGTAATATGTTCTTCTGGTATACAGGTGTATAAGACCGAGAGAGTATATATTGTCTGTCTGTACACAGGGTTATAGGTCACGGAGAGAGTATATATGCCTGTCTGTACATAGGGTTATAGAGACACGGAGAGAGTATGATATGTCTGTCTGTACCGGGTTTATAGGACATGGAGAGAGTATATATGTCTGTCTGTAACAGGTGTTATAGACACGGAGAGAGGAATATGTCTGTCTGTACACAGGGTATAGACACGGAGAGAGTATATATGTTGTCTGTACACAGGGTTATAGACAAGAAGAGAGCATATATATCGGCTGTACACAGGGTTATAGACAAGGAGAGTATAGTATATCTGTCTGTACACAGGTTATAGACAAGGAGAGAGTATATATATCTGTACACAGGGTTATAGGTCACGGAGAGAGAGAGTATATATGCCCGTCTGTACACAGGGTTATAGACACGGAGAGAGGTATATATATCCTGTCTGTAACAAGGTTATAGACACGGAAGAAGTATATATGTCTGTCTGTACACGGGTTATAGACAAGGATGAGAGTATATATGTCTATCTGTACACAGGGTTTTATAGGACAAGGAGAGAGTATAATATATCTGTCTGTACACAGGGTTATAGACAAGGAGAGAGTCCATGCTGTCTGTACACAGGGTTGTTATACAGGGAGAGAGTAATATATATCTGTCTGTGCACAGGGTTATGGGACATGTATAACTGTGAGGTAAAGTTCCACAAAACATCACATAATAAAGCCCATTAATAGCCATTAAAGGATAAGTGCACCGTATTCTAACTTGTTGATAGTGGATAGCTTAGCATAGTTAAATAATGCGGTGGTGGTGTTTATTTTGGGTATCCCCTACCCTACCTGCAGCTTTTAAACCCGCTTTCCCTGGCCCTGTGGTGATTTTTCTGTAGCAGGACCTCGCCCACGAGAATCAGTCAGCTAATTGTGTTAGCCTCACAATAGCGTTCCTTCGTAGTGCGCTGCGCGCGAGTAGTGGCGTGCGCGCGAGGGGGTAACGTCATCACTGACACATTACATGACACATCATTACAGTGCCATGATGATAATATATTGACTTCAGAATTTATAGTGCCCACTGCATCCAATGCTTTGGGTGTTTTAGTAAGAGAATATTAAGAACTTTTGGGGCAAGCATTGGCGCGGGCATACCCCCTGTGGGGGACTTAAGAGTCCCGGGGAGTGGGTGAAGCAAGGAAGGCTCCCCGTTCCCGACTTCCAGGGTGGTCTTGCAGCTAACTGTGGCTGCCCAGGGTGCCCCCAGCACCGCCGAGGGAGGCTCCCCGGGACTTTCAGGCCCCATGGCTGGAGGGGGAGAACGAGCCTCTTGTAGCTTGAGGGTAGAGGAGCCCAATTTCCCCTGGCTGGTGGGTGAGCAGCTTCCCTGGCTTAAGAGTACCCGGGGATTAAGTGAGAGTCTCAGGCTGGCTTAAAATCAGCCCAGAGAGCAGCCCCCCACGTCAGTCTTTTGTGAATCCTGAGAGTTCTGGATGTGATGCTTAGAACTTCCCACCAAAGGTCCTAAGATTTAGCTGATATTTTGCCACCTTGTAGGTTACCGAGTTGTGTCTGCTGACTATAGGTCTTAGTGGGGGCCCTTCCTTATGTTCTTTGGGAGTCCATATATTCTGCCATATACATCTGTTTTAACACCTTACTCTGGGCGTTCCTATAACACCTCTTAGCCACTATCTAATCACAACACCCTTACACCTGCTGTGATATGCTATTGGGATTTTCCAGGGTACATAATTGCCCACAATTCTTGTACACTCATTCTCTGAATTGAGAAAGCCATCGATGACTAGCGAAACGTCTTCAGAACTACATTTCAAGTCCAGTTGATCTAATTGAATACAACATATCACATGACCTGGATGAATGAGAACCTTCACAAGCATATTGGTGCATTCTAGAGTTGCAATCGACTATACAAAGAACATTTTTTATAAGCCTGTATACTAAGATTACCTGGGTACTTCTTGTATCAGGTCTATCCACATTATTGTAAAGTATATAGAGAATTAGTAATATCAGCCTATGTTTCAACCAATACGTAGCAGTAATGACACAAGTGATTGTGGGCTAGCCCACACTAGCGCGTTTTTCGCTTGCGATTGCGCCCGAGATTTTCACTAACATGGAAGTCACGGGAACGCGAACATTCGCATTTCCAGGGGATGTGAGATTTGCGTGTAAGCATTTTTTTAGGCAATCGCATGTGTTTTCAATGCGAAACACGTGTGCAAATGCACGAATGCAATTGCGTGCGCAATTTTGCGTTGTAGTGTGTGCTCCTTTAGAATGTGCAACTGACCCCACCGTTTCAGTTCTACACTATGGCACAAATACCTGTTTCTCTGTTACTTATAGAGAGAAACAGGGTCAGTTTTACCATAGCAGTAAGCAGGGCAACTGCCAAGGTCTCCAACAAAAAAGGTTGTGGATCATTGAGATTTGTGGGGGGGTCCTTAACACCATGTCCTGCTCCCCCCCCCCTCGACTTTAAACCACCCTGCAGAAGATAAGTTTAGTTATTATATGGAATGGTGTCCAACATTGCTAGTTAACAGCAGCAAGACAAAGGAAGGAATTCCCCCCCCCCTTTTTGCTGTTTTTTTTTGCCTTCCTCTGAATCACTGTTAGGTTAAGGTAAAAAAAAAAAACAGGGTGAATAGGTTGGACTTGATGGGTATGTCTTTTTCAACCTCAATTACTATGTTACTATGTTCTAGTAAAAAAGAAACTGTTTTCTGCAACAAGTGTCTACGAATAATTTGTTTACAATCTGGGTTTTGACTTCTAATCTGTAAATGTATGAAAGTGATATAAATACATGTTTCTAATTGTGGGATACCAAATTCCCTACTAAACAAATTGCTATAATAAAAAATAATGCCTGAGGGGCAACAGCTGCACCAACCTGACCACGCCTGATTTAGGAACTAAGCAGGCTCAGGCCTGTTTACTATTTGGATAGAGACCGCCTGGAATATCAGGTGTCTAGGCCTTTATTTCTGCCTCGCTCAACTGGCAGACTATTGACCAGAGTCAACAGTCAATAGTCTGCCATAGTCTGTTATCTACCAGAACCCCCAAATCTTTTTCCATTACAGATGCACTTAACACAGTTATTTATGGTGTAGGTGGCACAGGGATTATTAAATCCCTGCATCACCTTACATTTATCATCATTGAATCTCATCTGCCATTCTGCTGCCCATTTTGATTATCTATCTAGGTCTGCTTGCAGCACTTGCACATCATTTGAAGTTTCCAAAGACCTGCATAGTTTAGTGTCTCAGCAAACACTGGACCTTGCTCTCAATGCCCCCTTCTAAGTCATTTAAACAGATTAAACAGAAGCGGCCCCAGTACAGAACCCTGAGGCACTCCACTTAGAACTTTAGCCCACATAGATGTAGCTCCATTACCCACCACTCTCTGTTTGTGTCCAATACACATTTCTCTATCCATGAACTAATGTTTTCTTCAAGGCCAACAGTCCTCAGTTTAGAGAGCCCAATTTCCCCTGGCTGGTGGGTGAGCGGCTTCCCTGGTTTGGAGTACCAGGGATTGAGTGAGAGACTCAGACTGGCTTAAAATCAGCCCAGAGAGCAGCCCCCAGCCCTAACCACAGGTGTGTGAAGACTACCCAGGACTTCCAGGGAGGTTAGGGGTAACCGCTGCGCCAAGTGTTCCCCCGGCCGTGAGGCAGGGAGGCCTCCCGGATTCCAGGCCCCATGGCTGGAGGGGATTAAGAGCCCTTTTTGGCTGGAGGGTAGAGGAGCACCAATGCCCCTGGCTAGTGGGTGTGCAGTGTCCCGGGCTTCAAAGTCCAGGGGATGTGGGAGGCGAGGGAGGCTCCCCAGGACTTCCATGGGGACTTGGACGTGTTCCCAGCCAAGTCAGATTTCCATAGGGGACTTGTTCCCACCCATCCACGAAACGAGGAGGCTTACCGGGACTTCCAATGAGAGTTTGCAGCTAGCTGCACCCACTCAGGGTGCCCCCGGCCACAAGGCGAGGGAGGCCTGGCTGAGAGTACAGGTGAAGGGGTGAAAGTCTCTGGCTGCCTTAAAACAGCCCAAGGGAATGTCCTATGGCCCTTGGCACACCAGCCTAAATGCACCTGATCTTGTCTGATCTCGTAAGCCAAGCAGGCTCAGCCTGGTCTGTACTTGATGGGAGACCAAATGGGAATACCAGGTGTCGTATGCCTTTTCTTCTGCTCGCTCAACTCCCCATGGCTGAGGGGGGGAGTAAGAACTGGCTGGCTTTTAAACAGGGGTTCCAATGTACACTGATGGAGGAAAGGAACAGCCCATGAAGATATGGGGGCTCATCAGCACTCCAAGGAGGCTGGGGGCCAACAGCAGCCACCCGGATGCTCCCAGCCCTAGTGGAGAGGAGAGGGAGGCCCCCGGACCTTGCCCCTGGCTGGTGGGTGGAGCGGCGTTCCTGGCTTGAGTTCCCGGGAAGTGGGTGATATTCTCGGGCTGCTTTGAAATCAGCCAGAGGAAATATCTGGCCCCATGGCTGGAGGGGGAGTAACCTCTTTTGGCAGGGTAGAGGAGCCCTGTGGAGTTCCCTTGTGTAATAATTCCAGGACCTTTAGTCAATCAGCAAGAATCTAAGCATTTATAGGGAATCAGGAAATAACTTCTCCCATCCAGCCAATCACAGTGAGGGCTGTGAGAGACAGATGGGGTGAAAGTTTTACACCTGGAAGTGACTGGGGAGGAAGAGTGGAAGTGGAAGTTCTTGAAGAGACTGGGGGGCTCAGTGTCCTCTGTCCTGTGCCCCATAAAGATCCATAAAGATTTTATTGATCTAAGCCAAGTGATACTGGAGTGAGGAGTGACCCAGATTATTCCTGTCTCTCTAACAGAAGAATTTACATTCCAACACCCAGTAGTTATTGGCTATGGCACCCTGGTATGTTGGAACTGAACCCTGGACATTTACTGTGTTATATCAGGGAGCATTACCTGCACTTGTGGATTACATTAACCTTGGGAACCTTAACTGGTGGGCTGATCCTGCCCTAGTGGCTAAACTCATAATGCAAGAAAGTTAACCCATGAAAGGAGAAGCATGGTTTCATGTTAATATTTATTATCTTTTGATGTTTGTTGTGACCCAGATGGTTATAATAGACTTATTGTTGCATACTACTAATCTACATACCAAAAAGAGGTTGAACATTACATTAATTCAGTTATAAAGTATTGTTTTGATTAATCTAAAGATGATCTGTTGATGGGTTTCCTTATCAGTTATCGTTAAGTCATTACAAATTGGTGGCAGCGGTGGGATACCCCAACAGGCCATAACAGAAACCATTTAAATATAAAAACATCCTAAGAAAGAAATGGAGCGTTAGCTGAATTGCGTTCAACCATTTTACAAGGTCTCTGTTCACTGGTGACGATCCCTATGGACTTACAAGGAATCAGATGGCGCTCTGATAACATAACATGCCAAGATTTACCATACGGCCCAATAGATTGGCAGACCTATTATTGAAAAATGAGAAAACCATCCAATTTCTAATCTAACAACACCCTCACATTTGTGAGGACTATGAAGGACTATGAAGTACCCAAAGCTGAGTGGACAGATTTTGCAAACTTACAGGAAAGGCTATGATGTATATACGAGAGATCCCTATCACCAACGAACCATGCATGAGGAGGTTAAAAGTGTCCTATAAACAACTATTCAATTTTTCCAGAGACTTATCGTCAAACTTTCCGCACCCTAAATAAAGTGGGCAGTGACACATATTGGAACTTTAGTAAAAATTAAGAAGGGTATTTGACCAATGGATGGCAACCAGTCAGGCTAAAACATTGGAGGATTTAAGCCAGTTTATGTCTAAAGGAACAGTTTCTAACAAGTGTTCCCCAGAGATCCGAAATTGGGTCTGGGATCACTCCCCTAAAACTGAGGAGGAAGCCACACAGCTAACAGGCAAGTGCTTGGAAAGACAAGCTCAAGTCCGAGACTACAACCAAATCCCCAAATCAACCCTTGATACCCGTGATGCAGAGCGACTAAGTGGTGGTAACTGCATGCCTCAATACCCAGAAACTCCCTGGCCCCTTGCAAGTTCTACCCCCCCGCCCCCCACCAGTAAGAATTGTTTCCGCTGAAGTTCTAGTGCAACCTGCAAGCGCAGTGTCCCCACCCTTCCAGAGTGTCAGCAAACCCCATAACTTACAGACCAGTTATTCCTATAGAGAAGACCACCATGGCCAACAGCATGCAGTACAGGCTGTTCAAGAATACACCCAGAGTATGACAATCCCCATCTGGAAGACCCTAATAAATATGTGATAATGGGATCCACTGGAAGAATCAACGAACGTCCTAACCATATCTCCCTGTCATAATCAATGGGAAATCTGCTGAGGTTTTTTACTCAGGCATGGTCAGTACCTGGATAGAGGCCGAACTGGAATACAGGTGTCGTAGGCCTTTTCTTTTGCTTTGCTTGATAAGCAGACCTTTGAACGGGTCCAGCGTACCTGACGGATGAAAGAAACAGCCCATTAAGATCGTGGGGCTCATCAGGACATCCAAGGAGGTTGGGGGCAAACAGCAGCCGCCCGGGTGCCCCCAGCCCTGGAGGAGACGAGGCCCCCCGGGACCTCCAGTGAGGGCTTGCGGCTAGCTGCGTCCGCCCATGATGCCCCCGACCTGTTTAGTATTTGGATGGAAGACCGCCGGGAACATCAGTGTCATAGGCCTTTATTTCTGCCTCGCTCAACTGGCAGGCTATTGACCAGGAGGTCCGGCGTACTTGACAGCGGACAGGAACGCCCGTGAGGATCGGGGGCTCCACAGGACTTCCAGGGAGGTTTATTATCGGCAAGGGAGGCTCCCTGGTACCTCCAGTGAAGATTTGCCGCAACCCGTGTCCGCCGAGGTGCCCCCACCCCCAGCCTGGGGGGCCCGGAACCCCCGGGACCTTCAGGCCCCATGGCTCTTTTGTCTGGGCCTATTTTGTCTGGAGGGTAGAGGAGCACCAATGCCCCTGGCTAGTGGCGTCCTCTGCTTAAGAGTCCGGGGAGTGGTGAAGCAAGAAGTCCCCGTCTCGACTTCCAGTGGTCTTGCAGCTAACTGTGGCCCCAGGGTGCCCCCAGCACCGCCAGGGAGCTCCCCGGGACTTCAGGCCCCATGGCTGGAGGGGGAGAACGACCTCTTGTAGCTTGAGGTAGAGGACCCAATTTCCCCTGGCTGTGTGTGTAGCAGCTTCCCTGGCTTAAGAGTACCGGGGATTAAGTGAGAGTCTCAGGCTGGCTAAAATCAGCCCAGAGAGCAGCCCCCAGCCCTGACCACAAGGTGCAGAAAACTCTCCCAGGGAGGATAGTTGCTAACACAGCTGCCAAGGCGAGGAGCCTCCCCAGGACTTCCAGGCCCCATGGCTGGAGGGGGAGTAAAGCCTTTTCTGGAGGGTAGAGGCAGGCTACATCTACCATTGGCAGAGTGAGGCATTTGTCTCAGGTGGCACCGAAAAAAAAGGCGTGAAGGGACTGCTGAAGGAGTCTACCTTGACATGGTGGAAGGCTTACAAACCTTTTGGCTAAAAATTTTATACTACAAAAAGCAAGGCATTTCTAATGTATTGTAACAGCTGTAAGGACATAAAATAAGTTAATCTGATTTGAGCAACAAAACCTGAAAGGAGCAATATGGTAGGGCTACACAATCTGTTTGAGAATTATAAACATTATTGGTAATTGACTGTTTAAAATCCAATGTGATAGAAGTTAAAAATCATAAAACATTAGCCCTGCCCATCTCCAACCACACCCATTTTAATATGCTGGGCACCCAAAATGGCGGCAATAAAGTTTGGCTCGGCAGCAAACCCTTAGAAGTGCCCCTGCAGGCCCGGCTGCGAGGCGAAGAGGCCCCTGGAACTTCCAGGCCCCATGGCTGGAGGGAGTAAGAGGCCATTGTGGCTGGAGGTAGAAGAGCACCAATGCCCCTGGCTGGTGGTGCAGCGTCCCTGGCTTGAGAGTCCCAGGGAGTGGGTGAGATTCCCCCGCTGGCTTAAAATCAGCCCAGAGTGCATGTCCAAGTTACGATCCACACCACCTGAACACGCCTATCTCAGAAGCTAAACAGGCTCAGGCCTTTTAGTATTTGGATGGGAGACAGCCTGGGAATACCAGGTGTCATAGGCCTTTTTCTTCTGCCTCGCTCAACTGGCAGGCTATTGACCAGGAGGTCGGCGTACCTTGACAGCGACAGGACTGCCCGTGAGATCGGGGGCTCCACAGGACTTCCAGGGAGGTTTTTTACGCAAGGAGGCTCCCTGGTACCTCCAGTGAAGATTTGCCGCAAGGCCGTGTCCGCCGAGGGTGCCCCCAGCCCCAGCCTGGGGGGGCCCGAACTCCCCGGGACGCTTCAGGCCCCATGGCTCTTTTGTCTGGGCCTATTTTGTCTGGAGGGTAGAGGAGCACCAATGCCCGGCTAGTGGCATCCCTGGCTTAAGAGTCCCGGGGAGTGGGTGAAGCAAGGAAGGCTCCCCGTTCCCGACTTCCAGGGTGGTCTTGCAGCTAACTGTGGCTGCCCAGGGTGCCCCCAGCACCGCCGAGGAGAGCTCCCCGGGACTTTCAGGCCCAGGGCTGGAGGGGGAGAACGAGCCTCTGTTCTTGAGTGTGAGGACCCAATTTCCCTGGCTGGTGGGTGAGCAGCTTCCCTGGCTTAAGAGTACCCGGGGTATTAAGTGAGAGTCTTCATAGGCTGGCTAAAATCACCCCTAGCCATTTACCACCACTCTCTGCTTGCGATCCAATAACCAATTCTCTATTCATGCAAAATGTTTTCTTCAAGGCCAACAGTCCTCAGTTTATACATTGTTATGAAGTTTAATTCCAAGTAACTTGCAAAGTGCCCGCCAGAATTTGGAGATGAATTGGGTTCCTCGATTGGACACTATTTCAACCGGTAATCCATGCAGGTGAAAAATATGGGAAATGAACAATTGAGCAAGTTCAGCAGAGGAGGGCAACTTAGGAAGGGGAACAAAATGAGCCATTTTGCTAAAGCGGTCTACAGTAACCCAGATGACTGTATTTTTCTTAGAAAAAGGGATTTCACAAATAAAGTCCATAGAAAGGTGGGTCCATGGTAGGGAAGGAATCGGCAGAGGTTGAAGAAGTCCACAAGGAAGAGTATGAGAAGTTTTGGAAGTAGCACAAACAGAACAGGTGGCGACAAAGTTTTTGACATCTGTTCTCATGGAGGGCCACCATACAGAACGATTAAGAAGATTGAAAGTCTTGTGGATGCCAGGGTGACCGGCCTGTTTGGACTCATGATTCAGTTGTTTACCTAGAGAAGACTCCTTATTCAGGTCTAGGGTTGTCAGTTTCCCGGCTTGGAAGGGAAAACTTTAGCGAAGTGCCTCTGGGCGGCACAGTACAGGCAGAGCCCATGAGTCCTCCTCCTAAGTTTTTCTTCAGCAGAAATGTAGATTGAAGCTAAGAGTTGTGCTGCAAGTAAAATGGCACAGAACAGAGATAGGCAGCAGATTTAGTAGAACTGTGGGTGTAACCTGTTTGGGGAGCATGTATGAGTGTGTCTGGGAGGCAGTGTCTTTCTGTGTGACACTGTGTACCTGTCTGGGTGTGAGAGAGCGTCTGTGTAAGACTGTGTACCTGTCTGGGTGTGAGAGAGTGGCTGTATAAGACTGTGTACCTGTCTGGGTGTGAGAGATTGTATGTGTGAGACTGTGTACCTGTCTGGGTGTGAGAGAGTGTCTGTGTAAGACTGTGTACCTGTCTGGGTGTGAGAGATTGTCTGTGTGTGACTGAGACCTGCCTGGGTTTGAGAGAGTGTCTGTGTGAGACTGTGTCTATCATTATGAGACTGAAAACATTCAGAGGATGCCTATTAAAAATACAAGTGCCAAGAGGCAGCAGTAATGCAGTTTAAATGCAATCAGTGCAACCCTGCTAACTACATTTATTAAGAACATCCTACAATCAGCAGCTGATCTGGAAATCCTAGCGCACCTCTTGCTGTCTTCCCATTGGTTGGCCTATCTGGTCTGTCTACACCCCCTTTACCAGCCAGAATAGAGGAGCTAGACTATAACAGATGAAATGTGATGGACGCTAGTTCTTTGCGCAAAACCCCCATAAAGTTTTGCAACTTACCGGTCACAAGGTGTTTTATACACTGAGAGAACAAGTACAGATAAGTTGCGATAGTGACATTTTTTGCATATTCCTGTAAGTGTTCGAACTACCAGCTGTTCCTCCAGGAATCCTCACCCTGGTTCATTTTGTTATTGGTTCTCCTTTAAAGTTCTGTAAATGGCTAGGCCACACTTACGCATTTTTCACGCGTTTGCGCATACGATTTCACACAAGATTTTGGTTAGAATGGAAATCGCAGGAACGCAAAAGTTCACATGATTTCCGATGCACATGTGATTGAGCATCCATTTCTGTTTTGTGAAAAAAAATTTTCGCAAACGCATGCGCTTCTATAATGTTAAATAGCAAAATAACATGCAAACGCGGAATAATGCACCGGTATCGCACATGCAATGTGCGTGATAACGCGCATGATTACGCACGCACTTTGGTGCTTTGTAGTGGGGCTGCAACTACTTCAGTATTTAACCCACACTAAACCATTATAGTATAGCATAGTATTTGAGGTTGAATAAAGACATACGTCCATTCAGTCCAACCCATCTAGCAATATCCTCATTTCCTGCCTAACTGTTGATCCAGAGGAAGGCAAAAAAAACACCAGAATTATGAAGGGGAAAAAATTCCTTCCTGACTCCAAGTGGCAATCGGAAATTTCCCTGGATCAACTCTACTTTATGTATCAACACCAGTAACTTGCAACAGTCCTTGTTTGCAGAAACTCATCCAGATTTTTTTTTTTTGAAACTCTACTACGTACCTGCCATCACCACATCCAATGGAAAACAGTTCCATAGTTTTACCGTTTTCATAGTGAGAAACCCTTTTCAAACTTCTTAAATAGCATGTACACTGTGAAAACAAGTTATTCTTACTGAATAGCTGTGGCTTAATATATAAAGGTGGTGCCCTATTACCCTTTCATAACCTACCTTTAGAGATTGAATTTTACAGGCTTCCTCCTCCACTGGTGAATCACGTTTTTAGCACTGCCCAATGAGATTTCCAAATCTCCAACATCTACTTGATTAAAGAATAGTGTGGCCATTTACAAGCGTGCGCGTCACATGCAGTGACGTTACCATGTGTATCCCCAGTGACGTCATTGCGCATGGCAGATATAACACAGCCAAATCACGTAAGATTTGGCTGTGTTTTATCTGCTGCACGCATTGACATCACACTTGTGTCAAACAACCACGCTATTCTCTGACCAAGTGGATGTTGGAGATTTGAAAATCTCATGGGGGTAGTGCTTAAAATGTGATTACAGTGGAGGAGGAAGTCAGCAATAGGGTAGGTTATGGAAGGGTAACAGGGTAAAAAAATCAGCACCTTTATATTTAAAGCCACAGCTATCCAATAAGATAAACCTCTTTTAAATGTGTATCCTTTAAGGGTTGTCCTCTGACATGTTCTATTATTTTAAATGTGTATCCTTTAAGGGTTGTCCTCTGACATGTTCTATTAGTGAACAATGCCCCAGATAGTTTATTGTATGGCCCGTAAATTTACTTATACACAGTAATTATATCCCCACGCAAGCACAATTTCTCAATTCTCAAGACAATTATTGCACCCATACTGGCACAACCTCTGACTTCCAGGGAGGTTGGGGGCTAACCGCGGCCTCCCAGAGTGCATCCAGCCCCGACCTTGAGGCGAGGGAGGCTCCCTGGACTTCAAGGCCCAAGGACTGGAAGGGGAGTAAGAGCCCCTTGTGACTGGAAGGTAGAGGACCACCATTGCCCTGGCTGGTGGATGAGCGGCGTCCCTATCTTGAGAGTCCCGGGGAGTGGGTGAGAGTCTCTGGCTGCCTTGAAATCAGCCCAGAGGGGATATCTTTAGGCCACACCAACTTAAATGCACCCAATATTGACTGATTTTGGAAGCTAAGCAGGCTCAGGCCTAGTCAGTACTTGAATGGGAGACCAACTTGTGTCGTAGGGCTTTTCTTCTGCTTCGCTCGACTGGCAGGCTTTTAAATGGGCTCCAGCATACAATGACGGAGGCCCCATGGCTGGAGACAGAGTAAGAGCCTCTTTTGACTGGAGGGTAGAGGAACACTAATGCCCCTGGCTAGTGGGTGTGCGGCGTCCCCCAGGGAGTGGGTGAGGCGAGGGAGGTTCACCCTTCCTGACTTCCAGGGTGGTCTTGCAGCTAATCGCGGCCACCCAGGGTGCCCCCAGCCCTGCCCATGAGGTGAGGGAGGCTCCCCGGGACTATCAGGCCCCATGGCTGGTTGGGGAGAATGAGCCCCTTGTAGCTTGAGGGTAGTAACATAGTAACATAGTAATTAAGGTTGAATAAAGACATATACGTCCATCACGTCCAACCTATTCACCCTCTTTTTTTTTTTTTAACCCTACCTAACAGCTGATCCAGAGGAAGGCAAAAAAACAGCTAAAAAGGGGGGGGAAATTCCTTCCTGACTCCAAACGGCAAGTTGATCCCTGGATCAACCAGATCTATATGTATTAATACCAGTAATTCTCAATATTTTTTAGTTTTAGAAACTTATCCAGGCCTTTTTTTAAAGCTATTCAATGAACTTACCACATCTGCTGGAAGACAGTTCCACAGTTTCACCGTTCTCACTATAAAGAAACCTTTTCTAACCTGAAAATGAAACTTCTTATTTTCCAACCTTAAAGGATGTCCACGAGTCCTCTGATCTGACCTATTAGTAAACAATGCACCAGAGAGTCCATTGTATGGCCCATTAATATATTTGTATAAGGTTATCATGTCCCCACGCAAACGTCGCTTCTCCAATGTACACAGCCCTAACTTGTCTAATCTGCCTCCATATATCCAAGCCCCTCCATTCCCCTTATTAACTTAGTTGCCCTTCTCTGAACCGCCTCAATTTCCAAGATGTCCCTTTTGTATATGGGATTCCAAAACTGCACCGCATATTCCAAATGAGGCCTTACCAGTGCCTTGTAAAGAGGGAGAATAATATTTTTCTCTCTTGAATCTATTCCCCTCTTTATACAAGACAATATCTTGCTAGCTCTAGATGCTGCTACCTGGCATTGTTTGCTATAGCTAAGTCTGTTATCTACCAGAACCCCCAAATCTTTTTCCATTACAGATGCACTTAACACAGTGTTATTTATGGTGTAGTATTTGGATGGGAGACAGCCTGGGAATACCAGGTGTCATAGGCCTTTATTTCTGCCTCGCTCAACTGGCAGGCGATTGACCAGGAGGTCCGGCGTACCTTGACAGCGGACAGGAACTGCCCTATTTTGTCTGGAGGGTAGAGGAGCACCAATGCCCCTGGCTAGTGGCATCCCTGGCTTAAGAGTCCCGGGGAGTGGGTGAAGCAAGGAAGGCTCCTGACCATTTCTTTACAGTTACACTACATTGCTTTATTGAAATGTATAAGATATATTGCAATAAAATGTTCTACTGGTAAAACTATTTTCCACTACCAACATTTTGAGACACACTAAAAGTACATCAGTGTACCCGGTAGAAGAAAGCCTATCGTAAAGAAAGTATATACTAAATATACGAGAATCACTGAACTCAACACAAAATATATAAGGAAACATGAAGTTATTCTAATGAGTTTGCAGTGATTTGCTTTGAGAGTGTGCTTCTACTTCCCATATTAACACAGCCTTGGGTTAATGTCCATTCCAGTCTACCTAGGGAAAAGTGCAAAAGAAAATACACAGACACAAGGAACTACATTATATTTTGTTCATTAATGTTTATTAATTTTTTTAATACATTTTGTAAAACAGAATAAACATACAACATGGGATAATAAGTCAGGGAGGCATGTAACTGGTGATTTAAATGGTTCTCTCCATGCTACCGGAAATACTTGAGACTGACAATCCTAGAAAACATCTTCAAAAAGATTATAGAAGACAGAACCGTCAAGTGGGCTTCCGTTCCAATGAAAGATCTTGTTGTCCATGGAAGATCAAAGATGGTATCATAACGAACCAAATTGCAGTTTTTGTTCTTCACAACTGGCAAAAGCAGGTTTTCAACCATTTCCGTGTAAACTTGGCCTAAAAGAAAAAAACAGATTTGTACTGTTAATAAGTTTGTGTTCAATTCACACAGAGAGACGGGGGAGAAATGTAATTTTATAATGGGTAGTACATTTACACACATTTAGCATTAAGGTGCAAAAGAATAAGTCATAGCAGGGCATATGTCTTTTAAACGAAAGAAAAATATTATACGGATCATATCACCTTTTGTCTCACCCTTTTCCCCTAGACTGTAAAGGGCCCTCTTTCCTATTGTATCAGGGCATTGCTGTAAATAACTCTTCACTCTATGTAATTATTATATGCATAACCTTGTATTTCATTTGTATGACTTGTATAGTATTTATTACCCATGAATGTAATGTATGACTGTAATCCTCAATAATCATAATAATTATTATAATATACTAATAGAAATAAAGTCATTGTATAAGGGAGATACATACCATAGCTAGGCACATATAAGAACATCACAGTAGTTAGGATAAGACTAAAAAACAACACGTTATTTTGCTGCTAAAGTCCATTAACATTTAGTATATTCCTACCTGTTTGATTATCATTCAGAGCAGCTTTACACATTTCAATGCGTGCAGAATGATAGGGAACCATAAAATCCTGCATACAGCCAACAAGGATGATGTTCTTAAAGTATTCCAAGCCTGTGATAAAAGCATTATTATTACTGTGTGAACATGGTTTATAATACTTTATGATTGTATTTCCTCTAATTAAAGTTCCATACAGAACTGTCTAAAGTGTCTCAGTTGACATTTATTGCAGAATCAATATGTCAATATGGAGTCTCCCAGGATGCAGTGACCTCTCTGCACCTCAAACTGCATTACAGAAGCATGGAAGGTACATAGTGTCAGGGGATCACAAAATCATGCATTTAAAGTTAAATAAATGCATTTGCTTATCCCAAATAATTTAATATGACAAAGTATAACACAGTGTAGAAATAATGGAAAATATTTCCATACCTGGCTTCTTGCTTAAATTGTATATAAAGGTTTGTCTATGATCCGGATGATCGCGCATCGCCATCTGATAAAGGCTGGTCGCCCGTTCTTTAAACTGTAAAAAGCGGAATCCTGGAAAATAAAACATGAATGTATAGATTAGGGGTTTTCTTCTCCATAAATAGAAAATATTTTGAAAATTTAAGGTCATTACATTTTTTAAAAAAGTATAATATTTACCTGCTCTAATGTGGAATTGTTTATTATATATACATCCCAGATGTGGCCCACATAGAGAAACGTAAGTATGCAGTTTGGAGTGGTAATCCTTAAGGGCTAGGCCACACTGAAACGCAAACGCAAACGCAATCGCAATCGCATGCGATTTCATGTGCGATTTTTTTGCGTTTGCGCTTGCGATTTCTTCAATAAGTATAGGAAATCGCATGCGATTGCGATTAAAAATGCAGAACGCAAAACGCAAACGCAAACGCATCGAAAAACGCGCGTTTTTTTTGCGTTGCCGCGTTTTCAATAATTTTGAAAAATCGCAAGCGCAATCGCAATCGCAAACGCAAGCGCAAACGCAAAAAAAACGCAGCAGTGTGGCCTAGCCCTAAATCCAGGTTTTGCAAGGAGTGAACGAATGATCAGATTGCCTAAGGAATGACCAATGAAACTGGGAAAAAAAAAATGTTATATGTCAATAAAACCACTTCTGACTAGTACAATTTGTTCGTTTTTAGCAGGCACTTTATCTGGTCACTAAACACACCTATTCCTAAATCCATTAATTAAATATGTATATTAAAAGACATACAATCAGACAAAAGCAATTGGCTTGCAGTGGGCACTATAAATTCTGAAAGTCAATATAGTATCATCATGGCACTGTAATTTAATTGCAATATAGTTACTTTCAGTAAAGATTTCTTTAAGAAACATTAATGACTGGTGTCCAAACAGGACTTTTAGTTTTTAAATAAAGAACATTATTTTAACTGGATCTTAAACATTTGTGTGGCTTTTACCTGATTCTGGTCACATTGTCCTTGGTACTGATAAAGTTAATTACTTCAGATAAAAGATTATCACCCAGAGTATCAATATCACACAACGTTTTGCCAACCTGTAAATGCATAACAAATTGTTAGGTCAATAAGCTAAATGTGTAGGTACAATGTTATCTGTCTTTTTCAATCTTTAAACTGCATAAATTAACTTTCACAACCAACTTACATTATTAGCGGACAGTAGGGGCACAGTTTCCTCTGCTTCAAGTCTACATTTGATGAAATGTAGAAAAGCTTTTAATTCAAATGTAGAAGCTATAACAGTAACAGAGAAGAGATAAAATTAGAAAACAGCGTCATGTAAAATATAAACCTATCTATAAAATATTTAGGGAAAAATATTAATGTAAAAAATAAAACAATTACCTCCAAGACCATGAACACAAACGATCAAGTGTTTTCCTTTTTTCTGGACAATTTCCTTCCTGTTGATGTCCGGCACATTAGTTGAAATCTCTAAATCATCAGTGCTTTGAAATAATCTAGATATATCTATTTCAGATTCAAAGCCAGAATGTTTGTCAAGAACATCTATGTCTTCTGAGGTAGCAGTAGATTCTTCAGGTACAAAGCTAACATTCGGCTTTGGAACAGCCATGTCTTGAGTTGCAATAGTGGAAGATATTTTATGATCATCTATTTCTTCTGGTTCAGAGTTGGAAGGTAGCTCAGACACCTCTAATTCTAGAGACTCAAGGAGTACAATATTTTTATCTTCGAACGTAGAGCTAGAATGTTGTTTTGATGCAATGTTGGAAGACATGTTATAATTAGCTTTTTCTTCAGATTCTGAGCTGGATGGTCGAGAGGTTCTGTTTTAATTTACAAACATGGAAACATTATTTTAATAATTAAAAACATTCCTAAAGTAGATTTTCTAAAAATTAAAATTAGACATAACATAGCTACCACTTAATCCTAAATAAATTTAATCTGTAGGTTATGACTAGATACTTACACTGGATCAGAGAGAACAATAGACTCTTCACCATAAATGTGGTCAGATCCTTTAACCTCTGAACTAGAAGATTTGCTTGCACTACTTATAGATATTATCTCTGATATACTTTCTGAACAATTATTATTCACATCCTTGTTTTCATTCTTTGATAATTCTTTTACTTGTTCTTGATCATCTATATCCTGTTCAGAAGTTGAGAAACTTTCTATTATGATTTCTTGCTCTAGGGTCTCAATCTCCACCACTGATCCTTTATCATTTTCATTGTTGTGCTGTTTGTTGGCATCCAAACTTTCCAAATTAAGATTATTGGTCCTGTTTAGATCTGCATAATAGATTTAAGGGAAAAAATACACCATAAGCTAATGAACATTTTGTAGTGACAACGTTATAAACTGTACTGTAAAAGATTGTTTTCATACCAACTGTAACATCGTGTGAATAATTATCCTCAAATATGAAAGGGATTGATTTAACTTCATTCTCTTGTTTTTTGAATTTCACAGAGAATGGTGGAAGAGAACTCAAGTGCATTGTGCTTATAACTTTTTTGCATAGTTGAAGATGCTTCTTGCCACTGTATAGAGAAAAAAAACATGTTAACAAACAATGACCTGAGGTTGTAATTATTTAGAAACATAAACACAATATCACAGTAAAATATTAAGTTAAGATATTTAGGAAAGAATATGGTTATGGCTAAGTGGTCTATTAATAGCCTAAACTCAACAAGGTCTTCCCTGGGCAGTTGCAGGTTGAATCGATAATAACGCGTATCCTCTATTATTACTGATGTTCTTTGATACATAGTTTTGCAAAATATGTTTCCCCTACTAATATGTCGTAATACAAAAATGACTGAAGACCATAAAAAGGACCCGCCACTGTAAAAACGTCTCTATCTCAAGTTATGCTGATATTTAAAGGACAACTCCACCCTCATAAGAACATCTTTTAGAAAGAATGGCCTCTTTAAAATATATTGATATATCATAGTTTGTCCTATGAATTCATTACTGTATGCTTGCTATGCTTCTGGAGGCCTCATTGAAACTGAGTAATTTTCACATAAATGGCCTCCTTAACACCTCTCTTGAATCAGTCGCGTTCCTTTGCCAATATGTTAACATTACAATATTCAAAGGTATGTCCTTTATCCTTAAGATGCAGGTATACAGCTGAGTCCTGACCCAAGGAATTGGCTTTTCTGTGCTGGGCCATACGTTGATGCAGTTGCTGTTTGGTCTCCCCCACATACAAATCAGAGCATTCTTCACTGCACTGCGTATATGATGTCGCTATTCTTGTGTTTCAGTATTGGGTCTTTCAGATGTACCAATTGCTGCCTCAGTGTTTAAATGTGCTTTCCACATTTAACATTTAAATATGCTTTACAAGCATATT
Organism: Hymenochirus boettgeri; assembly: GCA_019447015.1. Lineage (NCBI taxonomy): Eukaryota > Metazoa > Chordata > Amphibia > Anura > Pipidae > Hymenochirus > Hymenochirus boettgeri. Next base: position 263,791,218 of record CM033469.1, read on the forward strand.
TAAATGTTAGCAAATTATTGCAATAGTAAAGATAAAAATAACAATACATACATCAACACTAAAATACCCCTGCAAAAATAAGCTAGGTGTAGTCAACATTGTTGAGACTCTTAGATATAAAAATATTATTATTGTTATTATGTCTACTTACTTATCTGAACATTCAAATGCTGCTTGTCGAGGCTTATTTAAAGAGGAAATTCTGTCTACAACGATGCTCCTGAGTTTAATACAAATAAATATAATATTGATCTTCAGAAATAGACCACCCAAAGCAAAGTAAAACTTAACTTAATAGTTACTACATAATATTTCCATTTCAACTGCAAAATAAATTAAAAAAATAAATGCATACTTCCATTACTTCTTGCTCTTTTGCTAAATTATGTCCAATTTCACTTTTAATGGGATCCTTTAAGATGTAATCTATAAAGTTTTCCCATAGTTCTTTGAGTTCTGAGGAAAGTTGATGTAGGTCTGTGCTGATACGTTCCATTATTTCATCCGGATTTTCCATTTTCTGAAAGTAGGGGAATAACATATTTCTTAATTATTCTAACCTAGCAATATGCAAGAATTCTGCCTTACTAATAGTGTTAGAAATCTAAGATTATCTAATCTGAAAGAAACGGCAGCTGAAATACCTGAAGTTCTATTTTCTTAAGCCGACTATCAATATCTTCATTTCCTAAGGAGAAAGAAAAAGGATGAAAAATCAGGAGGGGGGGGAGGGAATTAAACACAAAGGCACAATAATGCTAAAAGTCCTAATCCAGTGCCTATACATTTCTAGGAACATTGCAACAATATGGAGATAAAAATAAAAATAACCAGGCTACATACTATATTCACAATGAAGAGAAGATGCCTTTGATTCTGCATTGATGAAGCCATGCAATCCATTTAATGAACGCAGTAAGCAGTCATAGAGTGAAGAATGTAAATTAAAGGCATGGCGAAGGAAACATTCTTTAACTACTGGTGTTTTCCCCTAAAACAGACAAAGAGAGATGACCTGTAGCACAACTTGGTAAATAGTGCAGTTAAATCCTTTGCATGTAACCCAATATAACTTTTTTGGCATTAGGTAAATGTTAGACATAAATGTAGAAAAGTTTGTAATGAGGGACGCACTCACATTCTTCTTAAAATATTTATTATCAGAGATATGTACACAACGTTTTGTTGTGCCCCTTCGTCAGGTGCATCCTGATGAAGGGGCCCGCAACAGAAACGTTGTGCACGTACCTTTTACAATAAATATTTTAAGAAGAATGTGAGTATGTCCCTCATTCCTAACTTTTCTGTATATAACAGCTGGAGGTGGTTGACAGCACTCTGGGTACAGCACCACCATAAAATAAGTGGAGTGAAAGGAGAACTCCCAATCTAGGCATGAATGTAACCTTCTTTACTTACATGTTCTGCCATTTTCTTTTTAATTTTTTTTCCAAAAAATGTCTTTTCCTGAGATGGAATGGAAGTCCATTTCTTTTTTGCTGGAAGTAATCTATCATACCATTTCTTTTTCTTTCGAAAGCTTAAAAAAACAATATTCGTTATAAATATTTTACTATATTCCTACCACCATATTTTTATCAGTAGATTACATTTTTAAAGTTGCTTTTGTAAAAGGGTATAGCGAAATACTAGATCACTTACTACAATAAGATATCAATAATATGGGCTACAACCCACCAGCAGCTTTCTACTGCCTACACGGCATATTATTTATTTTCTCAATAAATAACTTACAATACAAGTTTTACTGGAAATAGTAAAGGAAACCTAAAAATGCAGATTGGTGTCAATCTATGGAGGTACAATTTACAATGATGGTCTTAAGGCTTTGTGTATTTACCTTATTAATGGCGGGTTCAGAGCAAGTAAAGAACCATGAACTTCAATAAATATGGACGAAAGGTTGACATAATCAAATGTAACTTCCATGCAGTTGTGAAGGCCATTGCAGATATCTAAATCCATTATCAAATCTCGGCTCCTGAGAAGTGACCAATCTTCTGGCTCTTGTGGCTGATAATATAAATACCGTAAATGATATTTTCAAAACATATCCAAATAAAATTGTTTTTCAAAATACAACCACATATTCAGAGCTATATATATTCATTTTAAATTCTCTACTTACAAGATCCTTGTAAAATACAATATAAAGGACAGTTGGAATTTCATGTTAACAGTTTCTTTAATCTGTCAAAACAAAACACGAAAAATACCATTAGGAAATATGCAATGGGAAACACAACTAAATATAATTTCACAAAATTGGCACTTACATTTTCTTCATTCAGGAGCATCTGGATCTTATAGAAAATCGTTTCATTAATTCCAACCGTCCTGCATTTAAATATGTTGATTTGTTTGCTTGAAACTTCTGTATCATTGATGGAAACTAGGTCCCCTAGAATTGGAATATTTATATTATTTAAAGCAATTGTGAGTCTGAGCAAAGGAACAGAAACCTTTTCACAAGTATGCATATATTTTTTTCCTCCCAAAATTTTTATTGTGAGAAATCTAATAAACATTTCAAAGGAAAAACAAGACAGTAATACTGTGTGTACAAAGAAAAAAGGGAAGGGAAATTCCACAGCAGGGGTGAAACTTCTGGCACATTGTGTCTATCTTGTCTCATAACATCTCACATTGATTTTTAATAAACAAAGAATATAAACTATATCAACAGATATAGTCTTCTATAGAATGCATACAAATAATAAATTGCAAATAGACCCTTGAATATAAAAGGTGATACTCGGCCTGCTGCACAACCTGGCCCCCATATCCTGAATGATTCAACAGGTTCAAAGGTGGGGATTCAGTTGGTCTCGGTTGGTGGGGATGTATGTAAATTATTTTGAACCAGGGGTATTAGTTGTTATTCGATTACCACCGACATCAGTCATAATATATAGGGATTCAGGGATTCCACACCTCATTGTATTTACTGATTGAACCTTTAATAAAGTGAGATAGGCGTCCGTTTTCACAGATCCACCAGATTAATTGAGTTTCTGAGGGGGAAGGTTGTTTCCAGGTTGCAGCGAGAAGGCTATGGGTAGCTGCACAAAAGCTATGTATATGTTTATAATTTGGTTTTGACAGGTGGGGTATATCCCTATCAAATGAAGCCCTCCAGGGATCTAGGGTTATGGGGGAATGTATAGTTTTATGGATTAGGCTCTTGCATGTTGCCCACAGTCTTTTGGTCTCTGCGCAGCTCCACCAACAGTGAGATAGGTCTGCAGTCATCTGACAGCCTTGGTAGCAGAGAGGGCAGTTTGGGTAGATCTGTGAGATTCTCTGAGGGGAGAGGTACCAATGATGGAGTATCTTAAAGTTTTTTTCTTGTAGGTGGTGTAGGATGAACATTTGTGAAGGGATCGGAATATGTTGATCCATTGTGCGTCTTCTAGTGTGCAGCCCAGCCATGTCTCTCACTTAACCATGAATTTTAGTTTTTTGAGAATGTCTAAAGCTATTTAATAGTGAGTAAATTTATTATATGGTGTGGGAGGTGCGTTTGGGTTTATTAGCTAGGATTTCGAATTTGGTTGGTTCTGGGATGGAGACGTTTGCAAAGGTGTGCTGTAAGATTAAGTGTAAGATTTGTTCATGGTGGAATTACTCTGAGGGCGGGAGATTAAATTGTGTCTTGGCTGTGTTCCAAGGTAGTGGTTGGCCTCCTATAATTAATTGACCTATTCTGTTGATCTGTTTATCCGTCCAGGTATGCCACCCTCTTGGGCTTAATCCGGGGGGGAAAGTCTGGGTTATGGAAGATTCGTGTCATAGGAGAGGGTATATTACAAAGTTTGTATGCTTTTCGAGTATCATACCAGAGTTTTATTGAGTGGTGTATTTATGGGTTAGAACCACATCTTGTTAGTGCTAAAGTAGCAGAAGAGAGCCAGAGTAGGTCTTTCAGGGGGATAGTGGGATCTAGGGATTGTTCCAGCTCGATTCAGCTCGATCAATGTTGGCACCATTGTAGGGTTTGAGCGAGTCTGGCAGCCAGGAAGTAGTGATGTAAGCTAGGCAGGGCTGCTCCCCCCCATGTCTCTGGGGCGTTGTAGGGTTTTGCTACTTATTCTTGGGTGTTTGTTGTGCCAAATGAATTTAGAGATTTGTGATTGTATGAATCTTAAGTCGGGGGGTTTAAGGGTGAGGGAGCGGAACAGATTAGTAATCTAGGTAGTACTATCATTTTAACGCTGTTGATTCACCCGAAGAGAGAGAGGTTGTAATTGGTCCCCAGGTTGTTAGTTGCGATGTTAGTGTTTTGATTAATGGGATTTAATTATTGGTATATAGGGAGGTTGGATCTGTGCTGATCTTAGTGGAAGTATGCATATTTTAATACTATAATTATGCTTGGGGTTTAAAGCATCTAAAATATGACAATGTCGGCCAAGAAAGAATTTATTCTATGTACATAGAAGCTATAAATGTTAAATAATTAGAATCAATTAGAAAAGAAGAATAGAATGTGATTAATCAAATACCTTCAGAAGTTAAAAGTCTTGTTTCAACTTTATGTGGAATTCTTGATGGAATTTTTAGGGCCGTCCTGATTTGATAAGACCTAACAAAAAAAGAGAATGTCCATAAAATAATCCTTGAATTGAACCAATGAGGGAGCAGGTTAGGGCAGATATTCAATATTCACATCCAAGCAAAATGATTTGAATGTGTAGGAATATTAACGAATAGTCCTACTAACAAAGAAGCTATTATATCACTACATGTCCCATTGGAAAATTCTAAAGACAATAGTTTGTATTAAACATACCTGTATGCTGCTAAATTCACACTACAAAACTTCTGCAGCTGAATACAAAATTCAGCCGTTGCTTGAATTTTGCTCATTTTAATAATAATAATGAAAGGTCCTAAAAAAAACAAAGAAAAATGAATTTAATAATGATATAACAGAAACTGGACTAATTAGAAGACTTGTTAATATGATAGTCCTTCGTGTAGATCTAATTAATATTAGCAAATCTGAAAAATACATTATAATGATGGAAGACTAGGATAAATAAAGGTTTAAAGATGTTTTTAAAATGTCAAATCTATTAAATATATATTTTCCACCAAAAAAATCTTTAATCAGTGCAGAAAATTGTTTAGTTTACCCTTTGTCCTCCTAATTATTGATTGAAATCAAAATAATACCAACCTGATAGAAAATGAAAAAATATTTCTATTACATTAAATAAAATAGGGAGAAAAAGGCATTACAGCTCAGAATATGCAAATATGGAATGGAGACTTCTGGGTAATTTCCATGTTAAGTCTGTTATGAATTCACTAAACACTCTTGTTACCGTGGTTTCCAGTTACAGTGATATCACATGACCACATAGTCACATGACAGTAAGCACGGTTATATTTTATATAATAAACTACTGTACGCATGCCTAATTATAGCCTTTGAAGTTATGTTATGCCCCATTGAAAGTGATCTTTGTTAAGTTATGTATGTAAACTAGAAATGAGTTAAAATGAATGGGATAGAATAGAATACTTGTCTTCTCGGCCTTTTGGCTAAGATCAAGTGTAGTATCTGTTCTTACAGAGAAAAGGGGCTGCCTCTGGTCACTGGCGGTCAGTCCCCCAGTAATGTAAGGGCAGGTCTGCACACTGCACTATGATCTGACAAAAGCAGAAGCACCACTTCCCTGTCTTTCGGAATAAGACTGTGTGAAGCATCCAATCCTGGCCAGGCATGGTTGAGAGGGGGGTGGACGGACACGCCCCCCAAGCTCCCACCTGGTACTGAGATGATGCGGAGCCTGGTCGAAGCCTTGAGGCAGGGGAGTGCGAAAGCTCGGGCTTCCCTCCAGCACTACTCTGCACTGGGAGCACGTGTGTATAGCACTCCCATCACTTTCCTGTCATAGCCTCGGCTATGGCGGAAATTTTTTTATACCTCAGGCCGAAAGGCCTGGGCCTTTAATTGGGTCACCTTTTATTAAATTCACCCCCTCCCCTATTTATTAAACACTTAGCACTTAGAAACACGTAGCACTTATTTTGTGTTTTTTGTTTGGTTTGTTCACGTATTGTGGTGGGATTGCCTGGGTTCTTTTTAGGACCTTCAGGCCTTTCCCATGTGAACCCCCCCTGGAAGCTTCCTGGTGGCAGCTGGGAGCAGAAAGGGAGGGCAAGTATGGTGGTTCCTGACGCCTACCGGCTGAAGGGACCTCAGTTGTCTCCCTCCAGCTATGGGCATAAGAGGGAGTCAGATGGATCCCGATCCACTTGCACGTTTGTTGCACTGTGGTGACGATCACAGAAAGCACGTACCCCGAGCTTTCGATAAAAAAAAAAAAAACTTGTCTATAACGAGCACTTACTGAACTAGATTACTCCAGGACTATTAATAGCTATGTCCTTACTAGTCTAGGTTGCATGTTACATGCAAATTCTAGCAATCAGTAATAGATGTATGAATGGGCACATGCTAATCTTACATTCCATGATCCTATGATTCAGTAATCACTTTGCACATCAGATTTGATTTGTCTTGTCCTATTGTAAAATGAGTCACACTTTACGGTTTCCAACTCCACATACATCTATCCTATCTGAGCAGACAACCCCCGCCTCTGATCATTTAGGCCTGGGCCGCTCTTAGGCAAAAATCTATGGCGCCTATGTTAAACCAGGGCACCCAGTGTTCTTCCTAGCATCTCCCTGTCAGCTTTTACTTGCTGTGTTAGAACTGCTCTCCCTGTTCTGCTGTAATGTGTAACATTGTAGTGCACACAGAGCCTGAACTCAGCTCCCTCTACTTGGAAACAATGTTACAAATGAAGTGAAGGTGAAGGAAGGAGGGGGGAGGATGAGCTCAGTTGATAGTACTGAGGAAATCAGTTCTAAAATGCCAGGTAAAAGCTGATGCAGACTTTATAACAGTGACCCTGTGACTATTATTATTAAAATACATAAGGAAAACATACATGTTACATACAAGGATAGTGCAAGTAATACAAAGTGCAAAAAATGTAAGTGCTGGTCTTGCAGCATTCAGTGTGGTAAGTTACAGCATTACTGTGGTACAATAGGATGGAGGGCCTTGCCCGAGAGCTTACAGTCTAGAGGAGATGGGGATGAGACATAAGATGACTAGCAGCCATGAGATCCCTATCCCTGCCTCTTTCTTCCCTCCACCCAACTCTGCAATTAGAACTAGGCTGGTACATACCATGCAATATTTTGGTCCGATCGACCAAAAGTTCAGTGTATAATTTCATGGGAAATTGATGATCAGACATGGCGGAAAACCACGTCCGATCGTGCAGTCCTCTATGGACCACATGCTCGGTTGCAGCGAACTATGGGCCAAGCATGGGTTGTCAGGTGTGTCTGATCATGGTTTTGTCCAATTTGGACGAACAGTCGGTCAGACACGGCGGAAAACCACGTACGATCATGTGTTCCTCTATGGATCACACACTAACTATCGGACACGGCCACTATTGCCGTGACCAAAGTCCCTCCAATTAGAACTTTGAGTAGGTTAGGAGTGAACAATTCAATATAGGAGATATGAAACACAGGTACATACTGTATATCATGTCAATGCTGGCAGATGAAAGGGTTGAAGGTAAAACTTTTCTGCACTGAAGGGTTAATGGCAATACTTTGTTTGCACTGAAAGTGGTAATGGCAATACTCTGGGGAGGTCTGCTGGTACTGAAGTGTTAATGACAATAGTCTGGGAAATTGCTGGCACTGAAAGTGTTAATGCCAATACTCTTGGAGGGCTAGGCCACAATACTACACTTTTAAACATGATATGATCACGCTACGGTACCAAGATGGCTAGAAAGAGCCCTAATTTAGGCAGAAGGGTAGCTGCAGAAACTCAGTCAACTTTAAATATATTAATGACACACTCACTGTGCAGACCATGTATCTATGCTATCTGGTCATTATTGAATTCATATTGCATTTAAAAATGCATTTAATTATTAATTTGGCTTAAAAAAGCCAAATTACTGTTCTTTCTATTTCTTTTTCTTCTTCCGATTTATTCTTCTGCTTTTTTGGACCGTATCTCCTCCCACAGTTTTTGAGCTAAAGACATGCAGGGCATATAGGAGAAGTGTGCTATCTTCTAGCTAAGGAATCCACGAAAGTGTTACGGTGTTATCGGCGAATTTCCGGACATTTTTTCGCAGACTATAATCGTAGCAATCCTCAAATGTGGATATTTCAAAACAGTTTTTTTCATGTTCATAAATACAAATGGTGATACCTTCAACCCTCCACACAGACCCAGGTACACCCACCTACTGACCTACCTTTCCATTCCCATGGAAGCCATATTTAAAGGGTAACTAAAATCAAAAAAACTAATTTAGATTTATCATTAATAAAAGATAGTTTTACGGTTATAAACACAAAAAAGACATACCCCCTAAACCAGACCCAGGTACACACACCTACTAATCTACTAATTCATTATGGTGGTAGCCATACTTAAAGGGTAACTAAAGTCAAAAAAACTAATTTAGATTTATCCTCAATAAAAGATAGTTTTATGGTTGTAAACACAAAAAAGACATACCCCCTCAACCAGCCCCAGGTACACACACCTACTGATTTACTTATCCATTACTGTGGCAGCCAAACTTAAAGGGTAACTAAAGTAAAATAAATTAATTTTGATTAATAATAAAAAAGGTTTGTTTTTTTAACCCCCATGTGGCACAGTTACATACACCTACTGACCTACCCCTCCATTACTGTTGCAGCTATACCTAAAGGGTAACTAAAGTCAAAAAAAATAATTTTGACCAATCATCAAAAAAGTTTGTTTTTTTAACCCCCAACCAGACACAGGTACACACACCTATTGATCTACTTATCCATTACTGTGGCAGCCATACTTAAAGGGTAACTAAAGTCAAAAAATAAATTTTGACCAATCATCAAAAAAGTTTGTTTTTTTAACCCCCTCTTGGTACAGGTACATACACCTACTGACCTATCCCTCCATTACTGTGGCAGCCATATTTAAAGGGTAACTAAAGTCAAAAAAACTAATTTTGACCAATTATCTAAAAAGTTTGTTTTTTTAACCCCCAACCCGACCCACGTACACACACCTACTGATACTTATCCATTACTGTGGCAGCCATACTTAAAGGGTAACTAAAGTAAAACATTTTTTTGGACCAATCATCAAAAAAGTTTGTTTTTTTAACCCCCACATGGCACAGGTACATACACCTACTGACCTACCCCTCCATTACTGTAGCAGCCATACCTAAAGGGTAACTAAAGTGAAATTTTTTTTTTCCAATCATCAAAAAAGTTTGTTTTTTTAACTCCCAACACGACACAGGTACATACACCTACTGACCTGCAGCCATACCTAAAGGGTAACTAAAGTAATAAAAACAAATTTTGACCAATCATCAAAAAAGTTTGTTTTTTTAACCCCCACGTGGCACAGGTACATACACCTACTGACCTACCCCTCCATTACTGTTGCAACCATACTTAAAGGGTAACCAAAGTCAAAAAAACTAATTTAGATTTATCCTCAATAAAATATAGTTTTGTGGTAGTAAACACAAAAAATACATACCCCCCTCAACCAGACCCAGGTACACACACCTACTGATTTACTTATCCATTACTGTGGCAGCAATACGTAAAGGGTAACTAAAGTCAAAAAAATTAATTTTGATTAATAATAAAAAAGGTTGTTTTTTTAACCCCCATTTTGCACAGTTACATATACCTACTGACCTACCCCTCCATTACTGTTGCAGCCACACCTAAAGGGTAACTAAAGTCAAAAAAACAAATTTTGACCAGTCATCAAAAAAGTTTGTTTTTTTAACCCCCAACCGGACACAGGTACACACACCTACTGATCTACTTATCCATTACTGTGGCAGCCATACCTAAAGGGTAACTAAAGTAAAAAAATCTAATTTTGACCAATCATCAAAAAGATACAGAGAGATTCAATAAAAGTTCTTATCATTGAAAATGGTGCTAATTTTGCCCTAACCAATCAGATGTTAGCTTTCTGATTGATTGTATCAAAATTAGCACCACTTTGGGCTGGGTACACACAAACGTTTTTTTTTGTCCCAAACAAGCGTTCACTACAAACTCACCATTCCCATTATTGAGTTTTAAAATCTGCAGCAAACACACATATTCCCTTCCAAAATGCAGCCCTTCAAGCCAAATTCAAAGTTTATACTTAAACTTTCCCTTTCTAGTTATGCATTATAATAGGACATTGTTTAAACTGACTCTGTTTTTAAACATGATATTAAACCTGGGTGGGGGTCTGTCTCATTAGACATAAACCAGTTGTCTCATTAGACATTTATAAATAAAGGTAGGTACCCCCTGCCCACCCCCAACTGCCGATATATTTCTTCCCAAAAATGCCTAGATCGATACTTACAGCCCTTACACTCTCGCGGCGTCTCGTCCCCGCTCCCTGTTTGCAGGAAGTCGCAAACAGGGGCCAGACCGGCAGCCACATCAGTGATTGGCTGAAAGGAAGCCAATAACAGACACGTCTGCTTTCAATGGAGACGCCGCAAGAGTGTAAGATCAAAACTATTTCAAGAAAAATATTTTGGTGGTTGGGGTTGGACAGGGGGTACCTACCTTTTCCTAAAAGGATTTTAAGCTAAGTACCACAGCTGCAAAGGATGGATCTGGATGGTGGGTGGGAGGGCTCCCCTGCACATGCCTCAGACCTTGTTGAGGTTGAGGAAGAACAGGTACCAGATGAATCACTGGCAGCTTCTTCTCTTCAGTCTCCTGGACTTGGATAGGCATAGGAGGAGAACTAGCAAAGTTGTAAGGTAAAGTTTTTTTAAACTACAGAGTGGGGCCAGTATGGGGTTAAATTTAAGTTTTGGGATGGACATGCCCTTTTAATAAAAGTTATGTTTTGACCTTACCCGGATGGTTATGCCGTTCCTGACCTACGCGGAGTGCAGAGCCAACAAGTGTTAATACTAACTGATCATTATTAAAGATGGATTGAACCTGAAAATTGCCCGATTGTGGGGGAAGGTAGTGTTTAAAGTCATTTTGGTGATATGTACATGTTCCCCAGACCATTTCCTAGGTGCCACAGCCATTTACAGTAAGTTACCATTGTTATTTTAATTGTATTTTATCCAAACTTTTCAAACTATTTCTCCCCATTACTTTAAATGGGTTCGTTTTCAAACTTACTAACGTTTACTGAAAAGGAAGGTTTACATCAGGAGATTCGGCCATCTCTAATCATTATTCGTATGGAAAAAAACCCAGAAATAACAAGAACAAAAATATTTGTCTTCTCTTTTTAAAGCTTTATGTAATTTTCCAGAAAAACTGTATATTGTTAATTATGGGTTATTGTAACAGATATACTGCTTTGCAGGGTTTTTAGAGTAATACAGAAATGTAAATGTTTACTGGAACATAAATAATTTCCACATTCTATTTATAGGACACAACTTGTCCTGGTTAACATCACATTTCTATAATCAGACAAGTAAAATAAAATGATTAAACTGGCTTGAAAAGGCCGTATTGCTGTTCTTCCTATTTCTCCTCTTTTATTCCACTCGTTTTTTGGACTGAGTCTCCTCCCACAGTTTTTGAGTTAGAGACAGGCAGTACAGTACAGACATGCAGGAATCCTAGGAGATGTGTGCTGTATTTTAGCTAAGGAATCTGTGGCTTTCCTATGTTATCTACAATCACACAGTGTCAGACTGAGGTGATGGGGCCCACCAGGCAATCTGAGATCAAGGGCCCACTGGAATGAATTTAGGGGCCCATTTTTACACATGACATATTTACATATCTATATTATTGCTACAGACTCGTATTGTTTCTTAAAATGCATTTCTTACTGTTGCTTTCAGTTCCTAAAGATTTCTTTGAGAAACATTAATGACTGGTGTCCAAACAGTCACTTAGTTTTTAAATAAAGAACATGATTTTAACTGGATTGTTAGGCTCGTACACACGTGCGATCGCAGGTCCCGACACACGATGTGTACGAATGAACGTTTTGGCCTATAATCGGGCCGTGTGTAGGCGCTTTATTGGCTGAAATGGTCGTTCTTCGGGGATCGTTGAATGACCATTTTGGCAGATCTCCGAACGAATTACCAGTTCGGACGATAAAGCGCCTACATACGCGATTATCGGCCGAAATGTTCGTTTGTACACATCGTTCATTACGATCCATTGGTTTCTTAAAAAGTGTGGTTATAAAACCATTCTGTCCCATGACCTGTAACATCAAGGAAGTTTATACAAGTATTATGTATCTCTGGGTTGAAGACAATTCTAGGGCAAACATTGTTAAGGAGAATAATAAAATCCTGTAGTTCACTTGCAGTACCATGCCATAATAAAAACACATTGTCTATAAATTGCCACCATGTGGTGGCACAATTTTTAAACAACTCAGTCGTGAAAATACAGCATTTCTCCAGATATCCCCATCCCCATTCCCATCAAGGTACCTGCAATTTGAAGATATACAGTGTCCTCAAATCTCAAAGTATTACATCAATATTGGTATATAATGAAGATATATCCATGGTCACCATAATGATATCTTTATCCATAAATGGTACCTTTTTAAGTCCTGCGTAAGGAATCCAGATATAAAGACAAAGGTTGCAAAATAGATTCAACAGCTGCCAATATACCAATGTACCTTAGGTAATCCGTAGATCACTGCTTGCTTCGGATGTTGCGGTAATAAATATGATGCAATTTTTTCTCATCAATCCATCCATTAGTTTCCCCAATATGAAAAGTTCTTTCCATTTCTCGTAATTTCCTATAGGACGGTAAGTAGTAGCATCATTTAATAATTCCAACATTCCTTTTCTGTAATCATCATAGTCTATCACTACTACCCCTCCCCCCTTGTCAGCAGGTTTTATGATGATAGAATTATCCCCTCTTAGATCTTTAAGAGCCTTTCTTAATGATGGTGTTAAATTATCTTTCCTTCTTGTAACAACTTTGTTTTTAAATTCATCCAAAATTTCTATGAAATTGGATTTGATTTTAAAAGGGTTATTATTGGTAGAGGCATTAATTGAGGAATTATCTTTAAAGAATTCTTTTAGCTGCAGACTCCTTTCAAACTTAAATGAATCAACGACAAAATTAAGTTCATTAAAATCAGTGACAGGACAGAAAGTCAAACCCATATTAAGGAGTTCATACTCACTCTTTGTAAGTTGTCTGGAGGAGAGATTGAATACATCGATATCTACTACTTCGTGAACTTCTTTTGGCTTTCTCTGCCCCCTCCTCGTGGGTTTGGAGGCTTGCCTAAAAAAGGAGACAGAGACTGGCATCGGTGTTCTCCCGTTTGGCTGCGTGTCACTGGTGCCTGTGTCCGCTCCCTTCTGGGTTCGCTATCCTCTGCAGCACTACCGCTGTCTCCTGCTGTATCCTCGCTGGAGTCCTCAGTGATGATGCCGAAGTCTTGCACCGTCCCCTGAAGCGTCTAGGTCTCACGTGACCTCTCTCCCGGCACCATGTTCTAAAGTTCGGATGCTCCGCTCTTCCCAGCCATGTGTATACCCGCTCATCTCTGTAATCCTCACAGACCTTCAGGTACTTATCCCTCTTACATTTTTTACGTTTCTCGCTGTACTGGCAAAATCCTCAGTCTCAGGGTTTTTAAACTTATCTTTTATGTCTCTGTCCAACTTGACACATTCCTTTGTCAATGGCTCCATCTACAAGCGAACCTCCTCTATTACTAGCAGCATTAGATCCATAGAGCACTTGTTCAGGATTTCACACCATTTTTCACAGAACTTGCATTATTCCGTCCAATGGTGGGTAAATTTTTAATGCGGAAACCCCTTGGGATTCTTACATTTTTATAATATTCAGACAACGTAATCCCATGTAGCTGAGTCTCTATGAATCGTTTTCTAGTTTTCTTTAGAAAGGCCACGATATTAAGAGCTGTGTCTCTCCCAAAAGCTTTGTTGAAGTTAGTATTAAACAATATACGGTCTGCATCCTCCTGTGTAAATCCTCTTACTTTAAGCCCTTTGTATAAGGTTACCATATCCCCACGCAAATGTCGCTTCTCCAATGTAAACAGCCCTAACTTGTCTAATCTGCCTTCATATTCAAGCCCCTTCATCCCCCTTATTAATTTAGTTGCCCTTCTCTAAACTGCTTCCATTTCCAAGATGTCCCTTTTGTATATGGGATTCCAAGACTGCACTGAATATTCCAAATTAGGCCTTACCAGTGCCTTGTAAAGGGAGAATAATATCTTTATCTCTTGAATCTAATCTCCTTTTTATACAAGACAATATCTTGCTAGCTCTAGCCATTGCTACCTGGCATTGTTTGCTACAGCTAAGTCTGTTATCTACCAGAACCCCCAAAATCTTTATCCATTACAGATGCACTTAACACAGAGTTATTTATGGTGTAGGTGGCACAGGGATTATTTAATCCCAAATGTATCACCTTACATTTAGCAACATTGAATCTCATCTGCCATTCAGCTGCCCATCTGCAAGCTTCCCTTGCTCTCAATGCCCCCTTCTAAGTCATTTATAAACAGATTAAACAGAAGCGGCCCCAGTACAGAACCCTGAGGCACTCCGCTTAGAACTTTGGTAGGGAAGGAATCGGCAGAGGTTGAAGAAGTCCACAAGGAAGAGTATGAGAAGTTTTGGAAGTAACACAAACAGAACAGGTGGCGACAAAGTTTTTGACATCTGTTCTCATGGAGGGCCACCATACAGAACGATTAAGATTGTGGATGCCAGGGTGACCGGCCTGTTTGGACTCATGATATCAGTTGTAATATTTCTTTTCGAAGGGAGAGGGGAACAAAGGTCTTATTAGGGGGTAAGGCAGCAGAAGCAGAACCCTGAGCAGATAGAATCCGATGGCAAAGTTGAGGGGTAATAGTGGCTAGGATGTTGGAGGAGGGAATGATGGGGCCTTTATCTTTATTAGTAGAATTGGCTGCAAGAAAAGACCTGGAGAGGGCGTCGGCTTTTTTATTCTCGGAACCAGGATGAAAGGAAATGATGAAATTGAACCGAGAGAAGAACAGAGCTCAACGTGCTTGACGAGGATTCAATCTCTTTAGGTTTTGGATGTATTCAAGATTTTTGTGATCGGTGAGGATGGTGATAGGATGTACTGCCCCTTCCAGCAAGTGTCGCCATTCTTCTAGTGCGAGTTTGATAGCTAGATGTTCACGATTTCCAATGTCATAATTTAGTTAATTGGGAAGAAATTTCTTAGAGAAGAATGCACATGGGTGGAGTTTACCACTCTCGATTTGCCTTTGGGAAAGGACGGCACCTGCTCCAAGATTAGAGGCGTCAACCTCGATGATGAATGGCCGACTAGGGTCGGGGTGCAGAAGTACTGGGGCTGAAGAAAAATAATTTTTTAATTTCGTGAAGGCTTCTACGGCGGCCGGAGACCAGATTCTGGGTTTGCCTCCTTTCCTGATAAGGGCTAAGATAGGAGCAATGATGGAAGAAAACCCTTTAATAAATTGCCTATAATAATTGGCAAAACCAAGAAATCGTTGGATAGCCTTAGTGCCAATGGGAAGAGTCCAGTTGAGAATAGCTGAGACTTTGGTTGGATCCATCTTGAAGCCTTGAGCCGAAACCAGATAGCCCAGAAAAGGTACTTGCGGGCATTCAAAGAGACATTTCTCCAGTTTAGCGTACAGTTGGTTGCTTGTAGTCGGGACAAGACTTGACGTACATGGCAACAATGAGAAGAAATATCTTGAGAGAAGATTAAGATGTCATCCAAGTAAACTACTACTGAAATACCTAAGAGATCTTGAAAAATGTCATTGACAAATTCTTGGAAAACTGCTGGAGCATTACAGAGACCGAAGGGCATCACCAGATATTCATAATGTCCAGTTCTGGTATTGAAGGCCGTTTTCCATTCATCTCCTTCCCGGATGCAAACCAGATTATAGGCTCCACGGAGATCAAGCTTGCAGAATACTTTAGCCCCTTTTAATTGGTCAAAGAGTTCAGAGATGAGAGGTAGAGGATAGCGGTTCTTGATAGTGATTTTATTGAGGCCACGATAGTCGATGCATGGACGTAGCCCTCCGTCTTTCTTTTCCACAAAAAAGAAGCCAGCACCAGCAGGAGAAGTGGAGGGTCTGATGAAGCCCGAGACAGGTTCTCTTTGATGTAATCTTCCATAGAGGTGGTTTCAGCAGGAGATAGAGGATAGGTGCCACATCGGGGTGGAGAGGTACCGATGGGACAATCATAGGGTCGGTGGGGAGGCAGAATTTCAGCAGATTTTTTTCGAACAATCCTTAAATCAAGGTACTGATGAGGCAGAAAATTAAGATTTTTGTTTGCACAGGAAACAGAGGAAGACAAGATTTTGGGATGGAAAAGACATCTGGAAAAGCAGATGGACTCCAAGAGACAAGTCGTTGTTAGTCCAGTTGATGATGGGGTTATGAAGTCGAAGCCAAGGGAGTCCTAGAATAAGAGGGGTCATGGGGCTTTGTATAACCAAGAAGGAAATTGATTCACGATGAAGACAGCCAATTTGAAGAAGAATTTCTGCAGAAGACATGGAAATAAATTTTGTAGATAACAGTTGATCGTCAATAGCCAGCACCAGAGGGATGAAGTAAGGAAAATAATGGAATGCCTAGAAGGAAGCAAAGGTGGCATCAATAAATTACGCGTCTGCCAGAGTCTAGGAAGGCTTGGGTAGAGAAGGTTTGAGATTTGAAAATGAGGGTTGCTGGCAGAAATGATTTGAGAGAATTCTTGTGGAAAGGAGATTTGAATTTACCTAGAGAAGACTCCTTATTCAGGTCTAGGGTTGTCAGTTTCCCGGCTTGGAAGGGAAAACTTTAGCGAAGTGCCTCTGGGCGGCACAGTACAGGCAGAGCCCATGAGTCCTCCTCCTAAGTTTTTCTTCAGCAGAAATGTGTGTACCTCCAATCTGCATGGGTTCCTCCGATGGCGGAGCAGCTGTCAAAGGCCCGGTCCTTAGAGGACGAGGAACAAATTTGGGATAGAGGATAGGTGGATAGGTGCCACATCGGGGTGGAGAGGTACCGATGGGACAATTATAGGGTCGGTGGGGAGGCAGAATTTCAGCAGATTTTTTTGTCGAAGACATCCTTAAAGTCAAGGTACTGATGAGGCAGAAAATTAAGATTTTTGTTTGCACAGGAAACAGAGGAACAAGAGATTTTGGGATGGAAAAGACATCTGGAAAAGCAGGATGGACTCCAAGAGACAAGTTCGTTGTTAGTCCAGTTGATGATGGGGTTATGAAGTCGAAGCCAAGGGAGTCCTAGAATAAGAGGGGTCATGGGGCTTTGTATAACCAAGAAGGAAATTGATTCACGATGAAGACAGCCAATTTGAAGAAGAATTTCTGCAGAAGAATGGAAATAAATTTTGTAGTAACAGTTGATCGTCAATAGCCAGCACTCAGAGGGGATGAAGTAAGGAAAATAATGGAATGCCTAGAAGAGAAGGTGGCATCAATAAAATTACCGGCTGTTCCAGAGTCTAGGAAGGCTTGGGTAGAGAAGGTTTGAGATTTGAAAATGAGGGTTGCTGGCAGAAATGATTTGAGAGAATTCTTGTGGAAAGGAGATTTGAATTTACCTAGAGAAGACTCCTTATTCAGGTCTAGGGTTGTCAGTTTCCCGGCTTGGCAGGGAAAACTTTAGCGAAGTGCCTCTGGGCGGCACAGTACAGGCAGAGCCCATGAGTCCTCCTCCTAAGTTTTTCTTCAGCAGAAATGTATCTACCCCCAATCTGCATGGGTTCCTCCGATGGCGGAGCAGCTGTCAAAGGCCCGGTCCTTAGAGGACGAGGAACAAATTTGGGAGGAACAGGATGATTATTGGATTTTTCGGCTTGCCTTTCCCTGATACGAGTATCCACCCGTCTTCCAACATTGTGGGAAGCTCCCGGGACACTAAGTCGTCCTTGATACGATCAGACAGGCCCTGCCAAAAGGCTGCTAACAGGGCCTCATTGTTCCAGGCAGTCTCGGCAGCCAAAGTCCGGAATTCAATAGCATACTGCCCTACCGAACGGGAGCCTTGTCGCAATTGCATCAGCCGGGAGGAAGCAGCAATAGTTCTGCCTGGAGCGTCGAAGATTTTTCGGAAAGTTTCCAGAAATAAGGAGATATCGTTAACCACTGGGTCATTGTTCTCCCACAGGGGGGATGCCCAGGCCAAGGCATTGCCTCCCAATAAGTTCTTAATTATTCTCTTACTAAACACCCCAAAGCATTGGATGCAGTGGGCACTATAAATTCTGGAAGTCAATATAGTATCATCATGGCACTGTTATGATGTGCCATGTAATGTGTAGTGATGACGTTACCTAGCGCGCACACCACTACTCTACTCTACTACTACTCTACTTCTCTACTCTACACTACTGAAGGAACGCTATTGTGAGGCTAAACAATTAGCTGACTGATTCTCGTGGGCGAGGTCCTGCTACAGAAAAATCACCACAGGGCCAGGGAAAGCGGGTTTAAAAGCTGCAGGTAGGGTAGGAGATACCCAAAAATAAACACCACCGCATTATTTAACTATGCTACAGCTATCCACTATCAACAAGTTAGAAATACGGAACACTTATCCTTTAATGGCTATTAATGGGCTTTATTATGGCTATTAATGGGCTTTATTATGTGATGTTTTGTGGTAACTTTACCTCACAGTTATACATGTCCCATAACCCTGTGCACAGACAGATATATATACTCTCTCCCTGTCTATAACCCTGTGTACAGACAGGCATGGACTCTCTCCTTGTCTATAACCCCGTGTACAGACAGATATATATACTCTCTCCTTGTCTATAACCCTGTGTACAGACAGACATATATACTCTCTCCTTGTCTATAACCCTGTGTACAGACAGACATATGTACTCTCTCCGTGTTTATAACCCTGTGTACAGACAGACATATATACTCTTTCCGTGTCTATAATCCTGTGTACAGACAGATATATATACTCTCTCCATGTCTATAGCCCGGTGTACAGACAGACATATATACTCTCTCCGTGTCTATAACCCTGTGTACAGACAGATATATATACTCTCTCCGTGTCTATAACCCTGTGTACAGACAGGCATATATACTCTCTCCGTGACCTATAACCCTGTGTACAGACAGATATATACTCTCTCCGTGTCTATAACCCTGTGTACAGACAGACATATATACTCTCTCCGTGTCTATAACCCTGTGTACAGACAGACATATATACTCTCTCCATGTCTATAACCCGGTGTACAGACAGACATATATACTCTCTCCATGTCTATAACCCTGTGTACAGACAGATATATATACTCTCTCCGTGTCTATAACCCTGTGTACAGACAGGCATATATACTCTCTCCGTGACCTATAACCCTGTATACAGAGAGACATATATACTCTCTCCTTGTCTATAACCCTGTGTACAGACAGATATATATACTCTCCTTGTCTATAACCCTGTGTACAGACAGATATATATATTCTCTTCTTGTCTATAACCCTGTGTACAGACAGACATATATACTCTCTCCGTGTCTATAACCCTGTGTACAGACAGACATATATACTCTCTCCTTGTCTATAACCCTGTGTACAGACAGATATATATACTCTCTCCGTGCCTATAACCCTGTGTACAGACAGGCATATATACTCTCTCCGTGACCTATAACCCTGTTTACAGACAGACATATATACTCTCTCCTTGTCTATAACCCTGTATACAGACAGACATATATACTCTCTCCCTGTCTATAACCCTGTGTGCAGACAGACATATATACTCTCTCCTTGTCTATAACCCTGTGTACAGACAGATATATATATATTCTCTCCCTGTCTATAACCCAGTGTACAGACAGATATATATATACACTCTCCCTGTCTATAACCCTGTGTACAGACAGATATATATACTTTCTCTGTGTCTATAACCCTGTGTACAGACAGACGTATATACTCTCTCCGTGTCTATAACCCTGTGTACAGACAGACATATATACTCTCTCCGTGTCTATAACCTTGTGTACAGACAAACATATATACTCTCTCCGTGTCTATAACCCTGTGTACAGACAAACATGGACTCTCTCCCCAGTCTACATTGTAATGTTTAGCATTTGGTATTAAATACAAATTAACCCCGTGTATGTATGGGATGTCTCCTTCCTGTCAGATAAAACTTCTGTGACAGTCTTTAAAGATTGAGGCTGGGAACACACTGATTGGCTGAGAAATAAAGACGATCGATACCAGTAACCAAGGAAGTGCCAAGGAGCTAATAGCAACAGATTTAAGATGAGCAGCCAATCAGATTGAAGCTAAGAGTTGTGCTGCAAGTAAAATGGCACAGAACAGAGATAGGCAGCAGATTTAGTAGAACTGTGGGTGTAACCTGTTTGGGGAGCATGTATGAGTGTGTCTGGGAGGCAGTGTCTATCTGTGTGACACTGTGTACCTCTCCTTGTCTAAACCCTGTGTACAGACAGATATATATATATATTAATTCTCTTCTTGTCTATACCCTGTGTACAGACAGACATATATACTCTCTCTCTTCCCGTGTCTATAACCCCTGTGTACAGACAGACATATATACTTCTCTCCTTGTCTATAACCCTGTGTACAGACAGACATATATACTCTCTCCCTGTCTATACCCTGTGTACAGACAGTATCTATATACTCTCTCCTTGTCTATAACCCTGTGTACAGACAGATATAATACTCTCTCCTTGTCTTAACCCTGTTACAGACAGACATATATACTCTCTCCCTGTCTATAACCCTGTGTACAGACAGATATATATACTCTCTCCTTGCTATAACCCTGTGTACAGACAGATATATATATTCTCTCCCTGTCATAACCCGTGTACAGACAGACATATATACTCTCTCCTGTCTATAACCCTGTGTACAGACAGATATATTACCTTCTCTTGTCTATAACCCTGTGTACAGACAAGTATATATTCTCCTCCCTGTCTATACCCGTGTACAGACAGATTATATATCTCTCTCCTCTGTCTATAACCCGTGTACAGACAGATATATACTCTCCTCCCTGTCTATAACCCTGTGTACAGACAGATTTATATACTTCTCTCCTGTGTCTATAACCCTGTGTACAGACAGACATATATACTCTCTCCGTGTCTATAACCTTGTGACAGACAAACATTATATACTCTCTCCGTGTCTTAACCCTGTGTCAGACAAACATGGACTCTCTCCCAGTCTACATTGTAATGTTAGCATTTGGTATTAAATAACAATTAACCCCGTGTAATGTAGGGGATGTCTCCTCCTGTCAGATAAAACTTCTGTGACAGTCTTTAAAGATTGAGGATGGACACACTGATTGGCTGAAGAAATAAAGACGATGCGATACCAGTAACCAAGAAGTGCCAAGGAGCTAATAGCAACAGATTTAAGATGAGCAGCCAATCAGATTGAAGCTAAGAGTTGTGCGCAGTAAAATGGACAGAAACAGAGATAGGCAGCAGATTTAGTAAACTGTGGTGTTGTACCTGTTGGGGAGCATGTTGCAGTGCTGTCTGGGAGCAGTGTACTATCTGTGACACTAGTGTACCTCTCCTTGTCTATAACCCTGTGTACAGACAGATATATATATTCTCTCGTGTCTATAACCCTGTGTACAGACAGACATATATACTCTCTCCGTTGTCTAAACACCTGTGTACAGACAGACATATATACTCTCTCCTTGTCTATAACCCTGTGTACAGACAGACATATATACTCTCTCCTGTCTATAACCCTGTGTACAGACAGATATTATACTCTCTCCTTGTCTATACCCTGTGTACAGACAGATATATATATACTCTCTCCTTGTCTATAACCTCTATACAGACAGACATATATACTCTCTCCCTGTCTATAACCCTGTGTACAGACAGATATTATACTCTCTCCTTGCTATAACCCTGTGTACAGACAGATATATATATTCTCTCCCTGTCTATAACCCAGTGTACAGACAGAATATATACTCTCTCCTGTCTATAACCTGTGTACAGACAGATATATATACTTCTCTGTGTCTATAACCCTGTGTACAGACAGACATATATATTCTCTCCCTGTCATAACCTGTAAGACAGATATATATTCTCTCCTGTCTATAACCCGTGTTCAGACAGACATATATACTCTCTCCTGTCTAAACCCTGTGTACAGAAGATATATACTTCTCGTGTCTATAACCAGTGTACACAACATATATTACTCTCTCCGTGTCTATACCTGTGTACAGACAAACATTATACCTCTCCTGTCTATAACCCGTACAGACAACATGGATCTCTCCCAGTCTACATTGTAATGTTTAGCATTTGGTATTAAATACAAATTAACCCCGTGTATGTATGGGATGTCTCCTTCCTGTCAGATAAAACTTCTGTGACAGTCTTAAAGATTGAGGCTGGACACACTGATTGGCTGAAGAAATAAAGACGATGCGATACCAGTAACCAAGGAAGTGCCAAGGAGCTAATAGCAACAGATTTAAGATGAGCAGCCAATCAGATTGAAGCTAAGAGTTGTGCTGCAAGTAAAATGGCACAGAACAGAGATAGGCAGCAGATTTAGTAGAACTGTGGGTGTAACCTGTTTGGGGAGCATGTGAGTGTTGTCTGGGAGGCAGTGTCTATCTGTGTGACACTGTGTACCCTCCTTGTCTATAACCCTGTGTACAGACAAGTATTATTTATTCCTCTTCTTGTCTATAACCCTGTGTACAGACGACATATATACTCTCTCCGTGTCTATAACCCTGTGGTACGACAGACATATATACTCTGCTCCTTGTCTATAACCCTGTGTACAGACAGACATATATACTCTCTCCTGTCAACCTGTGTACAGACAGATATATATACTCTCACCTTGTCTATAACCCTGTATACAGACAGACAATATTACTCTCTCCCTGTCTATAACCCTGTGTGAGGACAGAACATATATACTCTCTCCTGTCTATAACACTGGTGTACAGACAGACATATATACTCTCTCCTTGTCTATAACCCTGTGTACAGACAGACATATATACTCTCTCCCTGTCTATAACCCTGTGTACAGACAGATATATATGCTCTCTCCTTGTCTATAACCCTGTATACAGACAGACATATATACTCTCTCCCTGTCTATAACCCTGTGTGCAGACAGACAAGATACTCTCTCTCCCTGTCTATAACCCTGTGTACAGACAGAATATATACTCTCTCCCTGTCTATACCCTGGTACACAGATATTATATACTCTCTCCTTGTCTATAACCCGTGTACAGGACAGATATTATCTCTCTCCTGTCTATAACCCTGTGTACAGACAGACATATATACTCTCTCCTTGTCTAAACCCTGTGTACAGACAGATATATATACTACTCTCCCTGTCTATAACCCTGGTACAGACAGATTATATAGCTCTCTCCTTGTCTATAACCCTGTTACAGACAGACTTATATACTCTCTCCTGTCTATAACCCTGTGTCAGACAGATTTATAATACTCTCCTCCTGTCTATAAACTGTGTACAGACAGATATCTAATATCTCTCCTGTCTATAACCCTGTGTACAGACAGACATATATACTCTCTCTTGTCTATAACCCTGTGTACAGACAGATATATATATTCTCTCCCGTTCTATAACCCTGTGTACAGACAGATATATATACTCTCTCCCTGTCTTAACCCTGTGTACAGACAGAATATATATACTCTTCCCTGTCTATAACCCTGTGTACAGACAGATATATATACTCTCTCCCTGTCTATACCTGGTACAGAAGCAATTATATGCGTTTCTATATGTTAAATAGCAAAATAACTGCAAACGCGGAATAATGCACGGTATCGCACATGCAATGTGCGTGAACGCGCATGTTACGCAGCCATTTGGTGCTTTGTAGTGGGGCTGCAACTACTTCAGTATTTAACCCACACTAAACCATTATAGTTATAGCATAGTATTTGAGGTTGAATAAGACATACGTCCATTCAGTCCCAACCCATCTAGCAATATCCTCATTTCCTGCCTAACTGTTGATCCAGAGGAACAAAAAAAACACCAGAATTATGAAGGGGAAAAAATTCCTTCCTGACTCCCAAGTGGCAATCGGAAAATTCCCTGGATCAACTCTACTTTATGTATCAACTACCAGGAACTTGCAACATTCTTGTTTGCAGAAACTCATCCAGCTTTTTTTTTAAACTCTACTATAACCTGCCATCCACACATCCAATGGAAAACAGTTCATAGTTTTACCGTTCTCATAGTGAGAAACCCTCAAACTTTCAACTTAAATGCATGTACACTGTGAAAACAAGTTAATCTTACTGAATAGCTGTGGCTTAATATATAAAGGTGGTGCCCTATTAACCTTTCATAACCTACCTTTAGAGATTGAATTTTACAGGCTTCCTCCTCCACTGTAATCACGTTTTTAGCACTGCCAATGAGATTTCAAATCTCCAACATCACTGGTTAAAGAATAGTGTGGCCATTTACAAGCGTGGCGTCACATGCAGTGGACGTTACCATGGTTCCCCAGTGATGTCATTGCGCATGGCAGATATAACACAGCCAAATCACGTAAGATTTGGCTGTGTTTTATCTGCTGCACGCATTGACATCACACTTGTGTCAAACAACCACGCTATTCTCTGACCAAGTGGATGTTGGAGATTTGAAAATCTCATGGGGGTAGTGCTTAAAATGTGATTACAGTGTCAGCACTAGGGTAGGTTATGGAAGGGTAACAGGGTAAAAAAATCAGCACCTTTATATTTAAAGCCACAGCTATCCAATAAGATAAACTCTTTTAAATGTGTATCCTTTAAGGGTTGTCCTCTGACATGTTCTATTAGTGAACAATGCCCCAGATAGTTTATTGTATGGCCCGTAAATTTACTTATACACAGTAATTATATCCCCACGCAAGCGCAATTTCTCAATTCTCAAGACAAGTTATTGCACCCATACTGGCACAACCTCTGGCAGAAATGGAGAAGTGGGGGGCAATATTTATCATTAAATGTCTAGTTAGAATGTATGTAATGAAGTGCTAGGGTTGGGGCAATTAAAAAACAAGTGACCATTTAAAAAAAAAGACACAGTATATGCCACATACTTTTCAGCACTGAAATGTTGACATTTTTCCTAATATCAATGTTGGCTCAACATCTCTTTTTCAATATTGAAAAAACTCACCATTTATTAATATTGAATCAATGTTATTTAACAATCAGATTCTCAATGTTGATAATCTAACCAAAAATCAATAATGGTTCAATGTTCAACCATCAACACTGAACATTCTGACCATATTTCAATGTTTAATCAATAGCACGTTGCTATCTGGGGCTTTATCGATGGGGGAGGGTTTGTTGCAACGTTAATGAAAGGACTTTTCCAGCAGTAAATTGGCTTCCGGATACTGGGCACTTTCCATCACATACAGTATATATTTGATATTGAGGATACCTAGTGTCACATTGGAACCAGCATTCTATTTTATATTTTCATTTAAACCTGCAAAAATATTGGTGCATTACATAGAAAGTTGCAATCGACTATACAAAGAACATTTTTTATAAAGCCTGTATACTAAGATTACCTGGGTACTTCTTGTATCAGGTCTATCCACATTATTGTATAAAGTATATAGAGGAATTAGTAATATCAGCCTATGTTTTCAACCAATACGTAGCAGTAATGACACAAGTGATTGTGGGCTAGGCCACACTAGCGCGTTTTTCGCTTGCGATTGCGCCCGAGATTTTCACTAACATGGAAGTCACGGGAACGCGAACATTCCTGCGATTTCCTAGGGGATGTGAGATTTGCGTGTAAGCATTTTTTTAGGCAATCGCATGTGTTTTCAAATGCGAAACAACGTGTGCAAATGCACGGAAATGCAATTGCGTGCGCAATTTGGTGCGTTGTAGTGTGTGCTCAGCTTTAGAATAGGTGCAACTGACCACCGCAGTTTCAAGTTCTACACTATGGCACAAAATACCTGTTTCTCTGTTAACTTATAGAGAGAAACAGGGTCAGTTTTACCATAGCAGTAAGCAGGGCAACTGCCAAGGTCTCCAACAAAAAAGGTTGTGGATCATTGAGATTTGTGGGGGGTCCTTAACACCATGTCCTGCTCAGCCCCCCCCCTCGACTTTAAACCAGCCCTGCAGAGAGATAAAGTTTAGTTGATTATATGGAATGGTGTCCAACATTGCTAGTTAACAGGCAGCAAGACAAAGGAAGGAATTCCCCCCCCCCTTTTTGCTGTTTTTTTTGCCTTCCTCTGAATCAACTGTTAGGTTAGGTAAAAAAAAAACAAAAACAGGGTGAATAGGTTGGACTTGATGGACGTATGTCTTTATTCAACCTCAATTACTATGTTACTATGTTACTAGTAAAAAAGAAACTGTTTTCTGCAACAAGTGTCTACGAATAATTTGTTTTACAATCTGGGTTTTGACTTTCTAATCTGTAAATGTATGAAAGTGATATAATAAATACATGTTTCTAAATTTGTGGGATACCAAATTCCCTACTAAACAAATTGCTAAATAATAAAAAATAATGCCTGAGGGGCAACAGCTGCACCAACCTGACCACGCCTGATTTAGGAAGCTAAGCAGGCTCAGGCCTGTTTACTATTTGGATAGGAGACCGCCTGGGAATATCAGGTGTCATAGGCCTTTATTTCTGCCTCGCTCAACTGGCAGACTATTGACCAGGAGTCAACAGTCAATAGTCTGCCAATAGTCTGTTATCTACCAGAACCCCCAAATCTTTTTCCATTACAGATGCACTTAACACAGTTATTTATGGTGTAGGTGGCACAGGGATTATTAAATCCCAAATGCATCACCTTACATTTATCATCATTGAATCTCATCTGCCATTCTGCTGCCCATTTTGATTATCTATCTAGGTCTGCTTGCAGCACTTGCACATCATTTGAAGTTTCCAAAGACCTGCATAGTTTAGTGTCATCAGCAAACACTGAGACCTTGCTCTCAATGCCCCCTTCTAAGTCATTTATAAACAGATTAAACAGAAGCGGCCCCAGTACAGAACCCTGAGGCACTCCACTTAGAACTTTAGCCCACATAGATGTAGCTCCATTAACCACCACTCTCTGTTTGTGATCCAATAACCAGTTCTCTATCCATGAACTAATGTTTTCTTCAAGGCCAACAGTCCTCAGTTTAGAGGAGCCCAATTTCCCCTGGCTGGTGGGTGAGCGGCTTCCCTGGTTTGAGAGTACCAGGGATTGAGTGAGAGACTCAGACTGGCTTAAAATCAGCCCAGAGAGCAGCCCCCAGCCCTAACCACAAGGTGTGGAAGACTACCCAGGACTTCCAGGGAGGTTAGGGGCTAACAGCGGCTGCCAAGTGTTCCCCCGGCCGTGAGGCGAGGGAGGCTCCCCGGGATTCCAGGCCCCATGGCTGGAGGGGGAGTAAGAGCCTCTTTTGGCTGGAGGGTAGAGGAGCACCAATGCCCCTGGCTAGTGGGTGTGCAGTGTCCCTGGCTTCAAAGTCCAGGGGAGTGGGTGAGGCGAGGGAGGCTCCCCAGGACTTCCATGGGGACTTGGACGTGTTCCCAGCCAAGTCAGATTTCCATAGGGGACTTGTTCCCAGCCCCATCCACGAAACGAGGGAGGCTTACCGGGACTTCCAATGAGAGTTTGCAGCTAGCTGCACCCACTCAGGGTGCCCCCGGCCACAAGGCGAGGGAGGCCTGGCTTGAGAGTACAGGTGAATGGGTGAAAGTCTCTGGCTGCCTTAAAATCAGCCCAGAGGGAATGTCCTATGGCCCTTGGCCACACCAGCCTAAATGCACCTGATCTTGTCTGATCTCGTAAGCCAAGCAGGCTCAGGCCTGGTCTGTACTTGGATGGGAGACCAAATGGGAATACCAGGTGTCGTATGCCTTTTCTTCTGCTTCGCTCAACTTCCCCATGGCTGGAGGGGGAGTAAGAACTGGCTGGCTTTTAAACAGGGGTTCCAATGTACACTGATGGAGGAAAGGAACAGCCCATGAAGATATGGGGGCTCATCAGGACATCCAAGGAGGCTGGGGGCCAACAGCAGCCACCCAGGATGCTCCCAGCCCTAGTGGAGAGGAGAGGGAGGCCCCCAGGACCTTGCCCCTGGCTGGTGGGTGAGCGGCGTTCCTGGCTTGAGAGTCCCGGGAAGTGGGTGATATTCTCTGGCTGCTTTGAAATCAGCCCAGAGGAAATATCTAGGCCCCATGGCTGGAGGGGGAGTAAGAGCCTCTTTTGGCAGGAGGGTAGAGGAGCCCTGTGGAGTTCCCTTGTGTAAAATAATTCCAGGACCTTTAGTCAATCAGACAGAATCTAAGCATTTATAGGGAATCAGGAAATAATACTTCCCATCCAGCCAATCACAGTGAGGGACTGTGAGAGACAGATGGGGTGAAAGTTTTAACCTGGAAGTGACTGGGGAGGAAGAGTGGAAGTGGAAGTTCTTGAAGAGACTGGGGGGCTCAGTGTCCTCTGGTCCTGTGCCCCATAAAGATCCATAAAGAAGAGTTTATTGATCTAAGCCAAGTGATACTGGAGTGAGGAGTGACCCAGATTATTCCTGTCTCTCTAACAGAAGAATTTACATTACCAACACCCAGTAGATTATTGGCTATGGCACCCTGGTATGTATGGAACTGAACCCTGGGACATTTACTGTGTTATATCAGGGAGCAGTTACCTGCACTTGTGGATTACAATTAACCTTGGGAACCTTTACTGGTGGGCTGATCCTGCCCTAGTGGCTAAAACTCATAATGCAAGAAAGTTAACCCATGAAAGGAGAAGCATGGTTTACTGTTAATATTTATTATCTGTTGATGTTTGTTGTGACCCAGATGGTTATAATAGACTTATTGTTGCATATCTACTAATCTACATACCAAAAAGAGGTTGAACATTACATTAATTCAGTTAATAAAGTGATTGTTTTGATTAATCTAAAGATGATCTGTTGATGGGTTTCCTTATCAGTTATCGTTAAGTCATTACAAATTGGTGGCAGCGGTGGGATACCCCAACAGGCCATAACAGAAACCATTTAAATATAAAAACATTCCTAAGAAAGAAATGGAGCGTTAGCTGAATTGCGTTCAACCATTTTACAAGGTCTCTGTCTTAGCCTGTGACTTGATCCCTATGGACTTACAAGGAATCAGATGGCTGCTCTGATAACATAACATGCCAAGATTTACCATACGGGACCAATAGATGTGGCAGACCTATTATTGAAAAATGAAGAAAACCATCCAAGTTCTAATCTAACAACACCCTCACATAGTGTGAGGACTATGAAGGACTATGAAGTACCCAAAGCTGAGTGGACAAAGATTTTGCAAACTTACAGGAAAGGCTAATGATGTATATCGAGAGATGCCCTATCACCAACGAACCATGCATGAGGAGGTTAAAAGTGTCCTATTAAACAACTATTCAATTTTTCCAGAGACTTATCGTCAAACTTTCCGCACCCTAAATAAAGTGGGCAGTGACACATATTGGAACTTTAGTAACAAATTAAGAAGGGTATTTGACCAATGGATGGCAACCAGTCAGGCTAAAACATTGGAGGATTTAAGCCAGTTATGTCTAAAGGAACAGTTTCTAGACAAGTGTTCCCCAGAGATCCGAAATTGGGTCTGGGATCACTCCCCTAAAACTGAGGAGGAAGCCCACACGCTAACAGGCAAGTGCTTGGAAAGACAAGCTCAAGTCCGGAGACTACAACCAAATCCCACAAATCAACCCTTGATAGCCCGTGATGC
This sequence comes from Hymenochirus boettgeri, assembly GCA_019447015.1. Lineage (NCBI taxonomy): Eukaryota > Metazoa > Chordata > Amphibia > Anura > Pipidae > Hymenochirus > Hymenochirus boettgeri. Next base: position 263,821,194 of record CM033469.1, read on the forward strand.
AGAGCGACTAAGTGGTGGTAACTGCATGCCTCAGAATACCCAGAGAACTCCCTGGCCCCTTGCAAGTTCTACCCGCCCCCCCACCAGTAAGAATTGTTTCCGCTGAAGTTCTAGTGCACACCTGCAAGCGCAGTGTCCACACCCTTCCAGAGTGTCAGCAAACCCCATAACTTACAGACCAGTTATTCCTTAGAGAGACCACCATGCTCAACAGCATGCATACAGGCTGTTCAAGAATACACCCAGAGTATGACAAGTCCCCATCTGGAAGACCCTAATAAATATGTGATAATGGGGATCCACTGGAAGAATCAGACAGAACGTCCTAACCATATCATCCCTGTCATAATCAATGGGAAATCTGTGAAGGTTTTTTAGACTCAGGCATGGTCAGTACCTGGATAGGAGGCCGAACTGGAATACCAGGTGTCGTAGGCCTTTTCTTTTGCTTTGCTTGATAAGCAGACCTTTGAACGGGGTCCAGCGTACACTGACGGATGAAAGAAACAGCCCATTAAGATCGTGGGGCTCATCAGGACATCCAAGGAGGTTGGGGGCAAACAGCAGCCGCCCAGGGTGCCCCCAGCCCTGGAGGAGACGGAGGCCCCCCGGGACCTCCAGTGAGGGCTTGCGGCTAGCTGCGTCCGCCCATGATGCCCCCGACCTGTTTAGTATTTGGATGGGAGACCGCCTGGGAACATCAGGTGTCATAGGCCTTTATTTCTGCCTCGCTCAACTGGCAGGCTATTGACCAGGAGGTCCGGCGTACCTTGACAGCGGACAGGAACTGCCGTGAGGATCGGGGGCTCCACAGGACTTCCAGGGAGGTTTATTATCGGCAAGGGAGGCTCCCTGGTACCTCCAGTGAAGATTTGCCGCAAGCCGTGTCCGCCGAGGGTGCCCCCAGCCCCAGCCTGGGGGGGGCCCGGAACTCCCCGGGACCTTCAGGCCCCATGGCTCTTTTGTCTGGGCCTATTTTGTCTGGAGGGTAGAGGAGCACCAATGCCCCTGGCTAGTGGCCACGTCAGTCTTTTGTGAATCCTGAGAGTTCTGGATGTGATGCTTAGAACTTCCCACCAAAGGTCCTAAGATGTTAGCGGATATTTTGCCACCTTGTAGGTTACCGAGTTGTGTCTGCTGACTATAGGTCTTAGTGGGGGCCCTTCCTTATGTTCTTTGGGAGTCCATATATGTCTGCCATATACATTCTGTTTTAACACCTTACTCTGGGCGTTCCTATAACACCTCTTAGCCACTATCTAATCACAACACCCTTACACCTGCTGTGATATGCTATTGGGATTTTCCAGGGTACATAATTGCCCACAATTCTTGTCACTCATTCATCTGAATTGAGAAAGCCATCGATGACTAGCGAAACGTCTTCAGAACTACATTTCAAGTCCAGTTGATCTAATTGAATACAACATATCCATGACCTGGATGAATGAGAACCTTCACAAGCATATTGGTCATTCTAGAGTTGCAATCGACTATACAAAGAACATTTTTTATAAGCCTGTATACTAAGATTACCTGGGTACTTCTTGTATCAGGTCTATCCACATTATTGTAAAGTATATAGAGAATTAGTAATATCAGCCTATGTTTCAACCAATACGTAGCAGTAATGACACAAGTGATTGTGGGCTAGCCCACACTAGCGCGTTTTTCGCTTGCGATTGCGCCCGAGATTTTCACTAACATGGAAGTCACGGGAACGCGAACATTCGCTATTTCCTAGGGGATGTGAGATTTGCGTGTAAGCATTTTTTTTAGGCAATCGCATGTGTTTTCAAATGCGAAACACGTGTGCAAATGCACGAATGCAATTGCGTGCGCAATTTGTGCGTTGTAGTGTGTGCTCAGCTTTAGAATGTGCAACTGACCACCGTTTCAGTTCTACACATATGGCACAAATACCTGTTTCTCTGTTACTTATAGAGAGAAACAGGGTCAGTTTTACCATAGCAGTAAGCAGGGCAACTGCCAAGGTCTCCAACAAAAAAGGTTGTGGATCATGAGATTTGTGTGGGGGGTCCTTAACACCATGTCCTGCTCCCCCCCCCCTCGACTTTAAACCACCCTGCAGAAGATAAGTTTAGTTATTATATGGAATGGTGTCCAACATTGCTATTAACAGCAGCAAGACAAAGGAAGGAATTCCCCCCCCCCTTTTTGCTGTTTTTTTTTGCCTTCCTCTGAATCACTGTTAGGTTAAGGTAAAAAAAAAAAACAGGGTGAATAGGTTGGACTTGATGGGTATGTCTTTTTCAACCTCAATTACTATGTTACTATGTTCTAGTAAAAAAGAAACTGTTTTCTGCAACAAGTGTCTACGAATAATTTGTTTACAATCTGGGTTTTGACTTCTAATCTGTAAATGTATGAAAGTGATATAAATACATGTTTCTAATTGTGGGATACCAAATTCCCTACTAAACAAATTGCTATAATAAAAAATAATGCCTGAGGGGCAACAGCTGCACCAACCTGACCACGCCTGATTTAGGAACTAAGCAGGCTCAGGCCTGTTTACTATTTGGATAGAGACCGCCTGGAATATCAGGTGTCTAGGCCTTTATTTCTGCCTCGCTCAACTGGCAGACTATTGACCAGAGTCAACAGTCAATAGTCTGCCATAGTCTGTTATCTACCAGAACCCCCAAATCTTTTTCCATTACAGATGCACTTAACACAGTTATTTATGGTGTAGGTGGCACAGGGATTATTAAATCCCTGCATCACCTTACATTTATCATCATTGAATCTCATCTGCCATTCTGCTGCCCATTTTGATTATCTATCTAGGTCTGCTTGCAGCACTTGCACATCATTTGAAGTTTCCAAAGACCTGCATAGTTTAGTGTCTCAGCAAACACTGGACCTTGCTCTCAATGCCCCCTTCTAAGTCATTTAAACAGATTAAACAGAAGCGCCCCAGTACAGAACCCTGAGGCACTCCACTTAGAACTTTAGCCCACATAGATGTAGCTCCATTACCCACCACTCTCTGTTTGTGTCCAATACACATTTCTCTATCCATGAACTAATGTTTTCTTCAAGGCCAACAGTCCTCAGTTTAGAGAGCCCAATTTCCCCTGGCTGGTGGGTGAGCGGCTTCCCTGGTTTGGAGTACCAGGGATTGAGTGAGAGACTCAGACTGGCTTAAAATCAGCCCAGAGAGCAGCCCCCAGCCCTAACCACAGGTGTGTGAAGACTACCCAGGACTTCCAGGGAGGTTAGGGGTAACCGCTGCGCCAAGTGTTCCCCCGGCCGTGAGGCAGGGAGGCCTCCCGGATTCCAGGCCCCATGGCTGGAGGGGATTAAGAGCCCTTTTTGGCTGGAGGGTAGAGGAGCACCAATGCCCCTGGCTAGTGGGTGTGCAGTGTCCCGGGCTTCAAAGTCCAGGGGATGTGGGAGGCGAGGGAGGCTCCCCAGGACTTCCATGGGGACTTGGACGTGTTCCCAGCCAAGTCAGATTTCCATAGGGGACTTGTTCCCACCCATCCACGAAACGAGGAGGCTTACCGGGACTTCCAATGAGAGTTTGCAGCTAGCTGCACCCACTCAGGGTGCCCCCGGCCACAAGGCGAGGGAGGCCTGGCTGAGAGTACAGGTGAAGGGGTGAAAGTCTCTGGCTGCCTTAAAACAGCCCAAGGGAATGTCCTATGGCCCTTGGCACACCAGCCTAAATGCACCTGATCTTGTCTGATCTCGTAAGCCAAGCAGGCTCAGCCTGGTCTGTACTTGATGGGAGACCAAATGGGAATACCAGGTGTCGTATGCCTTTTCTTCTGCTCGCTCAACTCCCCATGGCTGAGGGGGGGAGTAAGAACTGGCTGGCTTTTAAACAGGGGTTCCAATGTACACTGATGGAGGAAAGGAACAGCCCATGAAGATATGGGGGCTCATCAGCACTCCAAGGAGGCTGGGGGCCAACAGCAGCCACCCGGATGCTCCCAGCCCTAGTGGAGAGGAGAGGGAGGCCCCCGGACCTTGCCCCTGGCTGGTGGGTGGAGCGGCGTTCCTGGCTTGAGTTCCCGGGAAGTGGGTGATATTCTCGGGCTGCTTTGAAATCAGCCAGAGGAAATATCTGGCCCCATGGCTGGAGGGGGAGTAACCTCTTTTGGCAGGGTAGAGGAGCCCTGTGGAGTTCCCTTGTGTAATAATTCCAGGACCTTTAGTCAATCAGCAGAATCTAAGCATTTATAGGGAATCAGGAAATAATTCTCCCATCCAGCCAATCACAGTGAGGGCTGTGAGAGACAGATGGGGTGAAAGTTTTACACCTGGAAGTGACTGGGGAGGAAGAGTGGAAGTGGAAGTTCTTGAAGAGACTGGGGGGCTCAGTGTCCTCTGTCCTGTGCCCCATAAAGATCCATAAAGATTTTATTGATCTAAGCCAAGTGATACTGGAGTGAGGAGTGACCCAGATTATTCCTGTCTCTCTAACAGAAGAATTTACATTCCAACACCCAGTAGTTATTGGCTATGGCACCCTGGTATGTTGGAACTGAACCCTGGACATTTACTGTGTTATATCAGGGAGCATTTACCTGCACTTGTGGATTACATTAACCTTGGGAACCTTAACTGGTGGGCTGATCCTGCCCTAGTGGCTAAACTCATAATGCAAGAAAGTTAACCCATGAAAGGAGAAGCATGGTTTCTGTTAATATTTATTATCTTTGATGTTTGTTGTGACCCAGATGGTTATAATAGACTTATTGTTGCATACTCTAATCTACATACCAAAAAGAGGTTGAACATTACATTAATTCAGTTATAAAGTATTGTTTTGATTAATCTAAAGATGATCTGTTGATGGGTTTCCTTATCAGTTATCGTTAAGTCATTACAAATTGGTGGCAGCGGTGGGATACCCCAACAGGCCATAACAGAAACCATTTAAATATAAAAACATCCTAAGAAAGAAATGGAGCGTTAGCTGAATTGCGTTCAACCATTTTACAAGGTCTCTGTTCACTGGTGACGATCCCTATGGACTTACAAGGAATCAGATGGCGCTCTGATAACATAACATGCCAAGATTTACCATACGGCCCAATAGATTTGGCAGACCTATTATTGAAAAATGAGAAAACCATCCAATTTCTAATCTAACAACACCCTCACATTTGTGAGGACTATGAAGGACTATGAAGTACCCAAAGCTGAGTGGACAGATTTTGCAAACTTACAGGAAAGGCTATGATGTATATACGAGAGATCCCTATCACCAACGAACCATGCATGAGGAGGTTAAAAGTGTCCTATAAACAACTATTCAATTTTTCCAGAGACTTATCGTCAAACTTTCCGCACCCTAAATAAAGTGGGCAGTGACACATATTGGAACTTTAGTAAAAATTAAGAAGGGTATTTGACCAATGGATGGCAACCAGTCAGGCTAAAACATTGGAGGATTTAAGCCAGTTTATGTCTAAAGGAACAGTTTCTAACAAGTGTTCCCCAGAGATCCGAAATTGGGTCTGGGATCACTCCCCTAAAACTGAGGAGGAAGCCACACAGCTAACAGGCAAGTGCTTGGAAAGACAAGCTCAAGTCCGAGACTACAACCAAATCCCCAAATCAACCCTTGATACCCGTGATGCAGAGCGACTAAGTGGTGGTAACTGCATGCCTCAATACCCAGAAACTCCCTGGCCCCTTGCAAGTTCTACCCCCCCGCCCCCCACCAGTAAGAATTGTTTCCGCTGAAGTTCTAGTGCAACCTGCAAGCGCAGTGTCCCCACCCTTCCAGAGTGTCAGCAAACCCCATAACTTACAGACCAGTTATTCCTATAGAGAAGACCACCATGGCCAACAGCATGCAGTACAGGCTGTTCAAGAATACACCCAGAGTATGACAAGTCCCCATCTGGAAGACCCTAATAAATATGTGATAATGGGATCCACTGGAAGAATCAACGAACGTCCTAACCATATCTCCCTGTCATAATCAATGGGAAATCTGCTGAGGTTTTTTACTCAGGCATGGTCAGTACCTGGATAGAGGCCGAACTGGAATACAGGTGTCGTAGGCCTTTTCTTTTGCTTTGCTTGATAAGCAGACCTTTGAACGGGGTCCAGCGTACCTGACGGATGAAAGAAACAGCCCATTAAGATCGTGGGGCTCATCAGGACATCCAAGGAGGTTGGGGGCAAACAGCAGCCGCCCGGGTGCCCCCAGCCCTGGAGGAGACGAGGCCCCCCGGGACCTCCAGTGAGGGCTTGCGGCTAGCTGCGTCCGCCCATGATGCCCCCGACCTGTTTAGTATTTGGATGGAAGACCGCCGGGAACATCAGTGTCATAGGCCTTTATTTCTGCCTCGCTCAACTGGCAGGCTATTGACCAGGAGGTCCGGCGTACTTGACAGCGGACAGGAACGCCCGTGAGGATCGGGGGCTCCACAGGACTTCCAGGGAGGTTTATTATCGGCAAGGGAGGCTCCCTGGTACCTCCAGTGAAGATTTGCCGCAACCCGTGTCCGCCGAGGTGCCCCCACCCCCAGCCTGGGGGGCCCGGAACCCCCGGGACCTTCAGGCCCCATGGCTCTTTTGTCTGGGCCTATTTTGTCTGGAGGGTAGAGGAGCACCAATGCCCCTGGCTAGTGGCGTCCTCTGCTTAAGAGTCCCGGGGAGTGGTGAAGCAAGAAGTCCCCGTCTCGACTTCCAGTGGTCTTGCAGCTAACTGTGGCCCCAGGGTGCCCCCAGCACCGCCAGGGAGCTCCCCGGGACTTCAGGCCCCATGGCTGGAGGGGGAGAACGACCTCTTGTAGCTTGAGGTAGAGGACCCAATTTCCCCTGGCTGTGTGTGTAGCAGCTTCCCTGGCTTAAGAGTACCGGGGATTAAGTGAGAGTCTCAGGCTGGCTAAAATCAGCCCAGAGAGCAGCCCCCAGCCCTGACCACAAGGTGCAGAAAACTCTCCCAGGGAGGATAGTTGCTAACACAGCTGCCAAGGCGAGGAGCCTCCCCAGGACTTCCAGGCCCCATGGCTGGAGGGGGAGTAAAGCCTTTTCTGGAGGGTAGAGGCAGGCTACATCTACCATTGGCAGAGTGAGGCATTTGTCTCAGGTGGCACCGAAAAAAAAGGCGTGAAGGGACTGCTGAAGGAGTCTACCTTGACATGGTGGAAGGCTTACAAACCTTTTGGCTAAAAATTTTATACTACAAAAAGCAAGGCATTTCTAATGTATTGTAACAGCTGTAAGGACATAAAATAAGTTAATCTGATTTGAGCAACAAAACCTGAAAGGAGCAATATGGTAGGGCTACACAATCTGTTTGAGAATTATAAACATTATTGGTAATTGACTGTTTAAAATCCAATGTGATAGAAGTTAAAAATCATAAAACATTAGCCCTGCCCATCTCCAACCACACCCATTTTAATATGCTGGGCACCCAAAATGGCGGCAATAAAGTTTGGCTCGGCAGCAAACCCTTAGAAGTGCCCCTGCAGGCCCGGCTGCGAGGCGAAGAGGCCCCTGGAACTTCCAGGCCCCATGGCTGGAGGGAGTAAGAGGCCATTGTGGCTGGAGGGTAGAAGAGCACCAATGCCCCTGGCTGTGTGGTGCAGCGTCCCTGGCTTGAGAGTCCCAGGGAGTGGGTGAGATTCCCCCGCTGGCTTAAAATCACCCAGAGTGCATGTCCAAGTTACGATCCACACCACCTGAACACGCCTGATCTCAGAAGCTAAACAGGCTCAGGCCTTTTAGTATTTGGATGGGAGACAGCCTGGGAATACCAGGTGTCATAGGCCTTTTTTTCTGCCTCGCTCAACTGGCAGGCTATTGACCAGGAGGTCGGCGTACCTTGACAGCGACAGGACTGCCCGTGAGATCGGGGGCTCCACAGGACTTCCAGGGAGGTTTTTTACGCAAGGAGGCTCCCTGGTACCTCCAGTGAAGATTTGCCGCAAGCCGTGTCCGCCGAGGGTGCCCCCAGCCCCAGCCTGGGGGGCCCGAACTCCCCGGGACGCTTCAGGCCCCATGGCTCTTTTGTCTGGGCCTATTTGTCTGGAGGGTAGAGGAGCACCAATGCCCTGGCTAGTGGCATCCCTGGATTAGCCACCTTCAATTTCCGTAATTTCTATAGGACGGTAAGTAGTAGCATCATTTAAATAATTCCAACATTCTTTTCTGTAATTATCATAGTCCATCACTACTACCCTCCCCCCTTGTCAGCAGGTTTTATGATGATAGAATTATCCCCTCTTAGATCTTTAAGAGCCTTTTTTAATGATGGTGTTAAATTATCTTTCCTTCTTGTAACAACTTTGTTTTTAAATTCATCTAAAATCTCTATGAAATTGGATTTGATTTTAAAAGGGTTATTATTGGTAGAGTGGCAAATGCAAAAAAGTTGGAGGAGCACACTATCTCGTTTCCAGTGTTTATTTCAGCAAAAAAGACATACTATATTATTGGTAGAGGCATTAATTGAGGAATTACCTTTAAAGAATTCTTTTAGCTGCAGACTCCTTTCAAACTTAAATGAATCAACAACAAAATTAAGTTCATTAAAATCAGTGACAGGATAGAAAGTCAAACCCATATTAAGGAGTTCATACTCACTCTTTGTAAGTTGTCTGGAGGAGAGATTGAATACATCGATATCTTCATGAACTTCTTTTGGCTTTCTCTGCCCCCTCCTTGTGGGTTTGGAGGCTTGCCTTAAAAAGGAGACAGAGACTGGCGTCGGTGTTCTCCCGTTTGGCTGCGTGTCACTGGTGTCTGTGTCCGCTCCCTTCTGGGTTCGCTATCCTCTGCAGCACTACCGCTGTCTCCCGCTGTATCCTCGCTGGAGTCCTCAGTGATGACCCTGAAGTGTCTATGTCTCACGTGACCTCTCTTCCGGCGCCATGTTCTAAAGTTCGGATTCGCCGCTCTTCCCAGCCATGTGTATACCCGCTCATCTCTGTAATCCTCACAGACCTTCAGGTACTTATCCCTCTTACATGTTTTAAGTTTCTCGACTTGTACTGGCAAAATCCCAGTCTCAGGGTTTTTAAACTTATCTTTATGTCCTGTCAATTGACACAATTCCTTTGTCAATGGCTCCATCTACAAGCGAACCTCCTCTATTACTAGCAGCATTAGATCCATAGAGCACTTGTTCAGGATTTCACACCATTTTTCACAGAACTGGGAATTATTCGTCCAATGGTGGGTAAAATTTAATGCGGAAACCCCTTGGGATTCTTACATTTTTATAATATTCAGAAACGTAATCCCATGTAGCTGAGTCTCTATGAATCGTTTTCTAGTTTTCTTTAGAAAGGCCACGATATTAAGAGCTGTGTCTCTCCCAAAAGCTTTGTTGAAGTTAGTATTAAACAATATACGGTCTGCATCCTCCTGTGTAAATCCTCTTACTTTAAGCCCTTTGTATAAGGTTACAATATCCCACGCAAATGTCGCTTCTCCAATGTAAACAGCCCTACTTGTCTAATCTGCCTTCATATTCAAGCCCCTTCATCCCCCTTATTAATTTAGTTGCCCTTCTCTGAACTGCTTCCATTTCCAAGATGTCCCTTTTGTATATGGGATTCCAAGACTGCACTGCATATTCCAAATGAGGCCTTACCAGTGCCTTGTAAAGGGAGAATAATATCTTTATCTCTTGAATCTATTCTCCTCTTTATACAAGACAATACTTGCTAGCTCTAGCCATTGCTACCTGGCATTGTTTGCTACAGCTAAGTCTGTTATCTACCAGAACCCCAAATTCTTTTTCAATTACGATGCACTTAACACAGAGTTATTTATGGTGTAGGTGGCACAGGGATTATTAAATCCCAATGCATCACCTTACATTTATCAACATGAATCTCATCTGCCATTCTGCTGCCCATTTTGATAATCATCTAGGTCTGCTTGCAGCACTTGCACATCATGGAAGTTTCCAAGCTCTGCATAATTTAGTGTCATCAGCAAACACAGAGACCTTGCTCTCAATGCCCCCTTCTAAGTCATTTATAAACAGATAAACAGAAGCGGCCCAGTACAGACCTGAGGTACTCCGCTTAGAACTTTAGCCCACATAGATGTAGCTCACCATTTACCACCACTCTCTGCTTGCGATCCAATAACCAATTCTCTATCCATGCACAAATGTTTTCTTCAAGGCCAACAGTCCTCAGTTTATACATTAGTCGCCTATGTATAGTATAGTATAGTTTAGTATAGTATAGTATTTGAGGTTGAATAAAGACATACGTCCATCCAGTTCAACCCATCTAGCAATATCCTCATTTCCTGCCCAACTGTTGATCCAGAGGAAGGCAAAACCCCCCCACCAAATTTATGAAGGCAATCGGAAATTTCCCTGGATCAACTCTACTTTATGTATCAATACCAGTAACTTGCAACATTCCTTGTTTGCAAAAACTCATCCAGGTTTTTTTTTTTTTTTGGCACTGTGGCACAGTATCAAAAGCTTTTGCAAAATCCAAGTATACCACATCCACTGCTGTGCCTGAATTCAAATTCTTACTCACTTCTTCATAAAAACCAATTAAATTTGTCTGGCATGATCTATTTCTTATAAATCCGTGCTGACTACTACTAATAAAATGCGCTCTGGAGACAAAGTCAAGGATATGATCCCGTAACAAAGTTTCCATCACCTTCCCTACCACTGATGTTAGGCTTACAGATCTATAGTTACCAGGCTGTGAACGACTACCTTTTTTGAATATTGGTATTATCTTGGCTTTTTTACAATCCAGCAGCACATCCTCAGACCAAAGTGAATCTGAAAAGATAAGAAACAGTGGTCAAGACAGAACTGAACAAAGCTCTTTTAAAATCCGAGGGTGTATTCCATCCGGTCCTGGGGCTTTATTGATATTTACTTTGTCTAATTGTTTCCGTACCATATCCTCCTTCAGCTAATTTGAATACTGCTCATTTTTCCCCTGCATGTTATTACAATCCATGCTGTAAGGACTAGTATTCTCAACAGTGAAAACCGATGTTATAAAACCGATTTAGTAGATTAGCCTTTTTGGCATCCTCTACAACCATCTCAGACCCATTATTTAATGGTCCCACATTCTCAGTCCTCATCTTTTTACCATTTATATACTTAGAAAACATTTTGGGGTTGGACTTGCTTTGTTCGGCAATCCGTATTTCATTTTCTATTTTAGCTAATTTAATTGCTTTCTTGCACTCTTTATTACAGCTTTTATACTCCCTGTAAGACTGTTCTGTTCCCTCTGATTTTAAAATTTTAAAAGCCTTTTTATTTTTTTCCATTTCCCTTTTTACCTGAGCATTAAGCCATGCAGGAGAGGACCTACTTTTTTTACATGTGTTCCCTAAAGGTACAAATTTATAAATGTGATAGTTTAATATTCCTTTAAAAGTGGTCCACATCTGCTCAGTATCTTTACCTAGAAACAATTCCCCCAGTCTATGAGCAGGAGTGATTCCTTTAACAGCACAAAATTAGCTTTCCTAAAGTTAAAAGTTTTTGTTAACCCAGTGCACTTTAGTTTTTTGCAACCTATATTAAATGATACTATACCATGGTCACTTGTAATGAATGGAGTCCCGAAGGGACGAGGTTCACTGTACCTTTAGGAGGAGTTCAGACTGTAGGGCAGGATTCAAAAGGAGCAGGAAACAATGGCTGGATACAATGCTGGATACAATGCAGGATACAATGGAGTTGGAACAATGGCTGGATGTAATGCTGGATACAATGACTGGAACAACGGAGTTGAAACAATGGCTGGATGTAATGCTGGATACAATGCTGGATACAATGCTGGATACAATGACTGGAATAATGGAGTTGAAACAATGGCTGGATGTAATGCTGGATACAATGACTGGAACAACGGAGTTGAAACAATGGCTGGATATAATGCTGGATACAATGCTGGATACAATGCTGGATACAATGCTGGATACAATGACTGGAATAATGGAGTTGAAACAATGGCTGGATGTAATGCTGGATACAATGCTGGATACAATGACTGGAACAATGGAGTTGAAACAATGGCTCGATGTAATGCTGGATACAATGACTGGAACAATGGAGTTGAAACAATGGCTGGATGTAATGCTGGATACAATGCTGGATACAATGCTGGAAACAATGACTGGAACAATGGAGTTGAAGCAATGGCTGGATACAATGCTGGATACAATGACTGGAACAATGGTGGATACAAGGCTGGATCCAATGTTAGGTAAGGAGTGCTACAGACTGACAACCTGACAGTCTGGTAGCGAGGACTATGAATAGGCACTCGCTCCCTCTGCGAGTGTCTATTTGAATCCAGCGCCGCCGACATCACTAGTCCCGGAGCAGCAAGGGAGCGTGGCAGATAAGATCCTTACAGTACCCCCCCTTCCACAGGGGGCCTCAGGACCACTTGAAGCAGGTTTGTCAGAAAATCTTCTATGAAAGGTGTTGATTAACTGGGGTGCATGTAAATCGGAATGTTTAACCCAGGACCTTTCTTCTGGTCCAAATCCTTTCCAATGGACTAAATATTGAAGAGATCTCCTGACGAATCTAGAATCCAAGACTTTCTCAACCTCAAATTCTTGTTGACCGTTGATCATTATAGGATCAGGGGACTGAAGAGGAGAAGAAAATCGATTGATTAGAGAGACATGGAAAACATTAGGGATTCTCATGATGGTGGGCAATTGAAGTCGTACTGCCGTAGGACCCACCAATTCTAATATAGGAAAATTTAGGACCCAATTTAGGAGAAGGAACACATAGATTAATGAGTTGATGATAACCAAACTTTATCTTCCACCGAAAATAATGGAAGTTTACGTCTTCGTCTATCAGCTGCAGTCTTTTGTACAAAGGCAGATTTCTCAAGACAGTTTTTTGTAGCCTGCCAGATTGCTGATATTTCTGCTACTAGTGTGTTAGTTGCAGGAACTGGTCCAGAAGAAGAAAAAAAATCCTGTGGAAACCCTCTGGGGTTTAAGCCAAAAACACACAAAAAAGAGATTTTCCGGTAGAAGAGTGGATGGCATTGTTATGGGCAAATTCCGCTCATGGTAGAAGATCAGTCTAATTGTCTTGAGAATAAGAAATGTAGCATCGAAGGAATTGTTCCAGACATTGGTTGGTGCGTTCTACGGCTCCGTTAGACTAAGGATGGTAAGTGGACGAAAATTGAAGTTTAATTCCAAGTAACTTGCAAAGTGCCCGCCAGAATTTGGGTTCCTCGATCGGACACTATTTCAACTGGTAATCCATGCAGGCGAAAAATATGGGAAATGAACAATTGAGCAAGTTCAGCAGAAGAGGGCAACTTAGGAAGGGGAACAAAATGAGCCATTTTGCTAAAGCGGTCTACAGTAACCCAGATGACTGTATTTTTCTTAGAAAAAGGGAGTTCACAAATAAAGTCCATAGAAAGGTGGGTCCATGGTAGGGAAGGAATCGGCAGAGGTTGAAGAAGTCCACAAGGAAGAGTATGAGAAGTTTTGGAAGTAGCACAAACAGAACAGGCGGCGACAAAGTTTTTGACATCTGTTCTCATGGAGGGCCACCATACAGAACGATTAAGAATATTGAAAGTCTTGTGGATGCCAGGGTGACCGGCCTGTTTGGACTCATGAGTCAGTTGTAATATTTCTTTCCTAAGGGAGAGGGGAACAAAGGTCTTATTAGGGGATAAGGCAGCATAAGCAGAATCCTGAGCAGATAGAATCCGATGGCAAAGTTGAGGGGTAATAGTGGCTAGGATCTTGGAGGAGGGAATGATGGGGCCTTTATCTTTATCAGTAGAATCGGCTGCAAGAAAAGACCTGGAGAGTGCGTCGACTTTTTTATTCTTGGAACCAGGATGAAAGGAAATGATGAAATTGAACCTAGAGAAGAACAGAGCCCAACGGGCTTGACGAGGATTCAATTTCTTTAAGTTTTGGATGTATTCAAGATTTTTGTGATCGGTGAGGATGGTGATAGGATGTACTGCCCCTTCCAGCAAGTGTCGCCATTCTTCTAGTGCGAGTTTGATAGCTAGAAGTTCACGATTTCCAATGTCATAATTTAGTTCATTGGGAAGAAATTTCTTAGAGAAGAATGCACATGGGTGGAGTTTACCACTCTTGATTTGCCTTTGGGAAAGGATGGCACCTGCTCCAAGATTAGAGGCGTCAACCTCGATGATGAATGGCCGACTAGGGTTGGGGTGCAGAAGTACTGGGGCTGAAGAAAAATAATTTTTTAATTTCTTGAAGGCTTCTAAGGCGGCCGGAGACCAGATTCTGGGTTTGCCTCCTTTCCTGATAAGGGCTAAGATAGGAGCAATGATGGAAGAAAACCCTTTAATAAATTGCCTATAATAATTGGCTAAACCAAGAAATCGTTGGATAGCCTTAGTGCCAATGGGAAGAGTCCAGTTGAGAATAGCTGAGACTTTGGTTGGATCCATCTTGAAGCCTTGAGCCGAAACCAGATAGCCCAGAAAAGGTACTTACGGGCATTCAAAGAGACATTTCTCCAGTTTAGCGTACAGTTGTTGGCTCGTAGTGGGACAAGACTTGACGTACATGGCAACAATGAGAAGAAAGATCTTGAGAGAAGATTAAGATGTCATCCAAGTAAACTACTACTGAAATACCTAAGAGATCTCGAAAAATGTCATTGACAAATTCTTGGAAAACTGCTGGAGCATACAGAGACTGAAGGGCATCACCAGATATTCATAATGTCCAGTTCTGGTATTGAAGGCCGTTTCCATTCATCTCCTTCCCGGAATGCGAACCAGATTATAGGCTCCACGGAGATCTAGCTTGGAGAATACTTTATCCCCTTTTAATTGGTCAAAGAGTTCAGAGATGAGAGGTAGAGGATAGCGGTTCTGATAGTGATTTTATTGAGGCCCGATAGTCGATGCATGGACGTAGCCCTCTGTCTTCTTTTCCACAAAAAAGAAGCCAGCAACGGCAGGAGAAGTGGAGGGTCTGATGAAGCCCCAAGACAGGTTCTCTTTGATGTAATCTTCCATAGAGGTGGTTTCAGCAGGAGATAGAGGATAGGTGCAACCTCGGGGTGGGAGTGGAGAGGTACCGGTCAATGGGACATATGGGTCGGTTGGGAGGCAGAATTTCAGCAGATTTTTTGTCGAAGACATCCTTAAAGTCAAGGTAGTGATGGGCAGAAAATTAAGATTTTTGTTTGCACAGGAAACAGAGGAACAAGAGATTTTGGGATGGAAAAGACATCTGGGAAAGCAGGATGGACTCCAAGAGACAAGTTCGTGTTAGTCCAGTTGATGATGGGGTTATGAAGTCGAAGCCAGGGAGTCCTAAAATAAGAGGGTCGTGGGGCTTTGTATACCAAGAAGGAAATTGATTCACGATGAAGACAGCCAATTTGAAGAAGAATTCTGCAGAAGACATGGAAATAAATTCTGTAGATAACGGTTGATCGTTCAATAGCCAGCACTCAGAGGGGATGAGTAAGGAAAATAATGGAATGCCTAGAAGAGAAGCAAAGGTGGCATCACATAAAATTACCGGCTGCTCCGAGTCTAGGAAGGCTTGGGTGAGAAGGTTTGAGATTTGAAAATGAGGGTTGCTGCGAGAAATGATTTGAGAGAATTCTTGTGGAAAGGAGGTTTGAATACCTAGAGAAGACTCCTTATTCAGGTCTAGGGTTGTCAGTTTCCTGGCTTCGAAGGGCAAACTTTAGCGAAGTGCCCCTGGGCGGCACAGTACAGGCAGAGCCCATGATTTCTCCTCCTAAGTTTTTCTTCAGCAGAAATGTGTGTACCCCCAATCTGCATGGGTTCCTCAGATGGCGGAGCAGCTGTCAAAGGCCCGGTCCTTAGAGGACAAGGAACAAATTTGGGAGGAACAGGACGATTATTGGATTATTCGGCTTGCCTTTCCCTGATACGAGTATCCACCCGTATACACATGGAAATCATTTCATCCAACATTGTGGGAAGCTCCTGGGACACTAAGTCATCCTTGATACGATCAGACAGGCCCTGCCAAAAGGCTGCTAACAGGGCCTCATTGTTCCAGGCAGTCTCGGCAGCCAAAGTCCGGAAATTCAATAGCATACTGCCCTACCGAACGGGAGCCTTGTCGCAATTGCATCAGCCGGGAGGAAGCAGCAATAGTTTTGCCTGGAGCGTCAAAGATATTTTGGAAAGTTTCCAGAAATAAGGAGATATCGTTAACCACTGGGTCATTTTTCTCCCACAGGGGGGATGCCCAGGCCAAGTCATTGCCTCCCAACAAGGCAATGACATAACCGACTTTGGCATGGTCCGAGACAAAATGGGAAGGTTGCAATTCAAAATGTATAAGGCATTGGTTAATGAACCCCTCGACAGGCTTGAGCGTCCCCTTCATACCGCAAAGGAGGTGGTATTCACGGCTCTCTGTGGGGAACGGGTTCTCTAGGCAGAACAGGAGGAGCAGGAGGAGCAGGGCCCGGGGATAACCGAGCAGAAATGGAGTCCAGAAATTGAGCTAGTTGATTCTGCTGGTGCTCAAGGGCGTCCATGCGGAGGGAAATAGTCTGAAGAGTCTTGCCCAAACTTGCCGCAGCTTCCTCAGGTACTTCCATGGCCTATTCGTACTGTAATGAATCCCGAAGGGATGAGGTTCACTGTACCTTTAGGAGGAGTTCAGACTGTAGGGCAGGATTCAAAAGGAGCAGGAAACAATGGCTGGATACAATGCAGGATACAATGGAGTTGGAATAATGGCTGGATGTAATGCTGGATACAATGACTGGAACAATGGAGTTGAAACAATGGCTGGATGTAATGCTGGATACAATGCGGACATGACTGGAACAATGGAGTTGAAACAATGGCTGGATGTAATGCTGGATACAATGACTGGAACAATGGAGTTGAAACAATGGCTGGATGTAATGCTGGATACAATGACTGGAACAATGGAGTTGAAACAATGGCTGGATGTAATGCTGTATACAAATGCTGGATACAATGACTGGAACAATGGTGGATACAAGGCTGGAGACGTGGTGACATCCGGCGCCGGCGACGTCACCAGTCCCAGAACGGCGAGGGAGCATGGCAGGTAAGATCCTTACAGTCACTGTTCCTTAAGCTTCCCATTACCTTCATCTCCAAAATGAGCTCAGGCTTATTAGATATCACTAGATCCAACAATGCATTCTCTCTAGTAGGAACTTCTACCATCTGTGAAAGAAAATGCTCATATAGGAAATTTAAGAAGTTTATACCTTTTGAGGTGCTGTCAGTTCCCTTACAGCCTCGCCAACTGCATATGAAGATTCATTTCCACCTCCTCCCCGGCATTTGCTGGCTTATAACATACCCCAAAAATGTACCCACCTTCTTGCGTCCTGTACACAGCTCTACCCATATTGTTTCTGCCATATCGTTTATGTCCCCATCTATTCAATCTTTTAGATTTGGCTTTAATTCCTGTTTAACATACATACATACTCCTCCTCCTTTCTTATTAACTCTGTCATGTCTAAATAAGGAGTATCCTTCAATATTTACTGTCCAGTCATGTAAATCATTTAGCCACGTTTCTGCTATACCAATTACACCATACCTTTCCTTTAAAGCTATTAGTTCTAGTTCCCAGGTTTTTCCAGTCAGACTTCTTGCATTTGTAAACATACATTTTAGATTATCAATTGATTTACTTCCATACTTGGTCGTACATGCCTCCTTATCCTCTATGCTCCCCCCTCCCCCTTCTCCTCCCTCCGTTGTGTTATTAGCCCCCTGATCCCTAACTTCTGTATCTACCCCTGTGTAGTTCAACTCCCCCCATACCTAGTTTAAAATTTTCAACCCCCTAGCCATCTTCTCATCCAAATCAGCTGCACCATCATCATTGAGGTGCAATCCGTCTCTACTGAAGGGCCTGTAACCAACAGAAAAGTCAGCCTAGTTCTCTAAAAACCCAAACCCCATCTCCTTACACCACCCTCTTAGCCACACATTTATACTCCTGAGCTCCCGTTGCCTCCTTAGTGTAGCACGTGGCTGCGGTAGTATTTCTGAAATCACTACCCTTGAGGGCATTGCTTTTAACTTGGCCCCTAATTCTCGGAAATCATTTTTAAGGACCTTACCTCCACCTCTAACTTTGTCATTGGCACCAATGTGAACCAAGCCCACCGGGTCACTCCCAGCCCCACCCTATAATCTGTCTACACGATCCACCACATGTCGAACCCTAGCAACAGGCAGACAACACACTGTTGGGCATGTAGGGTCTTGGCGACAGATCTATCAGCCCTTCTAATAATGGAGTCCCCTACCACTACCACCTGTTTATCCTTCCTATACCCCAATTTTCCCTCCCTTGTACTGGAGATGGCCGTCCCCTGGGTGCTCATGTAAGGAATGGCCCGCTCCATACATGCTACTTCTGAGCCATCGTCCTCCAAATTTTCACCTAACACGGCAAATCTGTTGGGATCGACCAACTGGGAAGAAGTGACCCTACCCTTCCGTCCCCTACTTCCCCTGGTGACCCTCACAAATCTATCTTCCTTTACCACCTTATCTGCCCCATTTCCACCCTCCAGTTTACTGGCCCCTGCTGACCCCAGATTTGTCAAGCCCTGCAATGCTGCAAGTTTCCCCTTTAGATTCTGGACCTCCGATTCCAAATGGGCAACCCACTCACATCTGACACATACATAGGCCCCCTGGGGCAGCTGCTCCAAGATCCCATACATGCGGCAGGATGCACATTGCATGGCCCCAACAAAACTGTCCAAACTAAATAGCAATACACGCAAGAGAAACAGCAATACATGCAAGAGAAACAGCAATTAAAAACAGTCTTGTTCTTAAACCCATTTAATGTTCTAAATGCTTTTGTTTCTTAACGCACCCCCTTAAAAACAGACAAACCACTTTAAAAAAAGAAAAATCCCTGATAGCTGATTTGCTAGGGGCAGCAGGGCAGGTCCCTTTTCCACTCACAAAGCTCCGCTTCAGCCAATGAATGACCGCGTATGGGTGGGGGGACACAGGCAGTACAAGTTAGCTGGCCTAGGGTAAGTGCTACATGAACTTGCATGTCCATGACAGAGAGAACCATAATTGCTACTGATTGAACCGAACATTAAAGAGAATGCGTGTGACAAAGCATCACTTTGGAAAATGCTGCCACTACTGTTGTATTCAGTTAGATCAACTGGACTTAAAGTTTAATTCTTGAAGACAAGTTAGCAAAATGGCAGCTCTGATCCTCTCCCATCCAGCTTGTTCGTGGAGCCCGTCCTGCGTGCAAGCACAGCTCAAGGAGTAATTCTTGAAGACATTTTGCTAGTCATCCAACTGGCTTTGTCAATTCAGAATGACTTGTACAAGAATCTGTTGGAAATATAAGTACCCTGAAAAGTCCCAATTAGCATATGACCAGTCATGTTCCTTTGCCAAGATGTTGACATTACAGTCTTCAAAGGTATGTCTTTTTTCCTTAAGATGCAGGTACACAGCTGAGTCCTGACCCGAGGAATTGGCTTTTCTGTGCTGGGCCATACGTTGGTTGCTGTTTGGTTTCCCCACATACAAATCCGAGCACTCTTCACTGCACTGTGTATATGATGTTGCTTTTCTTGTGTTTCGGTATTGGTTGCTTCGGTGCTGCCTTTGTGTGTTGTTTGGTTTATAGCAGACAGGGATACAGTGTTTTTTTGAAAATTCTTCTTAATTTCTCGGAGACCCCTTCTATATTTGGGATGACCATGTTCTTTCTCCTGTCTTGCTTTCCCCTTCACTGTTGGTATTCGTGTTATTTTCTTTCCTTCTACCCCTTTTGACAAAGGCCCAGTCTGGATATCCACAAGTTTTAAGGCTTCCTTTGAGATATCACATTATATAATAGCTTGATACAAGCAGACCCAGTAGAGAAGTATTGGAAAGAGACCATAAAATTATTTAATAAATCTGGCTGCTACAAATGCTGTAATTGTAACATATGTAATGCATTGATCATAGGTAATACATTTGGACGTCCATGGACTGGAAAGAAATACAGGATTTAGGATTATTTCACATGTAACACTGATTATTGTGTGTACCTACACAGATGTCCTTGTACAAAAATATATGTGGGTAAGACCACTGGCCCTTTTAAAAAAACCACTTCTAAAAGCACAAAAGTGATGTTAAATTGGCACATGAAAGAAAAGGAAAGATATTGGCTAAACATTAACTTCCACCTGTGGCAGCCCACTGTTTGGAAGCCAACCATCTAGCTAATGAATTAAGGGGTATGATCATTGAACATTCACACCTACAAAAAAAGAGGAGAAAGGGATCATAATAATATTCTCCTTAGGAGAGAGTCATATTTTATCTACACACACCTAAAGGACTTAATGTTAATTTAGGGCTCAAATATTATTTAACAAATAATTAAAACAAGATTCCCATTTGCCCCTCTTTTTCTCTGACATTCATCCATTGTTTATGTATAGAGAGTGAACTAACATTATGATATTAGACTTGTTTGTTTTTTTAATATATTACCGTTTGGTATAATACATTATAAATTTATATTAGCATGTACCATTATTGATTTTACTATTTCTTAACATATCCCTTCTTATCACTTTTTATTATCACCAGATATTTTTATGAGGATCACTGATACAGATTATTATGTTGTTACTATGAACTATTTAACAATGCAACAATTGCACAAAGGATCACTACATGGGTGTTGCAATGTTTCACATTGTCAGCCCAACTACTAGAGGGCTGTCTTTTATTCATTCATAAGATATATTAAGCGCTTGCACACTTTACAATTTATTATTTTTGACGAAACGTCACATTTGTGATTAAACACTTTTTGAACTCAAGACTGGTGTGTGCTGGTGAATATTCTTATTTCTTGATGTATACAACTAGCCATGGTGGATCAACAGCACCCAGCAAATAATCAGAAGAAACACTTCTGTGCTAGTGGGAAAACTTAAAGCTTTAAGTCCAGTTGATCTAACTGAATACAACAGATATACCATGACCTGGATGAATGAGAACTTTCACAAGCATACTGCCCATATAATGAATTAGTCAAAGTAGATCAGCGTTTATTCAACCTTAAATGTAGAGAAAGTGTAGTTACTGGGAATAACCAAGCAAAAGAAAACATGGCTAAAATAAGAAGATGCACCTTTATTAGCAAATAAGTAAACCTATGCAGTTTTTATTGATAACCTGATAACTGTAACATAGTAACATAGTAACATAGTAATTAAGGTTGAATAAAGACATTCGTCCATCAAGTCCAACCTATTCCCTTTTTTTTTTTTTTTTTAACCCTACCTAACAGTTGATCCAGAGGAAGGCAAAAAACCCCAGCTAAAAAAGGGGGGGGAAAATTCCTTCCTGACTCCAAATCGGAAAGTATCCCTGGATCAACCAGATCTATATGCATTAATACCAGTAATTCTCAATATTTTTTAGTTTTAGAAACTTATCCAGGCCTTTTTTAAAGTTATTCAATGAACTTGCCATTACCACCTCTGCTGGAAGACAGTTCCACAGTTTCACCGTTCTCACTGTAAAGAAACCTCTCCTAACTTGAAGATGAAACTTCTTTTCTTCCAACCTTAAAGGATGTCCACGAGTCCTCTGATATGACCTATTAGTGAACAATGCACCAGAGAGTTCACTGTATGGGCCATTAATATATTTGTATAAGGTTATCATGTCCCCACGCAACCGCCGCTTCTCCAATGTAAACAGCCCTAACTTGTCTAATCTGCCTGCATATTCAAGCCCCTCCATTCCCCTTATTAATTTAGTTGCCCTTCTCTGAACTGCCTCAATTTCCAAGATGTCCCTTTTGTATATGGGATTCCAAAACTGCACCGCATATTCCAAATGTGGCCTTACCAGTGCCTTGTAAAGAGGGAGAATAATATTTTTCTCTCTTGATTCCATTCCCCTCTTTATACAAGACAATATCTTGCTAGCTCTAGCTGTTGCTACCTGGCATTGTTTGCTACAGCTAAGTCTGTTATCTACCAGAACCCCCAAATCTTTTTCCATTTCAGAATGCACTAACACAGAGTTATTTATGGTGTAGGTGGCACAGGGATTATTAAATCCCAAATGCATCACCTTACATTTATCAACATTGAATCTCATCTGCCATTCTGCTGCCCATTTTGATAATCTATCTAGGTCTGCTTGCAGCACTTGCACATCATTGGAAGTTTCCAAAGCTCTGCATAATTTAGTGTCATCTGCAAACACAGAGACCTTGCTCTCAATGCCCCCTTCTAAGTCATTTATAAACAGATTAAACAGAAGCGCCCCAGTACAGAACCCTGAGGAACCCGCTTAGAACTTTAGCCCACATAGATGTAGCTCCATTAACCACCACTCTCTGTTTGCGGTCCAATAACCAGTTCTCTATCCTGAACAAATGTTTCTCTCAGGCCCCAGTCCTCAGTTTATACTTAGTCGCCTATGTGGCAACGTATCAAAGGCTTTTGCAAAATCCAAATATACCACATCCACAGCTGTGCCTGAATCTAACTTCTTACTCACTTCTTCATAAAAACCAATTAGATTTGTCTGGCATGATCTATTTCTCTAAAAATCCATGCTGACTACTACTAATAAGATGATCTCTGGAGACAAAGTCAAGGATATGATCCCTTAACAAAGTTTCCATCACCTTCCCTACCACTGATGTTAGGCTTACAGGTCTATGTTACCAGGCTGTGAACGACTACCTTTTTTGAATATTGGTATTACATTGGCTTTTTTCGCAATCCAGCGGCACATCCCCAGACAAAAGCGAATCTGAAAAGATGAGACACAGTGGTCTTGCTAGAACTGAACTAAGCTCTTTTAAAATCCTAGGATGCAATCCATCTGGTCCTGGCGCTTTATTGATATTAACTTTGTCTAATTGATTCCGTACCATATCCTCTGTTATCCAATGTGAAAACTCTTCATTTCCTCCCTGCACATTGTTACAATCCCTACTGTAAGGATTCTCAACAGTAAAAACCGATGTAAAAAAACGGTTTAGCAGATTAGCCTTTTCGGCATCCTCTACAACCACCTCAGCTCCATTATTTAATGGTCCCACATTCTCAGTCCTCATTTTTTTACCATTTATATACTTAAAAAACATCTTGGGGTTGGACTTGCTTTGTTCGGCAATCCGTATTTCATTGTCTATTTTAGCTAGTTTAATTGCTTTCTTGCACTCTTTATTACAACTTTTGAAGTCCCTGTAAGCCTGTTCTGTGCCTTCTGCTTTCAAAATTTTAAAAGCCCTTTTCTTTTTTTCCATTTCCCTTTTTACCTGAGCATTAAGCCATGCAGGAGTGGACCTAATTTTTTTACACTTGTTTCCTAAGGACCGATTTGGAAATGTTATAGTTTAATATCCCTTTAAAAGTGGTCCACATCTGCTCAGTATCTTTACCTAGAAACAGTTCCCCCCAGTCTATGAGCAGAAACTCTAATCTAACAATTCATAAATAGCTGGTAGCAATCAATGAAAATCGCATACAAACCACTGGTTGTGAAAGAATGACAAATATGCATTGCCTTTAAATGTCTTAATTTACAATATTAGATTAGAAAGAATCTGAATACCAAGGGTCAAGGGTCAGTGTCTTACTTTATTAATTATCATTAAGTGCAAAAATTTAGGGGATATCACTGTTTGTTGATCACAGGACTCTCAGGTTTAGTACATTGAACTCCTCTCCTCTCCTTTAGGGTTTGTTATTTTCTCAAAATTCTTCAGAATAATGTCAAAGATTTCAACCTAAAGAGGGGAAAAAATATTTTCTATATTTTACTGAGCAACAGACAATTCACTTATCCATACTCTTAAAGACAGTGTTCATCCCTAAACAAAGAAGTGGAATATTGTCAGTAACCGGCCCAGGACCCCATCTGATATATTTTACTAACCAAATATTTAAGGATAATTATTGTCCCCATTCTGGCAGATTAAGCTGACCACTCCTTCCATGCAATCAAAGTTGGGACTGCTGACATCACAACCAATGGTTTTACCTGCTGCCTTTTCTGCACATGCTCAAGCTTATAAAAAGCTTTTGGAGAGGAGGCAGATTCTTTTACCAGAAAGGAACAGAATATATTATTCAATATCTGGTCAAAAATGCATGAAATAAACTGGGAAAAATAGCACTTGGGGTTGCAGACAAATAACTGACAAGCCAGTTTTTTTGTTTTAAGGGTGGACATGTTTAAGTGCAGATTGCAAGGGGGGGGGGGAGTTTGGGGCTTATGTACTAAGAGGTACTTAGTGCTATTTATCTACAGCAACCAATCATATGTTGTCTAACTGCAACAGGCCAGTAAGAGACATTTGATCGGTTCCTACAGATAGAAAAGCAGGCAAACTTTTGCACCTCATGGTATATGGTCCATTAAACATTTAGGGACGAATTGCAATAAAGGGCATAAAGGTTTGCACGTGCTATTAATCAATGCAACAAGCAACCAATCAGATGTTATCTAGCCACATTGACCCAATTAAAATGGAATATCTCATTGGTTGCTACAAATTAATAGCATTTGCAAACTTTTGCACCCCTTATTTCATCAGCCTCTTAGATTACAGCAAATGTAAATTATTTTATTAAATACATTTAGGTGACAGATTAATACATTTAAATACCACTCATGCCAATTTCATTAAAAAATGTGGCCCAGTAATATAGTACAGAAAATTAGTACTGCTTTGACCTGATGAAGAGGGTATAGCCCTAAGCTTGTTAGTCCTTAGAAAAAGTAGCAGTATTTTTTACTACTAGTAATATAGTCACTGAAATCCTGCTGGCTATAATTATCAGCACTTGCAACCTCAGAAACAAAACTAAGTAAATTCAAATTCAGACTTAATCAAAACATTTTAATTCAATTGGGTTCAAAAATATCAATGGGTTCCGTGGAACCGCTGTCGGAATGAAACTTGCCAGTTTAGTCCACGTACAGCAACTAATGACATTTACCAGGAAAATAGTGAGAACAAGGAATGTTCAAGAACAGAACCCTGTGGCACCCCCACACTAAGAGGAACCGGAGAAGAGGTTTTATTACCTTTACACACAGAATAGTCGGTTAGAGAGAAAGGATTGGAGCCAGAATGCCAGTGGAGTGAAGTATTTGCATTATTTTATATACATCTGAACTATGTACACTGTGAAAGAAACTTTAGCTTACTGGATGCTGTGGCTTTAAAACTAAAGGTGTCTAATTTCTTTTTTCTATTCCCCTCCCATAGTCGACCTTTACTCCTTGAATGTTGGTGGCTTCCTTCTCTTCTGAAATTGCATCTTGAGCTCCGCCCCCAAGTTTTCAGTTTTACTTTCAGCTATCCAGTAAGCTAAGTTTTTTCTTACAGTGTATAGTACATGTCCTTTAAAGCAGTAGACATTTAGCACCATAATGCATTCATCATTCCAGTTTTTTTGCATTCCTGTTTCACATTTAAACAGCAATATCATTTTTGCTTTATGTCCCCTGACCACATAATATTAACTCTTCTTTACAACTTAAATTAAATACACTTACATAAAAGTTTCTCACTTCCATAAAGGCTAATCTCAGTTCTACAAAAGCAGCTTCATCCTTCTCATGAACCAGAGCTCGGTAATCCATCTGTAAGGGATGAGAGAATGTGATAGAGAAGAAGATCTAGAAAAGAGGATGGCTATGTCAACTTATGGGGACCCCTTTTCTTAAAATGTAATATTTTGCAAACAAATTCAGATTCTTCCATTTACCTATCATCAAATATTTTTATCATATAAGATGCCATACCTTCTGAAAGCACAACCATAATCTATTATCAGGTGCATGATGCACCTGAGGAAGGGGCGTGTCCCCCGAAACGTTGTGCACGTGAGATGGTTGAAGTAAAATAAATTAAAATAAAATTTAAATTGGTTCTGCAGTGTGCGTCTTCCCTGTTTTTCTCCCTGTAGATTCCCTTACCTACTCTGTCAGGACTTCACACAGCAGAGAGGAGGAGGGACTTCCTGTCTCCCTCACACACTGAGGGAGTCTGAGGCTGTGCTCGCCAGCGGCACTGTGCAGGAGAAGCCTTAGGAATGTCACGTCAGCCTCCCACCCATTAACTTTCTGGTCAGTCATTTCTTTATATCCTGGGCTGTGGAGCACATAGAGAGGTGGTTGATGGCTCGTTTTAAAGGTAGGAAACCGGCCTAGTCAACTTGTTTGGAGACCACAGTTCCCCTTTAAGTTCTCACTCTGCCTGAAAAGGCTGTTTCCACAGAGTTTTCTGTAGGGGGGGGGGGTCTGAGTGGCCCACGGCACCCGCGAGTGGACGGGGCTTATGCACCCATAAGTAGGCGGGGCTTAGGCACCTGCGAGTGGGCAGGGCTTTGGCACCCGCGATTGGGCGGGCATAGGCAGATTGCAGTAGTTTGTCAGTGTTGGCATTTATTTTTTTGTGTTATACACATTCCTGATACTCAAGAAATCCTGACAGTGGTATGTCCAGCTTTAATCTGAGCCCCTTAGCATTGCATGCATTTAAACTTCATTCCTTGATCTCAGTGGCCTGCTCCCTTGTGACATTTTCTAACTTTTTTTATTATTCTTTTATTTATTAAGTAAAAAAGAATTGGTCAACACAACTTATTTTTACATTATTTCCTATATAATACACAATACAATATAATGTAATATGCAGGTTTCAATGATTTATGTGACACTGACAACAAAGCATTGTATTGATTATATGTATATAATTTATGGTATATTCATGGTTTTTGTGTATTACACATAAACAATTTACAGCTTTATTTCTTACCACATGTGTTTCTTTTGAAGCTTTGGCTACAGCATCACCTCTCTCTGAAAAATACCTGAAATTAAAGATTAGGTGTCACAATCTATAATTAGTCATTAAAATTAAATGCGTGTCCGTATTTAAAGAGAAAGTTTACCCCTCAAAAGAAAAACTGTATATAGGTAAATCACCCCACAAAACTACAATAGTTAAAAAGTTAACAGATGTAAGGATAATCTGTATGCAGTAAAAATGATGCTTTCCCCTCTCTTTATGCTCTCCAAGCTTTTACATGCACAGAGGAGACAGCTAGGGGAATAGCATTCAGTCATTTTTTTCCCCTCTGTGTTTAGACCCACTTTAGAGGGTCCTCCTGGTCCTTATGGTAAGGGCTGTAATGGTATTGAGGGTATACCTGAGGAATATTCACAGAGGATATGGTGCGGAAACAATTAGACAAAGTTAACATAAAAAAAAACCCAGGACCGAATGGAATATATCCTCGCATCTTAAGAGAGCTTAGTTCAGTTTTATCTAGACCACTGTTTCTCATCTTTTCAGATTCACTTTTGTCTGGGGATGTGCCGCTGGATTGGAAAAAAGCCAATGTAATGTAAGGCTAGCAAGATATTGTCTTGTATAAAAAGGGAATAGATTCAAGAGAGAAAAATATTACTCTCCCTCTTTACAAGGCACCAGTAAGGCCTCATTTGGAATATGCGGTGGCAGTTTTGGAATCCCATATACAAAAGGGACATCTTGGAAATTGAGGCAGTTCAGAGAAGGGCAACTAAATAAATAAGGGGAATGGAGGGGCTTGAATATGCAGGCAGATTAGAAAGTTAGGGTTGTTGCATTGGAGAAGCGATGTTGTGTGGGGATATTGACCTTATACAAAAATATAATGGGCCATACAATGAACTCTCTGGTGCATTGTTTACTAATAGGCCATATCAGAGGACTCGTGGACATCCTTTAAGGTTGGAAGAAAAAAAGTTTCACTTCAGGTAAGGAAGGTTTCTTACAGTGAGAACGGTGAAACTGTGGAATGTCTTCCAGCAGAAGTGGTAATGGCAAGTTCATTGAACAGCTTTAAAAAAGGTCTGGATAAGTTTCTAAAACTAAAAAATATTGAGAATTACTGGTATTAAGAGGGTGAATAGGTTGGACGTGATGGACGTATGTCTTTATTCAACCTTAATTACTATGTTACTATGTTACTACCCTCAGCTCAAGGGACTTGTTCTCCCCCTCCAGCTATGGGGTCTGAAAGTCTCAGGGAGTCTCCCTCACCTCATGGGCAAGGCTGGGGGCACCCTGGGTGGCCGCGGTTAGCTGCAAGACCACCCTGGAAGTCGGGAAGGGGGAGCCTCCCTCAACCTACCCATCCCCAGGGATGCCGCACACCCACTAGACATGGGCATTAGTGCTCCTCTATCCTCCAGTCAAAAGAGGCTCTTACTCCCCCTCCAGCCATGGGGCCTCTGTCATGTAGCTGGAATCAATTAAAAGCCTGCCAGTCGAGCGAAGCAGAAGAAAATCCCTACGACACATGGTATTCCAAAGTCGGTCGCATCCAGTACTGACCAGGCCTGAGCCTGCTTAGCTTCCAAAATCAGTCAATTTGGGTGCATTTAAGTTGGTGTGGCCTAAAGATATCCCCTCTGTGCTGATTTCAAGGCAGCCAGAGACTCTCACCCACTCCCCGGGACTCTCAAGCCAGGGACGCCGCTTCACCCACCAGCCAGGGCAATGGTGGCTCTACCTTCCAGCCACAAGGGGCTCTTACTCCCCCTCCAGCATTGGGCCTGGAAGTTCAGAGAGCCTCCCTCGCCTCAAGGTCGGGGCTGGATTCCTGGGAGGCCGCGGTTAGCCCCCAACCTCCCGGAAGTCAGACTCGTCGGGAACACTTCCAAGTCCCCATAGAAATCCCCGGGAGCCTTGCCTCGTGGCCGGGGCACGTGGGTGGACACGGCTCGCTGCAAATCCTCACTGAAGGTCCCAGGGAGCCTCCTGCTTGAGGCTGGGGGCACCCTGGGCAAACGTGGATAATAAACCTCCCTGGAAGTCCAGGGGAGCCCCGATCTCACGGGCGGTTCCTGTGCCGCTATCAGGGTACGCCTGACCTCCTGGTCAAAGCCTGCCAGTTGAGCGATGGCCGAAATAAAGGCCTATGACACCTGATATTCCCAGGTGGTCTCCCATCCAAATAGTAAACAGCCTGAGCCTGCTAGCTTCCCCTCGGACATTATTTTTTATTATTTAGCAATTGTTTAGTAGTGAATTTGGTACCCACCAATTTAGAAACAGGTATTTATTATATCACTTCATACATTTACAGATTAGAAAGTCAAACCCAGACTGTAAAACAAAATTATTCGTAGACACTGGTTGCAGAAAATGGTTTCTTTTCTACTTGTGACATAGAATATAAAATAGAATGTGGTTCCAATGTGACAATAGGTATCCTCAATATCAAATATATACTGTATGTGATGGAAAGTGCCCAGTAACCGGAAGCCAATTTGCTGCTGGAAAATCCCTTTCATTAACGTTGCAACACCCTCCCCCTCGATAGAGCACCAGCCAAGTAAAGCAAAAGTGAAAGTGAGAACACAAAGCAAAGGGGGCGATCAGAGACTGGGGATAGGAAGACAAACTCTGTAGCTAGTTATGCTAAAGTCAACTGTCTGAAGATTTCCAGGGACAACCAGGAAAAGGTAATTGTGTTTTTTTTGTGGTAAACGACCTGCAGAAACATGACAGGTTTTTGTCTGTTGAATCAAGTTAATTTTTATTTATCTTCTTAACTTCAGGATCTAGAGAAACCAACACAACCTGGAACGTAGAGGTTTCAATGCAAAACTGTTAGCATGGGTGGTATTTACAAGGCCCATTGAGACTATAAAGGATCGATATCATTAAATTGCAGTGTGATCCTTTATTTTTTAATGGCTGCATTGTAAAACTACATTAGTGGCAGCAGCTTTTAAGCCTGGGCTCTAACACAACCTCTAATACCCAATTCCCGTGGTCAGCAGTTTTTAAATAGCTGATCGCATGTACATAAGTTAAGGTGTTTGTGATCAGCTGTTCTGTCAACAGTCTCCTTCCCTTGTGGGCAGTAAGTCCCATCCTGCTCTTTCTCGCACGTGTGCAAAGCAGTACAGCAAATCTGGTTGTCCGAGTGAGGCTCGATTAAAAGGTGCAAGGAACAATCAGGTGACATGGCCGACTGGTATAAGTTATGGCGGCTCCGTCCTCACTGAAAACACTCCGCTCTGGTCCGATCCGTGCCAGTTCGCGTGCTCGCGGTCTGGGCCCCTCTTCCCCGTACAAACAAAGTCCACTACAAAAAAGACTATGTGGGACTTCATTTATTGCATGAAGCACAATCTCTTGTACAGATGGAAACATGGAAAAGTAGAACAGGCACAATATTGCAAGATTTCACATGCTCTTGTATTTTATTAACATAACAATTTGAATATTACAAATCTCTTAAAGGGACAGTATCCATAAAGCCAAAGCCATAAAAACTAAAGGCAAAATGTTGTGTATATTTAACTTTTAAATAATTTACAGTAGAAGCAATGACTAAAAAAAAATCAGTTTTAAAGATAATTTGTAATGTTCAATAAGTAACTATAAATCTGTGTGAAATAAATAAAGCATATCACATGTGATATTACTGCAGATTCAGATGTAATCTGTCTGTAACTTGTGGCAATAATAACATATATAGCCTGTAGTGCCTCACCATCAGGGCTGCCAGGCGTCCCTATTGGATGGGATTGTCCCTATGCAGGGACAAATTCCGTGTTCTGCAGTCAGGGCTGAAATCCAGCCTTAATACTGTCCCTTGAAGCCCTCCATCTCTCCTCCAGTAATGCCCCTAGCTCTCCCCAACCGCAGCGCCGCCCTAAATCTGCCTTAGCTCCAAACCCCCCTGTAACCCTGGCCCACAGGGTACAGGGGATTCCCCTGTGGTCCTCAGCCATTCACTCAAGAAAGATAGGAAAGATGCTAAAAAAAATTTTAAATTTAAATACAAAGCCAAAGGACTGTTAGGTAAGCTTTTAATAAACTATAGGAGTCAGTAGGAGTAAGATATATGAGTCATAAGAGATTGGAAATTATAGAGTGGGCCCCTAAACTTGTCCTGGTGGGCCCGGTTGCTGGTGTCTTCTTACTCCTGGTCTGTTCCTAGTTAGGCAAATTGGAAAAAAACTATCGGAAAGAAGCGTGTCTCTCCATTGGCCAATCCAGAAACAAGTGGAATTTGACAGCTGCTACAGACCCTGCAGTTAACACCTATGATGACCTAACATTTAAAGGGTATCTCCAATGCCAAAATAGGCATATAATAGGCATAAATAGGCAAAATTTTCCCTTCAATTGAAAAACGAGAGGTAAAAGAGCTCTTACTTCTCCATGTTCCTTGACGGGTCTGAAATCATACACATGTATAGTAAAGGAGCATGGATGTAGCTCCCATTTGAAATATGCACTATAGTTCTTCACATGAAAAGTACAGTAAGGGTGGCAGTGGAGGTGGCTTTTCCCAGGGCCGCTGATTGATAGTGATGACACTAAAACCCAGATAGTGTGCAGATTTTTTAGCTATTTTAACAGGTAACCCTGAGACTGTTTACAAGTTTTAGTGATGTATGTGTTCGTGTTCTTCAATACAATTCTAGATAAATCCAAAATAATTTCTTGATTTTTACACGGTGAATGGTTCCGAGATACTCTTTTCAGTCAGGTAATTACTGATTTAGCGCACCCGGGTGACAGCAAGAATTAGCAGTACAAAATAAAATGTGTTAACTGATACAACATACAGTATAACAAGGTAAGCTTGTTCTAGCAACTTAAACAGTAATTCCTGGGTGTGCACACCTTTACCCCTAATGTTAACCAAGGTGGTGGGCCCCTTTTCGGAAGCAAAAATCCTTTAGTGCTCCTAAGCTCCAAAAAGAAGAGGCAGGGTCATTTTACAAGGCCACTTTCCTTCCCTGCTTCAATAGGTTTTTATCTTGAGCTGGAGTGGATGGATGTATAAATAGAGGTAACCATCCCAGCCATTACCTCTGTGGGACCACTCCCCCTTTTATACTGGCAGAGCCTCTTTAATGCTCATCTGGTTTAAAAATTGATAGTCTGCTGAAAAATGGAAGCGCAGACAGAATGGAAGGAGGAATTACTTTTCTAAACTAAAGCATTAGGGGGGGGGGGTAAACTGCAGATTAAACAACATATATTTGAAAGAATCTGATTTCAGCATATTGTTTTATTCTTATACTGTGCAGTTTAATATGTCCTTACTAGCCACCATTATATTAGGACTTATAAATATATGAATATATTTTTAATACATGCCTAACAAATATGTAGCCACTTTATAAATGAATTATATTTTATATGATGTTAATTCATTTTTGTAAGTTTAGTACATTAAGGAATTAAGAAGAGAGTTTGAAAGGTGGCCCAACAATGTTATCTTTCACAGGTGCAAAGTTTCCTCTTTGAATTTGTCCCTGAGAAAACTCAATATATGGATGGTCTTTTAAAGGAATTAAAATATGTATTATGATTTTACATGGTTTACTCGTATCTCATTCACCTATAGTATATTTATGGAAATCTCACCAAACTTATGCTACATGCACACAGTTAAAGGTATTAATGGCATGCCACCTTAAAACAAAAAATGATGACTTGTCAGTTATCTGACTGTAACCCCAACTGTTTTTACCAGTTTATTAAGTGCATTTGTAACCAGATATTTCATGACAAGTTGTATTCCTCTAATGCAAAGGTATTTGCCTCCTCCCTCTGCTCAAAGAGCTTTTATATCTTGAGCATGTGCAGAGGAGGCAGCAGGTAAAACGGCCAAGGTCTGTTGGTCTGGGGAGGCACATTTTGTACATGGATAGGATGCAGTAGTTGTTAACTGGGCTTCATCATTATGGACTAAAGTGCTAATGGGGTGCCACAGGGTTCTGTGTTGGGGCCACTTCTATTTAATCTATTTATTAATGATTTAGAAGTGGGTATTGTCTTGTATAAAGAGAGGTAGGGATTCAAGGGAGGAAAATGTTATTCTCCCTCTTTACAAAACAATTTTGGAATCCTGTGTACAAAAAAAGACATCTTTGAAATAGGGTTCAGAGAAGGGCAACTAAATTAATAAGGGGATTGGGGGAGCTTGAATTGAAGAAAGAACTGGAAAAGTTACAATATGTACGCTGGAAAAAGGCGCATGCGTGGAGATATGATTACTGTGTATAAATACATTAACGGGCCTATTAGTATAGTATAGTATTTGAGGTTGAATAAAGACCTACATCCATCCAGTCCAACCCATCAGCAATATCCTCATTTCCTGCCTAACTGTTGATCCAGAGGAAGGCAAAAAAAAACCACTAAATTTATGAAGGGGAAAAAAATTCCTTCCTGACTCCAAGTGGTAATTGGAAATTTCCCTGGATCAAACTCTAATTTATTATCAATACCAGTAACTTGCAATATCTGTTGTATTCAATTAGATCAACTGGACTTGAAATGTAGTTCTTGAAGACGTTTCGCTAGTCATCCGACTGGCTTTCCAATTCAGAATGACTTGTACAAGAATCTGTGGCAATTATGTACCCTGGAAAATCCCAATTAGCATATCACAGCAGAGTGTTAAGGGTGGTGATTAGATAGTGGCTAAGAGGTGTTATAGGAACGCCCAGAGTAAGGTGTTAAAAACAGCATGTACATGGCAGACAGTTGGTGTCGAACCCCCCCACCTCTATTTAGGCTTGGTTTCTTTATTTTCACATAAATGGCCTCCTAACACCTCTCTTGAACCAGTCACATTCCTTCGCCAGTATGTTAACATACAATCTTCAAAGGTATGTCCTTTATCCTTAAGATGCAGATACACGGCTGAGTCCTGACCCGAGGAATTGGCTCTTCTGTGCTGGGCCATACGTTGATGCAGTTGCGTGTTTGGTCTCCCCCACATACAAATCAGAGCATTCTTCACTGCACTGCACGCATATATGATGTCGCTTTTCTTGTGTTTTGGTATTGGGTCTTTTGGATGTACCAATTGAAGCCTCAGTGTGTTGTTCGGTTTAAAGCAGACAGGGATACGATATTTTTTGAAAATTCTTCAATTTCTCGGAGACCCCTGCTACATATGGATGACCATGTTCTTCCTCCTGTCTGCTTTTCCCCTTCACTGTTGGTATTTGTGTTCTTTTCTTCCTTTACTTCTTTTGACAAAGGCCCAGTCTGGATATCCACAAGTTTTAAGGGCTCCTCTGAAATGTTTCATTTCTTTAGCCTTCGCCTCTGTGCTAGTGGGGGATGTTCTCGGCTCTGTGTTGCAGGGTTCTGATGACACCCAGCTTGTGATAAAGGGTGGTGGAGTCAAACATCAAATACTGATCTGTGTGTGTTGGTTTCTGTAAACCTCTACTTCCAGTTTACCATTTTCCTTAACTTCTACCAAGCAGTCCAGAAAGCCAGTTTGTTGTTTTGTACCTCTTCCCTTGTGAATTTAATGTTTTGGTCCACCGCATTAATGTGTTCTGTGAAAGCTTGTACTTCTTCTGGTGGATTTAACCCAGGTGTCATCAACATATCTAAACCAGTGGCTGGGTGCTATGCCCTTAAAGGTATTAAGCGCCTGTGTTTCTCTCCTCCATGTAAAGGTTGGCCACAATAGGTGAAACTGGAGATCCCATAGCACATCCATGTTTTTGCTTATAGAACTTATCCCTGTATTTGAAAAAGGTGGTATTCAGGCACAAGTCCAACAAGGAACACACCTGTTTGGGTTGAGATCAGTTCTGCTGGTAAGAGTGCTGTCTTGGCCCAGCCGTTTTCTCACCATGTCAACAGCCTCTGGTGGGTATACAAGTGAAGAGAGATGTCACATCATAGGACACCATAGTTTCTTCTACACACGAGTACTATATCTTCAATCTTGTTGGTGAAATCCTGAGAGTTCTGGATGTGATGCTTAGAACTTCCACCCAAAGGTCTGCCATGTACAATTGTGTTTAACACCTACTCTGGGCGTTCCTATAACACCTCTTAGCCACTATCTAATCACACCTTAACACCTGGCTGTGATATGTAATTGGGATTTTCCAGGGTACATAATTGCCACAGATTCTTGTACAAGTCATTGAATTGAGAGAAAGCCAGTGGATGACTAGCGAAACGTCTTCAAGAACTACTCAAGTCCAGTTGATCTAATTGAATACAAACAGATTTACCATGACCTGGATGAATGAGAACCTTCACAAGCAGTAATTGCAACATTCCTTGTTTGCAGAAACTCATGCAGCTTCTTTTTGAAACTGACCAATGAACCTGCCATAACAACGCCCACTGGAAGACTGTGATTGCATGACTATCTCCATGACTACATGGAGGTAGGGGACAGCTTACTCTGCCAGAATGGAGCGACATAATAATACTTAAATATCTAGTTAGTAATGCAGTAATAAAGTACAAATATATCATTTGGAGTTGGGGTCAGGTTACTGACAATTGACCAGTTTTTTATTTTAGGGGTGAACATTCCTTTTAAGACAAAAGTATGACAGGACGTCATTAAAAAGCATGTGTATGCTAAAATTCAATCCCTTTCAAACAACTGACTACACCTTATTTGGAAACAAAAAACACCCATAAAGAGAATGTCCACCCCCTAAACCTAGAGTTCGTTTAGGTTACACTTTTTAAATCTGTTCCCAGCATGAGAATTCATACTTACAAGTTTGCGATCCATCGCTCTTCCGGTCTCTGAACCCTCTCCACTGCAGCTGCTGTGTTCTTTTTTTGTTCCTGAGCAGCCGCGATGGAGACTGCTCCGGGAATGGCAGTCAGTGATTGGCTGTGACGTCACTGTCACGGCCAAGACTGACTGCCTTAAGCACGAAGAAGCAGAGCGACTGTGGAAGAGATTTAAATAGTGTAAGCTAAACAAACTCTAGGTTTAGGGGGTGGGTGCTGCATAACATACATATTTTTTGCAGAGGGGTGGATATTCCCTTTAAGTTAAGATACATTGGGCTGATGACATGGCTACATTTTGTGGCACCTGAGAAACACTTAAAGGACACTAAAGCCTCAGAACAGCATTGAATTAGAAGGCAGATCTCCTTGATATAAAAACTTTCTAACATGAGGCTTGTGGTCTTTTTCTCAGTGGTTCCAGTATCACATAGTGTGGTCACATGACATTATGTTCTTTACACATGCTCAGTCCTAAGATACTGCAGCAACTTGTTTCAGTTGGTCACAGCCACTAGTAGCCTCTAGCCAACCTATTACAGGACAGAATAGGCAAGGGAGCATGTGACTGAGATCAGGGGGGTGGCCAGTCACTGTACATACACCACACAGTTATTTCATCCAGTTCTTCAAGTGTGTTTACTTTAATGCTATTTACTGTATTGCTATTTTACAGTTTATTGGTGTTTTTAGAAGGTATATGTTCAGATTCTGGGGAGTAAAAATTTGGGTATATTTCTCCTTTAAGCTGGTGATATAAATGGCTAATATTCAGCAAATCCTCAGTATATGAACAGATGTCATTCATATTTTTGCCCATAGAGTGTTCTTTTCAATGCTGAAGACCTGACAATTTATCACACTGAGTTGAATATTCCGATTCCAGATCCCCCTGCACCAGATTCTGAGGTAAATCAATCACATATACAACTATTTACAAAAGAAAAATTATATGAATGATATATTAGCCATAAGGATATAGGATTCAGATGTCTTAAACAAATATTTTATACAGTAGGACCAATTGAAAGTGGATTTAAGCCCTAAAATCTATGGATGTGAAAATTAAGTAAATAAAATGATGGATTGAGATGCTTGTTTATTTAAATAACTCATGTAAACACTTCTTACATGTTCCTTTCAGGATTCTACCAAGATGGAAAACGATAAGGAAGAAAAAAAAGTAAGAATTTACCCAACTGCTTTTTTTTGTATGAAGATTTGGTTATTGGAAAGGGTTGTAGTCCATTAGAACATTTTTTGTTGTGTTTTTCAGCTCCGCGCTGTGGGTTTTTGAAAGAAAATGAGAAGTTACAAAAATCCTTAATACAGTTCAGCCAGAGATCAGACAGCTGAGAGAGGGTTGTGCCCTAGTAAGACTTTTTAATTATTTTACTGGAACAAGTATTTTCAATTATGTAATGTATTATAATATACAGACACTGTACTAAAGGGATATGTGTGGCTAGGCAGACACTGCCTTTTGAAGAACCTGGTGACATTACATTTGTAGATGGGCTTGCAACAAGGGATGCACAAACCTGCTGGGATTCCTTCCCCCAGCGGATTCATGAAACAGACCTTGGTTTCAATATGGAATTTTACCAGCCGAACCAGAAGTTTCTTCCTGAAACCAGTTCTGGTCAAAACTATAGTACATTCCTACTTGCATTTGGTTAATGGGTGGTATTATTTTTATTTTTATAGATCATTACTGGATCCATCACCTTATACCAAAAATTGAGGATGGAAATGACTTTGGATCAGTGCAGGTAAGTTATTAAAATGTACTATTACACAGTGTTCATATCTAGGTGAATTTATAGATTGTAAGAAATAATGTCTGACCAAGAGATTAAAAAAAGGCAAGAATTACAACTGGACTTTATCCTTGTGGGGTAGACTGTGTAGGTCCCTATCATCTTATTCCCAACGTACATGCTACTGAGGATAGATTTCGCTTAGAAATTACTAATTACTAATCATTAACTGCATTCTGTTCAATGAAGGAGTTAAATGTTCTACACACCATTGGTTAGTTTCAATGATATTTATATATGAAATGCAGTATGGTTTTTTTACATTTAAAAATATAGAAGTTAAAGTTGTGGTTTATACTTTTGTTTTAATACATAGAGTAAACACATTCTGACATGGGAGTTGATTATTGTACTGTTGTTTGTATGTAAGTAGTGGTGTTTATAGGGATGTTTTGTTTCCTTTCAGGAAAAAGTATTAGACGTGTAAATGCAGTGAAAACTAAACTGGAGACAACGCAGACCAACATTCAAAGTAAGAAAGCTCTATTTCCTCCATGACTTCCATCCACAGCCTCAGATTTTTCATCTTAAAAATGACTGTTTTATTTTTGCTATCTTCCTAGTTCCTAAAGAACAAACTTAGTGGCTCAATGTTATGGCTGTAGATCACAGTGGTTTTATAATTATATATATATAAAGGGTAAGGTGTACAGACTGCAACCCAGATTCTAATGCCCCATGGCTGTCTCTGCTGGCACAATATTGCTATCTATACCCATGGTGCAATCTATGGTGCAGTGCTCTCTCACTAAAACGAGGCAAGAGGAACAGAGGAGACTTAACTCCTCTAATAACTTAGGCTTTACTCACACTAGGGAGCGTTTTTATGAGGGGAAATCAAACCAAAATGTTATGTTATAGGAGTGAATGGAACTGTTGACACCTAAGAGTTGTAATGCAGTGCATTGTTTTTTCTAAAGCACTGCCTGTAGCAGTTTGCTGTGTTAACGCATGCAGTGGCATTAAATCAATGGACACCATATACAATAATGCAGAGGAACATCCCAAGTGATGTGGGATCCGCAATCGCACGTGTGTATGAACCTTAAGGCAAGTTACACACAAGGCGATATTTTACCGACCGAGATTCTGTTGTCAAAGTTGATCAACCTTCATCTAAACAGACAAAACTTCGATTGGACATGGACATTTTGGCTAATCGTGCAGTCTTCTATGTACTGCAAATTGGTTGTACTGAAACATTGGCGGCTATTTTAGCGTCACAAGCAATATTTTGACTGACCTAAAATGCTGCCTGATGTTCTATTACCTATCTCTGCTCGGGTTATTCAAGTTAGTAACAGATGACAGCACATAGTAACATAGTAATTGATGTTGAATAAAGACATGCTTCCTCAAGTCAAACCTTTTCACCCTCCTTTTTAACCCTACCTAACAGTGATCCAGAGAAAGGCAAAAAAAAAAACAGCTAAAAAAGGGGGAAATTCCTTCCTGACTCCAAATGGCAATCAGAAAGTATCCCTGGATCAACCTCAACAGCAGTATATGTATTAACTAGCAAAAGTGTGCTCATTGGTGCACAATGGAAATTATGTGTGTGTATATTTGCTAGTGTGGATATAATGGATATAGAATCTTTACAAGAGTATGTTTTAAACTGTACTCAGACAGTCACCAGCTTCCAGAGGAACCAAATAGGATAATCTGCAGGTCTGAGAGTAGAACCAGGCAAATCCTGCCACACTGTGTGGTTGAAGCTAAACATGCTAGGTTAATACTTATTAGTATTCACCACAGCAAGTGGTGATGGTACCTCATATATTATAACAGAAGGAACCTCACAGCATCATGTTATATTTAAACCTGTTATAATACCTATATACCTGTCTGCTAACTCTCTCTTTGACAACCTCCATTAGGCTCCCGCCCTAACCACTCCACGGAAACTGCCCTCACTAAAGTGACCAATGATTTACTTAGTGCTAAATCTAAAGGTCACTACTCTTTGCTCATTCTTCTTGATCTGTCCTCTGCTTTTGATACTGTTGATCACCTCTACTTCTTCAGATCCTGGCATCCTTAAGTATCCTGGACACCACTTCTTGGCTATCCTCCTATCTCTCTGGTAGGACCTTAAGTGTTTATCACTCTAAAACTAGCTCCACTCCTTGCCCCTCCCTGCGAGGGTCCTGCAAGGCTCGGTACTCGGTCCTCTTCTTTTCTCCATCTACACCCATGGCCTTGGACAGCTCATTAGTTCATTTGGGTTCCAGTATCACTGTATGCGGACGATACCCAAATTTACACTCTGCACGGATCTCCCTACACTGACATGCCAGGTCCGCCTTAGTGCCATCTCTGCCTTCATGTCCTCCCGCTTCCTCAAAAATAAACATGGACAAGACTGAACTTGTCCTTTTCCACACGTCAAGATCTGTTCACCTCCCTAGCCTTAATTAATATTAACAACACACCCATATCCCCTTCTCCTCATGTCGTTGCCTGGGAATAATGCTAGATTCCGATCTTTTCTTCAAACACTCAAAACCTCAATTTGTGCCAACTCCTGTCGGCTCCAACTCAAAAACATCTCCTGCATTCGACCCTTCCTCTCTAAGGAAGCTACAAAAATCCTAGTCTATGCCTCATATCATATCCCAGCAGACTACTGCAACACACTCGTGTGGTTTACAAACAACCGTCTGGCACCGCTTCAATCCATTCTCAACTCTGCTGCCCGGCTCATTCGTTTCTCTTCTCACTTCTCTAATGGCTCTCCTCTCTGCCAGTCCCTCCACTGGTTGCCCATCACGTAAAGGATCTAGTTCAAAATGCTTACCTTATCCTATAAAGCACTATTCAACATAGCCCCTCCATTATCTCGAGCTAATCCTGCGATACCGTACAAGGCGCAACATCCGCTCTGCAAATGATACCTCCCTCATTCACTCTGTCACCTCTTCCCATGCCCGCATTCAGGACTTTACTCGTGCTGCCCCTCTGGTTGGAACTCCCTTTCTCCGTCTGTCCGTCACTCACCATCCTTTAACACCTTCAAACGTAACCTTAAAACCCACTCTTTAGGCAAGCATATAACCTGGCCTAAACATTACCCCCTACTACCCAATATGATCCAACCCGCCTTTCACGCTCCACTGCCAATCTATTTACAGCCTACCGATTCTGTCACCTTATGTCTCACCCCAATATCCTTAGTCTGTAAGCTCTTTGGGCAGGGTCCTCTTTCATTGTATCACGGTATTGCTGTTAGAAACTTCTCACTCTGTTTACTTATAACATGTATTACCCTGTATGTAATGTATGACTATGTAATTGTAAAGCGCCACGGAAGATGTTGCCGCTAATAAATCAATAATATAATAATAGCATTGCCCTAATAATCTTAAAGGGCAATAATAGTGAGAAAATTGTTTTTTTTTAATTTCTTCTAATGTATCCTATAAGTCACCCATCCACCAGGGTACCTTTAGTTTCTTTAAATTTAAATTTGAATATGCTGTGATTTGTAGGAGCTGCTACACTCATCTGTCACTCCAAGGCACACACCCACACAATCCAAAGCTCCCCTGCAGTACTGTCACACATCTCTCACCCACACTATATGTACCATGTGCAACATATAGTCAAATGCTGTAGTGCTAAACACAATCAATAAACCATTAACCCAGCAATATGAGCATAACACACATATAAAACAGCCCCTCCC
Organism: Hymenochirus boettgeri; assembly: GCA_019447015.1. NCBI lineage: Eukaryota > Metazoa > Chordata > Amphibia > Anura > Pipidae > Hymenochirus > Hymenochirus boettgeri. The sequence continues at coordinate 263,862,318 of CM033469.1, forward strand.
CCCCAAAAAAATCTTATATACATACAAAACCAGTGACTCAAATGGAACACTAATACAGTATAATAATACAGTAATACAGACTATATACCAAACAAGACACACAGTGCAATCTATGAAATATATAGACTAAAGCAATGAAATGTAACAGGACATCAAGCAGTGTTTTTTTTTTTTGTGAAGGTCTCACTACAAGCTGCTGTTACACTGACTCTCTCTCAGTGATTATGATCTCAGCTAAGCAGGGGGAGGATATGAACTTTAGGTAAAAAGTAAATAACAATTAGCAAAGTTAGAGAACAGGCAGAGTTCAGTAACTTATATTGTAAAGAATCTCAGCACCACTTGTCCTCCTCTCTCCCCCTCTGCCCCTCCCTTCAGCATATTGCTACTTATTCCACACTTTTGATTGCTTGCAGTCTAGCTCTGGAAGGGAGGGGTCAACAGGATGTCAGCACTTCATTTAAAGTCCTTTCAACTGACAATGCTCGGACTCTGTATACAGCCCGTCACTGCTTGAGGGGGAGTAGACAGAGAGGGGAGGGGGACTACACAGCTTGGTACAAACTTCTGCCAGTGTGAAGAAACGAAGCCACACAGAAACATGAAAGTAAGGCAGCTTATACAAGTGATCATACATTGTATACAGACTAAGTTTTTTTTTCAATAGTTGCCCCTTAACGTATAAACAAACATCTGTCATTCCCAGTTTACCTAAAGAAATGGATTTATCCTTTATATACTCTTTCATACAGATCTAATTAAAAAAAAAAAGCTTCAGAGGAATTTTTAATAACTGATAAGCTTTTTTATTTCGTATTACAAAATCCTTGGTATACCTGCCTGGCTTTACCACTAAGCAAAAGGCCAAGGACTGCCAGCACGCACCTTCATCCCAACCATAATAGTGGCGCCAATTCAATTGTTCTAGCCAATCAGTCCACTCCTTAGGTACCCTATCAATAGATCAGATTAAAAATAGGTTTGGCAATTGTGCCTGGTAGAGCTAGGAGTCTAATAGGGGAATTTCATCTGCAGGTACCTGGACAGGAGGATTTAAATCAATACTATCAGTAGCAGCCTCCATAGCTTAATACAGAGAACAACTATACAGAGCACGGCTGCCACCAATTTGTACCAGATCACTGCTTTATGGATGGATTATGGGTAGCATGGCACAGTGGGTTACTCTGGTGGTCTGGCACAAAGCAGACAGTGCACATAAACAGGATCCCACCATAACATGTGCACCAATCAGGGGTGTCCCTGTCTATGGTGCACCACTTTGAATATTGACCAGGCCTGTGTATTGTGTGTCCATGTAAATTGGTGTACACTTATCTGTTGCCTCAGAGTTTGTATCCAATAGGCGATTGTCTGTCCAATAATCTGTCCTCCCAACAGGTGGTAACAGGATCTTATACACAGGATCTTGTGTTGCAGTCAATATCTATCCAAAGCACGCACCACAACTACTTTCACTTTTTGTCCTCCTAACCATAGAGAGCAGGGAGTCTTGTCTTTTATTACTCACTGATGCCATCTGCAGGATGGAGATGTATATAAGGAGCCTTGGTGTATGTCCATTACAATACACATCCCATCCTGTGTAGCGGATAGAAAATTTTCTGGATTACACACTTCCTTCACATGGAGCGACACAGGGGTGTGGTTTTAAGCTGCCATTTGACCATTCCATTTTGAAATAGGGATCTCAGCTCTGTAAGTAAGTGTATGTATTTTGATATTTTGTGGTTACCTAATATAAGTCAGTGCTATTCTATATATAAATTTACCGATGGTCATTTAAATGGTAATAGTGAGATAGTACACACATACATATAACCTTTCCTTATGTAATATCATATTACCCCCCACCACATTGGTTAGCCTAAAAAACTCAATGCAATCTCTATGAAGATATAATTATTAATAATACATGTAAGGGATACCAGTAATTCAATAACTTTTCTTACCACATTACCACTGGAAGACAGTTTCACCGTTCTCACTGTAAAGAAACCTTTCCTAAACTGAAGATGAAACTTCTTTTCTTCCAATCTTAAAGGATGTCCACGAGTCCTCTTATATGAGCGATAAGTAAACAATGCATCAGAGAGTTTATTGTATGGCCCATAATGTATTTGTATAAGGTTATCTATCCCCATGCAAAAGTGCTTCTCCAATGTAAACAGCCTTACTGTCTAATCTGCCTGCATAGTCAAGCCCTCCATTCCCTTATTAATTTAGTTGCCCTTCTCTGAACTGTTTCCATTTCCAAGATGTCCCTTTGTATATGGGATTCCAAAACTGCACCGCATATTCCAAATGAGGCCTTACACATATGAGGGAGAATATATCTTTCTCTTTTGAATCTATTCCCCTCTTTATACAAGACAATATTGCTAGCTCTAGCCGTTGCTAGTGGCATGTTTGCTACAGCTAAGTCTGTTATCTACCAGAACCCCAAATTTTTTCCATTACAGATGCACTTAACACAGAGTTATTTATGGTGTAGTGGCACAGGGATTATTGAATCCCAAATGCATACCTTACATTTATCAACATTGAATCTCATCTGCCATTCTTGCTGCCCATTTTGATAATCTATCTAGGTCTGCTTGCAGCACTTGCACATCATTTGAAGTTTCCAAAGCTCTGCATAGTTTAGTGTCATCAGCAAACACTGAGACCTTGATCTCAATGCCCCCTTCTAAGTCATTTTATAACACATTAAACAGAAGCGGCCCCAGTACAGAACCCCGAGGCACCCGCTTAGGACTTTAGCCCACATAGATGTAGCCCATTAACCACAACTCTCTGTTTGCGATCCAATAACCAGTTCTCTATCCATGAACAAATTTCTTCAAGGCCAACAGTCCTCAGTTTATACATTAGTCGCCTATGTGGCACAGTATCAAAAGCTTTGGCAAAATGAAAAATTACCACATCCACTGCTGTGCCTGAATCTAACTTCTTACTCGCTTCTTCATAAAAACCAATTAATTTGTCTGGCATGATCTATTTCTCATAAATCCACGCTGACTACTACTATAAGATAATCTCTGGAGACAAAGTCAAGGATATGATCCATAACAAAATTTCCAGCACCTTCCCTACCACTGAGGTAGGCTTACAGGTCTATAGTTACCAGGCTGTGAACGAACTACCTTTTTTGAATATTGGTCTTTTGTCTGGGGATGTGCCGCTGGATTGGAAAAAAGCCAATGTAATACCAATATTCAAAAAAGGTAGTCGTTCACAGCCTGGTAACTATAGACCTGTAAGCCTAACATCAGTGGTAGGGAAGGTGCTGGAAATTTTGTTATGGGATCATATCCTTGACTTTGTCTCCAGAGATTATCTTATTAGTAGTAGTCAGCGTGGATTTATGAGAAATAGATCATGCCAGACAAATTAATTGGTTTTTATGAAGAAGCGAGTAAGAAGTTAGATTCAGGCACAGCAGTGGATGTGGTATATTTGCATTTTGCCAAAGCTTTTGATACTGTGCCACATAGGCGACTAATGTATAAACTGAGGACTGTTGGCCTTGAAGAAAACATTTGTTCATGGATAGAGAACTGGTTATTGGACCGCAAACAGAGAGTGGTGGTTAATGGAGCTACATCTATGTGGGCTAAAGTTCTAAGCGGAGTTCCTCAGGGTTCTGTACTGGGGCCGCTTCTGTTTATGTGTTTATAAATGACTTAGAAGGGGCATTGAGATCAAGGTCTCAGTGTTTGCTGATACACTAAACTAGCAGACTTTGGAAACTTCAAATGATGTGCAAGTGCTGCAAGCAGACCTAGATAGATTACAAAATGGGCAGCAGAATGGCAGATGAGATTCAATGTTATAAATGTGGTGATGCATTTGGGATTCAATAATCCCTGTGCCACCTACACCATAAATAACTCTGTGTTAAGTGCATCTGTAATGAAAAAGATTTTGGGGTTCTGGTAGATAACAGACTTAGCTGTAGCAACCAATGCCAGCTAGCAACGGCTAGAGCTAGCAAGATATTGTCTTGTATAAAGGGAATATTCAAGAGAAAAAGATATTATTCTCCCTCATATGTGTAAGGCCTCATTTGGAATATGCGGTGCAGTTTTGGAATCCCATATACAAAAGGGACATCTTGGAAATGGAAACAGTTCAGAGAAGGGCAACTAAATTAATAAGGGGAATGGAGGGGCTTGACTATGCAGGCAGATTAGACAAGTAAGGGCTGTTTACATTGGAGAAGCAACGTTTGCATGGGGATATGATAACCTTATACAAATACATTATGGGCCATACAATAAACTCTCTGATGCATTGTTTACTTATCGCTCATATAAGAGGACTCGTGGACATCCTTTAAGATTGGAAGAAAAGAAGTTTCATCTTCAGGTTAGGAAAGGTTTCTTTACAGTGAGAACGGTGAAACTGTCTTCCAGTGGTAATGTGGTAATGAAAAGTTTATTGAATTACTGGTATCCCTTACAGTATTATATAAATATATTTATATCTTCATAGGAGATTGCATTGAGTTTTTAGGAGCTACCAATGTGGTGGGGGGTATATGATATTACATATAGGAAAGGTGTATATGTATGTGTGTACTATCTCACTATTACCATTTAAATGACCATCGGTAAATGTATATATAGAATAGCACTGACTTATATTAGGTACAACACAAAATATTCAAAATACATACACTTACTTACAGAGCTGAGATCCCTATTTCAAAATGGAATGGTCAAATGGCAGCTTAAACCACACCCCTGTGTCTGCTCCATGTGAAAGGAAGTGTGTAATCCAGAAAAAGTTTCTATCCGCTACACAGGATGTGATGTGTATTGTAATGGACATATACACCAAGGCTCCTTATATAACATCTCCATCCTGCAGATGGCATCAGTGAGTAATAAAAGACAAGACATCCCTGCTCTCTATGGTTAGGAGGACAAAAAGTGAAAGTAGATTGTGGTGCGTGCTTTGGATAGATATTGACTGCAACACAAGATCCTGTGTATAAGATCCTGTTACCACCTGTTGGGAGGACAGATTATTGGACAGACAATTCGCCTTATTGGATACAAACTCTGAGGCAACAGATAAGTGTACACCAATTTACATGGACACACAATACACAGGCCTGGTCAATATTCAAAGTGGTGCACCATAGACAGGGACACCCCTGATTGGTGCACATGTTATGTGGGGATCCTGTTTATGTGCACTGTCTGCTTTGTGCCAGACCACCAGAGTAACCCACTGTGTGCCATGCTACCCATAATCCATCCATAAAGCAGTGATCTGGTACAAATTGGTGGCAGCCGTGCTCTGTATAGTTGTTCTCTGTATTAAGCTATGGAGGCTGCTACTGATAGTATTGATTTAAATCCTCCTGTCCAGGTACCTGCAGATGAAATTCCCCTATTAGACTCCGTAGCTCTACCAGGCACAATTGCCAAACCTATTTTTAAATCTGATCTATTTGATAGGGTAACTAAGGAGTGGACTGATTGGCTAGAACAATTTGAATTGGCGGCCACTATTAATGGTTGGGATGAAGGTGCGTGCTGGCAAGTCCTTGGCCTTTTGCTTAGTGGTAAAGCCAGGCAGGTATACCAAGGATTTACTGTAATACTGAAATAAAAAGCAGTTATCAGTTATTAAAAATTCCTCTGAAGCTTTTTTTTTTTAATTAGATCTGTATGAAAGAGTATATAAAGGATAAATCCATTTCTTTAGGTAAACTGGGAATGACAGATGTTTGTTTATACGTTAAAGGGCAACTATAGTGAAAAAAAAACTTAGTCTGTATACAATGTATAGATCACTTAGTATAAGCTGCCTTACTTTCATGTTTCTGTGTGGCTTCGTTTCTTCACACTGGCAGAAGTTTGTACCAAGCTGTGTAGTCCCCCTCCCCTCTCTGTCTACTCCCCCTCAAGCAGTGACGGGCTGTATACAGAGTCCGAGCATTGTCAGTTGAAAGGACTTTAAATGAAGTGCTGACATCCTGTTGACCCCTCCCTTCCAGAGCTAGACTGCAAGCAATCAAAAGTGTGGAATAAAGTAGCAATATGCTGAAGGGAGGGGCAGAGGGGGAGAGAGGAGGACAAGTGGTGCTGAGATTCTTTACAAGTAAGTTACTGAACTCTGCCTGTTCTCTAACTTTGCTAATTGTTATTTACTTTTTACCTAAAGTTCATATCTCTCCCCCTGCTTAGCTGAGATCATAATCACTGAAGAGAGAGTCAGTGTAACAGCAGCTTGTAGTGAGACCTTCACAAAAAAAAAAACACTGCTTGATGTCCTGTTACATTTCAGTTGCTTTAGTCTATATATTTCATAGATTGCACTGTGTGTCTTGTTTGGTATATAGTCTGTATTACTGTATTATATATACTGTATTAGTGTTCCATTTGAGTCACTGGTTTTGTATGTATATAAGATTTTTTTGGGGGGGAGGGGCTGTTTTATAGTGTGTTATGCTCATATTGCTGGGTTAATGGTTTATTGATTGTGTTTAGCACTACAGCATTTGACTATATGTTGCACATGGTACATATAGTGTGGGTGAGAGAGTGTGTGACAGTACTGCAGGGGAGCTTTGGATTGTGTGGGTGTGTGCCTTTGAGTGACAGATGAGGTGTAGCAGCTCCTACAAATCACAGCATATTCAAATTTAAATTTAAAGAAACTAAAGGTACCCTGGTGGATGGGATGACTTATAGGATACATTAGAAGAAATTAAAAAAAAAACAATTTTCTCACTATAATTGCCCTTTAAGATTATTAGGGCAATGCTATTATTATTATTATTGATTTATATAGCGGCAACATCTTCCGTGGCGCTTTACAATTACATAGTCATACATTACATACAGGGTAATACATGTTATAAGTAAACAGAGTGAGAAGTTTCTAACAGCAATACCGTGATACAATAGGAAAGAGGACCCTGCCCAAAGAGCTTACAGACTAAAGGATATTGGGGTGAGACATAAGGTGACAGGAATCGGTAGGCTGTAAATAGATTGGCAGTGGAGCGTGAAAGGCGGGTTGGATCATATTGGGTAGTAAGGGGGTAATGTTTAGGCCAGGTTATATGCTTGCCTAAAGAGGTGGGTTTTAAGGTTACGTTTGAAGGTGTTAAAGGATGGTGAGTGACGGACAGACGGAGAAAGGGAGTTCCAGACCAGAGGGGCAGCACGAGTAAAGTCCTGAATGCGGGCATGGGAAGAGGTGACCAGAGTGAATGAGAGGAGGGTATCATTTGCAGAGCGGATGTTGCGCCTTGTACGGTATCGCAGGATTAGCTCTGAGATATATGGAGGGGCTATGTTGAATAGTGCTTTATAGGATAAGGTAAGCAGTTTGAACTAGATCCTTTACGTGATGGGCAACCAGTGGAGGGACTGGCAGAGAGGAGAGGCATTAGAGAAGTGAGAAGAGAAACGAATGAGCCGGGCAGCAGAGTTGAGAATGGATTGAAGCGGTGCCAGACGGTTGTTTGGTAAACCACACAGGAGTGTGTTGCAGTAGTCTAGCTGGGATATGATTAGGGCATAGACTAGGATTTTTGTAGCTTCCTTAGAGAGGAAGGGTCGAATGCAGGAGATGTTTTTGAGTTGGAGCCGACAGGAGTTGGCAAGCAAATTGAGGTTTTGAGGTTTGAAGAAAAGATCGGAATCTAGCATTATTCCCAGGCAACGGACATGAGGAGAAGGGGATATGGGTGTGTTGTTAATATTAATAGTAAGGCTAGGGAGGTGAACAGATCTTGACGGTGGGAAAAGGACAAGTTCAGTCTTGTCCATGTTTAGTTTGAGGAAGCGGGAGGACATGAAGGCAGAGATGGCACTAAGGCGGACCTGGCATGTCAGTGTAGGGAGATCCGTGGCAGAGATGTAAATTTGGGTATCGTCCGCATACAGGTGATACTGGAACCCAAATGAACTAATGAGCTGTCCAAGGCCATGGGTGTAGATGGAGAAAAGAAGAGGACCGAGTACCGAGCCTTGCAGGACCCTCGCAGGGAGGGGGCAAGGAGTGGAGCTAGTTTTAGAGTGATAAACACTTAAGGTCCTACCAGAGAGATAGGAGGATAGCCAAGAAAGTGGTGTCCAGGATACCTAAGGATGCCAGGATCTGAAGAAGTAGAGGGTGATCAACAGTATCAAAAGCAGAGGACAGATCAAGAAGAATGAGCAAAGAGTAGTGACCTTTAGATTTAGCACTAAGTAAATCATTGGTCACTTTAGTGAGGGCAGTTTCCGTGGAGTGGTTAGGGCGGGAGCCTGAATGGAGGTGGTCAAAGAGAGAGTTAGCAGACAGGTATTATAGGTATTATAACAGGTATTATAATAACATGATGCTGTGAGGTTCCTTCTGTTATAATATATGAGGTACCATCACCACTTGCTGTGGTGAATACTAATAAGTATTAACCTAGCATGTTTAGCTTCAACCACACAGTGTGGCAGGATTTGCCTGGGTCTACTCTCAGACCTGCAGGATTATCCTATTTGGTTCCTCTGGAAGCTGGTGACTGTCTGAGTAACAGTTTAAAACATACCTGTGTAAAGATTCTATATCCATTATATCCACACATAGCAAAATATACACACACATAATTTCCATTGTGCACCAATGAGCACACTTTTGCTAGTTAATACATATACTGCTGTTGAGGTTGATCCAGGGATACTTTCTGATTGCCATTTGGAGTCAGGAAGGAATTTCCCCCCTTTTTTAGCTGTTTTTTTTTTTGCCTTTCTCTGGATCAACTGTTAGGTAGGGTTAAAAAGGAGGGTGAAAAGGTTTGACTTGATGGAAGCATGTCTTTATTCAACATCAATTACTATGTTACTATGTGCTGTCATCTGTTACTAACTTGAATAACCCGGAAGCAGAGATAGGTAATAGAACATCAGGCAGCATTTTAGGTCAGTCAAAATATTGCTTGTGACGCTAAAAATAGCCGCCAATGTTTCAGTACAACCAATTTTGCAGTACATAGAAGACTGCACGATTAGCCAAAATGTCCATGTCCAATCGAAGTTTTGTCTGATTTAGATGAAAGGTTGATCAACTTTGACAACAGAATCTCGGTCGGGTAAAATATCGCCTTGTGTGTAACTTGCCTTAAGGTTCATACACACGTGCGATTGCGGATCCCGACATCACTTGGGATGTTCCTCTGCATTATTGTATAATGGTGTCCATTGATTTAAATGCCACTGCAATGCGTTAACACAGCAAACTGCTACAGGCAGTGCTTTAGAAAAACAATGCACTGCATTACAACTCTTAGGTGTCAACAGTTCCATTCACTCCTATAAGCATAACATTTTGGTTTGATTTCCCCTCATAAAAACGCTCCCTAGTGTGAGTAAAGCCTAAGTTATTAGAGGAGTTAAGTCTCCTCTGTTACTCTTGCCTCTGTTTAGTGAGAGAGCACTGCACCATAGATTGCACCATGGGTATAGATAGCAATATTGTGCCAGCAGAGACAGCCATGGGGCATTAGAATCTGGGTTGCAAGTCTGTACACCTTACCCTTTATATATATATAATTATAAAACCACTGTGATCTACAGCCATAACATTGAGCCACTAAGTTTGTTCTTTAGGAACTAGGAAGATAGCAAAAATAAAACAGTCATTTTTAAGATGAAGAATCTGAGGCTGACTGGATGGAAGTCATGGAGGAAATAGAGCTTTCTTACTTTGAAATGTTGGTCTGCGTTGTCTCCAGTTTAGTTTTCACTGCATTTACACGTTCTAATACTTTTTCCTGAAAGGAAACAAAAACATCCCTATAAACACACATACTTACATACAAACAACAGTAACATAATCAACTTCCCATGTCAGAATGTGTTTACTCTATGTATTAAAACAAAAGTATAAACCACAACTTTAACATTCTATATTTTTAAATGTAAAAAAACCATACTGCATTTCATATATAAATATCATATGAAACTAACCAATTGTGTAGAAGCATTTAACTCCTTCATTGAACAGAATGCAGTTAATGATTAGTAAATTAGTAATTTCTAAGCGAAATCTATCCTCAGTAGCATGTACGTTGGGAATAAGATGAATAGGGACCTACACAGTCTACCCCACAAGGATAAAGTCCAGTTGTAATTCATTGCCTTTTTTTAATTCTCTTGGTCAGACATTTATTTCTTACAATCTATAAATTCACCTAGATATGAAACACTGTGTAAATAGTACATTTTTAATAACTTACCTGCACTGATACTCCAAAGTCATTTCCATCCTCAATTTTTGGTATAAGGTGATGGATCCAGGTAATGATCTATAAAAATAAAAAATAATACCACCCATTAACCAAATGCAAGTAGGAATGTACTATAGTTTTGACCAGAATCTGGTTTCAGGAAGAAACTTCTGGTTCGGCTGGTAAAATTCCATATTGAAACCAAGGTCTGTTTCATGAATCCGCTGGGGGAAGGAATCCCAGCAGGTTTGTGCATCCCTTGTTGCAAGCCCATCTACAAATGTAATGTCACCAGGTTCTTCAAAAGGCAGTGTCTGCCTTAGGCACACATATCCCTTTAGTACAGTGTCATGATATATTATAATACATTACATAATTGAAAAATACTTGTTCCAGTAAAATAATTTAAAGTCTTACTAGGGCACAACCCTCTCTCAGCTGTCTGATCTCTGGCTGAACTGTATTAAGGATTTTTTGTAACTTCTCATTTTCTTTCAGAAACCCACAGCGCGGAGCTGAAAAACACACAAAAAAAATGTTCTAATGGACTACAACCCTTTCCAATAACCAAATCTTCATACAAAGAAAAAAGCAGTTGGGTAAATTCTTACTTTTTTTTTCTTCCTTATCGGTTTCCATCTTGGTAGAATCCTGAAAAGGATAACATGTAAGAAAGTGTTTACATGAGTTATTTAAATAAACAAGCATCTCAATCCATCAGTTTATTTACTTAATTTTCACATCCATAGATTTTAGGGCTTAAATCCACTTTCAATTGGTCCTACTGTATAAAAATATTTGTTTAAGACATCTGAATCCTATATCCTTATGGCTAATATATCATTCATATAATTTTTCTTTGTAAATAGTTGTATATGTGATTGATTTACCTCAGAATCTGGTGCAGGGGGATCTGGAATCGGAATATTCAACTCAGTGTGATAAATTGTCAGGTCTTCAGCATTGAAAAGAACACTCTATTGGGCAAAAATATATGAATGACATCTGTTCATATACTGTAGGATTTGCTGAATATTAGCCATTTATATCACCAGCTTAAAGGAGAAATATACCCAAATTTTTACTCCCCAGAATCTGAACATATACCTTCTAAAAACACCAATAAACTGTAAAATAGCAATACAGTAAATAGCATTAAAGTAAACACACTTGAAGAACTGGATGAAATAACTGTGTGTGTGTATGTACAGTGACTGGCCACACCCCTGATCTCAGTCACATGCTCCCTTGCCTATTCTGTCCTGTAATAGGATTGGCTAGAGGCTACTAGTGGCTGTGACCAACTGAAACAAGTTGCTGCAGTATCTTAGGACTGAGCATGTGTAAAGAACATAATGTCAGTGACCACACTATGTGATACTGGAACACTGAGAAAAAAGACACAAGCCTCATGTTAGAAAGTTTTTATATCAAGGAGATCTGCCTTCTAATTCAATGCTGTTCTGAGGCTTTAGTTGTCCTTTAAGTGTTTCTCAGGGTGCCACAAAAATGTAGCCATGTCATCAGCCCAATGTATCTTAACTTAAAGGGAATATCCACCCCTCTGCAAAAAAATATGTATGTTATGCAGCACCCCCCTAAACCTAGAGTTTGTTTAGCTTACACTATTTAAATCTGCTTCCAGCAGTCGCTCTGCTTCTTCGTGCTTAAGGCAGTCAGTCTTGGCCGTGACAGTGACGTCACAGCCAATCACTGACTGCCATTCCCGGAGCAGTCTCCACTGCGGCTGCTCAGGAACAAAAAAAGAACACAGCAGCTGCAGTGGAGAGGGAGTTCAGAGACCGGAAGAGGCGATGGATCGCAAACTTGTAAGTATGAATTCTCATGCTGGGAACAGATTTAAAAAGTGTAACCTAAACGAACTCTAGGTTTAGGGGGGTGGACATTCTCTTTATGGGTGTTTTTTGTTTCCAAATAAGGTGTAGTCAGTTGTTTGAAAGGGATTAGAATTTTTAGCATACACATGCTTTTTAATGACGTCCTGTCATACATTTTGTCTTAAAAGGAATGTTCACCCCTAAAATAAAAAACTGGTCAATTGTCAGTAACCTGACCCCAACTCCAAATGATATATTTTGTACTTTATTACTTGCATTACTAACTAGATATTTAAGTATTATTATTGTCTCCATTCTGGCAGAGTAAGCTGTCCCCTACCTCCATGTAGTCATGGAGATAGTCATGCAATCACAGTCTTCCAGTGGGCGTTGTTATGGCAGGTTCATTGGTCAGTTTCAAAAAGAAGCTGCATGAGTTTCTGCAAACAAGGAATGTTGCAAGTTACTGCTTGTGAAGGTTCTCATTCATCCAGGTCATGGTATATCTGTTGTATGGACTTGTGCCTGAATACCACCTATTTCAAATACAGGGATAAGTTCTATAAGCAAAAACATGGATGTGCTATGGGATCTCCAGTTTCACCTATTGTGGCCAACCTTTACATGGAGGAGGTAGAAACACAGGCGCTTAATACCTTTAAGGGCATAGCACCCAGCCACTGGTTCAGATATGTTGATGACACCTGGGTTAAAATCCACCAGAAGGAAGTACAAGCTTTCACAGAACACATTAATGCGGTGGACCAAAACATTAAATTCACAAGGGAAGAGGTACAAAACAACAAACTGGCTTTCTTGGACTGCTTGGTAGAAGTTAAGGAAAATGGTAAACTGGAAGTAGAGGTTTACAGAAAACCAACACACACAGATCAGTATTTGATGTTTGACTCCCACCACCCTTTAGATCACAAGCTGGGTGTCATCAGAACCCTGCAACACAGAGCCGAGAACATCCCCACTAGCACAGAGGCGAAGGCTAAAGAAATGAAACATTTCAGAGGAGCCCTTAAAACTTGTGGATATCCAGACTGGGCCTTTGTCAAAAGAAGTAGAAGGAAAGAAAAGAACACGAATACCAACAGTGAAGGGGAAAAGCAAGACAGGAGGAAGAACATGGTCATCCCATATGTAGCAGGGGTCTCTGAGAAATTAAGAAGAATTTTCAAAAAACATCGTATCCCTGTCTGCTTTAAACCGAACAACACACTGAGGCAGCAATTGGTACATCCAAAAGACCCAATACCAAAACACAAGAAAAGAGAACTACATTTCAAGTCCAGTTGATCTAATTGAATACAACAGATATTGCAAGTTACTGGTATTGATAAATAAAGTAGAGTTGATCCAGGGAAATTTCCAATTACCACTTGGAGTCAGGAAGGAATTTTTTTCCCCTTCATAAATTTAGTGGTTTTTTTTTGCCTTCCTCTGGATCAACAGTTAGGCAGGAAATGAGGATATTGCTAGATGGGTTGGACTGGATGGATGTATGTCTTTATTCAACCTCAAATACTATACTATACTAATAGGCCCGTTAATGTATTTATACACAGTAATCATATCTCCACGCATGCGCCTTTTTTCCAGCGTACATAATTGTAACTTTTCCAGTCTTTCTTCATATTCAAGCTCCCCCAATCCCCTTATTAATTTAGTTGCCCTTCTCTGAACCCTATTTCAAAGATGTCCTTTTTGTACACAGGATTCCAAAATTGTTTTGTAAAGAGGGAGAATAACATTTTCCTCCCTTGAATCCCTACCTCTCTTTATACAAGACAATACCCACTTCTAAATCATTAATAAATAGATTAAATAGAAGTGGCCCCAACACAGAACCCTGTGGCACCCCACTTAGCACTTTAGTCCATAATGATGAAGCCCAGTTAACAACTACCTGCATCCTATCCATGTACAAAATGTGCCTCCCCAGACCAACAGACCTTGGCCGTTTTACCTGCTGCCTCCTCTGCACATGCTCAAGCATATAAAAGCTCTTTGAGCAGAGGGAGGAGGCAAATACCTTTGCATTAGAGGAATACAACTTGTCATGAAATATCTGGTTACAAATGCACTTAATAAACTGGTAAAAAAAGCAGTTGGGGTTACAGTCAGATAACTGACAAGTCATCATTTTTTTGTTTTAAGGGTGGACATGCCATTTAATACCTTTAACTGTGTGCATGTAGCATAAGTTTGGTGAGATTTCCATAAATATATCTATAATGTGAATGAGATACGAGTAAACCATGTAAAATCATAATACATATTTTCAAATTACCTTTAAAAGACCATCCATATATTGAGTTTTCTCAGGGACAAATTCAAAGAGGAAACTTTGCACCTGTGAAAGATACATTGTTAGGGCCACCTTTCAAACTCTCTTCTTAATTCCTTAATGTACTAAACTTTACAAAAATGAATTTAACATCATATAAAATATAATTCATGTATAAAGTGGCTACATATTTGTTAGGCATGTATTAAAAATATATTAGCATATATTTATAAGTCCTAATATAATGGTGGCTAGTAAAGGACATATTAAACTGCACAGTATAAGAATAAACAATATGCTGAAATCAGATTCTTTCAAATATATGTTGTTTAATCTGCAGTTTACCCCCCCCCCCATAATGCTTTAGTTTAGAAAAGTAATTCCTCCTTCCATTCTGTCTGCGCTTCCATTTTTCAGCAGACTATCAATTTTTAAACCAGATGAGCATTAAAGAGGCTCTGCCAGTATAAAAGGGGGAGTGGTCCACAACAGAGGTAATGGCTGGGATGGTTACCTCTATTTATACATCCATCCACTCCAGCTCAAGATAAAAAACCTATATGAAGCAGGGAAGGAAAGTGGCCTTGTGAAAATGACCCTGCCTTCTTTCTTTTTGGAGCTTAGGAGCACTAAAGGATTTTTGCTTCCAGAAAGGGGCCCACCACCTTGGTTAAACATTAGGGGTAAAGGTGTGCACACCCAGGGAATTACTGTTTAAGTTGCTAGAACAAGCTTACCTTGTTATACTGTATGTTGTATCAGTTAACACATTTTATTTGTACTGCTAATTCTTGCTGTCACCCAAGGGTGCGCTAAATCAGTAATTACCTGACTGAAAAGAGTATCTCGGAATCCATTCACCTGTAAAAATCAAGAAATTATTTTGGATTTATCTAGAATTGTATTGAAGAAACAGAACACATACATCACTAAAACTTGTAAACAGTCTCAGGGTTACCTGTTAAAATAGCTAAAAAATCTGCACACTATCTGGGTTTTAGTGTCATCACTATCAATCAGCAGGCCCTGGGAAAAGCCACCTCCACTGCCACCCTTACTGTACTTTTCATGTGAAGAACTATAGTGCATATTTCAAATGGGAGCTACATCCATGCTCCCTTGTACTATACATGTGTATGATTTCAGACCCTGTCAGAGGAAACAGTGGAGAAGTAAGAGCTCTTTTACCTCTCGTTTTTCAATTGAAGGGGAAAATTATATGCCTATTTATGCCTATTATATGCCTATTTTGGCATTGGAGATACCCTTTAAATGTTAGGTCATCATAGGTGTTAACTGCAGGGTCTGTAGCAAGCTGTCAAATTCCACTTGTTTCTGGATTGGCCAATGGAGAGACACGCTTCTTTCCGATAGTTTTTTTCCAATTTGCCTAATCTAGGAACAGACCAGGAAGTAAGAAGACACCAGCAACCGGGGGCCCACCAGGACAAGTTTAGGGGCCCACTCTATAATTTCCAATCTCTTATGACTCATATATCTTACTCCTACTGACTCCTATAGTTTATTAAAATGCTTACCTAACAGTCCCTTTGGCTTTGTATTTAAATTTAAAATTTTTTTTAGCATCTTTCCTATCTTTCTTGAGTGAATGGGCTGAGGACCACAGGGGAATTCCCCTGTAACCCTGTGGGCCAGGGTTACAGGGGGGGTTTGGAGCTAAGGCAGATTTAGGGCGGCGCTGCGGTTGGGGAGGAGCTAGGGGCATTACTGGGAGGAGAGATGGCAGGGCTTCAAGGGACAGTATTAAGGCTGGATTTCAGCCCTGACTGCAGAACACGGGAATTTGTCCCTGCAGTAGGGACAATCCCATCCAAATAGGGACGCCTGGCAGCCCTGATGGTGAGGCACTACAGGCTATATATGTTATTATTGCCACAAGTTACAGACAGATTACATCTGAATCTGCAGTAATATCACATGTGATATGCTTTATTTATTTCACACAGATTTATAGTTACTTATTGATACATTACAAATTATCTTTAAAACTGATTTTTTTTTTAGTCATTGCTTCTACTGTAAATTATTTTAAAAAGTTAAATATAACAACAATTTTGCCTTTAGTTTTTATGGCTTTGGCTTTATGGATACTGTCCCTTTAAGAGATTTGTAATATTCAAATTGTTATGTTTAAAAATAAAATACAAGAGCATGTGAAATCTTGCAATATTGTGCCTGTTCTACTTTTCCATGTTTCCATCTGTACACGAAGATTGTGCTTCATGCAATAAATGAAGTCCAGCATAGTCTTTTTTGTAGTGGACTTTGTTTGTACGGGGAAGAGGGGCCCAGGACCGCGAGCACGCGAACTGGCACGGATCGGACCAGAGCGGAGTGTTTTCAGTGAGGACGGGAGCCGCCATAACTATATACCAGGTCGGCCATGTCAACCTGATTGTTTCCTTGCACGCTTTTAATCGAGCCTCACTCAGGACAACCAGATTTTGCGTACATGCAGTGCACACGTGCGAGAAAGGAGCAGGATGGGAGACTTACTGCCCACAAGGGAAGGAGACTGTTGACAGAACAGCTGATCACAAACACCTTAACTTATGTACATGCGATCAGCTATTTAAAAACTGCTGACCACGGGAAATTGGGTATTAGAGGTTGTGTTAGAGCCCAGGCTTAAAAGCTGCTGCCACTAATGTAGTTTTACAATGCAGCCATTAAAAAAATAAAAGGATCAGCACTGCAATTTAATGATATCGATCCTTTATAGTCTCAATGGGCCTTGTAAATACCACCCATGCTAACAGTTTTGCATTGAAACCTCTACGTTCCAGGTTGTATTGTTGGTTTCTCTAGATCCTGGAAGTTAAGAAGATAAATAAAAATTAACTTGATTCAACAGACAAAAACCTGTCATGTTTCTGCAGGTCGTTTACCACAAAAAAACACACAATTACCTTTTCCTGGTTGTCCCTGGAAATCTTCAGACAGTTGACTTTAGCCATAACTAGCTACAGAGTTTGTCTTCCTATCCCCAGTCTCTGATCGCCCCCTTTGCTTTGTGTCTCACTTTCACTTTTGCTTTACTTGGCTGGTGCTCTATCGATGGGGGAGGGGTTGTTGCAACGTTAATGAAAGGGATTTTCCAGCAGCAAATTGGCTTCCGGTTACTGGGCACTTTCCATCACATACAGTATATATTTGATATTGAGGATACCTAGTGTCACATTGGAACCAGCATTCTATTTTATATTCTATGTCACAAGTAGAAAAGAAACCATTTTCTGCAACCAGTGTCTACGAATAATTTGTTTTACAGTCTGGGGTTTGACTTTCTAATCTGTAAATGTATGAAAGTGATATAATAAATACCTGTTTCTAAATTGGTGGGATACCAAATTCACTACTAAACAAATTGCTAAATAATAAAAAATAATGTCCGAGGGGAAGCTAAGCAGGCTCAGGCCTGTTTACTATTTGGATGGGAGACCACCTGGGAATATCAGGTGTCATAGGCCTTTATTTCTGCCATCGCTCAACTGGCAGGCTATTGACCAGGAGGTCAGGCGTACCCTGATAGCGGACAGGAACCGCCCGTGAGGATCGGGGGGCTCCCCTGGACTTCCAGGGAGGTTTATTATCCACGTTTGCCCAGGGTGCCCCCAGCCTCAAGGCAAGGGAGGCTCCCTGGGACCTTCAGTGAGGATTTGCAGCGAGCCGTGTCCACCCACGGTGCCCCGGCCACGAGGCAAGGCTCCCGGGGATTTCTATGGGGACTTGGAAGTGTTCCCGGACGAGTCTGACTTCCAGGGAGGTTGGGGGCTAACCGCGGCCTCCCAGAGTGAATCCAGCCCCGACCTTGAGGCGAGGGAGGCTCTCTGAACTTCCAGGCCCAATGCTGGAGGGGGAGTAAGAGCCCCTTGTGGCTGGAAGGTAGAGGACCACCATTGCCCTGGCTGGTGGGTGAGCGGCGTCCCTGGCTTGAGAGTCCCGGGGAGTGGGTGAGAGTCTCTGGCTGCCTTGAAATCAGCACAGAGGGGATATCTTTAGGCCACACCAACTTAAATGCACCCAAATATTGACTGATTTTGGAAGCTAAGCAGGCTCAGGCCTGGTCAGTACTTGGACCGACTTGGAATACCATGTGTCGTAGGGATTTTCTTCTGCTTCGCTCGACTGGCAGGCTTTTAAATTGATTCCAGCGTACAATGACAGAGGCCCCATGGCTGGAGGGGGAGTAAGAGCCTCTTTTGACTGGAGGATAGAGGAGCACTAATGCCCATGTCTAGTGGGTGTGCGGCATCCCCTGGGGAGTGGGTGAGGTGAGGGAGGCTCCCCCTTCCCGACTTCCAGGGTGGTCTTGCAGCTAACCGCGGCCACCCAGGGTGCCCCCAGCCTTGCCCATGAGGTGAGGGAGACTCCCTGAGACTTTCAGACCCCATAGCTGGAGGGGGAGAACAAGTCCCTTGTAGCTTGAGGGTAGTAACATAACATCGTCATAGTAATTAAGGTTGAATAAAGACATACGTCCATCACGTCCAACCTATTCACCCTCTTAATACCAGTAATTCTCAATATTTTTTAGTTTTAGAAACTTACCAGACCTTTTTTAAAGCTGTTCAATGAACTTGCCATTACCACTTCTGCTGGAAGACAGTTCCACAGTTTCACCGTTCTCACTGTAAAGAAACCTTTCCTTACCTGAAGATGAAACTTTTTTTCTTCCAACCTTAAAGGATGTCCACGAGTCCTCTGATATGGCCTATTAGTAAACAATGCACCAGAGAGTTCATTGTATGGCCCATTAATATATTTGTATAAGGTTATCATATCCCCACACAAACATCGCTTCTCCAATGCAAACAACCCTAACTTGTCTAATCTGCCTGCATATTCAAGCCCCTCCATTCCCCTTATTTATTTAGTTGCCCTTCTCTGAACTGCCTCAATTTCCAAGATGTCCCTTTTGTATATGGGATTCCAAAACTGCACCGCATATTCCAAATGAGGCCTTACTGGTGCCTTGTAAAGAGGGAGAGTAATATTTTTCTCTCTTGAATCTATTCCCCTTTTTATACAAGACAATATCTTGCTAGCTCTAGCTGTCTGCTATCTACCAGAACCCCCAAATCTTTTTCCATTACAGATGCACTTAACACAGAGTTATTTATGGTGTAGGTGGCACAGGATTATTAAATCCCAAATGCATCACCTTACATTTATCAACATTGAACCCATTACCATTCTGCTGCCCATTTTGATAATCTATCTAGGTCTGCTTGCAGCACTTGCACATCATTTGAAGTTTTCAAAGATCTGCATAGTTTAGTGTCTTTAGCAAACACTGAGAGCTTGCTCTCAATGCCCCTTTCTAAGTCATTTATAAACAGATTAAACAGAAGCGGCCCCAGTACAGAACCCTGAGGCACTCCGCTTACTTTAGCCCACATAGATGTAGCTCCATTAACCATCACTCTCTGTTTGCGATCTAATAACCAGTTCTCTATCCATGCATCCAACAAATGTTTTCTTCAAGGCCAACAGTCCTCAGTTTAGAAGAGCCCAATTTCCCCTGGCTGGTGGGTGAACGGCTTCCCTGGCTTGAGAGTACCAGGGATTGATTGAGAGGCTGGCTTAAAATCAGCCCAGAGAGCAGCCCCCAGCCCTGACCACAAGGCGTAGAAAACTCCCCAGGACTTCCAGGGAGGTTAGGGGCTAACAGTGGCTGGCCACGAGGCGAGGGAGGCTCCCCGGGATTCCAGGCCCCATGGCTGGAGGGGGAGTAAGAGCCTCTTTTGGCTGGAAGGTAGAGGAGCACCAATGCCCCTGGCTAGTGGGTGTGCGGCGTCCCTGGCTTGAGAGTCCTGGGAGTGGGTGAGGCGAGGGAGGCTCCCTAGGACTTCCATGGGGACTTGGATGTGTTCCCAGCCGAGTCAGATTTCCATGAGGGACTTGTTCCCAGCCACAAGGCGAGGGAGACTTACTGGGATTTCCAATGAGGGTTTGCAGCTAGCCACGTCCACCCAGGGTGCCCCCGGCCACAAGGCGAGGGAGGCTCCACAGGACTTCCAGGGAGGTTGGGGGCTAACCACACCTGCCCAGAGTGCTTTCAGCAGCGAGGCGAGGGAGGCTCTACAGGACTTTGCTCCTGGCTGGCGGGTGAGCGGCATCCCTGCCTTGAGAGTACCGGTGAATGGGTGAGAGTCTTTGGCTGCCTTAAAATCAGCCCAAAAGGGAATGTCCTATGGCCCTTGGCCACAGCAGCCTAAATGCACCTGATCTTGTCTGATCTCGTAAGCCAAACATGCTCAGGCCTGGTCTGTACTTGGATGGGAGACCAACTTGGAATACCAGGTGTCGTATGCCTTTTCTTCTGCTTCACTCGACTGGCAGGCTTTTAAACGGGTTCCTGCGTACACTGACGGAGTAAAAGATCGGCCCGTAAAGATCGGGGGGTTAATCAGGACATCCAAGAAAGTTGGGGGCCAACAGCAGCGCCCCAGGATGCCCCCAGCCCCGGCCGAGAGGAGAGGCCTCCTGGGACCTCCAGTGAGGGCTTGCAGCTAGCTGCGTCTGCCCAGAATGCCACTGGCCTGAGGCGAGGGAGGCCTCCCGGGACTTCCAGTGAGGGTTTGCGGCTAGAAGCATCCACCCAGGGTTCCCCCAGCCCCGGCCTGGAGGGCCTGGAACTCCCCGAGACCTTCAGGCCCCATGGCTGGAGGGGGAGTAAGAGCCTCCTTTGGCTGGAGGATAGAGTAGCACCCATGCACCTGGCTAGTGGGTGTGCAGCTTCCCTGGCTTGAGAGTCCCGGGGAGTGGGTGAGGCGAGGGAGGCTCCCCAGAACGTCCATGGGGACTTTGACGTGTTCCCAGCCGAGTCATACTTTCATGGGGGACTTGCACCCAGCCCCAGCCACAAGGCGAGGGAGTCTTACCGGGACTTCCAGTGAGGGTCTTGCAGCCAGCCTCGTCCACCCAGGGTGCCCCCAGCCCGGCCGCGAGACGAGGGAGGCTCCACAGGACTTCCAGGGAAGTTGGGGGCTAACCACGGCTGCCCAGAAGGCTCCCAGCAGCGAGTCGAGGGAGGGTCTTGAGAGTACCGGGGAGTGGGTGAAAGTCTCTGGCTGCCTTAAAATCAGCCCAGAGGGAATGTCCAATGGCCCTCGACCACACCAACCTAAATGCACCTGATCTCGGCAGCCAAGCAGGCTCAGGCCTGGTCAGTACTTGAATGGGGACCGACTGGGAGTACCAGGTGTGGTAGGCCTTTTGTTCTGCTTCGCTCGACTGGTAGGCTTTTTAGACGGCTTCCAACGTTCACTAACAGAGGAAAGGAATGGCCCGTAACAGATCGGGGGCTCATCTGGATATCCAAGGAGGTTGGGGGCCAATAGCAGCTGCCCAGGATGCTCCCAGCCTGACCGAGAGAAGAGGGAGGCTCCCCAGGACTTTGCCCCTGGCAGGTGGGTGAGCGGCGTCCCTGGCTTGAGAGTACCAGTGAGTGGGTGAAAGTCTCTGGCTGCCTTGAAAACAGCCCAGAGGGAATGTCCTATGGCCCTCGGACACAACAACCTAAATGCACCCAATCTTGTCTGATCTCAGAAGCTAAGCAGGCTCAGGCCTGGGTGAGCTCCCTGGCTTGAGAGTACCAGGCAGTGGGTGAGAGTCTCTGGCTGCCTTAAAATCAGCCCAGAGGAAATGTCCTACGGCCCTCGGCCACACCAACCTACATGCACCCAATCTTGTCTGATCTCAGAAGCTAAGCAAGCCCAGGCCTGGTCAGTACCTAGATGGGAGACCAACTGGGAATACCAGGTGTCGTAGGCCTTTTCTTCTGCTTCGCTTGACTGGCAGGAAAGGAATGTCCCGTGAAGATTGGGGGGCTCGTTGGAACATCCATGGAGGTTGGGGGCCAGCAGCAGCCACCTAGGTTGTTCCCAGCTAGGCAAAGAGGAGAGCGAGGCTCCCCAGGACTTTGCTCCTGGCTGGTGGGTGAACGGCGTCCCTGGCTTGAGAGTACCGGGGAGTGGGTGAGCAGCATCCCTGGTTTGAGAGTACAGGTGAATGGGTTACAGTCTCTGGATGCCTTGAAATCAGCCCAGAGGAAATATCTAGGCCCCATGGCTGGAGGGGGGGTAAGAGCCTCTTTTGGCTGGAGGGTAGAGGAGTCCCATTGCCACAGGCTGGTGGGTGAGCGGAGTCCAAGGCTTGAGTGTACCGGGGAGTGGGTGAAAGTCTCTGGCTGCCTTAAAATCAGCTCAGAGGTAAAGAGGTAAAGGCCAATGGCCCTTGGCCACACCAGCCCAAATGCACCTGATCCTGTCTGACATTGGAAGATAAGCAGGTTCAGGTCTGGTCAGTACTTGGGTGGGAGACCAACTGGAAATACAAGGTGTCATAGACCTTTTCTTCTGCTTCGCTCAACTGGCAGGTTTTTAAAAAGGTTCCAGCATACAATGGCGATGGAAAGGAATGGCCTGTGAAAATCGGGGGGCTCATCGGGACATCCAAGATGGCTGGGGGCCAAAGCAGCTGCCCAGATCCCCCCAGCCCAGCGAGAGAAGAGGGAGACCCCCCCAGGACCTTGCCCCTGTTTGGTGGGTGAGCAGCATCCCTGGATTGAAAGTACAGGTGAAGGGTTACAGTCTCTGGATGCCTTGAAATCAGCCCAGAGAAATATCTAGGCCCCATGGCTGGAGGGGGAGTAAGAGCCTCTTTTGGCTGGAGGGTAGAGGACCCCATTGCCACAGGCTGGTGGGTGAGCGGCGTCCAGGCTTCAGTGTACCGGGGAGTGGGTGAAAGTCTCTGGCTGCCTTAAAATCAGCTCAGAGGAAAGGCCAATGGCCCTTGGCCACACAGCCCAAATGCACCTGATCCTGTCTGACATTGGAAGCCTAAGCAGGTGCAGGCCTGGTCAGTACCTGGATGGGAGACCAACTGGGAATACCAGGTGTCATAGACCTTTCTTCTGCTTCACTCAACTGGCAGGCTTTTAAAAAGGTTCCAGCTACAATGACGATGGAAAGGAATGGCCTGTGAAGATCGGGGGGCTCATCGGACATCCAAGATGGCTGGGGGCCACAGCAGCTCGCCCAGGATCCCCCCAGCCCAGCGAGAGAAGAGGAGACTCCCCCAGGACCTTGCCCCTTGTGGTGGGTGAGCAGCATCCCTGGATTGAAAGTACAGGTGAATGGGTTACAGTCTCTGGATGCCTTGAAATCAGCCCAGAGGAAATATCTAGGCCCCATGGCTGGGGGGGAGTAAGAGCCTCTTTGGTGGAGTAGAGGAGCCCCATTGCCACAGGCTGGTGGGTGAGCGGCGTCCAAGGCTTCAGTGTACCGGGGAGTGGGTGAAAGTCTCTGGCTGCCTTAAAATCAGCTCAGAGGAAAGCCAATGGCCTTGGCCACACCAGCCCAAATGCACCTGATCCTGTCTGACATTGGAAGCTAAGCAGTGCAGGCCTGGTCAGACCTGGATGGGAGACCAACTGGGAATACCAGGTGTCATAGACCTTTTCTTCTGCTTCACTCAACTGGCAGGCTTTTTCCAGCATACAATGAATGGAAAGGAATGGCCTGTGAAGATCGGGGGGCTCATCGGACATCCAAGATGGCTGGGGGCCAACGCAGCTGCCCAGGATCCCCCCAGCCCAGCTGAGAGAAGAGGGAGACTCCCCAGGACCTTGCCCTGTTTGGTGGGTGAGCAGCATCCTCTGGATTGAAAGTACAGGTGAATGGGTTACAGTCTCTGGATGCCTTGAAATCAGCCCAGAGGAAATATCTAGGCCCCATGGCTGGAGGGGGAGTAAGAGCCTCCTTTGGCTGGAGGGTAGAGGAGCCCCATTGCCACAGGCTGGTGGGTGAGCGGCGTCCAAGGCTTCAGTGTACCAGGGAGTGGGTGAAAGTCTCTGGCTGCCTTAAAATCAGCTCAGAGGTAAAGGCCAATGGCCCTTGGCCACACCAGCCCAAATGCACCTGATCCTGTCTGACATTGGAAGCTCTAAGCAGGTTCAGGTCTGGTCAGTACTTGGATGGGAGACCAACTGGGAATACCAGGTGTCATAGACCTTTTCTTCTGCTTTACTCAACTGGCAGGCTTTTAAAAAGGTTCCAGCATACAATGACGATGGAAAGGAATGGCCTGTGAAGATCGGGGGCTCATCGGGACATCCAAGATGGCTGGGGGCCAACATCAGCCGCCCAGGATACCCCCATCCTAGCCGAGAGATGAAGGAGTCTCCCCAGGACCTTGCCCCTGTCTGGTGGGTGAGCGGTATCCCTGGTTTAAGAGTACCGGTGAGTGGATTACAGTCTTTGGCTGCCTTGAAATCAGCCCAGAGTGAAAATCTAGGCCCCATGGCTGGTGGGGGAGTAAGTGCCTCTTTTGGCTGGAGGGTAGAGGAGCCCCATTGCCACTGGCTGGTGGGTGAGCGGCATCCCTGGCTTAAGTGTACCTGGAGTTGGTGAAAGTCTCTGGCTGCATTAAAATCAGCTCAGAGGGAAAGGCCTATGGCCCTTGACCACACCAGCCCAATTGCAACCAATCCCCCCTGACATTGGAAGCTAAGCAGGTTCAGGTCTAGTCAGTACTTGAATGGGAGACCAACTGGGAATACGAGGTGTCATAGATCTTTTCTTCTGCTTCGCTCAACTGGCAGGCTTTTAAAAAGGTTCCAGCATACAATGACGATGGAAAGGAATGGCCTTTGAAGATCGGGGGCTCATCGGGACATCCAAGATGGCTGGGGGCCAACATCAGCCGCCCAGGATACCCCCATCCTAGCCGAGAGATGAGGGAGTCTCCCCAGGACCTTGCCCCTGTCTGGTGGGTGAGCGGTATCCCTGGTTTAAGAGTACCGGTGAGTGGATTACAGTCTTTGGCTGCCTTGAAATCAGCCCAGAGTGAAAATCTAGGCCCCATGGCTTGTGGGGGAGTAAGTGCCTCTTTTGGCTGGAGGGTAGAGGAGCCCCATTGCCACTGGCTGGTGGGAGAGCGGCATCCCTGGCTTAAGTGTACCTGGAGTTGGTGAAAGTCTCTGGCTACATTAAAATCAGCTCAGAGGGAAAGCCTATGGCCCTTGGCCACACCAGCCCAATTGCAACCAATCCCCCCTGACATTGGAAGCCAAGCAGGCTCAGGTCTGGTCAGTACTTGAATGGGAGACCAACTGGGAATACGAGGTGTCATAGATCTTCTCTTCTGCTTCGCTCAACTGGCAGACTTTTAAAAAGGTTCCAGCGTACAATGGCGATGGAAAGGAATGGCCTTTGTAGATAGGGGGGCTCATCGGGACATCCAAGACGGCTGGGGGCCAACAGCAGTCGCCCAGGATCCCCCCAGCCCAGCTGAGAGAAGAGGGAGACTCCCCAGGACCTTTCCCCTGTCTGGTGGGTGAGCGGCATCCCTGGTTTGAGAGTACAGGTGAATGGGTTACAGTCTCTGGATGCCTTGAAATCAGCCCAGAGGAAATATCTAGGCCCCATGGCTGGAGGGGGAGTGCCAGAGACTTTCACCCACTCCACGGTACACTCAAGCCTTGGACGCCGCTCACCCACCGCCTGTGGCAATGGGGCTCCTCTACCCTCCAGCCAAAAAGAGCTCTTACTCCCCCTCCAGCCATGGGGCCTAGATATTTCTTGGCTGATTTCAAGCATCCAGAGGACTGTAACCCTCACCTGTAACTCAACCGGACGCGCTCACCCACCAGCCTGGGCAAGGGGTCCTTCTACCCTCAGCCAAAATAGGCTTACTCCCCCTCCAGCCATGGGGCCTAATACTTTCCTCTGAGCTGATTTTAAGGCAGCCAGAGACTTCACCCACTCCCGGTACACTCAAGCCTGGACGCCGCTCACCCACAGCCTGTGGCAATGGGGCTCTTACCCTCCAGCCAAAAGAGGCTCTTACTCCCCCTCCAGCCATGGGGCCTAGATATTTCTCTGGGCTGATTTCAAGGCACCAGAGACTGTAACCCATTCACCTGTACTTCAATCCAGGGATGCTGCTCACCCACCAGACAGGGGCAAGGTCCTGGGAGTCTCCCTCTTCTTAGCTGGGCTGGGGGGATCCTGGGCGGCTGTTGGGCCAGCCATCTTGGATGTCCGATGACCCCCGATCTTCACAGGCCATTCCTTTCCATTGTCATTGTATGCTGGAACTTTTAAAAGCCTGCATTGAGTGAAGCAGAAGAAAAGGTCTATGACACTGGTATTCCAGTTGGTCTCCCATCAAGTACTGACCAGGCTGACCTGCTTAGCTTCCAATGTCAGAAGGATCAGGTGCATTGGGCTGTGTGGCCAAGGGCCATTGGCCTTTCCTCTGAGCTGATTTTAAGGCAGCCAGAGACTTTCACCCACTCCCGGTACACTCAAGCCAGGGACGCCGCTCACCACCAGCCGTGGCAATGGGGCTCCTCTACCCTCCAGCCAAAAGAGCGCTTACTCCCCCTCAGCCATGGGGCCTAGATATTTCCTCTGGGCTGATTTCAAGGCATCCAAGACTGTAACCCATCACTGTACTTCAAACCAGGGATGCCCTCACCCACCAACAGGGGCAAGGTCCTGGGGGTCTCCCTCTTCTCTAGCTGGGTGGGATCCTGGGCGCTGCTGTTGGCCCCAGCCATCTTGGATTCCGATGAGCCCCCGATCTTCACAGGCCATTCCTTTCCATTCATTGTACGCTGGAACCTTTTAAAGCTGCCAGTAGTGAGTGAAGCAGAGGAAAGGTCTATGACACCTGGTATTCCCAGTTGGTCTCCCATCCAAGTACTGACCAGCCTGACCTGCTTGGCTTCAATGTCAAGAGGATCAGGTGCATTGGGCTGTGTGGCCAAGGGCCATTGGCCTTTCCTCTGAGCTGATTTTAAGGCAGCCAGAGACTTTCACCCACTCCCGGTACACTCAAGCCGGACGCCGCTCACCCACCAGCCTGTGGCAATGGGGCTCCTCTACCCTCAGCCAAAAAGGCTCTTACTCCCCTCCAGCCATGGGGCCTAGATATATTCCTCTGGGCTGTTTCAAGGCATCCAGAGACTGTAACCCATTCACCTGTACACTCAACCGGATGCGCTCACCCACCCCGTGGCAATGGGGCTCCTCTACCTCCAGCCAAAAAGAAGCTCTTATCCCCTAAATCAGCCCAGAGGAAATATCTAGGCCCCATGGCTGGAGGGGGAGTAAGAGCTTCTTTTGGCTGGAGGGTAGAGGAGTCCCATTGCCACAGGCTGGTGGGTGAGCGGCGTCCAAGGCTTGAGTGTACCGGGGAGTGGGTTACAGTCTCTGGATGCCTTAAAATCAGCCCAGAGGAAATATCTAGGCCCCATGGCTAGAGGGGGAGTAAGAGCCTATTTTGGCTGTAGGGTAGAGGAGCCCCATTGCCACAGGCTGGTGGGTGAGCGGCGTCCCTGGCTTGAGTGTACAAGGGAGTGGGTGAAAGTCTCTGGCTGCCTTAAAATCAGCTCAGAGTGAAAGGCCAATGGCCCTTGGCCACACTAGCCCAAGTGCACCTGATCCTCTCTGACATTGGAAGCCAAGCAGGTTCAGGTCTGGTCAGTACTTGGATGGGAGACCAACTGGAAATACCAGGTGTCATAGACCTTTTCCTCTGCTTCACTCAACTGGCATGCTTTTAAAAAGGTTCCAGCGTACAATGGCAATGGAAAGGAATGGCTTTTGAAGTTCGGGGGGCTCATCGGGATATCCAAGATGGCTGGGGGCCAACAGCAGTCGCCCAGGATACCACCAGCCCAGCTGAGAGAAGAGGGAGACTCCCCAGGACCTTTCCCCTGTCTGGTGGGTGAGTGGCATCCCTGGTTTGAGAGTACAGGTGAATGGGTTACAGTCTTATCTCTGCTATCTAATCTATCTATCTCTGCTATCCATCTATCTCTGCTATCCATCTATCTCTGCTATCCATCTATCTCTGCTATCTATCTATCTCTGCTATCTATCTATCTCTGCTATCTATCTCGCGAGATAGATAGATACCAGAGATAGATAAATATCAGAGAGATAGAAGATATAGATAGCAGAGAGTAGATAGATAGCAGATATAGATAGATAGATGCAGGATAGATAGATAGCAGAGATAGATAAATATCAGAGATAGATAGATATATAGATAGGTAGCAGAGATAGATAGATAGATAGATAGCAGAGATAGATAAATATCAGAGATAGATAGCAGAGAGATAGATAGATAGATAGATGGATAGCAGAGATAGATGGATAGCAGAGATAGATAGATAGATGGATAGCAGAGATATATGGATAGATGGATAGCAGAGATAGATAGATAGGGATAGCAGAGATAGATTAGATAGATTGATAGCAGAGATAGATAATACCAGAGGATAGAAAATATAGAGATGAGATAGATAGATATAGATAGAAGGTGCAGAGATAGATAGATAGATAAATATCAGAGATAGATAGATATTAGATAGATAGCAGAGATAGATAGATAATAGAGATAGATAAATATCAGATGTAGATAGATAGACAGATAGAAGAGATAGATAGAGAGCAGAGATAGATAGATACATAGATGGATAGCAGAGATAGATGGATAGCAGAGAGAGATTAGATAGCCGAGATAGATAGATAATAGCGATGAGATAGATAGATAGATAGATAGATAGAAGAGATAGATAGATAATATAGATAGATAGATAGATAGATAGCAGAGATAGATAAGTAATATAGATAGATAAGATAGATAGATAAGATAGCAGAGATAGATAATAATCAGAGATAGAATAGATAGATAGCAGAGATAGATAGGTACATAGATAGATAGATAGTAGTAGCTAAATAGATAGATGGAGTGATAGATAGATAGATGGAGACATAGATAGACAGACAGAGATAGATAGATAGCAGAGATAGATAGTTACACAAGACAGAGATAGCAGAGATAGATAGATAGCAAGAGAGATAGATAGCAGAGATAGATGAAGCAGAGATAGATGGATAGCAGAGATAGATGATAGATAGCAGAGATAGATTAGATAGATATAGAGGATAGATAGATAGCGGAGGAGAGATAGACAGATAGAAGAGATAGATAGATGCAGGATAGTAGATAGATAGATAGATAGATAGCAGAGATAGATAGATAGAGAGCTAGTGGGATAAGCAGAGATAGATGGATAGCAGAGATAGATGGATAGCAGAGATAGATAGATTAGATAGCAGAGATAGATAGATAGATAATAGGATAGATAGATAGCGGAGAGAGATAGACAGATAGAAGAGATAGATAGATAGCAGAGATAGATAGATTAGATAGATAGATAGATAGCAGAGATAGATAGATAGCAGAGATAGATGGATAGCAGAGATAGATAGATAGCAGAGATAGATAAATAGATAGAGAGATGGATAGCAGAGATAGATAGATAGATACATAGATGATGGATAGCAGAGATAGTGGATAGCAGGATAGATTAGATACTAGCTAGAAGTAGATAGATAGATGAGAGATAGCTAAGATAGAGAATAGATATAGATAATAGCGATAGATAGATAGATAGCAGAGATAGATAGATAGATAGATAGATAGATAGATAATATAGATAGATAGATACAGAGATAGATGATAGCAGAGATAGAATAAATATCGAGATAGAAGATATAGATAGCAGATAGAGATAGATAGACTAGAGATAGATAAATATCAAGATAGAAGATATAGATAGCAGAGATAGTAGATAGCAGAGATAGATAGATAGATAGCGAGATAGATAGTAGCAGAGATGATAAATATCAGAGATAGATAGATATATATATAGGTAGCAGAGATAGATAGATAGATAGATAGATAGATAGATAGATAGATAGCAGAGATAGATAAATATCAGAGATAGATAGCAGAGATAGATAGATAGATAGATGGATAGCAGAGATAGATGGATAGCAGAGATAGATAGATTAGATAGATGGATAGCAGAGATAGATGGATAGATAGATAGCAGGATAGATAGATAGAGGATAGACAGAGATAGATAGATTAGATAGATAGATAGATAGCGAGAGAAGATAGAGTAATAGCAGAGATAGATAAATATCAGAGTAGATAGATATATAGATAGATAGGTGAGCAGAGATAGATAGATAGATAAATATCAGAGATAGATAGATATATAGATAGATAGCAGAGATAGATAGATAATAGAGATAGATAAATATCAGATAGATAGATAGTAGACAGATAGAAGAGATAGATAAATAGCAGAGATAGATAGATACAGATGGATAGCGAGATAGATGGATAGCAGAGATAGAGGATAGCAGAGATAGATAGATAATAGCGTAGATAGATAGATAGATAGATAGATAGATAGAGAGATAGCAGAGATAGTGGATAATATAGATAGATAGATAGATAGCAGAGATATATAGAAAATAGATAGATAGATAGATAGATAGATAGATAAATATCAGAGATAGATAGATAGATAGATAACAGAGATAGATAGGTACATAGATAGAAGATAGTAGTAGCTAAATAGATAGATGGAGTGATAGATAGATAGATGGAGACATAGATAGACAGACAGAGATAGATAGATAGCAGAGATAGATAGTTACACAGACAGATAGCAGAGATAGATGATAGCAGAGTAGATAGATAGCAGAGATAGATGGATAGCAGAGATAGGGGATAGCAGAGATAGATAGATTAGATAGCAAGAGTAGATAGATAGATAATAGAGAGATAGATAGATAGCGGAGGAGAGATAGACAGATAGAAGAGATAGATAGATAGCAGAGAGATAGATAGATATAGATAGGAGAGGATAGATAGATAGAGAGATAGAGAGATAGCAGAGATAGATAGATAGCAGAGATAGATAGATAGCAGAGATAGATAGTAGCAGAGATAGATAGATGGATAGCAGAGATAGATAGATTAGATAGCAGAGATAGATAGATAGATAATAGAGATAGATAGATAGATAGCGGAGAGAGATAGATAGATAGCAGAGATAGATAGATTAGATAGATAGATAGATAGCAGAGATAGATAGATAGCAGAGATAGATGGATAGCAGAGATAGATGGATAGCAGAGATAGATGGATAGCAGAGATAGATGGATAGCAGAGATAGATGGAAGCAGAGATAGATGGATAGCAGAGATAGATGGATAGCAGAGATAGAGGATAGCAAGATAGATGGAGTAGCAGAGATGATAGATTAGATAGCAGAGATAGATAGATAGCAGAGATAGATAGATAGCAGAGAGAGATAGATAGCAGAGATAGATAGATAGAGAGAGCAGAGATAGATAGTAAGGATAGCAGAGATAGATAGATAGATAATAGAGAGATAGATAGATAGCGGAGAGAGATAGACAGATAGAAGAGATAGATAGATAGCAGAGTAGATAGATTAGATAGATAGATAGATAGATAGCAGAGATAGATAGGATAGCAGAGATAGATGGATAGCAGAGATAGAGGATAGCAGAGATAGATGATAGCAAAGAGATAGAGATAGAGAGATAGAAGATAGATAGCAGAGATAGATAGATAGATAGATAGATAGATAGATAGATAGATAGATAGATAGATAATAGAGATAGATAGATAGCGGAGAGAAATAGACAGATAGAAGAGATAGATAGATAATATAGATAGATATCAGAGATAGATAGATAGATAGATAGATAGATAGATAGATAGATAGATAGATAGATAATAGAGATAGATAGATAGCGGAGAGAAGAGAGAAATAGACAGATAGAAGAGATAGATAGATAATATAGATAGATAGCAGAGATAGATGGATAGAGAGAGATAGAGGATAGCAGAGATAGAGGTAGCAGAGATAGATGGATAGCAGAGATAGATGGATAGCAGAGAAGATGGATAGCAGAGATAGATAGATTAGATAGCAGAGATAGATAGATAGATAGATAGATAGATAGATAGATAGATAGATAGATAGATAGATAGATAGATAGATAGATAATAGAGATAGATAGATAGCGGAGGAGATAGACAGATAGAAGAGATAGATAGATAATATAGATAGATAGATATCAGAGATAGATAGATAGATAATATAGATAGATAGCAGAGATAGATAAATATCAGAGATAGATATAGATAGATAGATAGATAAATATAAGAACAGATAGATAGGATAGTAAATATCAGAGATAGATATATAGAAGATAGAAAGATAAAAATCAGAGATAGATAGTAGATAGATAGATAGATAGATAGATAGATAGATAAATATCAGAGATAGATAGATAGATATATGAAAGATAAAATATCAGAGTAGATAGATAGATAGATAAATATCAGAGATAGATAGATAGACAGACAGTAAGAAGAGATAGATAGATAGCAGGATAGGTAGATAATATAGATAGATAGCAGAGATAGATAAATAATCTATAATTATATATAATCTATATATAAAATATAATCTAGTAATAGTTAGGGCCCTGCTGAAAGAGTCTACCTTGACGTGGTAGCAGCAGGGTTTACAATCTTTTGGCCAACATCTTTTTACATTAGAAAGTAGGGCTTTAATGTATGTACCAGTTGCACCAAATGTTTTTAGTGTTTTCTAAAAATAGAGAAGCGTATAAAAACCATTTTGGGGAAAAAATTATGAATTTGCCACGCCCACACACCAAGCCACACCCACACACAAAGCCGCGCCACACACTAAGCACGCCCACTTGTACGCGCGCCGCTCAATCTAGGGGCGGCATTCAAAAATATTTCAGGTGCCAAAAACCCTAGGGACACCCTGTGTGTGTAGATACAAATGCAGGTTGAATTTGCACAGACAGTTTAGGGTCTCTAGGTCTGGAACAAATGGAAAGCGGGTGGGCTGTTTCTTCCATTCCACTGGTAATCCTGCACAGCTCTTTGGTTAAGCCCTGAGAGGCCAGGTAGATGTTACACCTGTGCTACCTAGGACTGTTTTAAACAGGAGTCTGGGGTGTGTCTCACTCTCTCATCTGCACCGAGGCAGGGAGCTGTGGAGGGAGAAATCAGAACCTTACAAGTAAGGCACTGTGTTTTAAACTGAACTATTTTGTTTTCTATTGTGTATTTATGTGTTGGTGTGGAGTAGCTACCCAACGATAGATAGTTGAACTGTATAGCCAGCGCTATGGTGCAAAGGTTTTGTTTTGTTTATTTGTTTGTTATGTTAACACCAGTGAAGACCATAAAGATGGTTAAATTGCCTTTAAGCCTGAACTGTGTTGCTTTACCTGAAAGACTGTGGAGTATTTCCCATAACAAGCCCAAGCAGAGCTCTTAAGGGCCAACTGTCACAGTATTAATACCAGTAATTCTCAATATATTAGTATCCTGGATACACCAGAACTGCAGTATATGTATTAATACTAGGGATGGACTAAAACTGACTCGAACCTGAGTTCAAGCTGAACTATTCGAGTTTGAACTGACCCAGACCTATGAACTATCATCCAGACCCGGATTTCTGGACTCGAGCTCACGTTTTGAGAATTATCAAATTAAAAAAAAAATGATACCACATTTCCAAAACAACCAATGCCAGCCCCCTGGGTATAAAAGGCAATGTGACCAGCGCCATTTTGGTCAGTGTGTTTAGTGGAGACCTGACAGTGAGGAGGTGGAGAGAGATTTTTGTGCTTTTTGAGCTTTTCTGTGTGTGGATTTCAGTGTGGTGGTTTTAGCTCTTTGTGTTAACCACCCCTGTATTCACACATCTTGGGACCCAACAGTCCTTTTAAGGACTAACCTTGTGAGGCCCAAAAGTCTTTTTAATGACTAACCCCCCCTATAAGCCTTTGGATAATTTTTGTGTTAGACCTTTTAAGGGTCTAGGTGTCCTGTTTTTTTGTTTGTCTTTCTCACTGCTGGAAACCGATCCCTCATCTGCAAATTATATATAATAATAAATATTTTTTTTAATACTGAATAAAAAATAATAATGTAAATATTTTTTGTGTGTACTTGTCCTTTAACTAACATTTACTAACATTAGCTAACAGTTACATTAAAATTTACTAACACTAACTAAATTGAAGGGGAACTGTGGTCTCAAACAAGATGAGTTTAAATGAAAGGCAAGTTTCCTACCTTTTAAAACGAGCACCTCTCTACGTGCTCCACAGCCCAAGAAGCAGAAATGGTCTGACCAGAAAGTTTAATGGGTGGGAGGCTGACATGTGACATTCCTAAGGCTTCTCTGCACAGTGCTGCCGGCGAGCACAGCTCAGACTCCCTCCAGTGTGTGAGGGAGACAGGAAGTCCCTCCTCCTCTCTGCTGTGTGAAGGACCTGCAGATGTAGAGAGGTAAGGGACTCTAACCTTCTCTCTCACTATGTGAAAACAGCCTTTCAGGCAGAGTTCTCACATGTTTTCAGGGGTGGGGTGGGGGGGGGAGGGGGTGTGTCAGAGTGGCCCACAGCACCTGTGAGTGGGTGGGGCTTAGAGTGGGTGGGGCTTAGAGTGGGTGGGACTTAGGCACATGAGTGGGCGGAGCCACGTCACCCGCAAGTGGGCAGGGCCACATGGGGCTGTAAGGAAAGGGCCAAGGGGGGCCTGC
The DNA here is from genome assembly GCA_019447015.1 of Hymenochirus boettgeri. NCBI lineage: Eukaryota > Metazoa > Chordata > Amphibia > Anura > Pipidae > Hymenochirus > Hymenochirus boettgeri. The sequence goes on from CM033469.1 coordinate 263,897,240, forward strand.
AACTGGAGGGACTATGGGGTCCATGAGTGGGTGGAACTGGGGGGCTGCAAAGGGGAGGAGACACAGGGCAGATTGACTGACAGGTTTCAGAGCCATATCACACACAAAAATGTAAATATCCTCAAAACTATGCAAAATAAACAATGGAAATAAATTGCAAAACACTCTCAGGAGAGCAATTCCTATCAATTTGCCTAAAGTCATTTTTGGACCACAGTTCCTGTTTAACATATGCCATGTGAGTCCTTAGGAGAAAAGTACTAAAGGCCCGCAATCATTTGTGGCGGTTACGAAGCGCTATCCAATCAAAAGTGCTATAAAGTAACAAGAAAAGTGCAGTAACTTCATATAGTGGTTATACTTAGACAGCTTGTCCGAAAGATCTGCCGCAGAACTGCCTGATGGTTCAAAAGGTAGTGTCTTATACAACTCAATCACAGTTAAAATTGGATATATAAATGTGATACTTGCCTTGGACATTCAACCTCAACTCTGACCACCTCTTTTGCAGTTATGAGGTGGGCAGCTGGATTTGAACTGCGTTAACAGTTTCCTCTGCAAGTGGCGCATAATGTGCCTTTTGCGCTCCTTTATATTGGGGGTGCCAATTGGCATCCCATCGTACCCCCGCCTGGTAGGTACTCCACTACCATACTCTGCAATTCCATTGTGGCAGTTGTCTGTAGGCTAACTAATAGTGGAATAACACACACACACTTTCGAGGCTCGATTTTAGAGCCTGGATTGCATATAGAAAGTTAATGGGAAGAGGGGATTATAATCGAATGCAGAAAAATCGAATATGCAAGTAAAATGTCTATATACCAATACATGAGTAAATATAGATAATCGATCACGAGTAAAAAGTCTCATACCAATACGCAGGTAAATCGAGTTATCGAATCCACAGTAAAATGTCTATTATTACAATAAGCAAGTAAATTTTGAATAAAATCCGCAAGTATAAAATGTCTATTATACCAATACGCGGTAGTAAATAAAGAATATTCAAATCCGCAAGTATAAATGTCTATTATACCAATACGCGAGTAAATAAAGAATTATCAAATCCGCGAGGTAAAATGTCTATTATACCAATACGGAGTAAATATCGAATTGCGAGTCGTTATGGGATAATTATCAAAAGTTCGAACGCGAAAGCTCGAAAGTAGCGTGTGAGTAAAATCTATTTTCAGGTAGCTTAAAAATCTATCTATCCCATTGTCTGAATTTCTTCATTCATCTCAATGTTAATTTTTTAACTTCCTGGGCTAAAGAGTCCTCTCACAATGTATCTTTCAAAAATATTTAATGCATTGACTTAGTTGTGTTAGGGTCCTTACCCCATGTCTGTAGGGGACTACGCTATATTGCAGCATTATATACATATCTATATTTTAATATAACTGTTCTATATGGAAGGGTAAACAACCTAAACACCTTGTACAAATACAACTTTTATTTCTTCTGCTAAATTGTTGTATAGTTAGACATTTATGCAGTAGTAGGCAGTCTACACTTTGAGACCCCTCTCCCTTACTGATTTTAAAGGGAAACTGTGGTCTCCAAACAAGTTAGGATTAAATGAAAGCCTGCAGTATTTCCTTTATATGAGCCGACAATCACATCTCTGGCTTCAGCCTGTGAGAAATAATATTGGGGTGAATGTTCCAACATCCTGCTTCCAGTAGCTTAGTGACATCACCTTACCTCTGCTTGCCCCTCTGCCCTGGGGGAGAAGCATGCTCAGTAAAGACTTAATGCTGGGAAATCAGGAAGTACCTGGGATAAAATGGACCGTTAAGAAAAGGAGCCTATAATACAGTCAGGGGCTGGTCAATGGCTAAAAACAGGAAGTGTTCAAGCAGGAAGTAATTTTATCTAGAGATGTGATTTAGGTTTTATTTTGAAGGTATGATGGAAGTCCTATATAATTCTAACTAGTTTGGAAGAATTGAGAGACCACAGTTACCCTTACGGTCCGTACACATTTGCAATCACTGGCCTGACCTGCGACGCATTAGTGTGTCGCGAACAGCCAATTCGGCCAATGTTTTATCTGATGTTTAAGCTTATAGGCTGAATATTTCTTATTATGATGGATTCATTATTCATTAATTATATTTTATGTTTACATCTTTCAATGAATTGGTGCTAACTATTTAATTATAAAATGTACCGTATAATATATATTGATATAATGAGTTGTTCACCTGGTTTAAATACTGTGATGAAATGGTTTTATTTTAGGGAGGACCAACTTCCCTCCAAAAGGACAAGATAGATTTTTTTTTTTTTGTACCTATGATTAAGGCTGTGGCCACACTACGACTCATGGTATAGAGTAAAAAGCGATATTGCAGCATTGTTTCATGCACAGCTGTGCGTTCGTGAAATATTCTTTTATGCCAGTGCAGCCCAAACAGTGCTACCACATTGTGCCATCCCAGTGCTAGCAAATCGCAAAACTGATCAGAAGCACAAAGAATTGACATGGGGAGGCTTAGCCCTAAGTTCTTCTTTATACACTTCAGGTTAATGTGATCAATAAAGTAAATTTTATCATATGACAAGTCCATGGACTGAACAATGATGATTATTTGATACTGTATACATATATATATATACTATATATAGCACTTCCAACATCCCCTGCCTGGGTTACAGCTATAACAAAACCAATAAGAAATTTCTACATGCAGAAGAACATTCCTGCCTATCAAGGACTTTCAGATTTGAAATGGATTAATGTTTATGTATCCAGAGAGAGTGGATAGAACAAGCACTAAAAAATCACATTGTTTTGTACATTAGACAAGATTAGACATTGACATTTAGTTTATTTGACAATTAGTGATAAAAAATACAAAATCAAATTGTTTCTGGTTATTTTTAAAATCCAAACTCAAATGACATTTACCATTGCACTAAACTCCTGAAGCTTTGATGTCAAAAGTTTAGTTAATAGCACATGAAATGCATTTGGTTTAATGGAAATCCCCACGTCAAAAGCAATTTCAGGCTTCCCTTAATATCAACCAATCTCTGTGCATGATGTGGACATTAGCTGGAAAATGTTGACATAAACAGATTTTCTTTTCCTTTACATAAACTACAACAATCCTCTGTATCTAACCCCCATAACTGGTCAACCAAACCTTTTTATATGAATTGTTACTATATTTACATTGTAATCCTCCATATTGTATGCACAAACGTACTATTGGACTTAATATGCAAATAAATAAATGTGCCCAGCAACTAGAAAATAAACCTATATTTAAAGATCCAGTAAAAATTCACCTTTGATTTCACTATTGGCTTCATTATGATCTGTCTAATTACTAAATTTCATGTACAGTAAGATTTTTTTATGTAAACACAAAGGCTTTGCACATAGGCTAATTTATGACACAAATCTATGCTCATGGGGACGGAGTCTCACTTTGATGGAGTGTAACCTGCATTAAATAATCCTCTTAGGAAGAACCTGGCACTTACATTATCCCATTAGATTGCTACCTACTGATACGGAAGACATGCAATGTCACATGTCAAAGTGTGATGCCTGATTACATAGTTAATGGTCAACTACATACGATGTAAAAGCAGTGTTACTGCCCCAGGGAACCAGGAGAACTTAAAATACCATCAATATTGCGTGATGGATATTCATTTGCATGATACTTTGTGTTTATTAGGTGTAAATGCCCCTTGTGATCCAAGAAAGTTCCAATGAATCTAGTTGTGTGAAAATAAATATCCAGCTAACTCATTGGTATATATCTAAATTATGATACATTATGAAAGTCCCATTGTCTATTATATTAGAATACGCTACAACAAAGGGATCCAGTAGCAGGTAGTGATAGCATTTAGTGTTATACCGCAAACAGAACTTCTTTCTAGTGCATCCTGCCAGCAGCTGGAATAATGAATATCCATGGTTTCCCTCATATATTGATTTGCATTAGCTATATAAGAAACCATCTGTATAAGAGATGGTTCTGCGATGAGCGGAGGGTGGCGACGGGAAGGTATGGGAAACACTAGAGAGGAAATATAAGGAGGTGCAGCAGAGCTAAGGGATTTTAAATGTTAGGAGGATTTTGTATACAATGCGCTGTTTAACAGGGAGCCAGGTTGTTGTCCGGTACAGAGGAGATTTGGGATCCTATTTATAAGAGAGCAAACAATACGTGTAGCAGAATTTGTATGGACTGAAGGGGAGAGAGGTAGAAGCAGAAGACCAGTAAGTAGTAGGCTACAATAGTCCAGCGGCGTGATAGGATGAGAGTATGATAAGCATAGCGGTGGGTCGGGAGAGAAAGAAAACTGCAGATTTTTACTCTATTGCGAAGAAAAAGCATCAGGTCTCAGCATGATAGTCTATTACAGTCTCATATATGTCCACAGCTCTGTACGAATTCCTGTCTCTAGCTCAAAACGGTGGAGAAGAGAGCGTCAAATAATGTGTGAATAAAAGAGAAGAAAAAAAGTGTGGAATAAAAAGAAATAGAAAGAACAGCATATGATTTTCATGCCAAATAAATTAATTAATACAATTTATACTACAGTATAGTAGCAATCTATAGCAATTTAGACTGCTGACTAATAGTAACTTGGCAGTCTGGTAACATTTTGTTTTGATGCTCATTTCTGCAACTGTTAGATAGAATGAATGAGACATATTCATCGGGCAAAACAAAAATCACTCTGGTTTTCCTGATAAGTATTAGGGTAAGAAAGGCCCGAATTGTGTACATCTATACAACAGGAGGTTTTAATGTCTACAGAGATTCAAAGTACAAAGCAAACCAGACAGCAACATCTGAGCAAAAATTGATTCACAAACATCAGAGACATTATTAATGTACTGTTCAAGTGCCTTTTTACACTTCATCATCACAGCAAAGTCTGATCAAATATTGAATTGTATAACTTATTATATATTGAGGATTAAACGGTGTGTGTGGGCCTGCAATAAAAGCCTCTAAATTTTCAACAACAAAAGGGTTGTCCGACCCGGTCCTACCGAGTTCTTGTATTACTCCATATTGCTAGATTTAATGATGAAATAGTGCTATACAAGATCATAAGCCTGAACAATTACCTGGAGGATCTAAAAAGATCTAAATTTCAGATTAAAGAACCCTTAACCACCAAATAGAGGTGACTGCCTTGTTGCGCAACCTAACAATGGCAGCTCACTTCTGACCACAGCAAAGCATAGTAAAGGGAATGAGATGATTTTTTTTTACAAAATGAAGACCATGTGTAAAATAATAATAGCTGTCATGTAGATCCATAATTGAAATAAAGGAACTGAAAGTCTCAAGTATTTTCTAATACAAATGCACAAGGACAGGTATAAGGAGAAGTTTCTAGTAAAAATTCTGATCTATAGAGTCCTGCGCAGTTCTATTTTCCAGACCTGCACCTAACCCGATTCGCAAGTTGGGACCCTAAACCCGTCCCCAGGCTTCCCACCCCTCCGGGAGTCATGGGAGTCTCCTGGATTTTGGGGTGGTCTCCCAACAACCCGCGCGACCACCCAAACTCCTGTGACCTGAACCTACCTGAGAGTCTGCCTCCGGTAATACCTCTTTCTTCTGGCCAAACTCCTAGTGACGTAAATTACGTCACACGGGCCAGTTATGCCCCTAGCCATGCCTCTAATGTGACATAATTTACATCACGCTAGAGGCGTCGCTAGGGGCGTAACCAGACCCTCCCTGACTCCGCCCACGTTCTGGCCCTTTAGTGAGTCGGTGACGTCACGTCACCGGCCACGCCTCCTTCTCCCCACCCTGCCCCAGAAGCCAGGTTCGGCAGGGTGGGATGTCTGCGTTCCGACCCGATTTTAGTCTTTCTTCCTAAAATTAGTGCAGGGAAGTTAAAAAAAGTCTAAAAGTTTTAGCCAAAAATGTTCATAGAACAAAACTACCATTACCACTAAAATATATATGCAGGGGTCTTCAACTTGCAGGCATCCAAATGTCTGAAAACTACAACTCCCAGCATTCTCTGGATGCCTTCTGATATTAAAGTGCTGTAATGGAATGCTTGGAGTTTTTCAAACAAATTTAGGTCACAGGTAGGAGATGTCACTTAATACAATGGTTCCATAGCTTTACCAATTGAATGGTAAAGCTATGGAACTGTCTTCCAGTGGATGTTGTTATGGCATGTTCATTGGTCAGTTTAAAAAAAAGCTGGATGAGTTTCTGCACAAGGAATGTTGCAAGTAACGGTATTGATTCATAAAGTAGAGTTGATCCAGGGAATTTCCGATTGCCACTTGGAGTCAGGAAGCCCTTCATAATTTGGTGGGTTTTTTGCCTTCCTCTGGATCAACAGTTAGGCAGGAAATGAGGATATTGCTAGATGGGTTGGATTGGATGGACTTATGTCTTTATTCAACCTCAAATACTATACTATATCGTATCCTACTGTCCCCAACACTAACCAGGGCCTCTACGTCCAACTACCTAACCATGGGCCTCTACTGTCCCTACTACCTAACCATGGCCTCTACTACTGTCCCCTTACTACCTAACCATGGGCCTCTACTGTCCCCTACTACCAACCATGGCCTCTTACTGTCCCCTACTACCTAACCATGGGCCTCTACTGTCCCTACTACCTACCAGGCCTCTAGTCTGCACTACCTACCCATGGGCCTTACTGTCCCCTTCTACCTACCAATGGCTTCTACTGTCCCCAATTTCTACACCCATGGGCTTCTACTGTCCCCAATTTCTACCTACCCATGGGCCTCCGCTCATTTTAAAACTTTATCTGCAGCTATTTTCTTGTTGTGACAGGGATAGGAACCAGTAGTTATCCAGATGGTTAAAAACTAAATCCCAGAATTTATCAAAATGGAATGGAACGGTAAGACAAAAAAATAAGAAAAAAATAAAAATGAACAATGAGTTTAAGAAAAAAAAAGAAGTATAAGGAAAAATGAGATCGAACCAACGCAAAAAAAAACGAAGAGAGAAGAACACAACAAACACAAGAGTGAAAAGGAAAAAGGAGAGGAGGACAGAAAAGAGGTCCCCGCTCTTAGGCCGCCAACGGAAGCAACAAAACACGAGAACAGCAGCATTGGCCCCTCTGGTGGACCCACTTTAATGGGCCTCCGGTCCTTAGTAGCGGTAAGGGTAGGAGGGTATACCGAGAATAGGCACAGAGGATTTGCGGAAAACAATAGACAAAGTTAACTAAACAAAAAAACCCAGACCGAAGTAATATATCCTCGCATCTTAAGAAGCTTCGTTCAGTTTTATCTAACCACTGTTTCCTCTCGTTTTCGATTCACTTTGTCTGGGGATAGTGCTCTGGATTGACAAAAGCCAAGTAATACCAATATTCAAAAGAGGTATCGTTCACAGTCCTGTACGATAGACCTGTAAGCCTACCATCACAAGTGGAGGACGGTGCTGGAAATTTTGTTATTGGACTTCAATCCTGACTTTGTCTCCAGAGATTATCTATTAGTAGTAGTCAGCGTGTATTTATGAGAAATAGATCATCCCCAGACAACATTACATTTGTTTTTATGAAGAAGCGCGTAAGACTTTAGATTCGGCACACAGTTGGATGTTGTATATTTGCATTTTGCCAAAGCTTTTGATACTTGCCACAATAGGCGACTATGTATAAACTGAGGAGCTGTTGGCCTTGATAGAAACATTTGTTCATTGATAGAGAACTGTTATTGGATCGCAAACAGAGAGTTTGGTTAATGGAGCTACAATCTATGTGGGCTAAAGTTCTAAGCGGTGTCCTCGGGTTCTGTACTGGGGCCGCTTCGTTTAATGTGTTTATAAAATGACTTAGAGGGGCATTGAGATCACGGTCTCATGTTGCTGATGACACTAAACTATGCAGAGCTTTGGAAACTTCAAATGATGTGCAATGCTGCAAGCAGACCTAGATAGATTATCAAATGGGCAGCCAGAATGGCAGATGAGATTCAATGTTGATAAATGTAAGGTGATGCATTGGATTCAATAATCCTGTGCCACCTACACACCATAAATAACTCTTGTGTTAAGTGCATCTGTAATGGAAAAAGATTTTGGGTTCTGGTAGATAACAGACTTAGCTGTACAAACAATGCCACCGCTAGCAACGGCTAGAGCTAGCAAGATATGTCTTGTATAAAGAGGGGAATAGATTCAAGAGAAAAGATTTATTCTCCCTCATATGTGTAAGGCTCATTTGGAATATGCGGTGCAGTTTTGGAATCCCATATACAAAAGGGACATCTTGGAAATGGAACCTTTCAGAGAAGGGCAACTAAATTAATAAGGGAATGGAGGGGCTTGACTATGCAGGCAAGATTAGACAAGTAAGGGCTGTTTACATTGGAGAAGCAACGTTTGCATGGGAATGATACCTTATACAAATACACATTATGGGCCATACAATCAACCTCTCTTGATGCATTGTTTACTTATTATCGCTCATATAAGAGGACTCGTGGCATCCTTTAAGATTGGAAGAAAGAAGTTTCATCTTCATTCTTAGAAAGGTTTCTTTACAGTGAGAACGGTGAAACTGTCTTCCAGTGGTAATGTGGTAATGAAAGTTTATAATTACTGGTATCCCTTACAGTATTATATAAATATATTTATATCTTCATAGGAGATTGGCATTGAGTTTTTAGAGCTACCAATGTGGTGGGGGGTATATGATATTATACATATAGGAAAGGTGTATAGTATGTGTGTACTATCGTCACTATTGCCATTAAAATGACCATCGGTAATTATATATATAATAGCACTGACTTATAGTATGGTACACAACACAAATATTCAATACATACACTTACTTACAGAGCTGAGATCCCTATTTCAAAATGGAATGGTCAAATGGCAGCTTAAACCACACCCCTTTGTTCTGCTCCATGTGAAAGGAAGTTTGTAATCCAGAAAAAGTTTCTATCCGCTACACAGGATTGATGTGTATTGTAATGGACATATACACCAAGGCTCCTTATATATACATCTCTCCATCCTGCAGATGGCATCAGTGAGTAATAAAGACAAGACTCCCTGCTCTCTATGGTTAGGAGGACAAAAAGTGAAAGTAGATTGTGGTGCGTGCTTTGGATAGATATTGACTGCAACACAAGATCCTGTTATAAGATCCTGTTACCACCTGTTGGTAGGACAGATTATTGGACAGACAATTCGCTTATTGGAATACAAACTCTGAGGCAACAGCTAGTTACACCAATTTAACATGGACACCCAATACACAGGCCGGGTCAATATTCAAAGTGGTGCACCATAGACAGGGACAAAACCCCTGATTGGTGCACATGGTTATGTGGGGATCCTGTTTATTTGCACTGTCTCTTGTGCCAGACCACCAGAGTAACCCACTGTGTGCCATGCTAAACCCATAATCCATCCATAAGCCGTTGATCTGTAGTCAAATTGGTGGCAGTCCGTGCTCTGTATAGTTGTTCTCTGTATTAAGCTATGGGGCTGCTACTGATATTATTGATTTAAAATCCTCCTGTCCAGGTACCTGCATGAAAATTCCCCTATTAGACTCCGTAGCTCTACCAGGCCACATTGCCAAACCTATTTTTAAATCTGATCTATTTGATAGGGTAACTAAGGAGTGGACTGATTGGCTAGAACAATTTGAATTGGCGGCCACTATTAATGGTTGGGATTGAAGGTGCCTGCCTGGCAAGTCCTTGGCCTTTTGCTTAGTGTTAAAGCCAGGCAGGTATACCAAGGATTTACTGTATACTGAAATAAAAAGCAGTTATCAGTTATTAAAAATTTCTGAAGCTTTTTTTTTTAATTAGATCTGTATAAAGACGTAATAAAGATATAATTCCATTTCTTTAGGTAACTGGGAATGACAGATGTTTGTTTACGTTAAAGGTGCAACTATATGAAAAAAAAACCTTAGTCTGTATACAATGTTAGATCGCACTTAGTATAAGCTGCCTTACTTTCAGTTTTCTGTGTGGCTTCGTTTCTTCACACTGTGCAGAAGTTTGACCAAGCTGTGTAGTCCCCCTCCCCTCTCTCTGTCTACTCCCCCTCAAGCAGTGACGGGCTGTATACAGAGTCCGAGCATTGTCAGTTGAAAGGACTTTAAATGAAGTGCTGACATCCTGTTGACCCCTCCCTTCCAGAGCTAGACTGCAAGCAATCAAAAGTGTGGAATAAAGTAGCAATATGCTGAAGGGGGGGCAATGGGGAATAGGAGGACAAGTGGTCTGAGATTCTTTACAAGTAAGTTTACTGAACTCTGCCTGTTCTCTAACTTTGCTAATTGTTCTTTACTTTTTTACCTAAAGTTCATCATCTCTCCCCCTGCTTAGCTGAGATCATAATCACTGAAGAGAGAGTCAGTGTAACAGCAGCTTGTAGTGAGACCTTCACAAAAAAAAACAACTGCTTTGTCCCTGTTTCATTTCAGTTGCTTTAGTCTATATATTTCATAGATGCACTGTGTTCTTGTTTGGTATATAGTCTGTATTACTGTATTATATATACTGTATTAGTGTTCCATTTGAGTCCACTGGTTTTGTATTATATAAGATTTTTTTGGGGGGAGGAGGGGCTGTTTTATAGTGTGTTATGCCATATTTGCTGGGTTAATGGTTTATTGATTGTGTTTAGCACTACAGCATTTGACTATATGTTGCCATGTACATTAGTGTGGGTGAGAGAGTGGTGACGTACACTGCAGGGGAGCTTTTGGATTGTGTGGTGTGTGCCTTTGAGTGAACAGATGAGTGTAAGCACTCCTACAAATCACAGCAATTCAAATTTAAATTTAAAGAAACTAAAGGTACCCTGGTGGATGGGATGACTTATAGGATACATTAGAAGAAATTAAAAAAAAAAACAATTTTCTCACTATAATTGCCCTTTAAGATTATTAGGGCAATGCTATTATTATGTAATTAGTGATTTATATAGCGGCAACATCTTCCGTGCGCTTTACAATTACATAGTCATACATTACATACAGGGTAATACATGTTATAAGTAAACAGAGTGAGAAGTTTCTAACAGCAATAACCGTGATACAATAGGAAAGAGGGACCCGCCCAAAGAGCTTACAGACTAAAGGATATTGGGGTGAACATAAGGTGACAGGAATCGGTAGGTCTGTAAATAGATTGGCATGGAGCGTGAAAGGCGGGTTGGATCATATTGGGTAAGGGGGGGTAATGTTTAGGCCAGGTTATATGCTTTGCCTAAAGAGTGGGTTTTTAAGGTTACGTTTGAAGGTGTTAAAGGATGGTGAGTGACGGACAGACGAGAAGGAGTTCCAGACCAGAGGGGCAGCACGAGTAAAGTCCTGAATGCGGGCATGGGAAAGGTGACCTAGTGAATGAGAGGAGTGGTTCATTTGCAATAGCGGTGTTGCGCTTGTTACGGTATCGCAGGATAGCTCTGAATATATGAGGGGCTAGTTGAATAGTGCTTTATAGGATAAGGTAAGCAGTTTTGAACTAGATCCTTTCGTGATGGGCACCAGTGGAGGCCTGGGCAGAGAGGAGAGGCATTAGAGAATGAGAAGAGAAACGAATGAGCCGGGCAGCCGAGTTGAGATGATTGAAGCGGTGCCAGACGGTTGGTTTGGTAAACCCACACAGGAGTGTGTTTGCAGTAGTCTAGCTGGATATGATTAGGGCATAGACTAGGATTTTTGTAGCTTCCTTAGGAGGAAGGTCGAATGCAGGAGATGTTTTTGAGTTGAGCCGACAGGTTTGGCAAGCAATTGAGGTTTTGAGGTTTGAAGAAAAGATCGGAATCTAGCATTATTCCCAGGCAACGGACATGAGAGAAGGGGATATGTGTGTTTGTTAATATTAATAGTAAGGCTAGGGAGGAGAACAATCTTGACGGTGGAAAGGACAAGTCATGTCTTGTCCATGTTTAGTTTGAGGAAGCGGAGGACATGAAGGCAGAGATGGCACTAAGGCGGACCTGGCATGTCAGTGGTAGGGAGATCCGTGGCAGAGATGTAAATTTGGTATCGTCCGCATACAGGTGATACTGGAACCACAATGAACTAATGAGCTGTCCAAGGCCATGGTGTAATGTAAGAACAGAAAGGACCGAGTACCGAGCCTTGCAGGACCTCGCAGGGAGGGGGCAAGGATGGAGCTATTTAAGTGATAAACACTTAAGGTCCTACCAGAGAGATATAGGATAGCCAAGAAAGTGGTGTCCAGGATACCTAAGGATGCCAGGATCTGAAGAAGTATAGGTGATCACATATCAAAAAGCAGAGGCAATCAAGAAGAATGAGCAAAGAGTAGTGACCTTTAGATTTAGCACTATAGAATCATTGGTCACTTTAGTGAGGGCAGTTTCCGTGGAGTGGTTGGGCGGGAGCCTGAATGGAGGTGGTCAAAGAGAGAGTTAGCAACAGTATAATAGGTATTATAACAGGTATTATAATACATGATGCTGTGAGGTTCCTTCTGTTATAATATATGAGGTACCATCACCACTTGCGTGTGATACTACTAATATAACCTAGCATGTTTAGCTTCAACCACACAGTGTGGGCAGGATTTGCCTGGTCTACTCTCAGACCTGCAGGAATTATCCTATTTGGTTCCTCTGGAAGCTGGTGACTGTCTGAGTAACAGTTTAAAACATACCTGTGTAAAGATTCTATATCCATTATATCCACACATAGCAAAATATACACCACACATAATTCCCTTGTGCACCAATGAGCACACTTTTGCTAGTTAATTACATATACTGCTGTTGAGGTTGATCCAGGATACTTTCTGATTGCCATTTGGAGTCGAAGGAATTTCCCCCCTTTTTTAGCTGTTTTTTTTTTTGCCTTTCTCTGGATCAACTGTTAGGTAGGGTTAAAAAGGAGGGTGAAAAGGTTTGACTTGATGGAAGCATGTCTTTATTCACATCAATTACTATTTTACTATGTTGTCCATCTGTTACTAACTTGAATAACCCGGAAGCGAGTAGGTAATAGACATCAGGCAGCATTTTAGGTCAGTCAAATATTGCTTGTGACGCTAAAATAGCCGCCAATGTTTCAGTACAACCAATTTTGCAGTACTAGAAAGACTGCACGATTAGCCAAAATGTCCATGTCCAATCGAAGTTTTGTCTGATTTAGATGAAAGGTTGATCAACTTTGACAACAGAATCTCGGTCGGGTAAAATATCGCCTTGTGTGTAACTTGCCTTAAGGTTCATACACACTGCGATTGCGGATCCCGACATCACTTGGGATGTTCCTCTGCATTATTGTATAATGTGTCCATTGATTTAAATGCACTGCAATGCGTTAACACAGCAAACTGCTACGGCAGTGCTTTAGAAAAACAATGCACTGCATTACAACTCTTAGGTGTCACAGTTCCATTCACTCCTATAAGCATAACATTTTGGTTTGATTTCCCCTCATAAAAACGCTCCCTAGTGTGAGTAAAGCCTAAGTTATTAGAGGAGTTAAGTCTCCCTCTGTTACTCTTGCCTCTGTTTAGTGAGAGAGCACTGCACCATAGATTGCACCATGGGTATAGATAGCAATATTGTGCCAGCAGAGACAGCCATGGGGCATTAGAATCTGGGTTGCAAGTCTGTACACCTTACCCTTTATATATATATTATAAAACCACTGTGATCTACAGCCATAACATTGAGCCACTAAGTTTGTTCTTTAGGAACTAGGAAGATGCAAAATAAAACAGTCATTTTTAAGATGAAGAATCTGAGGCTGACTGGATGGAAGTCATGGAGGAAATAGAGCTTTCTTACTTTGAAATGTTGGTCTGGCGTTGTCTCCAGTTTAGTTTTCACTGCATTTACACGTTCTAATACTTTTCCTGAAAGGAAACAAAAACATCCCTATAAACCACATACTTACATACAAACAACGTAACATAATCAACTTCCCATGTCAGAATGTTTTACTCTATGTATTAAAACAAAAGTATAAACCACAACTTTAACATTCTATATTTTTAAATGTAAAAAACCATACTGCATTTCATATATATAATATCATATGAAACTAACCAATTGTGTAGAAGCATTTAACTCCTTCATTGAACAAATGCAGTTATATGATTAGTAATTAGTAATTTCTAAGCGAAATCTATCCTCAGTAGCATGTACGTTTGGGAATAAGATGATAGGACCTACACAGTCTACCCACAAGGATAAGGTCCAGTTGTAATTCATTGCCTTTTTTTATTCTCTGGTCAGACATTTTTTCTTACAATCTATAAATTCACCTAGATATGAACACTGTGTAAATAGTACATTTTTAATAACTTACCTGCACTGATACTCCAAAGTCATTTCCCCTCAATTTTTGGTATAAGGTGATGGATCCAGGTAATGATCTATAAAATAAAAAATAATACCACCCATTAACCAAATGCAAGTAGGAATGTACTATATTTTGACCAGAACTGGTTTTCAGGAAGAAACTTCTGGTTCGGCTGGTAAATTCCATATTGAAACCAAGGTCTGTTTCATGAATCCGCTGGGGGAAAGGAATCCCAGCAGGTTTGTGCATCCCTTGTTGCAAGCCCATCTACAAATGTAATGTCACCAGGTTCTTCAAAAGGCAGTGTCTGCTTAGGCACACATATCCCTTTAGTACAGTGTCATGATATATTATAATACATTACATAATTGAAAAATACTTGTTCCAGTAAAATAATTAAAGTCTTACTAGGGCACACCCTCTCTCAGCTGTCTGATCTCTGGCTGAACTGTCATTAAGGATTTTTGTAACTTCTCATTTTCTTTCAGAAACCCACAGCGCGAGCTGAAAAACACACAAAAAAATGTTCTAATGGACTACAACCCTTTCCAATAACCAATCTTCATACAAGAAAAAAGCATTTGGGTAAATTCTTACTTTTTTTTTTCTTCCTTATCGTTTCCATCTTGGTAGAATCCTGAAAAATAACAGTAAGAAGTGTTTACATGAGTTATTTAAATAACACAGCATCTCAATCCATCATTTATTTACTTAATTTTCACATCCATAGATTTTAGGGCTAAATCCACTTTCAATTGTCCTACTGTATAAATATTTGTTTAAGACATCTGAATCCTATATCCTTATGGCTAATATATCTTCATATAATTTTTTCTTTCTTGTAAATAGTTGTATATGTGATTGATTTACCTCAGAATCTGGTGCAGGGGGATCTGGAATCGGAAATTCAACTCATGTGATAAATTGTCAGGTCTTCAGCATTGAAAAGAACACTCTATTGGGCAAAAATAATGAATGACATCTGTTCATCTAGTAGGATTTGCTGAATATTAGCCATTTATATCACCAGCTTAAAGGAGAAATTACCCAAATTTTTACTCCCCAAATCTGAACATATACCTTCTAAAAACACCAATAAACTGTAAAAAGCAATACAGTAAATAGCATTAAAGTAAACACACTTGAAGAACTGGATGAAATAACTGTGTGTGTGTATGTACAGTGACTGGCCCACACCCCTGATCTCAGTCACATGCTCCCTTGCCTATTCTGTCCTGTAATAGGATTGGCTAGAGGCTACTAGTGGCTGTGACCAACTGAACAAGTTGCTGCAGTATCTTAGGACTGAGCATGTGTAAAGAACATAATGTCAGTGACCACACTATGTGATACTGGAACACTGAGAAAAAGACACAAGCCTCATGTATAAAGTTTTTATATCAAGGAGATCTGCCTTCTAATTCAATGCTGTTCTGAGGCTTTAGTTGTCCTTTAAGTGTTTCTCAGGGTGCCACAAAATGTAGCCATGTCATCAGCCAATGTATCTTAACTTAAAGGGAATATCCACCCCTCTGCAAAAAATATGTATGTTATGCAGCACCCCCCTAAACCTAGAGTTTTTTAGCTTACACTATTTAAATCTGCTTCCAGCAGTCCGCTCTGCTTCTTCGTGCTTAAGGCAGTCAGTCTTGGCCGTGACAGTGACGTCACAGCCAATCACTGACTGCCATTCCCGGAGCATCTCCACTGCGGCTGCTCAGGAAAAAAAAGAACACAGCAGCTGCAGTGGAGAGGGGTTCAGAGACCGGAAGAGGCGATGGATCGCAAACTTGTAAGTATGAATTCTCATGCTGGGAACAGATTTAAAAGTGTAACCTAAACGAACTCTAGGTTTAGGGGGGTGACATTCTCTTTATGGGTGTTTTTGTTTCCAAAAAGGTGTATCAGTTGTTTGAAAGGGATTTAGAATTTTTTAGCATACACATGCTTTTTAATGACGTCCTGGCATACATTTGTCTTAAAGGAATGTTCACCCCTAAATAAAAAACTGGTCAATTGTCAGTAACCTGACCCCAACTCCAAATGATATATTTTGTACTTTATTACTTGCATTACTAACTAGATATTTTAAGTATTATTATTGTCTCCATTCTGGCAGAGTAAGCTGTCCCCTACCTCCATGTGTCATGGAGATAGTCATGCAATCACAGTCTTCCAGTGGGCGTTGTTATGGCAGGTTCATTGGTCATTTCAAAAAGAGCTGCATGAGTTTCTGCAAACAAGGAATGTTGCAAGTTACTGCTTGTGAAGGTTCTCACATTCATCCAGGTCATGGTATATCTGTTGTATTCAATTAGATCAACTGGACTTGAAATGTAGTTCTTGAAGACGTTTCGCTAGTCATTCCGACTGGCTTTCTCAATTCAGAATGACTTGTACAAGAATCTGTGGCAATTATGTACCCTGGAAAATCCCAATCATATCACAACACGCCAGGTGTTAAGGGTGTGATTAGATAGTGGCTAAGAGGTGTTATAGGAACGCCCAGAGTAAGGTGTTAAAACAGCATTGTACATGGCAGACCTTTGGTGGGAAGTTCTAAGCATCACATCCAGAACTCTCAGGATTTCACCAACAAGATTGAAGATATAGTACTCGGTGTAGAAGAAACTATGGTGTCCTATGATGTGACATCTCTCTCTTCACTTGTATACCCACCAAGGAGGCTGTTGACATGGTGAGAAACGGCTGGGCCAAGACAGCACTCCTTACCAGCAGAACTGATCTCAACCCAGAACAGGTGTTTCCTTGTTGGACTTTGTGCCTGAATACCACCTTTTTTCAAATACAGGGATAAGTTCTATAAGCAAAAACATTGGATGTGCTATGGGATCTCCAGTTTCACCTATTGTGCCAACCTTTTACATGGAGGAGGTAGAACACCGAGCGCTTAATACCTTTAAGGGCATAGCACCCAGCCACTGGTTTAGATATGTTGATGACACCTGGGTTAAATCCACCAGAAGGAAGTACAAGCTTTCACAGAACACATTAATGCGGTGGACCAAAAAATTAAATTCACAAGGGAAGAGGTACAAACAACAAACTGGCTTTCTTGGACTGCTTGGTAGAAGTTAAGGAAAATGGTAAACTGGAAGTAGAGGTTTACAGAAAACCAACCACACACAGATCAGTATTTGATGTTTGACTCCCACCACCCTTTAGATCACAAGCTGGGTGTCATCAGAACCCTGCAACACAGAGCCGAGAACATCCCACTAGCACAGAGGCGAAGGCTAAGAAATGAAACATTTCAGAGGAGCCCTTAAAACTTGTGGATATCCAGACTGGGCCTTTGTCAAAAGAAGTAGAAGGAAAGAAAGAACACAAATACCAACATGAAGGGGAAAGCAAGACAGGAGGAAGAACATGGTCATCCCATATGTAGCAGGGTCCTCCGAAATTAAGAAAATTTCAAAAAATATCGTATCCCTGTCTGCTTTAAACCGAACAACACACTGAGGCTTCAATTGGTACATCCAAAGACCCAATACCAAAACACAAGAAAAGCGACATCATATATGCGGTGCAGTGCAGTGAAGAATGCTCTGATTTGTATGTGGGGGAGACCAACAGCAACTGCATCAACGTATGGCCCAGCACAGAAGAGCCAATTCCTCGGGTCAGGACTCAGCCGTGTATCTGCATCTTAGGATAAAGGACATACCTTTGAAGATTGTAATGTTAACATACTGGCGAAGGAATGTGACTGGTTCAGAGAGGTGTTAAGGAGGCCATTTTATGTGAAAATAAGAAACCAAGCCTAAATAGAGGTGGGGGGGGTTCGACACCAACTGTCTGCCATGTACAATGCTGTTTTAACACCTTACTCTGGGCGTTCCTATAACACCTCTTAGCCACTATCTAATCACACCCTTAACACCTGGCTGTGATATGCTAATTGGGATTTTCCAGGGTACATAATTGCCACAGATTCTTGTACAAGTCATTCTGAATTGAGAAAGCCAGTCGGATGACTAGCGAAACGTCTTCAAGAACTACATTTCAAGTCCAGTTGATCTAATTGAATACAACAGATATTGCAAGTTACTGGTATTGATAAATAAAGTAGAGTTGATCCAGGGAAATTTCCAATTACCACTTGGAGTCAGGAAGGAATTTTTTTCCCCTTCATAAATTTAGTGGTTTTTTTTTGCCTTCCTCTGGATCAACAGTTAGGCAGGAAATGAGGATATTGCTAGATGGGTTGGACTGGATGGATGTATGTCTTTATTCAACCTCAAATACTATACTATACTAATAGGCCCGTTAATGTATTTATAACACAGTAATCATATCTCCACGCATGCGCCTTTTTTCCAGCGTACATAATTGTAACTTTTCCAGTCTTTCTTCATATTCAAGCTCCCCCAATCCCCTTATTATTTAGTTCCCTTCTCTGAACCCTATTTCAAAGATGTCCTTTTTGTACACAGGATTCCAAAATTGTTTTGTAAAGAGGAGAATAACATTTTCCTCCCCTTGAATCCCTACCTCTCTTTATACAAGACAATACCCACTTCTAAATCATTAATAAATAGATTAAATAGAATGGCCCCACACCGAACCCTGTGGCACCCCACTTAGCACTTTAGTCCATAATGATGAAGCCCAGTTACAACTACCTGCATCCTATCCATGTACAAAATGTGCCTCCCCAGACCAACAGACCTTGGCCGTTTTACCTGCTGCCTCCTCTGCACATGCTCAAGCATATAAAAGCTCTTTGAGCAGAGGGGAGGCAAATACCTTTGCATTAGAGGAATACAACTTGTCATGAAATATCTGGTTACAAATGCACTTAATAAACTGGTAAAAAAAGCAGTTGGGGTTACAGTCAATAACTGACAAGTCATCATTTTTTTTTTTAAAAGGGTGGACATGCCATTTAATACCTTTAACTGTGTGCATGTACATAAGTTTTGGTGAGATTTCCATAAATATATCTAAATGTGAATGAGATACGAGTAAACCATGTAAATCATAATACATATTTTCAATTACCTTTAAAAGACCATCCATATATTGATTTTTCTCAGGGACAATTCAAAGAGGAACTTTGCACCTGTGAAAGATACATTGTTAGGGCCACCTTTCAAACTCTCTTCTTAATTCCTTAATGTACTAAACTTTACAAAATGAATTTAACATCATATAAAATATAATTCATGTATAAAGTGGCTACATATTTGTTAGGCATGTATTAAAAATATATGCATATATTTATAAGTCCTAATATAATGGTGGCTAGTAAAGGACATATTAAACTGCACAGTAAAGAATAACAATATGCTGAAATCAGATTCTTTCAAATATATGTTTGTTTAATCTGCAGTTTACCCCCCCCCCCCCCCCATAATGCTTTTTTAGAAAAGTAATTCCTCCTTCCATTCTGTCTCGCGCTTCCATTTTTCGCAGACTATCAATTTTTAAAACCAGATGAGCATTAAAGAGGCTCTGCCAGTATAAAAGGGGGAGTGGTCCACACAGAGGTAATGGCTGGGATGGTTACCTCTATTTATACATCCATCCACTCCAGCTCAAGATAAAAAACCTATATGAAGCAGGAAGGAAAGTGGCCTTGTGAAATGACCCTGCCTTCTTTCTTTTTGGAGCTTAGGAGCACTAAAGGATTTTTGCTTCCAGAAAGGGGCCCACCACCTTGGTTAAACATTAGGGGTAAAGGTGTGCACACCCAGGGAATTACTGTTTAAGTTGCTAAACAAGCTTACCTTGTTATACTGTATGTTGTATCAGTTACACATTTTTATTTGTACTGCTAATTCTTGCTGTCACCCAAGGTGCGCTAATCAGTAATTACCTGACTGAAAGAGTATCTCGGAATCCATTCACCTGTAAAAATCAGAAATTATTTTGGATTTATCTAGAATTGTATTGAAGAAACAGAACACATACATCACTAAAACTTGTAACAGTCTCAGGGTTACCTGTTAAAATAGCTAAAAATCTGCACACTATCTGGGTTTTAGTGTCATCACTATCAATCAGCAGGCCCTGGGAAAAGCCACCTCCACTGCCACCCTTACTGTACTTTTCATGTGAAGAACTATAGTGCTATTTCAAATGGGAGCTACATCCATGCTCCCTTGTACTATACATGTGTATGTTTCAGACCCTGTCAGAGGAAACAGTGGAGAAGTAAGAGCTCTTTTACCTCTCGTTTTTCAATTGAAGGGGAAAATTATATGCCTATTTATGCCTATTATATGCCTATTTTGGCATTGGAGATACCCTTTAAATGTTAGGTTCATCATAGTGTTAACTGCAGGGTCTGTAGCAAGCTGTCAAATTCCACTTGTTTCTGGATTGGCCAATGAGAGACACGCTTCTTTCCGATAGTTTTTTTCCAATTTGCCTAATCTAGGAACAGACCAGGAAGTAAGAAGACACCAGCAACCGGGGGCCCACCAGGACAAGTTAAGGGGCCCACTCTATAATTTCCAATCTCTTATACTCTATATCTTACTCCTACTGACTCCTATAGTTTATTAAAATGCTTACCTAACAGTCCCCTTTGGCTTTGTATTTAAATTTAAATTTTTTTTAGCATCTTTCCTATCTTTCTTGAGTGAATGGCCTGAGGACCACAGGGGAATTCCCCTGTAACCCTGTGGGCCAGGTTACAGGGGGGGTTTGGAGCAAGGCAGATTTAGGGCGGCGCTGCGGTTGGGGAGAGCTAGGGGCATTACTGGGAGGAGAGATGGCAGGGGCTTCAAGGGACAGTATTAAGGCTGGATTTCAGCCCTGACTGCAGAACACGGGAATTTGTCCCTGCAGTAGGGACAATCCCATCCAAAGGGACGCCTGCAGCCCTGATGGTGAGGCACTACAGGCTATATATGTTATTATTGCCACAAGTTACAGACAGATTACATCTGAATCTGCAGTAATATCACATGTGAATGCTTTATTTATTTCACACAGATTTATATTACTTATTGATACATTACAAATTATCTTTAAAACTGATTTTTTTTTTAGTCATTGCTTCTACTGTAAATTATTTTAAAAAGTTAAATATAACAACATTTTTGCCTTTAGTTTTTATGGCTTTGGCTTTATGATACTGTCCCTTTAAGAGATTTGTAATATTCAAATTGTTATGTTTAAAAATAAAATACAAGAGCATGTGAAATCTTGCAATATTGTGCCTGTTCTACTTTTCCATGTTTCCATCTGTACACGAAGATTGTGCTTCATTGCAATAAATGAAGTCCAGCATAGTCTTTTTTTGTAGTGGACTTTGTTTGTACGGGAAGAGGGGCCCAGGACCGCGCGCACAGCGAACTGGCACGGATCGGACCAGAGCGGAGTGTTTTCAGTGAGGACGGGAGCCGCCATAACTATATACCAGGTCGGCCATGTCACACCTGATTGTTTCCTTGCACGCTTTTAATCGAGCCTCACTCAGGACAACCAGATTTTGCGTCATGCAGTGCACACGTGCGAGAAAGGAGCAGCGATGGGAGACTTACTGCCCACAGAGGAAGGAGACTGTTGACAGAACAGCTGATCACAAACACTTAACTTATGTACATGCGATCTTATTTAAAAACTGCTGACCACGGGAAATTGGTATTAGAGGTTGTGTTAGAGCCCAGGCTTAAAAGCTGCTGCCACTAATGTAGTTTTACAATGCAGCCATTAAAAAAATAAAAGGATCAGCACTGCAATTTTGATATCGATCCTTTATAGTCTCAATGGCCTTGTAAATACCACCCATGCTAACAGTTTTGCATTGAAACCTCTACGTTCCAGGTTGTATTGTTGGTTTCTCTAGATCCTGAAGTTAAGAAGATAAATAAAAATTAACTTGATTCAACAGACAAAACCTGTCATGTTTCTGCAGGTCGTTTACCACAAAAAAACACACAATTACCTTTTCCTGGTTGTCCCTGGAAATCTTCAGACAGTTGACTTTAGCCATAACTAGCTACAGAGTTTGTCTTCCTATCCCCAGTCTCTGATCGCCCCCTTTGCTTTGTGTCTCACTTTCACTTTGCTTTACTTGGCGGTGCTCTATCGATGGGGGAGGGGTTGTTGCAACGTTAATGAAAGGGATTTTCCAGCAGCAAATTGGCTTCCGGTTACTGGGCACTTTCCATCACATACAGTATATATTTGATATTGAGGATACCTAGTGTCACATTGGAACCAGCATTCTATTTTATATTCTATGTCACAAGTAGAAAAGAAACCATTTTCAACCAGTGTCTACGAATAATTTGTTTTACAGTCTGGGGTTTGACTTTCTAATCTGTAAATGTATGAAAGTGATATAATAAATACCTGTTTCTAAATTGGTGGGATACCAAATTCACTACTAAACAAATTGCTAAATAATAAAAATAATGTCCGAGGGGAAGCTAAGCAGGCTCAGGCCTGTTTACTATTGGATGGGAGACCACCTGGGAATATCAGGTGTCATAGGCCTTTATTTCTGCCCATCGCTCAACTGGCAGGCTATTGACCAGGAGGTCAGGCGTACCCTGATAGCGGACAGGAACCGCCCGTGAGGATCGGGGGGCTCCCCTGGACTTCCAGGAGGTTTATTATCCACGTTTGCCCAGGTGCCCCCAGCCTCAAGGCAGGGAGGCTCCCTGGGACCTTCAGTGAGGATTTGCAGCGAGCCGTGTCCACCCACGGTGCCCCGGCCACGAGGCAAGGCTCCCGGGGATTTCTATGGGGACTTGGAAGTGTTCCCGGACGAGTCTGACTTCCAGGGAGGTTGGGGGCTAACCGCGGCCTCCCAGAGTGAATCCAGCCCCGACCTTGAGGCGAGGGAGGCTCTCTGAACTTCCAGGCCCAATGCTGGAGGGGGAGTAAGAGCCCCTTTGTGGCTGGAAGGTAGAGGACCACCATTGCCCTGGCTGGTGGGTGAGCGGCGTCCCTGGCTTGAGAGTCCCGGGGAGTGGGTGAGAGTCTCTGGCTGCCTTGAAATCAGCACAGAGGGATATCTTTAGGCCACACCACTTAAATGCACCCAAATATTGACTGATTTTGGAAGCTAAGCAGGCTCAGCCTGGTCAGTACTTGGACCGACTTGGAATACCATGTGTCGTAGGGATTTTCTTCTGCTTCGCTCGACTGGCAGGCTTTTAAAATTGATTCCAGCGTACAATGACAGAGGCCCCATGGCTGGAGGGGGATAAGAGCCTCTTTTGACTGGAGGATAGAGGAGCACTAATGCCCATGTCTAGTGGGTGTGCGGCATCCCCTGGGGAGTGGTGAGGTGAGGGAGGCTCCCCCTTCCCGACTTCCAGGGTGGTCTTGCAGCTAACCGCGGCCACCCCAGGGTGCCCCCCAGCCTTGCCCATGAGGTGAGGGAGACTCCCTGAGACTTTCAGACCCCATAGCTGAGGGGAGAACAAGTCCCTTGTAGCTTGAGGGTAGTAACATAGTAACATAGTAATTAAGGTTGAATAAAGACATACGTCCATCACGTCCAACCTATTCACCCTCTTAATACAGTAATTTCTCAATTTTTTAGTTTTAGAAACTTATCCAGACCTTTTTTAAAGCTGTTCAATGAACTTGCCATTACCACTTCTGCTGGAAGACAGTTCCACAGTTTCACCGTTCTCACTGTAAGAAACCTTCTCCTTACCTGAAGATGAAACTTTTTTTCTTCCAACCTTAAAGGATGTCCACGAGTCCTCTGATATGGCCTATTAGTAACAATGCACCAGAGAGTTCATTGTATGGCCCATTAATATTTGTATAAGGTTATCATATCCCCACACAAACATCGCTTCTCCCAATGCAAACAACCCTAACTTGTCTAATCTGCCTGCATATTCAAGCCCCTCCATTCCCCTTATTTATTTAGTTGCCCTTCTCTGAACTGCCTCAATTTCCAAGATGTCCCTTTTGTATATGGGATTCCAAAACTGCAAACCGCATATTCCAAATGAGGCCTTACTGGTGCCTTGTAAGAGGGAGAGTAATATTTTTCTCTCTTGAATCTATTCCCCTTTTTATACAAGACAATATCTTGCTAGCTCTAGCTGTCTGCTATCTACCAGAACCCCCAAATCTTTTTCCATTACAGATGCACTTAACACAGAGTTATTTATGGTGTAGGTGGCACAGGATTATTAAATCCAAATGCATCACCTTACATTTATCAACATTGAACCTCATCTACCATTCTGCTGCCCATTTTGATAATCTATCTAGGTCTGCTTGCAGCACTTGCACATCATTTGAAGTTTTCAAAGATCTGCATAGTTTAGTGTCTTTAGCAAACACTGAGAGCTTGCTCTCAATGCCCCTTTCTAAGTCATTATAAACAGATTAACAGAAGCGGCCCCAGTACAGAACCCTAGGCACTCCGCTTACTTTAGCCCACATAGATGTAGCTCCATTAACCATCACTCTCTGTTTGCGATCTAATAACCAGTTCTCTATCCATGCATCCAACAAATGTTTTCTTCAAGGCCAACAGTCCTCAGTTTAGAAGAGCCCAATTTCCCCTGGCTGGTGGGTGAACGGCTTCCCTGGCTTGAGAGTACCAGGGATTGATTGAGAGGCTGGCTTAAAATCAGCCCAGAGAGCAGCCCCCAGCCCTGACCACAAGGCTATAAAACTCCCCAGGACTTCCAGGGAGGTTAGGGGCTAACAGTGGCTGGCCACGAGGCGAGGGAGGCTCCCCGGGATTCCAGGCCCCATGGCTGGAGGGGGAGTAAGAGCCTCTTTTGGCTGGAAGGTAGAGGAGCACAATGCCCCCCTGGCTAGTGGGTGTGCGGCGTCCCTGGCTTGAGAGTCCTGGGAGTGGGTGAGGCGAGGGAGGCTCCCTAGGACTTCCATGGGGACTTGGATGTGTTCCCAGCCGAGTCAGATTTCCATGAGGGACTTGTTCCCAGCCACAAGCGAGGGAGACTTACTGGGATTTCTTTCCAATGAGGGTTTGCAGCTAGCCACGTCCACCCAGGGTGCCCCCCCACAAGGCGAGGAGGCTCCACAGGACTTCCAGGGAGGTTGGGGGCTAACCACACCTGCCCAGAGTGCTTTCAGCAGCGAGGCGAGGGAGGCTCTACAGGACTTTGCTCCTGGCTGGCGGGTGAGCGGCATCCCTGCCTTGAGAGTACCGTTGAATGGGTGAGAGTCTTTGGCTGCCTTAAAATCAGCCCAAAAGGGAATGTCCTATGGCCCTTGGCCACAGCAGCCTAAATGCACCTGATCTTGTCTGATCTCGTAAGCCAAACATGCTCAGGCCTGGTCTGTACTTGGATGGGAGACCAACTTGGAATACAGGTGTCGTATGCCTTTTCTTCTGCTTCACTCGACTGGCAGGCTTTTAAAAACGGGTTCCTGCGTACACTGACGAGTAAAAGATCGGCCCGTAAAGATCGGGGGGGTTAATCAGACATCCAAGAAGTTGGGGGCCAACAGCAGCGCCCCGGGCCCCCAGCCCCGGCCGAGAGGAGAGGCCTCCTGGGACCTCCATTGAGGGCTTGCAGCTAGCTGCGTCTGCCCAGAATGCCACTGGCCTGAGGCGAGGGGCCTCCCGGGACTTCCAGTGAGGTTTGCGGCTAGAAGCATCCACCCAGGGTTCCCCCAGCCCCGGCCTGGAGGCCTGGAACTCCCCGAGACCTTCAGGCCCCATGGCTGGAGGGGGAGTAAGAGCCTCCTTTGGCTGGAGGATAGAGTAGCACCCATGCACCTGGCTAGTGGGTGTGCAGCTTCCCTGGCTTGAGAGTCCCGGGAGTGGGTGAGGCGAGGGAGGCTCCCCAGAACGTCCATGGGGACTTTGACGTGTTCCCAGCCGAGTCATACTTTCATGGGGGACTTGCACCCAGCCCCAGCCACAAGCGAGGGAGTCTTACCGGGACTTCCAGTGAGGGTCTTTGCAGCCAGCCTCGTCCACCCAGGGTGCCCCCAGCCCGCCGCGAGACGAGGGAGGCTCCACAGGACTTCCAGGGAAGTTGGGGGCTAACCACGGCTGCCCAGAAGGCTCCCAGCAGCGAGTCGAGGGAGGGTCTTGAGAGTACCGGGGAGTGGGTGAAAGTCTCTGGCTGCCTTAAATCAGCCCAGAGGGAATGTCCAATGGCCCTCGACCACACCACCCAAATGCACCTGATCTCGGCAGCCAAGCAGGGCTCAGGCCTGTCAGTACTTGAATGGGGACCGACTGGGAGTACCAGGTGTGTAGGCCTTTTTCTGCTTCGCTCACTGGAGGCTTTTTAGACGGCTTCCAACGTCACTAACAGAGAAAGGAATGGCCCGGAACAGATCGGGGGCTCATCTGGATATCCAAGGAGGTTGGGGGCCAAAGCAGCTGCCCAGGATCTCCCAGCCTGACCGAGAGAAGAGGGGGCTCCCCAGGACTTGCCCCTGGCAGGTGGGTGAGCGGCGTCCCTGGTTGAAGTACCAGTGAGTGGTGAAAGTCTCTGGTGCCTTGAAATCAGCCCAGAGGAATTCTATGCCCCTCGACCACAACCTAAATGCACCAACTGTCTGATCTCAGAGCTAAGCGGCTCAGCCTGGGTGAGCTCCCTTGCTTGAAGTACCAGGCATGGTGAGAGTCTCTGGCTCCTTAAAATCAGCCAGAGGAAAGCCTAGGCCCGCCACACCACCACATGCACCATCTTGTCTGATCTAGACTAAGCAACCAGGCCTGGTCAGTACCTGTGGACCAACTGGGAATACCAGTGTCTAGCTTTTCTTCTGCTTCGCTTGACTGGCAGAAAGGAATGTCCCTGTGAAGATGGGGGGCTTCGTTGGAACATCCAGGAGGTTGGGGGCCACAGCAGCGCCACCAGGTGTCCCAGCTAGGCAAAGAGGAGAGGAGCTCCCCAGACTTTGCTCCTGCTGGTGGGTGACGCGTCCCTGGCTGAGATACCGGATGTGACAGCATCCCTGGTTGAAGTACAGGTGAATGGGTTACAGTCTCTGGATGCCTTGAAATCACCCAGAGGAAATATCTAGGCCCCATGGCTGGAGGGGGGTAAGAGCCTCTTTTGGCTGGAGGGTAGAGGAGCCCCATTGCCACAGGCTGGTGGGTGAGCGGTCCAGCTTGAGTGTACCGGGAGTGGGTGAAGTCTCTGGCTGCCTTAAAATCAGCTCAGAGGGAAAGGCCAATGGCCCTTGGCCACACCAGCCCAAATGCACCTGATCCTGTCTGACATTGGAAGTAAGCAGGTCAGGCCTGGTCAGTACTGGATGGGAGACCAACTGGAAATACAGGTGTCATAGACTTTTCTTCTGCTTCCTCAACTGGCAGGTTTTTAAAAGGTTCCAGCATACAATGACGATGGAAAGGAATGGCCTGTGAAGATCGGGGGCTCATCGGGACATCCAAGATGGCTGGGGGCCAACAGCAGCCGCCCAGGATCCCCCCAGCCCAGCCGAGAGAAGAGGGAGACCTCCCCAGGACCTTGCCCCTGCTTGGTGGGTGAGCAGCATCCCTGGATTAAAGTCAGTGAATGGGTTACAGTCTCTGGCTGTCCTAAAATCAGCTTAGAGGGAAAGGCCAAAGCCCTTGGCCACACTAAGCCAAAGTCACCTGATCCCCTCTGACATTGGAAGCCAAAGCAGGTTCAGCTTGGTCATACTTGGATGGGAGAAAACTGGGAATACCAGGTGTCATAGACCTTTTCTTCTGCTTCACTCAACTGGCAGGCTTTTAAAAAGGTTCCAGCATACAATGACGATGGAAAGGAATGGCCTGTGAAAATCGGGGGGCTCATCGGGACATCCAAGATGGGTGGGGCCAACAGCAGCTGCCCAGGATCCCCCCAGCCCAGCTGAGAGAAGGGGACCCCAGGACCTTGCCCCTGTCTGGTGGGTGAGCGGCATCCCTGGATTGAAAGTACAGGTGAATGGGTTACATGTCTCTGGATGCCTTGAAATCAGCCCAGAGGAAATATCTAGGCCCCATGGCTGGAGGGGGAGTAGAGCCTCTTTTGGCTGAGGGTAGAGGAGCCCCATTGCCACGGCTGGTGGTAGCGCCGTCCCTGGCTTGAGTGTACGGGGAGTGGGTGAAAGTCTCTGGCTGCCTTAAAATCAGCTCAAGGAAAGGCCAATGGCCCTTGGCCACACAGCCCAATGCACCTGATCCTGTCTGACATTGGAAGCCAAGCAGGTCAGGCTGGTCAGTATTGAGGGGAGACCAACTGGGAATACCAGGTGTCATAGACCTTTTCTTCTGCTTCCCTCAACTGGCAGGCTTAAGGTTCCAGCATACAATGACAATGGAAAGGAATAGCCTGTGAAGATCGGGGGCTCATCGGGACATCCAAGATGGCTGGGGGCCAACAGCAGCCGCCCAGGATCCCCCCAGCCCAGCTGAGGAAGAGGGAGACTCCCCAGACCTGCCCTGTTGGTGGTGAGCGGCATCCCTGATTGAAAGTACAGGTGAATGGGTTACAGTCTCTGGATGCCTTGAAATCAGCCAGAGGAAATATCTAGCCCCATGGCTGGAGGGGGAGTAAAGCTCTTTGGCTGGAGGGTAAGGACCCCATTGCCACAGGCTGGTGGGTGAGCGCGTCAGGCTTGAGTGTACCGGGGGGGGTAGTCTCTGGTGCCTTAAATCAGCCAGAGGAAATATCTAGGCCCATGGCTGGAGGGGAGTAGAGCCTTTTGGCTGAGGGTGAGGAGCCCCATTGCCACAGCTGTGGGTGAGCGACGTCCTGTCTGAGTGTACCAGGAGTGGGGTAAATCTCTGGCTGCTAAATCAGCTCAGGGAAGGCCAATGGCCTTGCCACACAGCCCAATGCACCTGATCCTTCTGACATTGGAAGCAACAGTCAGGCTGGTCAGTACTGGATGGGAGACCAACTGGGAATACCAGGTGTCATAGACCTTTTCTCTGCTTCACTCACTGCAGGCTTTTAAAAGGTTCCAGCATACAATGACGATGGAAGGAATGGCCTGTGAAGATCGGGGGGTTCATCGGGACATCCAAGATGGCTGGGGGCCAACAGCAGCCGCCCAGGATCCCCCCAGCCCAGCGAGAGAAGAGGGAACTCCCAGGACCTTGCCCCTGTCTGGTGGGTGAGCACATCCCTGGATTGAAAGTCCAGGTGAATGGGTTACAGTCTCGGATGCCTTAAAATCAGCCCAGAGGAAATATCTAGGCCCCATGGCTGAGGGGGAGTAAGAGCCTTTTTGGCTGGAGGGTAGAGGAGCCCCATTGCCACAGGCTGGTGGTGAGCAGCGTCCAGGCTTGATTGTACCGGGAGTGGGTTACAGTCTCTGGACTGCCTTAAAATCAGCCCAGAGGAAATATCTAGCGCCCCATGGCTGGAGGGGGAGTAAGAGCCCATGGGAGGGCTAGAGCCCCGTTGCCCTGTCTGGTGGGTGAGCGCATCCCTGGTTTGAAAGTACAGGTGAATGGGTTACAGTCTCTGGATGCCTTGAAATCAGCCCAGAGGAAATATCTAGGCCCCATGGCTGAGGAGGGGAGTAAATTCTTTGGCTGGAGGGTAGAGGAGCCCCATTGCCACAGGCTGGTGGGTGAGCGGCGTCCAAGGCTTGAGTGTACCGGGGATGTGGTGAAAGTCTCTGGCTGCCTTAAAATCAGCTCAGAGAAGGCCAATGGCCCTTGCCACACCAGCCCAATTGCACCAATCCCTGACATTGGAAGCTAAGCAGTCAGCTGTCAACTTGAATGGAGAACCAACTGGGAATACAGTGTGTCATAGACTTTTCTTCTGCTTCCTCAACTGGCAGGCTTTAAAAAGTTCCAGCATACAATGACGATGGAAAGGAATGGCCTGTGAAGATCGGGGGCTCATCGGGACATCCAAGATGGCTGGGGGCCAACACAGCGCCCGGACCCCCCCAGCCGAGAGAGAGGGAGCTCCCCAGGACCTTGCCCTTTTGGTGGGTGAGCGATCCCTGGTTAAAGTACGGTGAGTGGTTACATGTCTTGGTGCCTTGAAATCAGCCCAGAGGAAATATCTAGGCCCCATGCTGGGGGGGAGTAAGGCCTCTTTTGGCTGGAGGGTAGAGGAGCCCCATTGCCACGGCTGGTGGGTGAGCGGCTCCTGGCTTAAGTGTACCGGAGTGGAAAGTCTCTGGCTGCTAAAATCAGCTCAGAGGGAAAGGCCATGGCCCTTGGCCACACCAGCCCAAATGCACCTGATCCTGGACATTGGAAGCTAAGCAGGTCAGGCCTGGTCGTACTGATGGGAGACCAACTGGGAATACAGGTGTCATAGACTTTTTCTTCTGCTTCCTCAACTGGCAGGCTTTTAAAAGGTTCCAGCATACAATGACGAGGGAAAGGGGCCTGTGAAGATCGGGGGCTCATCGGGACATCCAAGATGGCTGGGGCCAACCAGCTGCCCAGGATCCCCCACCAGCCTAGAGAGAGGGAGCCCCCAGGACCTTGCCCCGTCTGGTGGGTGAGCAGATCCCTGGATTGAAAGTACGGTGAGTGGTTACAGTCTTTGGTGCCTTGAAATCAGCCCAGAGGAAATCTAGGCCCCATGGCTGGGGGGGAGTAGGGCCTCTTTTGGCTGGAGGGTAGAGGGCCCCATTGCCACGGCTGGTGGGTGAGCGGCTCCTGGCTTAGTGTACCGGAGTGGTGAAAGTCTCTGGCTGCTAAAATCAGCTCAGAGGAAAGGCCATGCCCTTGGCCACACCAGCCCATTGCACCAATCCCTGACATTGGAAGCTAAGCATCAGGCTGGTCAGTACTTGAATGGGAGACCAACTGGGAATACAGGTGTCATAGACTTTTCTTCTGCTTCTCAACTGGCAGGCTTTTAAAAAGGTTCCAGCGTACAATGACGATGGAAAGGAATGGCCTGTAGATAGGGGGGCTCATCGGGACATCCAAGAGGCTGGGGCCACAGCAGTCCCCAGAACCCCCCAGCCCAGCTGAGGAGAGGGAGACTCCCCAGGACCTTCCCCTGTCTGGTGGTGAGCGGCATCCCTGGTTGAAGTACAGGTGAATGGGTTACAGTCTCTGGATGCCTTGAATCACCCAGAGGAATATCTAGGCCCCATGGCTGGAGGGGGAGTAAGAGCTCTTTTGGCTGGAGGGTAGGGAGCCCATTGCCACAGGCTGGTGGGTAGCGCGTCCAGGCTTGAGTGTACCGGGGAGTGGGTACAGTCTCTGGTGCCTTAAAATCACCCGAGAATATCTAGGCCCATGCTAGGGGGATAGGCCTATTTGCTGAGGGTAGAGGAGCCCATTGCCACAGGCTGGTGGTGAGCGGCGTCCCTGGCTTGAGTGTACAGGGATGGGTGAAAGTCTCTGCTGCCTAAAATCAGCTCAGAGGAAAGGCAATGGCCCTTGGACACCAGCCCAATGCACTGATCCTTCTGACATTGGAACCAGCACAGGCTGGTCATACTGGATGGGAGACCAACTGGGAATACCAGTGTCATAGACCTTTTCTCTGCTTCACTCAACTGGCAGCTTTAAAAGGTTCCAGCGTACAAGGCATGGAAGGAATGGCCTGTGAAGTCGGGGGGCTCATCGGGAATCCAAGATGGCTGGGGGCCAACAGCAGTCGCCCAGGATCCCCAGCCCCGAGAGAGAGGGAGACTCCCAGGACCTTCCCTGTTGGTGGGTAGGGCATCCCTGGTTTGAAGTACAGGTGAATGGGTTACAGTCTCTGATGCCTTGAAATCAGCCCAGAGAAATATCTAGGCCCCATGGCTGGAGGGGGAGTAAGAGCCTCTTTTGGCTGGAGGGTAGAGGACCCCATTGCCACAGGCTGGTGGGTGAGCGTTCCAGGCTTGTGTACCGGGAGTGGGTGAAAGTCTCTGGCTGCCTTAAAATCACCTCAGAGGAAAGCCCATGGCCCTTGGCCACACCAGCCCAAATGACCCTGATCCTGTTGACATTGGAAGCCAAGCAGTCAGCTGGTCAGTACTTGGATGGGAGACCAACTGGGAATACAAGGTGTCATAGACCTTTTCTTCTGCTTCCTCAACTGGCAGGTTTTTAAAAGGTTCCAGCTACAATGACGATGGAAAGGAATGGCCTGTGAAGATCGGGGGCTCATCGGGACATCCAAGATGGCTGGGGGCCAACAGCAGCGCCCAGGATCCCCGCCCAGCCGAGGAGAGAGGAGACTCCCACAGACCTTGCCCTGTCTTGGTGGCAGCATCCCTGGTTTGAAGTCAGGTGAATGGGTTACAGTCTCTGGATGCCTTGAAATCAGCCCAGAGGAAATATCTAGGCCCCATGGCTGGAGGGGGAGTAGAGCCTTTTGGCTGGAGGGTAGGAGCCCCATTCCACAGGCTGTGGTAGCGGCGTCCAGGCTTGATTGTACCGGGAGTGGGTGAAAGTCCTGGCTGCCTTAAAATCAGCTCAGAGGAAAGGCCAATGGCCCTTGGCCACACCAGCCCAAATGACCTGATCCTGTCTGACATTGGAGCACAAGCAGGTCAGCCTGTCAGCACTTGGATGGGAGACCAACTGGAATACCAGTGTCATAGACCTTTTCTTCTGCTTCACTCAACTGGAGGCTTTTAAAAGGTTCCAGCATACAATGACAATGGAAAGGAATGGCCTGTGAAGATCGGGGGCTCATCGGACATCCAAGATGGCTGGGGGCCAACAGCCACCCAGGATCCCCCAGCCAGCCAGAGAAGAGGGAGCCCCAGGACCTTGCCCCTGTCTGGTGGGTGAGCCAGTCCCTGGTTGAAAGTACGGTGAATGGTTACAGTCTTCTGGTGCCTTGAAATCAGCCCAGAGAAATATCTAGGCCCATGGCTGGGGGGAGTAAGGCCTCTTTTGGCTGGAGGTAGAGGAGCCCCATTGCCACGGCTGGTGGGTGAGCGCTCCTGGCTTAAGTGTACCGGATGGTGAAAGTCTCTGGCTGCCTTAAATCAGCTCAGAGGAAAGGCCAATGGCCCTTGGCCACACCAGCCCAAATGCACCTGATCCTGTCTGACATTGGAAGCTAAGCAGGTCAGGCTCTGCAGATTGGATGGGAGACAAACTGGGAATACCAGGTGTCATAGACCTTTTCTTCTGCTTCCTCAACTGGCAGGCTTTTAAAAGGTTCCAGCTACATGAATGGAAAGGAATGGCCTTTGAAGATCGGGGGCTCATCGGGATTCCAAGATGGCTGGGGGCCACCAGCAGCGCCCAGGATCCCCCAGCCAGCCAGAGAAGAGGAGACCCCAGACCTTGCCCCTGTTGGTGGGTGAGCGGCATCCCTGATTGAAAGTACAGGTGAATGGGTTCAGTCTCTGGATGCCTTGAAATCAGCCCAAGGAAATATCTAGGCCCCATGGCTGAGGGGGAGTAAGAGCCTCTTTTGGCTGGAGGGTAGAGGAGCCCCATTGCCACAGGCTGGTGGGTGAGCGGCGTCCCTGGCTTGAGTGTACCGGGGAGTGGGTGAAAGTCTCTGGCTGCCTTAAAATCACTCAGAGGGAAAGGCCAATGGCCCTTGGCCACACAGCCCAATGCACCATCCTTCTGACATTGGAAGCTAAGCAGGTCAGGCCTGGTCACTTGGATGGGAGACCAACTGGGAATACCAGTGTCATAGACCTTTTCTCTGCTTCACTCAACTGGCAGCTTTAAAAGGTTCCAGCATACAATGACGATGGAAAGGAATGGCCTGTGAAGATCGGGGCTCATCGGGACATCCAAGAGGTGGGGGCCAACAGCAGCCCCCAGGATCCCCCCAGCCAGCGAGAGAAGAGGGAGACCCCCAGGACCTTGCCCCTGTCTTGTGGGTGAGCAGCATCCCTGGTTTGAAGTACAGGTGAATGGGTTACAGTCTCTGATGCCTTGAAATCAGCCCAGAGGAATATCTAGGCCCCATGGCTGGAGGGGGAGTAAGAGCTCTTTTGCTGGAGGGTAGAGGAGCCCCATTGCCAGGTTGGTGGGTGAGCGGCGTCCCTGCTTGAGTGTACGGGGAGTGGGTGAAAGTCCTGGCTGCCTTAAAATCAGCTCAGAGGAAAGGCCAATGGCCCTTGGCCACACCAGCCCAAATGCACCTATCCTGTCTGACATTGAAGCAACAGGTGCAGGCTGGTCAGTACCTGGATGGGAGACCAACTGGGAATACCAGGTGTCATAGACCTTTTCTTCTGCTTCACTCAACTGGCAGGCTTTAAAAAGGTTCCAGCATACAATGACGATGGAAAGGAATGCCCTGTAAAGATCGGGGGCTCATCGGGACATCCAAGATGGCTGGGGGCCAAAAGCAGCTGCCCAGGATCCCCCCAGCCAGCGAGAGAAGAGGGAGACCCCCAGGACCTTGCCCCTGTTGGTGGGTGAGCGGCATCCCTGGTTTGAAGTACAGGTGAATGGGTTACAGTCTCTGGATGCTTGAAATCAGCCCAGAGGAAATATCTAGCCCCATGGCTAGGGGGAGTAGAAGCCTTTTTGGCTGGAGGGTAGAGGAGCCCATTGCCACGGGGTGGGTGAGGCGTCCTGGCTTAGTGTACCGGGAGTGGGTGAAAGTCTCTGGCTGCCTTAAAATCAGCTCAGAGGAAAGGCCAATGGCCCTTGGCCACACCAGCCCAAATGCACCTGATCCTGTCTGACATTGGAAGCTAAGCAGTCAGGCCTGGTCAGTACTTGGATGGGAGACCAACTGAAATACACAGTGTCATAGACCTTTTCTTCTGCTTCCTCAACTGGCAGGTTTTTAAAAAGGTTCCAGCATACAATGACGATGGAAAGGAATGGCCTGTGAAAATCGGGGGGCTCATCGGGACATCCAAGATGGCTGGGGGCCAACAGCAGTCGCCCAGGATCCCCCCAGCCCAGCTGAGAGAAGAGGGAGACTCCCCAGGACCTTGCCCCTGTCTGGTGGGTGAGCAGCATCCCTGGATTCAAATTCCAGGTGAATGGGTTACAGTCTCTGGCTGCCTTAAAATCAGCTTAGAGGGAAAGGCCAAAGGCCCTTGGCCACACTAGACCAAGTGCACCTGATCCCCTCTGACATTGGAAGCCAAGCAGGTTCAGGTCTGGTCAGTACTTGGATGGGAGAATAACTGGGAATACCAGGTGTCATAGACCTTTTCTTCTGCTTCGCTCAACTGGCAGGCTTTTAAAAAGGTTCCAGCATACAATGGCGATGGAAAGGAATGGCCTGTGAAAATCGGGGGGCTCATCGGGACATCCAAGATGGCTGGGGGCCAACAGCAGTTGCCCAGGATCGCCCCAGCCCAGCTGAGAGAAGAGGGAGACTCCCCAGGACCTTGCCCCTGTCTTGTGGGTGAGCGGCATCCCTGTTTTGAGAGTACAGGTGAATGGGTTACAGTCTCTGGATGCCTTGAAATCAGCCCAGAGGAAATATCTAGGCCCCATGGCTGGAGGGGGAGTAAGAGCTTCTTTTGGCTGGAGGGTAGAGGAGCCCCATTGCCACTGGTTGGTGGGTCAGCAGCGTCCCTGGCTTAACTTTACCGGGGAGTGGGTGAAAGTCTCTGGCTGCCTTAAAATCAGCTCAGAGGTAAGGGCCAATGGCCATTGGGCACACCAGCCCAAATGCACCTGATCCTGTCTGACATTGGAAGCTAAGCAGGTTCAGGTCTGGTCAGTACTTGGATGGGAGACCAACTGGGAATACGAGGTGTCATAGACCTTTTCCTCTGCTTCGCTCAACTTGCAGGCTTTTCAAAAGGTTCCAGCGTACAATGGCAATGGAAAGGAATGGCCTTTGAAGATCGGGGGGGCTCATCGGGATCTCCAAGATGGTTGGGAGCCAACAGCAGCTGCCCAGGATCCCCCCAGCCCAGCTGAGAGAAGAGGGAGACTCCCCAGGACCTTGCCCCTGTCTGGTGGGTGAGCGGCATCCCTGGATTAAAAGTACAGGTGAATGGGTTACAGTCTCTGCATGCCTTGAAATCAGCCCAGAGGAAATATCTAGGCCCCATGGCTGGAGGGGGAGTAAGAGCCTCTTTTGGCTGGAGGGTAGAGGAGCCCCATTGCCACTGGCTGGTGGGTAAGCAGCGTCCCTGGCTTGAGTGTACCGGGGAGTGGGTGAAAGTCTCTGGCTGCCTTAAAATCAGCTCACAGGTAAAGGCCAATGGCCCTTGGCCACACTAGCCCAAGTGCACCTGATCCTTTCTGACATTGGAAGCCAAGCAGGTTCAGGTCTGGTCAGTACTTGGATGGGAGACCAACTGGGAATATCAGGTGTCATAGACCTTTTCTTCTGCTTCGCTCAACTGGCAGGCTTTTAAAAAGGTTCCAGCATACAATGACAATGGAAAGGAATGGCCTGTGAAAATCGGGGGCTCATCGGGACATCCAAGATGGCTGGGGGCCAACAGCAGCCGCCCAGGATCCCCCCAGCCCAGCTGAGTGAAGAGGGAGACTCCCCAGGACCCTGCCCCTGTCTGGTGGGTGAGCGGCATCCCTGATTTGAAAGTACAGGTGAATGGGTTACAGTCTCTGGATGCCTTGAAATCAGCCCAGAGGAAATATCTAGGCCCCATGGCTGGAGGGGGAGTAAGAGCTTCTTTTGGCTGGAGGGTAGAGGAGCCCCATTGCCACAGGCTGGTGGGTGAGCAGCGTCCAAGGCTTGAGTGTACCGGGGAGGGGGTTACAGTCTCTGGATGCCTTAAAATCAGCCCAGAGGAAATATCTAGGCCCCATGGCTGGAGGGGGAGTAAGAGCCTATTTTGGCTGTAGGGTAGAGGAGCCCCATTGCCACAGGCTGGTGGGTGAGCGACGTCCCTGTCTTGAGTGTACCAGGGAGTGGGTGAAAGTCTCTGGCTGCCTTAAAATCAGATCAGAGTGAAAGGCCAATGGCCCTTGGCCACACTAGCCCAAGTGCACCTGATCCTCTCTGACATTGGAAGCCAAGCAGGTTCAGGTCTGGTCAGTACTTGGATGGGAGACCAACTGGGAATACCAGGTGTCATAGACCTTTTCCTCTGCTTCACTCGACTTGCAGGCTTTTAAAAAGGTTCCAGCATACAATGACGATGGAGAGGAATGGCCTGTGAAGATCGGGGGGTTCATCGGGACATCCAAGATGGCTGGGGGCCAACAGCAGCCGCCCAGGATCCCCCCAGCCCAGCCGAGAGAAGAGGGAGACTCACCAGGACCTTGCCCCTGTCTGGTGGGTGAGCATCATCCCTGGATTGAAAGTCCAGGTGAATGGGTTACAGTCTCTGAATGCCTTAAAATCAGCCCAGAGGAAATATCTAGGCCCCATGGCTGGAGGGGGAGTAAGAGCCTATTTTGGCTGTAGGGTAGAGGATCCCCGTTGCCCCTGTCTGGTGGGTGAGCGGCATCCCTGGTTTGAGAGTACAGGTGAGTGGGTGAAAGTCCTCTGGCTCCTAAAATCAGCTCAGAGGGAAAGGCCAATGGCCCTTGGCCACACCAGCCCATGCACCTATCCTGTCTGACATTGGAAGCAAGCAGGTGCAGCCTGGTCAGTACCTGGATGGGAGACCAACTGGGATAACCAGGTGTCATAGACCTTTTCTTCTGCTTCACTCAACTGGCAGGCTTTTAAAAGGTTCCAGCGTACAATGACGATGGAAAGGAATGCCTGTGAAGATCGGGGGGCTCATCGGACATCCAAGATGGCTGGGGGCCAACAGCGCGCCAATCCCCCCAGCCCAGCTGAGAAGAGGGAGACCCCCCAGGACTTGCCCCTGTTTGGGTGAGCAGCATCCCTGGATTGAAAGTACAGGTGAATGGGTTACAGTCTCTGGATGCCTTGAAATCAGCCCAGAGAAATATCTAGGCCCCATGGCTGGAGGGGGAGTAAGAGCCTCTTTGGCTGGAGGGTAGAGGAGCCCCATTGCCACAGGCTGGTGGGTGAGCGGCGTCCGCTTAGTGTACGGGGGAGTGGGTGAAAGTCTCTGGCTGCCTTAAAATCAGCTCAGAAAAGGCCAATGGCCCTTGGCCACACCACCCCATGCACCTGATCCTGTCTGACATTGGAAGCAGCAGTGCAGGCCTGGTCAGTACCTGGATGGAGACCAACTGGGAATACCAGGTGTCATAGACCTTTTCTTCTGCTTCACTCAACTGGCAGGCTTTGTTCCAGCATACAATGACGATGGAAAGGAATGGCCTGTGAAGATCGGGGGGCTCATCGGGACATCCAAGATGGCTGGGGGCCAACAGCAGCTGCCCAGGATCCCCCCAGCCCAGCCTAGAGAAGAGGGAGACCCCCCAGGACCTTGCCCCTGCTTGGTGGGTGAGCAGCATCCCTGGTTGAAAGTACAGTGAATGGGTTACAGTCTCTGGATGCCTTGAAATCAGCCCAGAGGAAATATCTAGCCCATGGCTGGAGGGGGAGTAAGAGCCTCTTTTGGCTGAGGGTAGAGGAGCCCCATTGCCACAGGCTGGTGGGTGAGCGGCGTCCGGCTTAGTGTACCGGGGAGTGGTGAAAGTCTCTGGCTGCCTTAAAATCAGCTCAGAGGGAAGACCAATGGCCTTGGCCACACCAGCCCAAATGCACCTGATCCTGTCTGACATTGGAAGCAAGCAGTTGCAGGCCTGGTCAGTACCTGGATGGGAGACAAACTGGGAATACCAGGTGTCTAGACCTTTTCTTCTGCTTCACTCAACTGGCAGGCTTTTAAAGGTTCCAGCGTACAATGACGATGGAAAGAATGGCCTGTGAAGATCGGGGGTCTATCGGGACATCCAAGATGGCTGGGGGCCAACAGCAGCTGCCCAGGATCCCCCCACCCCAGCTGAAGAAGAGGGAGACTCCCCAGGCCCTTGCCCCTGTTTGGTGGTTGAGCAGCATCCCTGGATTGAAAGTACAGGTGAATGGGTTACAGTCTCTGGACCTTGAAATCAGCCCAAGGAAATATCTAGGCCCCATGGCTGGAGGGAGTAAGAGCCTCTTTTGGCTGAGGTAGAGGCCCCCATTGCCACAGCTGTGGGTGAGCGGCTCCCTGGCTTGAGTGTACCGGGGAGTGGGTGAAAGTCTCTGGCTGCCTTAAAATCAGCTCAGAGGGAAAGGCCAATGGCCCTTGGCCACACCAGCCCAATGCACCTGATCCTGTCTGACATTGAAAGCAGCAGGTGCAGGCCTGGTCAGTACCTGATGGGAGACCAACTGGGAATACCAGGTGTCATAGACCTTTTCTTCTGCTTCACTCACTGGCAGGCTTTTAAAAGGTTCCAGGTACAATGACGATGGAAAGGAATGCCCTGTGAAGATCGGGGGGCTCATCGGGACATCCAAGATGGCTGGGGGCCAACAGCGCTGCCCAGGATCCCCCAGCCCAGCTGAGAGAAGAGGGAGACCCCCCAGGACCTTCCCCGCTGGTGGTGAGCAGCATCCCTGGATTGAAAGTACAGGTGAATGGGTTACAGTCTCTGGATGCCTTGAAATCAGCCCAGGGAAATCTAGGCCCATGGCTGGAGGGGGAGTAAGAGCCTCTTTTGGCTGGAGGGTAAGGAGCCCCATTGCCACAGTGGGTGGGTGAGCGGCGTCCGGCTTAGTGTACCGGGAGTGGTTGAAAGTCTCTGGCTGCCTTAAAATCAGCTCAGAGGGAAAGCAATGGCCCTTGGCCACACCACCCAAATGCACCTGATCCTGTCTGACATTGGAAGCAAGCAGGTGCAGGCCTGGTCAGTACCTGGATGGAGACCAACTGGGAATACCAGGTGTCATAGACCTTTTCTCTTCTGCTTCACTCAACTGGCAGGCTTTTAAAAGGTTCCGCGACAATGCGATGGAAGGAATGCCTGTGAAGATCGGGGGGCTCATCGGGACATCCAAGATGGCTGGGGGCCAACAGCAGCTGCCCAGGATCCCCCAGCCCAGCGAGAGAGAGGGAACCCCCAGGACCTTGCCCCTGTTTGGTGGTGGGCAGCATCCTCTGGATTGAAGTACAGGTGAATGGGTTACAGTCTCTGGATGCCTTGAAATCAGCCCAGAGAAATATCTAGGCCCCATGGCTGGAGGGGGAGTAAGAGCCTCTTTTGGCTGGAGGGTAGAGGAGCCCCATTGCCACGGCTGGTGGTGAGCGGCTCCAGGCTTGAGTGTACCGGGGAGTGGGGGAAAGTCTCTGGCTGCCTTAAAATCAGCTCAGAGGGAAAGGCCAATGGCCCTTGGCCACACCAGCCCAAATGCACCTGATCCTGTCTGACATTGGAACAAGCAGGTGCAGGCCTGGTCAGTACCTGGATGGAGACCAACGGGGAATACAGGTGTCATAGACCTTTTCTTCTGCTTCACTCAACTGGCAGGCTTTTCCAGCATACAATGACGATGGAAGGAATGCCTGTGAAGATCGGGGGCTCATCGGGACATCCAAGATGGCTGGGGGCCAACAGCAGCTGCCCAGGATCCCCCACCCAGCTGAGAGAAGAGGAGACCCCCCCAGGACCTGCCCCTGTTGTGTGGTGACAGCATCCCTGGATTGAAAGTACAGGTGAATGGTTTACAGTCTCTGGATGCCTTAAAATCAGCCCAAGAAATATCTAGCCCCATGGCTGGAGGGGGAGTAAGAGCCTCTTTTGGCTGGAGGGTAAGGGAGCCCCATTGCCCAGGCTGGTGGGTGAGCGCTCCGGCTTGAGTGTACCGGGGAGTGGGTGAAGTCTCTGGCTGCCTTAAAATCAGCTCAGGGAAAGGCCAATGGCCCTTGGCCACACCAGCCCAAATGCACCTGATCCTGTCTGACATTGGAAGCTAAGCAGTGCAGGCCTGGTCAGACCTGGATGGGAGACCAACTGGGAATACCAGGTGTCATAGACCTTTTCTTCTGCTTCACTCAACTGGCAGGCTTTAAAAGGTCCACGTACAATGACGATGGAAGGAATGCCTGTGAATCGGGGGGCTCATCGGGACTCCAAGATGGCTGGGGCAACAGCAGCTGCCCAGGATCCCCCCAGCCCAGCAGAGAAGAGGGAGACCCCCCAGGACCTTGCCCCTGTTTGTGGGTGAGCACCATCCCTGGATTGAAAGTACGTGAATGGGTTACAGTCTCTGGATGCCTTAAATCAGCCCAGAGGAAATATCTAGGCCCCATGGCTGGAGGGGGAGTAAGAGCCTCTTTTGGCTGGAGGGTAGAGGAGCCCCATTGCCACAGGCTGGTGGTGAGGCGCTCCAGGCTTCAGTGTACCGGGAGTGGGTGAAAGTCTCTGGCTGCCTTAAATCAGCTCAGAGGGAAAGGCCAATGCCCTTGGCCACACCAGCCCAAATGCACCTGATCCTGTCTGACATTGGAAGCAAGCAGGTGCAGGCCTGGTCAGTACCTGGATGGGAGACCAACTGGGAATACCAGGTGTCATAGACCTTTTCTTCTGCTTCACTCAACTGGCAGGCTTAAAAGGTTCCAGCGTAACAATGACGATGGAAAGGAATGCCTGTGAGATCGGGGGGCTCATCGGGACATCCAAATGGCTGGGGGCCACACGCAGCTGCCGATCCCCCAGCCCAGCGGAGAAGAGGGAGACCCCCCAGGACCTTGCCCCTTTTGGTGGGTGAGCAGCATCCCTGGATTGAAAGTACAGTGAATGGGTTACAGTCTCTGGATGCCTTAAATCAGCCCAGAGGATATCTAGGCCCCATGGCTGGAGGGGGAGTAAGAGCCTCTTTTGGCTGGAGGGTAGAGGAGCCCCATTGCCCAGGCTGGTGGGTGAGCGCGTCCCTGGCTTGAGTGTACCGGGGAGTGGGTGAAAGTCTCTGGCTGCCTTAAAATCAGCTCAAGAGGAAAGCCAATGGCCTTGGCCACACCAGCCCAAATGCACCGATCCTGTCTGACATTGGAAGCTAACAGGTGCAGGCCTGGTCAGACCTGGATGGGAGACCAACTGGGAATACCAGTGTCATAGACCTTTTCTTCTGCTTCACTCAACTGGCAGGCTTTTAAAAGGTTCCAGCGTAACATGACAT
The DNA here is from genome assembly GCA_019447015.1 of Hymenochirus boettgeri. NCBI lineage: Eukaryota > Metazoa > Chordata > Amphibia > Anura > Pipidae > Hymenochirus > Hymenochirus boettgeri. The sequence goes on from CM033469.1 coordinate 263,939,353, forward strand.
GGAAGAATGGCCTGATATCGGGGGGCTCATCGGGACATCCAAGATGGCTGGGGGCCAACAGCAGCTGCCCAGATCCCCCCAGCCCAGCCGAGAGAAGAGGGAGACCCCCCAGGACCTTGCCCCTGTTGTGGGTGGTGAGCAGCATCCCTGATTGAAGTACAGGTGAATGGGTTACAGTCTCTGGATGCTTGAAATCACCCAGAGAAATATCTAGGCCCCATGGCTGAGGGGGGAGTAAGGCCTCTTTTGGCTGGAGGTAGAGGAGCCCATTGCCACAGGCTGGTGGGTGAGCGGCGTCCAGGCTTAGTGTACCGGGAGTGTGGTGAAAGTCTCTGGCTGCCTTAAAATCAGCTCAGAGGGAAAAGCCAATGGCCCTTGGCCACACCAGCCCAAATGCACCTGATCCTGTCTGACATTGGAAGCTAAGCAGGTGCAGGCCTGGTCAGTACCTGGATGGGAGACCAACTGGGAATACCAGGTGTCATAGACCTTTTCTTCTGCTTCACTCAACTGGCAGCTTTTAGTTCCAGCGTACAATGACGATGGAAAGGAATGGCCTGTGAAGATCGGGGGCTCATCGGGACATCCAAGATGGCTGGGGGCAAACAGCAGCTGCCCAGGATCCCCCCAGCCCAGCTGAAGAAGAGGGAGACCCCCCCAGGACCCTGCCCCTGTGGTGGTGAGCGCATCCCTGGATTGAAAGTACAGGTGAATGGGTTACAGTCTCTGGATGCCTTGAAATCAGCCCAGAAAATATCTAGGCCCCATGGCTGGAGGGGGAGTAAGAGCCTCTTTTGGCTGGAGGGTAGAGGAGCCCCATTGCCACAGGCTGGTGGGTGAGCGGCTCCAGGCTTGAGTGTACGGGGAGTGGGTAAAAGTCTCTGGCTGCCTTAAAATCAGCTCAGAGGAAAGGCCAATGGCCTTGGCCACACCAGCCCAAATGCACCTGATCCTGTCTGACATTGGAAGGTAAGCAGGTGCAGGCCTGGTCAGCACTTGGATGGGAAACCAACTGGGAATACCAGGTGTCATAGACCTTTTTTCTGCTTCACTCAACTGGCAGGCTTTTAAAAGGTTCCAGCGTACAATGACGATGGAAGGAATGGCCTGTGAAGATCGGGGGGCTCATCGGGACATCCAAGATGGCTGGGGGCCAACACAGCTGCCCAGGATCCCCCACCCAGCCAAAAAGAGGGAGACCCCCCAGGACCTTGCCCCTGTTGGTGGGTAGCCATCCCTGATTGAAAGTACAGGTGAATGGGTTAAGTCTCTGGATGCCTTGAATCAGCCCAGAGAAATATCTAGGCCCCATGGCTGGAGGGGGAGTAAGAGCCTCTTTTGGCTGGAGGGTAGAGGAGCCCCATTGCCACAGGCTGGTGGGTGAGCGGCGTCCAGGCTGCAGTGTACCGGAGTGGGTGAAAGTCTCTGGCTGCCTTAAAATCACTCGAGGGAAAGGCCAATGGCCTTGCCACACCACCAAATGCACCTGATCCTGTCTGACTTGGAAGCAAGCAGGTGCAGGCCTGGTCAGTACCTGGATGGCCAACTGGGAATACCAGGTGTCTAAGACCTTTTCTCTGCTTCACTCAACTGGCAGGCTTTTAAAAGGTTCCAGCGTACAATGACGATGGAAAGGAATGGCCTGTGAAGATCGGGGGGCTCATCGGGACATCCAAGATGGCTGGGGGCCAACAGCAGCTGCCCAGATCCCCCCAGCCCGCTGAGAGAAGAGGGAGCCCCCCCAGGACCTTGCCCCTGCTTGGTGGGAAGCAGCATCCCTGGATTAAGTACAGGTGAATGGGTTACAGTCTCTGGATGCCTTGAAATCACCCAGAGGAAATATCTAGGCCCCATGGCTGGAGGGGGAGTAAGAGCCTCTTTTGGCTGGAGGGTAGAGGAGCCCCATTGCCACAGGCTGGTGGGTGAGCGGCGTCCGCTTCAGTGTACCGGGAGTGGGTGAAAGTCTCTGGCTGCCTTAAAATCAGCTCAGAGGGAAAGGCCAATGGCCCTTGGCCACACCAGCCCAAATGCACCTGATCCTGTCTGACATGGGAAGCAAGCAGGTGCAGGCCTGGTCAGTACCTGGATGGGAGACCAACTGGGAATACCAGGTGTCATAGACCTTTCTTCTGCTTCACTCAACTGGCAGGCTTGTTCCAGCATACAATGACGATGGAAAGGAATGGCCTGTGAATCGGGGGGCTCACGGGACATCCAAGATGGCTGGGGGCCAACAGCAGCTGCCCATCCCCCAGCCCACGAGAGAAGAGGGAGACCCCCACGAGACCTTGCCCCTGCTTTGGTGGTGAGCAGCATCCCTGGATTGAAGTACAGGTGAATGGGTTACAGTCTCTGGATGCCTTGAAATCAGCCCAGAGGAATATCTAGGCCCATGGCTGGAGGGGGAGTAAGAGCCTCTTTTGGCTGAGGGTAGAGGAGCCCCATTGCCACAGGCTGGTGGGTGAGCGGCGTCCAGGCTTAGTGTACCGGGGAGTGGGTGAAAGTCTCTGGCTGCCTTAAAATCAGCTCAGAGGGAAAGGCCATGGCCCTTGGCCACACCAGCCCAAATGCACCTGATCCTGTCTGACATTGGACAAGCAGTGCAGGCCTGTCAGTACCTGGATGGGAGACAAACTGGAATACCAGGTGTCATAGACCTTTTCTTCTGCTTCACTCAACTGGCAGCGTTTTAAAAAGGTTCCACGACAATGACGATGGAAAGGAATGGCCTGTGAAGATCGGGGGCTCATCGGAGACTCCAAGATGGCTGGGGGCCAACAGCAGCTGCCCAGTCCCCCAGCCCAGCTGAGAGAAGAGGAGACCCCCCAGGCCCTTGCCCCTGTTTGTGGGTGAGCACATCCCTGGATTGAAAGTACAGGTGAATGGGTTACAGTCTCTGATCCTTGAAATCAGCCCAGAGGAAATATCTAGGCCCCATGGCTGAGGGGGAGTAGAGCCTCTTTTGGCTGGAGGGTAGAGGAGCCCCATTGCCACAGGCTGGTGGGTGAGCGGCTCCTGGCTTGAGTGTACCGGGGAGGTGAAAGTCTCTGGCTGCCTTAAAATCAGCTCAGAGGGAAAGGCCAATGGCCCTTGGCCACACCAGCCCAAATGCACCTGACCTGTCTGACATTGGAAGCAGCAGTGCAGGCCTGGTCAGTACCTGGATGGGAGACCAACTGGGAATACCAGGTGTCATAGACCTTTTCTTCTGCTTCACTCAACTGGCAGGCTTTTAAAAGGTTCCAGCTACAATGACGATGGAAAGGAATGGCCTGTGAAGATCGGGGGCTCATCGGGACATCCAAGATGGCTGGGGGCCAACAGCAGCTGCCCAGGATCCCCCCACCCAGCTGAGAGAAGAGGAGACCCCCCAGGACCTTGCCCCTGCTTGGTGGGTAGCAGCATCCCTGGATTGAAAGTACAGGTGAATGGGTTACAGTCTCTGATGCCTTGAAATCAGCCCAGAGGAAATTCAGGCCCATGGCTGGAGGGGGAGTAAGAGCCTCTTTTGGCTGGAGGGTAAGGAGCCCCATTGCCACAGGCTGGTGGGTGAGCGGCGTCCAGGCTTCAGTGTACCGGGAGTGGGTGAAAGTCTCTGGCTGCCTTAAATCACTCAGAGGGAAAGGCAATGGCCCTTGGCCACACCAGCCCAAATGCACCTGATCCTGTCTGACATTGGAAGCAGCAGGTGCAGGCCTGGTCAACCTGGATGGGAGACCAACTGGGAATACCAGGTGTCATAGACCTTTTCTTCTGCTTCACTCAACTGGCAGGCTTGTTCCAGCATACAATGACGATGGAAAGGAATGGCCTGTGAAGATCGGGGGGCTCATCGGGACATCCAAGATGGCTGGGGGCCAACAGCGCCTGCCCAGGATCCCCCCCCACTGAGAGAAGAGGGAGCCCCCCAGGACCTGCCCCTGCTTGGTGGGTGAGCAGCATCCCTGGATTGAAAGTACGGTGAATGGGTTACAGTCTCTGGATGCCTTGAAATCAGCCCAGGAAATATCTAGGCCCCATGGCTGGAGGGGGAGTAACGCCTCTTTGGCTGGAGGGTAGAGGAGCCCCATTGCCACAGGCTGGTGGGTGAGCGGCGTCCAAGGCTTGAGTGTACCAGGGAGTGGGTGAAAGTCTCTGGCTGCCTTAAAATCAGCTCAGAGGTAAAGGCCAATGGCCCTTGGCCACACCAGCCCAAATGCACCTGATCCTGTCTGACATTGGAAGCTCTAAGCAGGTTCAGGTCTGGTCAGTACTTGGATGGGAGACCAACTGGGAATACCAGGTGTCATAGACCTTTTCTTCTGCTTTACTCAACTGGCAGGCTTTTAAAAAGGTTCCAGCATACAATGACGATGGAAAGGAATGGCCTGTGAAGATCGGGGGCTCATCGGGACATCCAAGATGGCTGGGGGCCAACATCAGCCGCCCAGGATACCCCCATCCTAGCCGAGAGATGAAGGAGTCTCCCCAGGACCTTGCCCCTGTCTGGTGGGTGAGCGGTATCCCTGGTTTAAGAGTACCGGTGAGTGGATTACAGTCTTTGGCTGCCTTGAAATCAGCCCAGAGTGAAAATCTAGGCCCCATGGCTGGTGGGGGAGTAAGTGCCTCTTTTGGCTGGAGGGTAGAGGAGCCCCATTGCCACTGGCTGGTGGGTGAGCGGCATCCCTGGCTTAAGTGTACCTGGAGTTGGTGAAAGTCTCTGGCTGCATTAAAATCAGCTCAGAGGGAAAGGCCTATGGCCCTTGACCACACCAGCCCAATTGCAACCAATCCCCCCTGACATTGGAAGCTAAGCAGGTTCAGGTCTAGTCAGTACTTGAATGGGAGACCAACTGGGAATACGAGGTGTCATAGATCTTTTCTTCTGCTTCGCTCAACTGGCAGGCTTTTAAAAAGGTTCCAGCATACAATGACGATGGAAAGGAATGGCCTTTGAAGATCGGGGGCTCATCGGGACATCCAAGATGGCTGGGGGCCAACATCAGCCGCCCAGGATACCCCCATCCTAGCCGAGAGATGAGGGAGTCTCCCCAGGACCTTGCCCCTGTCTGGTGGGTGAGCGGTATCCCTGGTTTAAGAGTACCGGTGAGTGGATTACAGTCTTTGGCTGCCTTGAAATCAGCCCAGAGTGAAAATCTAGGCCCCATGGCTTGTGGGGGAGTAAGTGCCTCTTTTGGCTGGAGGGTAGAGGAGCCCCATTGCCACTGGCTGGTGGGAGAGCGGCATCCCTGGCTTAAGTGTACCTGGAGTTGGTGAAAGTCTCTGGCTACATTAAAATCAGCTCAGAGGGAAAGCCTATGGCCCTTGGCCACACCAGCCCAATTGCAACCAATCCCCCCTGACATTGGAAGCCAAGCAGGCTCAGGTCTGGTCAGTACTTGAATGGGAGACCAACTGGGAATACGAGGTGTCATAGATCTTCTCTTCTGCTTCGCTCAACTGGCAGACTTTTAAAAAGGTTCCAGCGTACAATGGCGATGGAAAGGAATGGCCTTTGTAGATAGGGGGGCTCATCGGGACATCCAAGACGGCTGGGGGCCAACAGCAGTCGCCCAGGATCCCCCCAGCCCAGCTGAGAGAAGAGGGAGACTCCCCAGGACCTTTCCCCTGTCTGGTGGGTGAGCGGCATCCCTGGTTTGAGAGTACAGGTGAATGGGTTACAGTCTCTGGATGCCTTGAAATCAGCCCAGAGGAAATATCTAGGCCCCATGGCTGGAGGGGGAGTAAGGCTTCCTTTTGGCTGTAGGGTAGAGGAGCCCCATTGCCACAGGCTGGTGGGTGAGCGCTCCGGATTAGTAAACGGGTGGGTTACAGTCTCTGGATCCTTGAAATCAGCCAGAGGAAATATCTAGGCCCCATGGCTGAGGGGGAGTAAGAGCCTTTTTGGCTAGGGTAAGGAGCCCCATTGCACAGGCTGGTGGGTGAGCGGCGTCCCTGGCTTGAGTGTACGGGGAGTGGGTGAAAGTCTCTGGCTGCCTTAAAATCAGCTCAGAGGGAAAGGCCAATGGCCCTTGGCCACACCAGCCCAAATGCACCTGATCCCGTCTGACATTGGAAGCCAAGCAGGTTCAGGCCTGGTCAGTACTTGGATGGGAGACCGAGCCCCATTGCCACAGGCTGGTGGTGAGCGGCGTCCAAGGCTTCATTGTACGGGGGAGTGGGTGAAAGTCTCTGGCTGCCTTAAAATCAGCTCAGAGGGAAAGGCCAATGGCCCTGGCCACACCAGCCCAATGCACCTGATCCTGTCTGACATTGGAAGCAAGCAGGTCAGGCTGCAGATCCTGGATGGGAGACCAACTGGGATACCAGGTGTCATAGACCTTTTCTTCTGCTTCCCTCAACTGGCAGGCTTTTAAAAAGGTTCCAGCGTACATGACGTGGAAAGGAATGGCCTGTGAAGATCGGGGGCTCATCGGACATCCAAGATGGCTGGGGGCCAACAGCACTGCCCAGATCCCCCAGCCCAGCTGAGAGAAGAGGGAACCCCCAGACCTTGCCCTGTTGGTGGGTGACAGCATCCCTGGATTGAAAGTACAGGTGAATGGTTACAGTCTCTGGATGCCTTGAATCACCAGAGGAAATATCTAGGCCCCATGGCTGGAGGGGGAGTAAGAGCCTCTTTGGCTGGAGGGTAAGGAGCCCCATTGCCACAGGCTGGTGGTGAGCGGCGTCCAGGCTTCAGTGTACCGGGGAGTGGGTGAAAGTCTCTGGCTGCCTTAAAATCAGCTCAAGGGAAAGGCCAATGGCCCTGTCCACACCAGCCCAAATGCACCTGATCCTGTCTGACATTGGAACAGCAGGTGCAGGCCTGGTCAGTACCTGGATGGAGACCAACTGGGAATACCAGTGTCATGACCTTTTCTTCTGCTTCACTCAACTGGCAGGCTTTTAAAAAGGTTCCAGCGTACAATGACGATGGAAAGGAATGCCTGTGAAGATCGGGGGCTCATCGGGACATCCAAGATGGCTGGGGGCCAAAAGCAGTGCCCAGGATCCCCCAGCCCAGCAGAGAAAGGAACTCCCCAACCTTGCCCCTGTTGGTGGGTAGAAGCATCCCTGGATTAAAGTACAGGTGAATGGGTTACAGTCTCTGGATGCCTTGAAATCAGCCCAATAGTTAAGATCTTTTCAGAATATATCTATTCATATAAACGTGCTTTTAAATGGATATATGTTAATTTTCCCGTTTACACAACTAAAGTTGCCTAACCCACTAAATATACTGAATTGCTTATTGTTGTTAATCAGCTAAGTGCATGCGAAACTTGACATAAATTTTGGAAAAAAGTCTTACTTTTTTTAGGATCATTTCAGATCAATACAAAGCCATTCAGATAAACATTCTTTTAAATGGATGCATATTAATTTTTTACATGTTTTTTTACGTTTCACACAGATAAAGTTGCATATCCACTAAATTATACTGATGCTTATTTGTTGTTGTCAGCTCAATGCATGCCAGAGTAAAAGTTAAAATTAAGTAATAGTATGTAAGTTATTCACATTATTTAGACAGAATTTAAAAAGTAAGACTTTTTTCCAAGATTTTGTCAAGTTTCAGCATGCCTTGCTGATAACAATCATATAATTTGTAGTGGATATAGCCACACTTTATCTGTGGTGAAACGTGAAAATACATGTATCCATTCAAAAGAATGTTTATCTGCATGGGCTTTGTATTGATCTGAACTGATCCTAAAAAAAGTAGACTTTTTTTCAAATTTATTCAATTATCAGCATGCACTGAGCCTGACAACAACAAATAGCATCAGTATAATTTAGTGGATAGTTGCAACTTATCTGTTGTGAGACCTTTAAAAAATTAATATGAGCATCCATTAAAAGAATGTTGATCTGAATGGCTTTGTATTGATCTGAAAGACCTAAAATTAGTTAAGACTTTTTTCCAAATTTTGTCAATTTTCAGCAACTTGCTGATTAACAACAATAAGAATCATATAATTTAGTGGGTATAGTGCTATTTAGTTTTGTGAAACGGGAAAATTCACATATATCCTTTAAAAGCACGTTTATATGAATCGATATATTCTGAAAGATCTTAACTATTAGGCCAGACAATAAGTTAAATTAGTAATGTTTGTTGATACTAAGTTATTCACTTATTTAGACATAATTTAACAAGCAGACTTTTTCCAATGATTCAAGTTTTTCAGTCATGCCTGAGCTGACAACAACACATAAGCAGTCAGTATAATTTGTGGCTATATACCACTTATCGGGTGATACATGGGAGAATTAACATATATCCATTTTAAAGCATGTTTATCGAATGGATATAATCTGAATATGGTCTTATTATTTATCCAGAGTCAAAGTAAAATTAAGTAATAGATGTAAGTTCGTCCCCCATTTTTAGCCAGACTTAAAAAATAATAATTTTTCCCCCACTTTATGTGAATTTTCAGCAAATCCTGAGCGTGGATTGTCACTTTATTAGTGTGAAACGTGAAACTTAACATACTCCATTTGCAAGCAATGTTTATCTGCATGGATACTTGTGATATATAGAGAGATCTAAATATATCTTAATTATTATGCCAACAAAGTTAAAATGAACAATAGTATGTTAACAAATTTTTCAGATTATTTTATATCTGAATTAAAAAAATATTTTTCCAAATTTATGTCCAATTTTTCAGTCAGCCTGCACTGATTTGACAACAACAAATATAGCAATCAGTATAATTGTAGTGGATATGCAACTTTATCTGTGTGAACATGTAAAAAATTAATATGTATCCATTTAAAAGAATGTTTATCTAAATGGGTTTTTATTGCTCTGAAATGATCTAAAAGAAAGAAAAAAAAATCCAAATTTCTGTGAATTTTCAGCAATAAGCGTCAGTATAAGTTTAGTGGATATATCAACTTTATCTGTGTGAAACATGTAAAAAAATTATATGCATTCCATTTAAAAAATGTTTATCTATGGCTTTGTATGATCGAAATGATCCTAAAAAACGGAAGACTTTTTTCCAAATATATATCAATTTTCAGCATGCACTTATCTGATACAAATAGCAATCAGTATAATTTAGTGGATATCATGAACTTTAGTTGTGTGAAACGTGAAAATTAAACATGTAATCCTTTAAAAGATTTTTAATCGTGGGTTTGTATTGATCTGAAATGATCCTAAAAAAAAGAAAGTTTTTTTCCAATAAACGAAAGATTTTGTTTTCCGAATTGATGTGACTTTTCAGCATCACTGAGGCTGATAACAACAAATAAAGCAGTCAGTGTAATTTTTGGATATCATACCACTTTATGCTTGTAACACATGGGAAAATAACATATATCCATTTAAACGCATGTTTTTATATGAATAGAGATATTCTGAAAAGAATCTACTATGGCCAGAGACAAAGAAGTGAAAATTAAGTAAGTGTTGTTATCCTAAGTTATTCACATTAATTTAGGACAGAATTTAAAAAGTAAAGACATTTTCCAAATGTATGTCAATTTTCAGGCATGCACTGAGCTGACAGACAACAATAAGCAATCAGTATAATTATTGGATATTCAACTTTGATCTGTGTGAAACATTAACAAGAAATTAATATGTATCCATTTACAACATAATGTTTATCTACATGGGGTTTGTATTGATCTCAATGATCCTAAAAAATAAAAAAAAAAATCCAAATTATGTGATTTTCAGCGCACTGAGCTATAACAACACATAAGACACTCCAGTATAATTTAGGGATAATCTGAACTTTATCTGTGGTGAAACCTGTAACAATTATATGCATCCATTTCAAAAAGAATGGTTTTCTGACTGGCTTTGTATTTGATCGAAATATCCTACAAAAAGTAAGACTTTTTTCCAAATTTATGTCAATTTTCAATTTCAGCATGCCTTAGCTGATCACAAATAGCAATCAGTATATTGTATTGATATATGCAACTTTAGTTGTGTGAAACCGTGAAAATTAACATGTATCCATTTAAAAGAATGTTTATCTGAATGGGTTTGGATTGATCTGAAAAATCCTAAAAAAAGAAGATTTTTTTTTTTTCCTAATAAAAAGAAAGATTTTTTCCGCATTGATGTGAATTTTCAGCATGCACTGAGCTGATACAACAAATAAGCAGTCAGTGTAATTTTTGATTTACCACTTTATCTGTGTACCACATGGGAACATTAACATATATCCATTTAAAAGCATGTTTATATGAATAGATATTTCTGAAAATCTTAACTATTAAGGCCAGACAGAGTACAATTAGTAATTGTTTGTATACTAAGTTATTCAGCATTATTTAGACAGAATTTAAAACTAACATTTTTCAAATGTATGCATTTTCACATTGCCTGAGCTGACAACACAAATAAGCAATCAGTATAATTTAGTGATATGCAACTTATCTGTGTGAACATGTAAAAAATTAATATGTATCCATAAAAGAATGTTATCTAAATGGGTTTTTGTAGGATCTGAAATGATCCTAGAAAAATTAAAAAAAAAATCCAAATTTATGTGAATTTCAGCATGCATGAGCTAATACAACAATAAGTCAGTCAGTATAATTTAGTGGATATATGCAACTTTATCTGTGTGAAACATGTAACAAATTAATATGCATCCAGTTTAAAAGAATGTTTATCTGAATGGCTTTGTATTTATCTGAAATGATCCTAAAAAAAAGTAGACTTTTTCCAAATTTATGTCAATTTCAAGCATGCACTTAGCTTATACAAATAAGCAATCAGTAAAGTTAGTGGATATATGCAAACTTTAGTTGTGTGAAACTTGAAAATGAACATGATCCATTTACAAGAATGTTGATCCCTGAATGGGTTTGACTATTGATCTGAAATGATCCTAAAAAAGAAAGATTTTTTTCCTACTAAATAAGATTTTTTTTCCGAATTGATTGAATTTTCAGCATGCCTGAGCTGATAACAACAATAGCAGTCAGTGTAATTTTTGGATATATACCACTTTATCTGTGTAGACACATTGAAAATTAACATTCTCCATTTAAAAGAGCATGTTTATATGAATAGATTATATTCGGAAAAATCTTAACTATTAGCGCAGACAACTAAGTAAAATTAAGTACTTGTTTGTTATACTAGTTCTTCACATTATTTAGACAGAATTTAAAAAGTAAGACCATTTTTCTCCAAAATGTATGTCATTTTCAGCAGCACTGATGAGCTGACAAACAACAAATAAGCAATCATAATTTAGGTGGATTGTGCAACTTTATCTGTGTGAAACAATGTAAAAATTAATATGTACCATTTACAAGAATGTTTAATCTATAACATGGGTTTGTATTGATTCTGAAATGATCCTCAAAAAATCAAAAAAAAAAATCCAAAGTTATGTGAATTTTCCGCATGCACTGAGCTAATAAACACACATAAGCAGTCAGTATAATTTAGTGGATATATGCAACTTTGTCTGTGTGAACTGTAAAAAATTAATATGCATCCTTTAAAGAATGTGTAGCTGAATGGCTTTGTATTGATTCTGAATGATCCTAAAAAAAGTACGACTTTTTTCCAATTATGTCATTTTCAGCATGCACTAGCTGATAACATAAGCATCCTAATAATTTAGTGGAATATGCAACTCTTAGAGTTGTGTGGAAACGTGAAAATTACATGTATCCATTTAAAAGAATGTTTTTCTGAATGGGTTTGTATTGATCTGAAAATATCCTAAAAAGAAAAGATTTTTGTTCCTATAAAGAAGATTTTTTTTCCGAATTTATGTGGAATTTTCAAGCATGCACTGAGCTGATAACAACAAATAAGCATTCAGTGTAATTGTTTGATATATACCACTTTATCTTGTTGTGACACATGGGAAAATGAACATATATCCATTTAAAAGCACATTATATGATAGATATAGTCTGAAGTTAGGCATACAAGAATTTAAAATTAGTAATTGTTTGTTATAAAAGTTATTCACATTATTAGACCGTATTTAAAAGTAAGACTTTTTTTTCCAAATGTATGTCCCCCCAATTTTCAGCCTGCACTGAGCTGACAACAACAAATAAGCAATCAGTATAATTTGTGGATATATCCATTTAAGCTGTGTGATACATGGGAAATTAAGATAATCCATTCAAAGCAATGTTTTTTATATCTGCATGGAGCTAATCTGAATAGGTCTTTAATTATTATGCCAGCAAAAGTTAAAAATTTAAGAAATAGTATGTGAAACTAAGTTATCACATTATTACCCGAATTAAAAAATACGATTTTTTCCCCCCCCTAATTTATTGAATTTTCAGCAGTACTGAGCGTGGATTGTCACTTTATTAGTGGAAACGTGAACATTAAATATCTCCATTGAAAGCATGTTTTATCTGAATGGATATTTGATATATATAGAGATCTAAATAGATCTGAATTATTTATGCCAGACAAAAAGTTAAAATGAGTAAATAGTAATGTTAAACTAAATTTTTTCAGATTATTTATCTAAATTAAAAAAATATTTTTCCAAATTCTATGTCAATTTTCAGCATGCACTGAGTGTGACAACAACAAATAAGCATAGTACATTTAGTGGATATATTCAACTTTAGTTGTGTGAAACGGGAAAATTAACATATATCCATTAAAAGCCGTTTATATACATAGATTATATTCTGAAAGATCTTAACTATTAGGCCAGACAAGAAGTTAAAATTAAGTATTGTTTGTTATACTAAGTTCTCACATTATTTAACGAATTTAAAAAGTAGACTTTTTTCAAATGTATGTCAATTTTCAGCATGCACTTAGTTGACAACAACAAATAGAGCAATCAGTATCATTAGTGATATATGCCCTTTATCTGTGTGAAACATGTAAAAAATTAATAGCCGCCATAAAGAATGTTTTATCTGATGGCTTTGTTGTAATTGATCTGAAATGATCCTCAAAAAGAGACTTTTTTTCCAAATTATGTCAATTTTTCAGCATGCCAGTTGCCTAGAACAATCAGTATCATTTATGGCTATATGCAACTTTATCCTGTGTGAAACATGTAAAAAAATAAGATGCTCCATTTAAAAGAAGTTTAATCTGAATGGCTTTGTATTGATCGGAAATGATCCTAAAAAAAGTAAGACTTTTTTCCAAATTTAGTCAATTTTCAGCAATGCACTTAAGTCTGATAACAAATAAGCAATCAGTATAATTTAGTGGATATATGCAACTTAGTTGTGTGAAACGTGAAAATTAACTGTATCCATTTAAAAGAATGTTTATCTGAATGGGGTTGTATTGATCTGAATAGCCTAAAAAAGAAAGATTTTTTTCCTATAAAGAAAGATTTTTTTTTCCGATTTATGTGAATTTTCCAGCATGCCACTGAGCTGATAACAACAAACAAGCAGGCGATCATGTACTTTGGTGATATATACCACTTATCCTGTGTGAACATGGGAAAATTAACAGTATTCCATTTAAAAGCACGATTATATGAATAGATATATTCTTGAATTTATGGCCGACAGAATTAAAATAAGTATTGTTGTTATAATAAGTTATTCACATATTTAGACAGTATTTAAAAGTAAAGACTTGTTTCCAAATGTATTCAATTTTCAGCATGCACTGACTGACAACAACAAATTAACAATCAGTAAATGTGTGGATAGTATACCACTTTATCTGTGTGATACATGGGAAATTAAGATATATCCAGTAAAGCATGTTTATCGGATGGATATAATCTGAATAGGTTCTTATTATTATGCCAGAGCAAGTTAAAATTAAGTAATAGTATGTAAGTTATTCACATTATTTACCCTACTTAAAAAATAGATTTTTTCCCCTATGTGAATTATTGAATTGTTTCAGCAAATACTGATCGTGGATTTGTCACTTTTATTATGTGAAACGTGAAAATTAACATATATCCATTGAAAAGCACGTTAGCTGAATCGATATTGTTATATACATAGAGATCTGAATAGATCTAATTATTATGTGCCAGACAAAACGTTTAATGAAGTAATAGTATGTGAACCTAAAGTTATTCACATTATTTAGACAGATTTAAAAGCTAACTTTTTCGCCAACTTTTATGTCAATTTCATCATGCACTTAGCTGATAACAACAATAAGCCAGTCAGTATAATTTGTGGATAGATACCACATTATCGTGTGTCAATGGGAAAATTAACATATATGCCATTTAAAAAAGCAGCGTTTGATATGAATAAATATATGCTGAATTTTAGGCCAGACAAGAATTAAAATTAGTAGATGTTTTTATAACTAAGTTATTCACATTATTTAGACAGTATTAAAAGTAAGACTTTTTTCCAAATGTAATGTCAATTTTCCCATGCCTGACGCCCGACAACAACAAATAACATCATTATAATTGTGGATATTACCACTTTATCTTTGTGATACATTGGAAAATTAAGATATATCCATCAAGCATGTTTATCTGAGGATATATCTGAATAGGTCCCTAATTATTATGCCAGACAAAAGTTAAAATTAAGTAATAGTATGTGAAACTAGTTTATTCACAGAGGTTAGCCAGAATAAAAAATATGATTTTTTCCCCCCCCCCTTTTATGTGAAATTTTCAGCAAGTACTGAGCGTGGATTTGTCACTTTGTAGTGTGGAAACTTGAAATTAAATATATCCATTGAAAAGCATGGTATCTGAATGGATATTTTTGATATATATAAGATCTAATATAAAAAAGGATCTTATTATTATGGCAAGACAAAAAGTTTAAAATGAAGTAAATAGTATGTTAAACTAAATTTTTCAGATATTTATCTAGTCATTAAAAAAATATTTTTTCCAAATTTATGTCCATTTTTTTCAGCAAGCACTGAGTTGACAACACAATCACAATCAGTATAATTTAGGTGGATATATCACTTTAGTTGTGTGAAACGGGAAATTAAACATATATCCATTTAAAAGCACGTTTATATGAATAGAGTATTCGAAAAGATCTAACTTAGGCCAGCAAGAATTTAAAATTAAGTAATTGTTTGTTATCTAAGTTATTCACATTAATTTAGACAGAATTTAAAAGTAAACTTTTTTTCCAGATGTATGTCAATTTTCATTTTCAGCATGCCTGAGTTGAATTCCAAACAAATAAGCAATCAGTATAATTTAGTGGATAAGCCACTTTATCTCTGTTGAAACATGTAAACAATTATATCATCCATTTCAAAGAATGTTTATCTGAATGGCTTTGTATTGATCTGAAATGAATCCTAAAAAAATAAAGACTTTTTTTCCAAATTTATGTCCCTTTTCAGCATGCAGGTTTTGCTGATAACAATCAGTATATTTAGTGGATCTATGCAACTTAGCTGTGTGAAACTGAAAATTACAACATGTACCATTTAAAAGAGGTTTATCTGAATGGCTTTGTATTGATCTTAAATATCTAAAAAAAAGTAAGACTTCTTCCAAATTTATGTCAATTTTCAAGCATGCACTGAGCTGACAACAACATAAGCATCAGTATAATTTAGTGGATATTAAAACTTTATCTGTGTGAAACATGTAAAAAATTTAATATGCATCATTTAAAAGAATGTTTATCTGAATGGCTTTGTAATTGATCGGGTAAATGATCCTTAAAAAAGTAAACTTTTTTCCAAATTTATGTCAATTTTCAGAATGCACCTTAGCTATAACAACAAATAAGCAATCAGTGTAATTTAGTGGATATATGCAACTTTAGTTTGTGTGAAACGGGAAAATAACATATACCATTTAAAAACACTTTTATATGGGGGAATAATATATTCTGAAAAGATCTTAACTATAGGCGGCAGAACAAGAAGTTAAAATTAAGTAATTGTTTGTCATACTAAGTTATTGCACATTAATTTAGACAGAAGTTTAAAAAGTAAGACTTTTTCCAACTGTATGTCAATTTTCAGCATGCACTGCTGACAACAACACATAAGCAGTCAGTATAATTTGTGGATATATACCCTTTATCGTGTGATCATGGAAAATTAAAGTATATCCTTTAAGCATGTTTATCTGATGGATATAATCTGAATAGGTCTTAATTATATCCAAGAACAAAGTTAAATTAAGTAATATATGTAGTTATTCAGCATTATATTAGCCAGGATCCCCCCGCCCAGCCGAGAGAAGAGGGAGACCCCCCAGAACCTTGCCCCTGTTGGTGGTTGAGCAGCATCCCTGGATTGAAAGTAAGGTGAATGGGTTACAGTCTCTGGATGCCTTGAAATCAGCCCAGAGAAATATCTAGGCCCCATGCTGGAGGGGAGTAAGAGCCTCTTTTGGCTGGAGGGTAGAGGAGCCCCATTGCCACAGGCTGGTGGGTGAGCAGCATCCCTGATTGAAAGTACAGGTGAATGGGTTACAGTCTCTGGATGCCTTGAAATCAGCCCAGAGGAAATATCTAGGCCCCATGGCTGGAGGGGAGTAAGAGCCTCTTTTGGCTGGAGGGTAGAGGAGCCCCATTGCACAGGCTGGTGGTGAGCGGCGTCCGGCTTATGTACCGGGGAGTGGGTGAAAGTCTCTGCTGCCTTAAAATCAGCTCAGAGGAAGGCCAATGGCCCTTGCCACACCAGCCCAAATGCCATGATCCTGTCTGACATTGGAAGCAAGCAGTGCACCTGGTCAGTACTGGATGGGAGACCAACTGGGAATACCAGGTGTCATAGACCTTTTCTTCTGCTTCACTCAACTGGCAGGCTTTTAAAAAGGTTCCAGAGTACAATGACGATGAGAATGGCTGTTGAAGATCGGGGGGCTCATCGGGACATCCAATGGCTGGGGGCCAACAGCAGCTGCCCAGGATCCCCCCAGCCCAGCAGAGAAGAGGAGACCCCCCAGGACTTGCCCCCTGTTTGGTGGTGAGCAGCATCCCTGGATTGAAAGTACAGGTGAATGGGTTACAGTCTCTGGATGCCTTGAAATCAGCCCGAGAAATATCTAGGCCCATGGATGGAGAAAAAGGTTCCAGCGTACAATGACGATGGAAAGGAATGGCCTGTGAAGATTGGGGGCTCATTGGGACATCCAAGATTGCTGGGGCCAACAGCAGCCGCCCAGGATCCCCCCAGCCTAGCCAAGAGAAGAGGGAGACTCCCCAGGACCTTGCCCCTGTCTGGTGGGTGAGCAGCATCCCTGGTTTGAGAGTACAGGTGAAAGGGTTACAGTCTCTGGATGCCTTGAAATCAGCCCAGAGGAAATATCTAGGCCCCATGGCTGAAGGGGGTGTAAGAGCCTCTTTTGGCTGGAGGGTAGAGGAGCCCCATTGCCACTGGCTGCTGGGTGAGAGGCGTCCCTGGCTTGAGTGTACAGGGGAGTGGGTAAAAGTCTCTGGCTGCCTTAAAATCAGCTCAGAGGTAAAGGCGAATGGCCCTTGGCCACACCAGCCCAAATGCACCTGATCCTGTCTGACATTGGAAGTCAAGCAGGCTCAGGTCTGGTCAGTACATGGATGGAAGACCAACTGGGAATACCAGGTGTCATAGACCTTTTCTTCTGCTTCGCTCAACTGGCAGGCTTTTAAAAAGGTTCCAGCGAACAGTGACGATGAAAAGGAATGGCCTGTGAAGATTGGGGGCTCATTGGGACATCCAAGATGGCTGGGGGCAAACAGCAGCCACCCAGGATCCCCCCAGCCTAGCCAAGAGAAGAGGGAGACTCCCCAGGACATTGCCCCTGTCTGGTGAGTGAGCAGCATCCCTGGATTGAAAGTACAGGTGAATGGGTTACAGTCTCTGCATGCCTTGAAATCAGCCCAGAGGAAATATCTAGGCCCCATGGCTGGAGGGGGAGTAAGAGCCTCTTTTGGCTGGAGGGTAGAGGAGCCCCATTGCCACTGGCTGCTGGGTGAGAGGCGTCCCTGGCTTGAGTGTACCGGGGAGTGGGTGAAAGTCTCTGGCTGCCTTAAAATCAGCTCAGAGGTAAAGGCCAATGGCCGTTGGCCACACCAGCCCAAATGCACCTGATCCTGTCTGACATTGGAAGCTAAGCAGGTTCAGGTCTGGTCAGTACTTGGATGGGAGACCAACTAGGAATACAAGGTTTCTTAGACCTTTTCTTCTGCTTCGCTCAACTGGCAGGCTTTTAAAAAGTTTCCAGCGTACAATGACGATGGAAAGGAATGGCCTGTGAAGATTGGGGGCTCATCAGGACATCCAAGATGGCTGGGGGCCAACAGCAGCCGCCCAGGGTCCCCCCAGCCTAGCCAATAGAAGAGGGAGACTCCCCAGGACCTTGCCCCTGTCTGGTGGTTGAGCAACATCCCTGGTTTGAGAGTACAGGTGAAAGGGTTACAGTCTCTGGATGCCTTGAAATCAGCCCAGAGGAAATATCTAGGCCCCATGGCTGAGGGGGGTGTAAGAGCCTCTTTTGGCTGGAGGGTAGAGGAGCCCTATTACCACTGGCTGCTGGGTGAGCGGCGTCCAAGGCTTGAGTGTACCGGGGAGTGGGTGAAAGTCTCTGGCTGCCTTAAAATCAGCTCAGAGGTAAAGGCCAATGGCCCTTGGCCACACCAGCACAAATGCACCTGATCCTGTCTGACATTGGAAGCTAAGCAGGCTCAGGTCTGGTCAGTACTTGGATGGGAGACCAACTGGGAATACCAGGTGTCATAGACCTTTTCTTCTGCTTCGCTCAATTGGCAGGCTTTTAAAAAGATTTCAGCGTACAATAGCGATGGAAAGGAATGGCCTGTGAAGATCGGGGGGCTCATCGGGAAATCCAAGATGGCCTTTGGCCAACAGCAGCCGCCAAGGATCCCCCCAGCCCATCTGAGAGAAGAGGGAGACTCACCAGGACCTTGCCCCTGTCTGGTGGGTGAGCAGCATCCCTGGATTGAAAGTACAGGTGAATGGGTTACAGTCTCTGCATGCCTTGAAATCAGCCCAGAGGAAATATCTAGGCCACATGGCTGGAGGGGGAGTAAGAGCCTCTTTTGGCTGGAGGGTAGAGGACGCCACATTGCCACAGGCTGGTGGGTGAGCGGCGTCAGGCTTCGTGTGCGGGGAGTGGGTGAAAGTCTCTGGCTGCCTTAAATCAGCTAGAGGGAAAGGCCAATGGCCTTGGCCACACCAGCCCAAATGCACCTGATCCTGTCGACATTGGAAGCTAAGCAGGTGCAGCCGGTCAGTCCGGATGGGAGACCAACTGGGAATACCAGGTGTCATAGACTTTTCTTCTGCTTCACTCAACTGGCAGGCTTGTTCCAGCATACAATGACGATGGAAGGAATGGCCTGTGAAGAGGGGGGCTCATCGGGACATCCAAGATGGCTGGGGGCCAAAAGCAGGCCAGGATCCCAGCCCAGTGAGAGAAGAGGGAGACCCCCAGGACCCGCCCGCTGGTGGGTGAGCAGCATCCCTGGATTGAAAGTACAGGTGAATGGGTTACAGTCTCGGATGCCTTGAAATCAGCCCAGAGGAAATATCTAGGCCCCATGGCTGGAGGGGGGTAAGCGCTCTTTTGGCTGGAGGTAGAGGAGCCCCATTGCCACAGCTGGTGGGTGAGCGGCTCGGCTTCAGTGTACGGGGAGGTGGGTGAAAGTCTCTGGCTGCTTAAAATCAGCTCAGAGGGAAAGGCCAATGGCCCTTGGCCACCAGCCCAAATGCACCTGATCCTGTCTGACATTGGAAGCTAAGCAGGTGCAGGCCTGGTCAGTCCTGGATGGGAGACCAACTGGGAATACAGGTGTCATAGACTTTCTTCGCTTCACTCAACTGGCAGGTTTGTTCCAGATACAATGACGATGGAAAGGAATGGCCTGTGAAGATCGGGGGCTCATCGGAATCCAAGATGGCTGGGGGCCACAGCCGCCCCAGGATCCCCCAGCCCAGCGAGGAGAGGGAGACCCCCAGGACCTTGCCCCCCTGGTGGGTGAGCAGCATCCTGGATTGAAAGTAAGTGAATGGGTTACAGTCTCTGTGCCTTGAAATCAGCCCAGAGGAAATATCTAGGCCCCATGGCTGGAGGGGGAGTAAGAGCCTCTTTGGCTGGAGGGTAGAGGCCCCATTGCCACAGGCGGTGGGTGAGCGGCGTCCAGGCTTCAGTGTACCGGGGAGTGGGTGAAAGTCTCTGGCTGCCTTAAAATCAGCTCAGAGGAAAGGCCAATGGCCCTTGGCCACACCAGCCCAAATGCACCTGATCCTGTCTGACATTGGAAGCTAGCAGGTGCAGGCCTGGTCAGACCGGATGGGAGACCAACTGGGAATACCAGGTGTCATAGACCTTTTTCTGTTCACTCAACTGGCAGGCTTTTAAAAGGTTCCAGCGTACAATGACGTGGAAAGGAATGCCTGTGAAGATCGGGGGCTCATCGGGACATCCAGAGTGGCTGGGGGCCAACAGCAGATGCCCAGGATCCCCCCAGCCCAGTGAGAGAAGGGGAGACTCCCGGACCTTGCCCGTGTGGTGGGTAGGCACCATCCCTGGATTAAAGTACAGGTGAATGGGTACAGTCTCTGGCTGCCTAGAAATCAGCTCCGAGGGAAAGGCCAATGGCCCTTGGCCACACCAGCCCAAATGCACCTGATCCTGTCTGACATTGGAAGCTAAGCAGGTGCAGGCCGGTCAGTCCTGGATGGGAGACCAAACTGGGAAACCAGGTGTATAGACTTTTCTTCTGCTTCACTCAATGGCAGGCTTGTTCACCATACAATGACGATGGAAAGGAATGGCCTGTGAAGATCGGGGGCTCATCGGGACATCCAAGATGGCTGGGGGGAACAGCAGCTGCCCAGGATCCCCAGCCCAGTGAGAGAAGAGGGAGACCCCCCAGGACCTGCCCCCGCGGTGGGTGAGCAGCATCCCTGGATTGAAAGTACAGGTGAATGGTGTTACAGTCTCTGGATGCCTTGAAATCAGCCCAGAGGATATCTAGGCCCCATGGCTGGAGGGGGAGTAAGAGCCTCTTTTGGCTGGAGGGTAGAGGAGCCCCATTGCCACAGGCTGGTGGGTGAGCGGCTCCGGCTTGAGTGTACCGGGGAGTGGGTGAAAGTCTCTGGCTGCCTAAATCAGCTCAGAGGGAAAGGCCAATGGCCCTGGCCACACCAGCCCAAATGCACCTGATCCTGTCTGACATTGGAAGCTAAGCAGGTGCAGGCCTGGTCAGTCTGGATGGGAGACCAACTGGGAATACCAGGTGTCATAGACCTTTTCTTCTGCTTCACTCAACTGGCAGGCTTTGGTTCCAGCATACAATGACGATGGAAAGGAATGGCCTGTGAAGATCGGGGGGCTCATCGGGAATCACCAAGAGGCTGGGGGCCAACAGCAGCCCCCAGGATCCCCCAGCCCAGGGAGAGAAGAGGGAGACCCCCCCGGACCCTGCCCCTGGTGGGTGAGCAGCATCCCTGGATTGAAGAAAAGTGGAATGGGTTACAGTCTCTGGATGCCTTGAAATCAGCCCAGAGGAAATATCTAGGCCCCATGGCTGGAGGGGGAGTAAGAGCCTCTTGGCTGGAGGGTAGAGGAGCCCCATTGCCACAGGCTGGGGTGAGCGGCGTCCGGCTTAGTGTACCGGGGAGTGGGTGAAAGTCTCTGGCGCCTAAAATCAGCTCAGAGGGAAAGGCCAATGGCCCTTGGCCACACCAGCCCAAATGACCCTGATCCTGTCTGACATTGGAAGCTAAGCAGGTGCAGGCCTGGTCAGTCCTGGATGGGAGACCAACTGAATACCGGTGTCATAGACCTTTCTTCTGCTTCACTCAACTGGCAGGCTTTAAAAGGTTCCGCGTACAATGACGATGGAAAGGAATGGCCTGTGAAGATCGGGGGCTCATCGGGACATCCAAGATGGCTGGGGGCCAACAGCAGCTGCCCAGTCCCCCAGCCCAGCTAGAGAAGAGGGAGACTCCCCCGGACCTTGCCCTGTTTGGTGGGTAGGCACCATCCCTGGATAAAGTACAGGTGAAGGGGTACAGTCTCTGGCTGCCTTAGAATCAGGCCCTCTAGAGGGAAAGGCCAAGGGCCATTGGCCACACCAGCCCAAATGCACCTGATCCTGTCTGACATTGGAAGCTAAGCAGGTGCAGGCCTGGTCAGTCTGGATGGGAGACCAACTGGGAATACCAGGTGTCATAGACCTTTTCTTCTGCTTCACTCAACTGGCAGGCTTGTTCCAGCATACAATGACGATGGAAAGGAATGGCTGTGAAGATCGGGGGGCTCATCGGGACATCCAAGATGGCTGGGGGCCAACAGCAGCTGCCCAGGATCCCCCAGCCCAGTGAGAGAAGAGGGAGACCCCCAGGACTGCCCCGCCTGGTGGGTGAGCAGCATCCCTGGATTGAAAGTAAAGGTGAATGGGTACAGGTCTCGGATGCCTTGAAATCAGCCCAGAGGAAATATCTAGGCCCCATGGCTGGAGGGGGAGTAAGAGCCTCTTTTGGCTGGAGGGTAGAGGATCCCCATTGCCACAGGCTGGTGGGTGAGCGTTATCCAAGGCTTGAGTGTACCAGGGAGTGGGTGAAAGTCTCTGGCTGCCTTAAAATCACCTCAGAGGTAAAGCCCAATGGCCCTTGGCCACACCAGCCCAAATGAACCCGATCCTGTATGACATTGGAAGCCAAGCAGGTTCAGGTCTGGTCAGTACTTGGATGGGAGACCAACTGGGAATACAAGGTGTCATAGACCTTTTCTTCTGCTTCGCTCAACTGGCAGGTTTTTTAAAAGGTTCCAGCGTACAATGGCGATGGAAAGGAATGGCCTGTGAAGATCGGGGGGCTCATCGGGACATCCAAGATGGCTGGGGGCCAACAGCAGTCGCCCAGGATCCGCCCAGCCGAGGGAAGAGGGAGACTCCCCAAGACCTTGTCCCTGTCTAGTGGGTGAGCGGCATCCCTGGTTTGAGAGTTCAGGTGAATGGGTTACAGTCTCTGGATGCCTTGAAATCAGCCCAGAGGAAATATCTAGGCCCCATGGCTGGAGGGGGAGTAAGAGCCTATATTGGCTGGAGGGTAAAGGAGCCCCATTTCCACAGGCTGATAGGTAAGCGGCGTCCAAGGCTTGAGTGTACCGGGAGTGGGTGAAAGTTTCTGGCTGCCTTAAAATCAGCTCAGAGGTAAAGGCCAATGGCCCTTGGCCACACCAGCCCAAATGCACCTGATCCTGTCTGACATTGGAAGCTAAGCAGGTTCAGGTCTGGTCAGCACTTGGATGGGAGACCAACTGAGAATACCAGGTGTCATAGACCTTTTCTTCTGCTTCACTCAACTGGTAGGCTTTTAAAAAGGTTCCAGCATACAATGACAATGGAAAGGAATGGCCTGTGAAGATCGGGGGCTCATCGGGACATCCAAGATGGCTGGGGGCCAACATCAGCCACCCAGGATCCCCCCAGCCTAGCCAAGAGAAGAGGGAGTCTCCCTAGGACCTTGCCCCTGTCTGGTGGGTGAGCAGCGTCCCTGGCTTAAGAGTACCGGTGAGTGGATTACAGTCTTTGGCTGCCTTGAAATCAGCCCAGAGTAAATATCTAGGCCGCATGGCTGGTGGGGGAGTAAGTGCCTCTTTTGGGTGGAGGGTAGAGGAGCCCCATTGCCACTGGCTGGTGGGTGAGCAGCATCCCTGGCTTAAGTGTACCTGGAGTTGGTGAAAGTCTCTGGCTGCCTTAAAATCAGCTCAGAGGTAAAGGCCAATGGCCCTTGGCCACACCAGCCCAAATGCACCTGATCCTGTCTGACATTGGAAGCTCTAAGCAGGTTCAGGTCTTGTCAGGAATTGGATGGGAGACAAACTGGGAATACCAGGTGTCATAGACCTTTTCTTCTGCTTCGCTCAACTGGCAGGCTTTTAAAAAGGTTCCAGCGTACAATGGCAATGGAAAGGAATGGCCTTTGAAGATCGGGGGGCTCATCGGGATATCCAAGATGGCTGGGGGCCAACAGCAGCCGCCCAGGATCCCCCCAGCCTAGCCGAGAGAAGAGGGAGACTACCCAGGACCTTGCCCCTGTCTGGTGGGTGAGCGGCATCCCTGTATTGAAAGTACAGGTGAATGGGTTACAGTCTCTGGATGCCTTGAAATCAGCCCAGAGGAAATATCTAGGCCCCATGGCTGAAGGGGGAGTAAGAGCCTCTTTTGGCTGGAGGGTAGAGGAGCCCCATTGCCACAGGCTGGTGGGTGAGCGGCGTCCCTGGCTTGAGTGTCCCGGGGAGTGGGTGAAAGTCTCTGGCTGCCTTAAAATCAGCTCAGAGGGAAAGGCCAATGGCCCTTGGCCACACTAGCCCAAGTGCACCCAATCCTATCTGACATTGGAAGCTAAGCAGGTTCAGGTCTGGTTTGCACTTGGATGGGAGACCAACTGGGAATACCAGGTGTCATAGACCTTTTCCTCTGCTTCACTCAACTGGCAGACTTTTAAAAAGGTTCCAGCATACAATGACGATGGAAAGGAATGGCCTGTGAAGATCGGGGGCTCATCGGGACATCCAAGAAGGTTGGGGGCCAACAGCAGCCACCCAGGATCCCCCCAGCCTAGCCGAGAGAAGAGGGAGACTCCCCAGGACCTTGCCCCTGTCCTTTGGGTGAGCGGCATCCCTGGTTTGAGAGTACAGGTGAATGGGTTACAGTCTCTGAATGCCTTGAAATCAGCCCAGAGGAAATATCTAGGCCCCATGGCTGGAGGGGGAGTAAGAGCTTCTTTTGACTGGAGGGTAGAGGAGCCCCATTGCCACTGGTTGGTGGGTGAGCGGCGTCCCTGGCTTGAGTGTACAGGGGAGTGGGTGAAAGTCCCTGGCTGCCTTAAAATCAGCTCAGAGGTAAAGGCCAATGGCCCTTGGCCACACCAGCCCAAATGCACCTCATCCTGTCTGACATTGGAAGCCAAGCAGGTTCAGGTCTGGTCAGTACTTGGATGGGAGACCAACTGGGAATACGAGGTGTCATAGACCTTTTCTTCTGCTTCACTAAACTGGCAGGCTTTTAAAAAGGTTCCAGCATACAATGACGATGGAAAGGAATGGCCTGTAAAGATCGGGGGCTCATCGGGACATCCAAGATGGCTGGGGGCCAAAAGCAGCCGCCCAGGATCCCCCCAGCCTAGCCGAGAGAAGAGGGAGACTCCCCAGGACCTTGCCCCTGTCTGGTGGGTGAGCGGCATCCCTGGTTTGAGAGTACAGGTGAATGGGTTACAGTCTCTTGATGCGTTGAAATCAGCCCAGAGGAAATATCTAGGCCCCATGGCTGGAGGGGGAGTAAGAACCTATTTTGGCTGGAGGGTAAAGGAGCCTCATTGCCACTGGCTGGTGGGTGAGTGGCGTCTCTGGCTTGAGTGTACCTGGGAGTGGGTGAAAGTCTCTGGCTGCCTTAAAATCAGCTCAGAGGAAAAGGCAAATGGCCCTTGGCCACACCAGCCCAAATGCACCTGATCCTGTCTGACATTGGAAGCTAAGCAGGTTCAGGTCTGGTCAGTACTTGGGTGGGAGACCAACTGGAAATACAAGGTGTCATAGACCTTTTCTTCTGCTTCGCTCAACTGGCAGGTTTTTAAAAAGGTTCCAGCATACAATGGCGATGGAAAGGAATGGCCTGTGAAAATCGGGGGCTCATCGGGACATCCAAGATGGCTGGGGGCCAACAGCAGTCGCCCAGGATCCCCCCAGCCCAGCTGAGAGAAGAGGGAGACTCCCCAGGACCTTGCCCCTGTCTGGTGGGTGAGCAGCATCCCTGGATTCAAATTCCAGGTGAATGGGTTACAGTCTCTGGCTGCCTTAAAATCAGCTCAGAGGGAAAGGCCAATGGCCCTTGGCCACACTAGCCCAAGTGCACCTGATCCCCTCTGACATTGGAAGCCAAGCAGGTTCAGGTCTGGTCAGTACTTGGATGGGAGAATAACTGGGAATACCAGGTGTCATAGACCTTTTCTTCTGCTTCGCTCAACTGGCAGGCTTTTAAAAAGGTTCCAGCATACAATGGCGATGGAAAGGAATGGCCTGTGAAAATCGGGGGGCTCATCGGGACATCCAAGATGGCTGGGGGCCAACAGCAGTTGCCCAGGATCGCCCCAGCCCAGCTGAGAGAAGAGGGAGACTCCCCAGGACCTTGCCCCTGTCTTGTGGGTGAGCGGCATCCCTGTTTTGAGAGTACAGGTGAATGGGTTACAGTCTCTGGATGCCTTGAAATCAGCCCAGAGGAAATATCTAGGCCCCATGGCTGGAGGGGGAGTAAGAGCTTCTTTTGGCTGGAGGGTAGAGGAGCCCCATTGCCACTGGTTGGTGGGTCAGCAGCGTCCCTGGCTTAACTTTACCGGGGAGTGGGTGAAAGTCTCTGGCTGCCTTAAAATCAGCTCAGAGGTAAGGGCCAATGGCCATTGGGCACACCAGCCCAAATGCACCTGATCCTGTCTGACATTGGAAGCTAAGCAGGTTCAGGTCTGGTCAGTACTTGGATGGGAGACCAACTGGGAATACGAGGTGTCATAGACCTTTTCCTCTGCTTCGCTCAACTTGCAGGCTTTTCAAAAGGTTCCAGCGTACAATGGCAATGGAAAGGAATGGCCTTTGAAGATCGGGGGGGCTCATCGGGATCTCCAAGATGGTTGGGAGCCAACAGCAGCTGCCCAGGATCCCCCCAGCCCAGCTGAGAGAAGAGGGAGACTCCCCAGGACCTTGCCCCTGTCTGGTGGGTGAGCGGCATCCCTGGATTAAAAGTACAGGTGAATGGGTTACAGTCTCTGCATGCCTTGAAATCAGCCCAGAGGAAATATCTAGGCCCCATGGCTGGAGGGGGAGTAAGAGCCTCTTTTGGCTGGAGGGTAGAGGAGCCCCATTGCCACTGGCTGGTGGGTAAGCAGCGTCCCTGGCTTGAGTGTACCGGGGAGTGGGTGAAAGTCTCTGGCTGCCTTAAAATCAGCTCACAGGTAAAGGCCAATGGCCCTTGGCCACACTAGCCCAAGTGCACCTGATCCTTTCTGACATTGGAAGCCAAGCAGGTTCAGGTCTGGTCAGTACTTGGATGGGAGACCAACTGGGAATATCAGGTGTCATAGACCTTTTCTTCTGCTTCGCTCAACTGGCAGGCTTTTAAAAAGGTTCCAGCATACAATGACAATGGAAAGGAATGGCCTGTGAAAATCGGGGGCTCATCGGGACATCCAAGATGGCTGGGGGCCAACAGCAGCCGCCCAGGATCCCCCCAGCCCAGCTGAGTGAAGAGGGAGACTCCCCAGGACCCTGCCCCTGTCTGGTGGGTGAGCGGCATCCCTGATTTGAAAGTACAGGTGAATGGGTTACAGTCTCTGGATGCCTTGAAATCAGCCCAGAGGAAATATCTAGGCCCCATGGCTGGAGGGGGAGTAAGAGCTTCTTTTGGCTGGAGGGTAGAGGAGCCCCATTGCCACAGGCTGGTGGGTGAGCAGCGTCCAAGGCTTGAGTGTACCGGGGAGGGGGTTACAGTCTCTGGATGCCTTAAAATCAGCCCAGAGGAAATATCTAGGCCCCATGGCTGGAGGGGGAGTAAGAGCCTATTTTGGCTGTAGGGTAGAGGAGCCCCATTGCCACAGGCTGGTGGGTGAGCGACGTCCCTGTCTTGAGTGTACCAGGGAGTGGGTGAAAGTCTCTGGCTGCCTTAAAATCAGATCAGAGTGAAAGGCCAATGGCCCTTGGCCACACTAGCCCAAGTGCACCTGATCCTCTCTGACATTGGAAGCCAAGCAGGTTCAGGTCTGGTCAGTACTTGGATGGGAGACCAACTGGGAATACCAGGTGTCATAGACCTTTTCCTCTGCTTCACTCGACTTGCAGGCTTTTAAAAAGGTTCCAGCATACAATGACGATGGAGAGGAATGGCCTGTGAAGATCGGGGGGTTCATCGGGACATCCAAGATGGCTGGGGGCCAACAGCAGCCGCCCAGGATCCCCCCAGCCCAGCCGAGAGAAGAGGGAGACTCACCAGGACCTTGCCCCTGTCTGGTGGGTGAGCATCATCCCTGGATTGAAAGTCCAGGTGAATGGGTTACAGTCTCTGAATGCCTTAAAATCAGCCCAGAGGAAATATCTAGGCCCCATGGCTGGAGGGGGAGTAAGAGCCTATTTTGGCTGTAGGGTAGAGGATCCCCGTTGCCCCTGTCTGGTGGGTGAGCGGCATCCCGTGGCTTGAGTGTACCGGGGAGTGGGTGAAAGTCTCTGGCTGCCTTAAAATCAGCTCAGAGGGAAAGGCAATGGCCCTTGGCCACACCAGCCCAATGCACCTGATCTGTCTGACATTGGAAGCTAAGCAGGTGCAGGCCTGGTCAGTACCTGGATGGGAGACCAACTGGGAATACCAGGTGTCATAGACCTTTTCTCTTGCTTCACTCAACTGGAGGTTTAAAAAGGTTCCAGCATCAATGACGATGGAAGGAATGGCCTGTGAAGATGGGGGCTCATCGGACAATCCAAGATGGCTGGGGGCCAACAGCAGCTGCCCAGGATCCCCCAGCCCAGCTGAAGAAGAGGGAGACCCCCCCGACCCTGCCCCCGCTGGTGGGAGCAGCATCCCTGGATTGAAAGTACAGTGAATGGGTTACAGTCTCTGGATGCCTTGAAATCAGCCCAGAGGAAATATCTGGCCCCATGGCTGGAGGGGGAGTAGAGCCTCTTTTGGCTGGAGGGTAGAGGAGCCCCATGCACAGGCTGGTGGGTGAGCGGCGTCCGGCTTAGTGTACCGGGGAGTGGGTGAAAGTCTCTGGCGCCTTAAAATCAGCTCAGAGGGAAAGGCCAATGGCCCTTGGCCACACCAGCACAATGCAACTGATCCTGTCT
This sequence comes from Hymenochirus boettgeri, assembly GCA_019447015.1. Taxonomy (NCBI): domain Eukaryota; kingdom Metazoa; phylum Chordata; class Amphibia; order Anura; family Pipidae; genus Hymenochirus; species Hymenochirus boettgeri. Next base: position 263,968,086 of record CM033469.1, read on the forward strand.
GACATTGAAGCTAAGCAGGTGCGGCCTGGTCAGTACCTGGATGGGAGACCAACTGGGAATACCAGGTGTCATAGACCTTTCTTCTGCTTCACTCAACTGGCAGGCTTTTAAAAGGTTCCAGCGTACAATGACATGGAAAGGAATGGCCTGTGAAGATCGGGGGGCTCATCGGGACATCCAAGATGGCTGGGGGCAAAAGCAGCTGCCCAGGATCCCCCAGCCCAGCTGAGAGAAGAGGGAGACCCCCCAGGACCTGCCCCCGGTGGGTGAGCAGCATCCCTGGATTGAAAGTACAGGTGAATGGGTTACAGTCTCTGGATGCCTTGAAACAGCCCAGAGGAAATATCTAGGCCCCATGGTAGGGGAGTAAGAGCCTCTTTTGGCTGGAGGGTAGAGGAGCCCCATTGCCACAGGCTGGTGGGTGAGCGGCGTCGGCTTAGTGTACCGGGAGTGGGTGGAAGTCTCTGGTGCCTAAAATCAGCTCAGAGGGAAAGGCCAATGGCCTTGGCCACCAGCCCAAATGCACCTGATCCTGTCCGACATTGGAAGCCAAGCAGGTGCAGGCCTGGTCAGCAGCTGGATGGGAGACCAACTGGGAATACCAGGTGTCATAGACCTTTTCTTCTGCTTCACTCAACTGGCAGGCTTGTTTCAGCATACAATGACGATGGAAAGGAATGGCCTGTGAAGATCGGGGGGCTCATCGGGACATCCAAGATGGCTGGGGGCCAACAGCAGTGCCAGGATCCCCCAGCCAGCGAGAGAAGAGGGAGACTCCCAGGACCTTGCCCCCGTTTGGTGGGTGAGCAGCATCCCTGGATTGAAAGACAGGTGAATGGGTACAGTCTCTGGATCTTGAAATCAGCCCAGGGAAATATCTAGGCCCCATGGCTGGAGGGGGAGTAAGAGCTCCTTTTGGCTGGAGGGTAGAGGAGCCATTGCCACAGGCTGGTGGGTGAGCGGCGTCCGGTTGAGTGTACCGGGGAGTGGGTGAAAGTCTCTGGCTGCCTTAAAATCAGCTCAGAGGGAAAGGCCCATGGCCCTTGGCCACACCAGCCCAAATGCACCTGTCCTGTCTGACATGGAAGCTAAGCAGGTGCAGGCCTGGTCAGTACCGGATGGGAGCCAACTGGGAATACCAGGTGTCATGACTTTTCTTCTGCTTCACTCAACTGGCAGGCTTTAAAAAGGTTCCAGCATACAATGACGATGGAAAGGAATGGCTGTGAAGATCGGGGGCTCATCGGGACATCCGAGTGGTGGGGGCCAACAGCAGCTGCCCAGGATCCCCCCAGCCCAGCTGAGAGAAGAGGGAGACCCCAGGACCCTGCCCCTGGTGGGTGAACGGCATCCCTGGATGAAAGTACAGGTGAATGGGTTACAGTCTCTGGATGCCTTGAAATCAGCCCAGAGGAAATATCTAGGCCCCATGGCTGGAGGTGGAGTAAGAGCCTCTTTTGGCTGGAGGGTAGAGGATCCCCATTGCCACTGGCTGGTGGGTGAGCGGCATCCCTGGTTGAGTGTACCGGGGAGTGGGTGAAAGTCTCTGGCTGCCTAAAATCAGCTCAGAGGGAAAGGCCTATGGCCCCTGGCCACACCAGCCCAAATGCACCCAATCTTGTCTGACATTGGAAGCTAAGCAGGTTCAGGCCTGGCCAGTACTTGGATGGGAGACCAACTGGGAATACCAGGTGTCATAGACCTTTTCCTCTGCTTCACTCAACTGGCAGGCTTTTAAACAGGTTCCAGCGTACAATGACGAAGGAAAGGAATGGCCTGTGAAGATCGGGGGTCTCATCGGGACATCCAAGATAGCTGGGGGCCAACAGCAGCCAACCAGGATCCCCCCAGCCCAGCCAAGAGAAGAGGGAGACTCCCCAGGACCTTACCCCTGTCTGGTGGGTGAACGGCATCCCTGGCATTAAAGTACAGGTGAATGGGTTACAGTCTTTGGATGCCTTGAAATCAGCCCAGAGGAAATATCTAGGCCCCATGGCTGGAGGGGGAGTAAGAGCCTCTTTTGGCTGGAGGGTAGAGGAGCCCCATTGCCAAAGGCTGGTGGGTGAGCGGCGTCCAAGGCTTGAGTGTACCGGGAAGTGGGGGAAAGTCTCTGGCTGCCTTAAAATCAGCTCAGAGGTAAAGGCCAATGGCCCTTGGCCACACCAGCCCAAATGCACCTGATCCTGTCTGACATTGGAAGCTTAAGCAGGTTCAGGTCTGGTCAGTACTTGGATGGGAGACCAACTGGGCTTTCCAGGTGTCATAGATCTTTTCTTCTGCTTTGCTCAACTAGTAGATTTTTAAAAAGGTTCCAGCGTACAATGACGATGGAAAGGAATGGCCTGTGAAGATCAGGGGGCTCATGGGGACATCCAAGATGGCTGTGGGGCCCACAGCAGCCACCCAGGATCCCCCCAGCCGAGCCAAGAGAAGAGGGAGACTCCCCAGGACCTTGCCCGATTTTGGTGGGTGAGCAGCATCCCTGAATTGAGAGTACAGGTGAATGGGTTACAGTCTCTGGATGCATTGAAATCAGCCCAGAGGAAATATCTAGGCCCCATGTCTGGAGGGGGAGTAAGAGCTTCTTTTGGCTGGAGGGTAGAGGAGCCCCATTTCCACTGGCTGGTGGGTAAGCGGCATTCCTGGCTTGAGTGTACCGGGGAGTGGGTGAAAGTCTATGGCTGCCTTAAAATCAGCTCAGAGGGAAAGGCCTATGGCCCTTGGCCACATCAGCCCAAATGCACCTGATCCTGTCTGACATTGGAAGCTAAGCAGGTGCAGGCCTGGTCAGTACCTGGATGGGAGACCAACTGGGAATACCAGGTGTCATAGACCTTTTCCTCTGCTTCGCTCAACTGGCAGGCTTTTAAACAGGTTCCAGCATACAATGACGTAGGAAAGGAATCGCCTGTGAAGATCAGGGGGCTCATCGGGACATCCAAGATGGCTGGGGGCCAACAGCAGCCGCCCAGGATCCCCCCAGCTCAGCCGAGAGAAGAGGGAGACTCCCCAGGACCTTGCCCCTGTCTGGTGGGTGAGCGGCATCCCTGAATTTAGAGTACAGGTGAGTGGGTTACAGTCTCTGGATGCCTTGAAATCAGCCCAGAGGAAATATGTAGGCCCCATGGCTGGAGGGGGGAGCAAGAGCCTCTTTTGGCTGGAGGGTAGAGGAGCCCCATTGCCACTGGCTGGTGGGTAAGCGGCATCCCTGGCTTGAGTGTACCGGGGAGTGGGTGAAAGTCTCTGGCTCCCTTAAAATCAGCTCAGAGGGAAAGGACTATGGCCCTTGGCCACACCGGCTCAAATGCACCTGATCCTGTCTTACATTGGAAGCTAAGCAGGCTAAGGCCTGGTCAGTACCTGGATGGGAGACCAACTGGGAATACCAGGTGTCATAGACCTTTTCTTCTGCTTCGCTCAACTGGCAGGCTTTTAAACAGGAATGGCAGGAATGGCCTGTGAAGATCGGGGGGCTCATCGGGACATCCAAGATGGCTGGGGGCCAACAGCAGAGGCCCAGGATCCCCTCAGCCTAGCCGAGAGAAGAGGGAGACTCCCCAGGACCTGGTGGGTGAGCAGCATCCCTGGCTTGAGAGTACCGGTGAGTGGGTTAGAGTCTCTGGATGCCTTGAAATCAGCCCAGAGGAAATATCTAGGCCCCATGGCTGGAGGGGGAGTAAGAGCCTCTTTTGGCTGGAGGGTAGAGGAGCCCCATTGCCACAGGCTGGTGGGTGAGCGGCGTCCAAGGCTTGAGTGTACCGGGGAGTGGGTGAAAGTCTCTGGCTGCCTTAAAATCATCTCAGAAGGAAAGCCCTTGGCCATTGTCCACACCAGCCCAAATGCGCCTGATCTTGTCTGACGTTGGAAGCTAAGCAGGACTGGTCAGTACTTGGATGGGAGACCAACTGGAAATACCAGGTGTTGTAGACCTTTTCTTCTGCTTTGCTCGACTTACAGGCTTTTAAACAGGTTCCAGCATGCACCGACAGAGGAAAGGAATGGCCCATGAATATTAGGGGGCTCATTGTAACTTTCAATGAAGTTGGGGGCCAACAGCAGCTGCCCAGGATGCTCCCAGCCCAGCAGAGAGGAGAGGGAGGCTCCCCAGGACCTTGCCCCTGGCTGGTGGTTGAGCGGCATCCCTGGCTTGAGAGTATCAGTGAGTGGGTGAGAGTCTCTGGCTACCTTGAAAAAAGCACAGAGGGAATGTCCCATGCACCTCAGCCACACCAACCTAAATGCACGCAACCTTGTCTGATCGCGGAAGCCAAGCAAGCCCAGGCCTTGTCAGTACTTAGATGGGAGACCAACTGGGAATTCTAAGTGTCATAGGCCTTTTCTTCTGCTTCGCTTGACTGGCAGGCTTTTAAACGGGTTCCAGCATACACTAACGGAGGAAAGGAATGGCCCGTAAAGATTGGGGGCTCATCGGGACATCCAAGTAGGTTGGGGGCTAACAGCAGCCGCCCAGGATGCTCCCAGTCAGGACGAAAGGAGAGGGAGTCTCCCCAGGATCTTGCTGATGGCTGCTGGGTGAGCAGCGTCTCTGGCTTGAGAGTACCAGTGAGTGGGTGAGAGTCTTTGGCTGCCATGAAAACAGCCCAGATGGAATGTCCTATGGCCCTCAAGCACAACAACCCAATGCATCAAATCTTGTCTGATCTCGGAAGCTAAGCAGGCTCAGGCCTAATCAGTACCTGGATGGGAGAACAACTTTAAAACCAGGTGTCGTAGGCCTTTTCTTATGCTTTGCTCGACTGGCAGGCTTTTAAATGGGGTTCCAGCGTACACTAACGGAGGAAAGGAATGGCCCGTAAAGATTGGGGTCTCATCGGGACATCCAAAGAGGTTGGGGGATAACAGCAGCCGCCCAGGATGCTCCCAGCAGGCCAAAAGGAGAGGGAGGGAATACCAGGTGTTGTTGACCTTTTCTTCTGCTTTGCTTGACTGACAGGCCTTTAAACAGGTTCCAGCATACACTGACGGAGGAAAGGAATGGCCCATGAAGATCGGGGGACTCATTGTAACACCCAAGGAAGTTGGGGGCCAACAGCAGCCGCCCAGGATGCTCCCAGCCCAGCCCATCCCAGCTGAGAGGAGAGGGAGGCTCCCCAGGACCTTGCCCCTGGCTGGTGGGTTAGTGGCGTCCCTGGCTTGAGAGTACCGGTGAGTGGGTGAGAGTCTCTGGCTGCCTTAAAAAAAGCACAGAGGGAAGGTCCCATGCCCCTCAGCCACACCAAGCTAAATGCACCCAATCTTGTTTGATCATGGAAGCCAAGCAGGCCCAGGCCTGGTCAGTACTTAGATGGGAGACCAACTGGGAATACCAGGTGCCGTAGGCCTTTTCTTCTGGTTCGCTCGACTGGCAGGCTTTTAAATGGGTTCCAGGGTACGCTGACGGAGGAAAGGAATGGCACGTGAAGATCGGTGGGCTCATCGGGACATCCAAGGAGGCTGGGGGCCAACAGCAGCCACCCAGGATGCTCCCAGCCCTGGCAGAGAGGAGAGGGAGACTCCCCAGGACCTTGCCCCTGGCTGTTGTGTGAGTGGCGTCCCTGACTTGAGAGTACCGGTGAGTGGGTGAGAGTCTCTGGCTGCCTTAAAATCAGCTCAGAGGAAATGTCCTATGGCCCTCGGCCACACCAACCTAAATGCACCCAATCCTGTCTGGTCTCGGAAGCCAAGCCAAGGTTGGGGGATAACAGCACCCGCCCAGGATGCTACGAACCAGGCCAAATGGAGAGGGAGGACCTTGCTGATGGCTGGTGGGTGAGCAGCGTCCCTGGCTTGAAAGTACCAGTGAGTGGGTGAGTCTCTGGCTGCCATAAAATCAGCCTAAAGGGAATGTCCTATGGCCCTTGGCCACACCAGCCCAACTGCACTTGATCTTGTCTGACCTTGTAAGCTAAAGGTAGCCATACATCTATACACTGATGGGCAAACTGCGGCTCTCCAGATGTTTGAGAACTACAACTCCCAGCATTCCTATGCTTCTCTCTGTGGTTGAGGAATGCTGGGAGTTGTAGTTTTCAAACATCTGGAGAGCCGCAGTTTGAGGATCACCGATCTCTGAGAGGAAAGGAATGACCTGTGAAGATTGGGGGGCTCATCGGGACATCCAAGGAGGCTGGGGGCCAACAGCAGCCACCCAGGATGCTCCCAGCCCTGGCAGAGAGGAGAGGGAGGCTCCCCAGGACCTTGCCCCTGGCTGGTGAGTGAGCGGTATCCCTGGCTTGAGAGTCCCGGGATGTGGGTGATAGTCTCTAGCTTCTTTGAAATCAGCCCAGATGGAATATCTAGGCCCCATGGCTGGAGGGGGAGTAAGAGCCTCTTTTGGCTGGAGGGTAGAGGAGCCCTTCTAATGGCTGGTGGGTGAGCAGCAAGTGGTGGGTGAGCGGCAGGGGGCCAACAGCAGCCACCCAGGATGCTGCCAGCCCAGCCAAGAGGAGAGGGAGGCTCCCCAGGACCTTGCCCCTGGCTGGTGGGTGAGCGGCGTCCCTGGTTTAAGAGTACCGGTGAGTGGGTGAAAGTCTCTGGTTGCCTTGAAAACAGCCCAGAGGGAATGACCTATGCCCCTCGGCCACACCAACCTAAATGCACCCAATCTTGTCTGATCTCGGAAGCCAAGCATGCCCAGGCCTGGTCAGTACTTAGATGAGAGACCAACTGGGAATACCAGGTGTCGTAGGCCTTTTCTTCTGCTTCGCTCGACTGGCAGGCTTTTAAACGGGTTCCAGCGTATACTGACATAGAAAAGGAATTGCCCTGTGAAGATTGGGGGGGCTTATCGGGACATCTAAGGAGGCTTGGGGCAAACAGCAGCCACGCAGGATGCTCCCAGCCCGGGCAGAGAGGAGAGGGAGACTCCCCAGGACCTTGCCCCTGGCTGGTGGATGAGCGGCATCCCTGGCTTTAGATTCCTGGGATGTGGGTGATAGTCTCTAGCTACTTTGAAATCAGCCCAGAGGGAATATCTAGGCCCCATGGCTGGAAGGGGAGTAAGACCCTCTTTCGGCTGGAGGGTAGAGGAGCCCCATTGCCACTGGCTGGTGGGTGAGCCCAAAAGCACCTGATCTTGTCTGGCCTTGGAAGCCAAGCAGGCTCAGGCCTGGTCAGTACTTGGATGGAAGACCAACTGGAAATAACAGGTCTCATAGACCTTTTCTTCTGGTTCACTCGACTGGCAGGCTTTTAAACGGGTTCCAGCGTACACTGATGGAGGAAAGGAATGGCCCATAAAGATTGGGGGGCTTATTGGAACATCCAAGGAGGTTGATGGCCAGCAGTAGCCGCCCAGGATGCTCCCAGCAAGGCCTAGAGGAGAGGGAGGCTCCACAGGACTTTGCTCCTGGCTGGTGGGTCAGCGGCATCCCTGGCTTGAGAGTTCTCTCGCTGCCTTCAAATCAGCCCAGAGGGAATTTCTAGGCTCCATGGCTGGAGGGGAAGTAAGCGCCTCTTTTGGCTGGAGGGTAGAAGAGCCCCATTGCCACTGGCTGGTGGGTGAGCGGCGTCCCTTGATTTTGAGTTCCGGGGAGTGGGTGAAAGTCTCTGGCTGCCTTAAAATCAACTCAGAGGAAAAGTCCTACGGCCCTTGGCCACATCAGCCCAAATGCACCTGATCTTGACTGATCTTGGAAGCCAAGTAGGCTCAGACCTGGTCAGTACTTGGATAGGAGACCGACTGGGAATACCTTGTGTCGTAGACCTTTTCTTCTGCTTTGCTCGACTGGAAGGCCTTTAAAAGGGTTCCAGCGTACACTGACGGAGGAAAGGAATGGCCCGTAAAGATGGAGGGCTCATCAGGACATCCAAGGAGGTTGGGGGCCAACAGCAGCTGCCCAGGATGCTCCCAGCCCGGCCGAGAGGAGAGGGAGGCCCCCCCGGACCTCTATTGAGGGCTTGCAGCTAGCTGCGTCCGCCCAGGATGGCCATGGACGCGAGACGAAGGAGGCCTCATGGGACTTCCAGTGAGGGTTTGCGGCTAGAAGTGTCCACCCAGACTGCCCCATCCCTTGCCTAGGGGGCCTGGAACTCTCTGAGACCCTCAGGCCCCATGGCTGGTGGGGGGAGGTGCACCAATGCCCTTGGCTAGTGGGTGTGTGGCGTCCCTGACTTGAGAGTCCTGAAGAGTGGGTGAGGTGAGGTAGACTACCCCTTCCCAACTTCTAGGGTGGTTTTGCAGCTAGCTGCGGCCGCCCAGCGTGCCCCCTGCCCCGCCCGTGAGGCGAGGGAGGCTCCCTGGGACTTTCAGGCCCCATGGCTGAAGGGGGAGAACGAGCCACTTATAGCTTGAGGGTAGAGGAGGTGAGCGGTGTCCCTGGCTTGAGAGTACCGGGGAGTTGGTGAAAGTCTCTATGGCCCTTGGCCACACCATCCCAAATGCACCTCATCTTGTCTGACCTTGGAAGCCAGGCAGGCTTAGGCCTGGTCAGTACCTGGATGGGAGACTGACTTGGTATACCAGGTGTCATACGCCTTTTCTTCTGCTTTGTTCGATTGGTAAGCTTTTAAACAGGGGGTCCAGTGTACACTGATGGAGGAAAGGAACGGCCCATGAACATCAGGGGGGCTCATCAGGACATCCAAGGTGGCTGGTGGCCAACAGCAGCCGCACAGGATGCCTCCAGCCCCGGCTGAGAGGAGAGGGAGGCCCCCCGGGACCTCCAGTGAGGGCTTGCAGCTACCTGCGTCCGCCCAGGATGGGCGTCCGCCCAGGAGGGCAGTGAGGGTTTGCAGCTAGAAGCGTCCGCCTGCCCCCAGCCCCGGCCCGCGGGGGCCTGGAAGTCACCGGGACCCCCAGGCCCCATGGCTGGAGGGGGGAGGAGCACAAATGCCCCTGGCTAATGATTGTGCGGCGTCTGTGCCTTGAGAGTCCCGGGGAGTTGGTGAGGAGAGGTAGGCTCCCTCTTCCCGATTTCCAGGGGGGGTCTTGCAGCTAACCGTGTCCGCCCAAGATGTCCCAGCCACGCCCGTGAGGCGAGAGAGGCTCCCCGGGACTTCCAGGCACCATGGCTGGAGGGAGAGAATGAGCCCCTTGTAGCTTGAGGGTAGAGGAGCCCAATTTCCCTTGGCTGGTGGGTGAGCGGCTTTCCTGGCTTGAGAGTTCTGGGGAGTAAGTGAGAGTCTTAGGCTGGCTTAAAATCAGCCCAGACAGCAGCCCCCAGCCCTGACCACAAGGTGCAGAAAACTCCCCAGGACTTCCAGGGAGGTTAGGGGCTAACCTTGGCTGCCCAGGGTTACGCCAGCCGCGAGGCGAGGGCGGCTCCCCGGGACTTCCAGGCTTCATGGCTGGAGGGGGAGTAAGAGCCTCTTTTGGCTGGAGTGTAGAGGAGCACCAATGTCCCTGGCTAGTGGGTGTGTAGTGGGTGTGTGGCGTCCCTGGATTGACAGTCCCAGGGAGTGGGTGAGGTGAGGGAGGCTTCCCAGGACTTCCATGGGGACTTGGACGTGTTCCCAGCCGAGTCAGACTTTTATGGGGGACTTGCACCCAGGGGACTTCCAGTGAGGGTTTGTGGCTAGCCGCATCAACCCAGGGTGCCCCCAGCCACAAGGCGAGGGAGGCTCCACAGGAGGACTGGCTTGAGACTACTGGGGAGTGGGTGTGATTCTCTGGCTGTCTTGAAATCAGCCCACAGGGAATGTCCACATGCCCAGTGGGTTTTTTAGTGTCTTCTGGATTTTGGGGAGTGTGTACAACTCTGGTGTCCTCAGATGTTCCACTTTTAAAAAAAAACAGCTTCTTGGGAAGTTAGTATCCCGTTAAGGGCTGCCTCGTTGATGAGGTGGTCAGAGAGTTTTTTTTAACATTCCATGTGGGGTCGCTGTGAGACAATGTACTAACGGGCCATACAATAAACTATCTAGGGCATTGTTCACCAATAGAACATGTCAGAGGACATCCCTTAAGACTTGAAGAAAAAAGGTTTTCAAGTTTGGAAAGGATTTTTCACTGTGAGAACGGTAAAGCTATGGAACTGTCTTTCAGTGGACGCTGTTATGGCAGGTTCATTGGTCAGTTTAAAAAAAAGTTGGATAAGTTACTGGTATGGATTCATAAAGTAGAGTTGATCCAGGGAAATTTCCGATTGCCACTTGGAGTCAGGAAGGAATTTTTCCCACTTCATATATTTGGTGGGGTTTTTTTGCCTTCCCCTGGATCAACAGTTAGGCAGGAAATGAGGATATTGCTAGATGGGTTGGACTGGATGGACATATGTCTTTATTCAACCTCAAATACTATAGTATATTATAGTGTTCTGGGATTGCTAATTGCCATTTAATTTCATTAATATATACGTCAGTATCCATGACTACTATCGCTCCTCCTTTGTCTGCTTTGCAGATAGTAATATGTTGGCTGTTTTGGGGGTTTTGGGGGGCTTTCTGTTGCCCTAGTGTGAGATTGTATTTTGCCTTATTGTACACCATAAATTTTTCCGTTTCTTTGGACACCGTATTCGCAAATACATTATCAGGGAGATTCAATAAACATTTTTATGGTTAAAAATGGTGCTAATTTTCCCCAACCAATCAGATATTATTTAACATTTGAAAGCTAACATTTGATTGGTTGGGGCAAAATTGGCACCATTTTTAAAGACAAGAACTTTTATTGAATAACCCTGTAAGTGTTTCACTTTTAATCTCAGGTACAAATACACTTTTGGGTTTAAAGGAACACTAAATCCAGAAAAATAACATTTGCCATTCAGCTGTATTATTCACAGGGAGGTGAGAACGCTTATTCTCACCTCCCTGTGAATAATATTACGCTAGGGGGACCTAGAACTTACATTACCGGCGCTCCACTCGCAGCCGCTTCTTCACTGAACAGCTGTTCTCTCCCGATCGCGCGCCTTATCTTTTGTATTGGCGCGCATGCACCTCAGATAGGGCGCGCGGTCGGGACAGAGCGGCTGTCAGTGAAGGAGCGGCTGCGAGTGGATCGGCTGTAAGGTAAGTTCCAGGTCCCCCGAGCATAATATTATTCACAGGGAGGTGAGAATAAGCATTCTCACCTCCATGTGAATAATACAAACGAATGGCAAATAGTTATTTTTCTGGCTTTAGGGGAGTTTAGTGTCCCTTTAGTGTATCGTTCTGGTCCATTAAACCATTTCTGTAACATATTTATTGATACATACCTAAAGGATGTTTCTTTGTCTCCTCAGGAGAATTGAAGAATGTATCCAATACCAACAAACATAGAGAGCTAAGTATTAAACATAGAGTTGGTACTAAGATCATAGACCAGTAGGAGAAAGGGGTGGGTGTTGGGATGTGTTTTAAGGATTGCTGTGAGTGGTAACTTTATCACTTGATAAAGGTCCGCTTGTGGACACATGATTAGCAGTTAAACTGCGTGGCGTCCCCTTCCTTATATATCGATATTTTCAATCAATCTCAGGGGCAAGTGCAGGATTTTCAGGGGGGGGATTCCTGAATGGGTTAGCACCGAACAACCCCAGAAGGAGGTTCATGACCAAATACATCCATATATACTATTATATATGCATCATATAATAATATTTTATAGTCTGTACTTGCCATAATTATCATCACAGTTAGCCAAATATCACTTTTGTTATAAAGTATCTTCATTAAGGCTGGGTACATAGAGCAGATTTTTCGGCCCAACCTGCCGAGATTGGCAGGTTGGGCCTGTATGCGACCAATGTCGGTAATTCACCGCAGATTGTGCCGTCCATAGGAGACATTTGCCGCAACAGTGCTTTGTCCCGGCCGGCTGCTCGTAGTGGCAAATGGTCGAGATGAAAAATTTGGCCATTTGTACCCAGCTTAATGTTCTCTAACAGAGAAATCCACATTTGCCCTTCATTATCATTAGTGTTCAAAGTCAGAGCTGTGACACTGACGGTGTATCTGACAGAATTTGCTGAATATTGTCAGTATTAGGACCTATCGGACAAGACAGAAAATTTCCATTACCGGTTCCCTTTACTACAGTAGGGGGAGCTGATAACATTAGACCATGTATGGGCACATTGAACTATCATTCTGTATATGGAATATATGGAACAATCACTCCTCTGTATATATAATATATATAATGAAATGTTAATAGTCAGCTACCACCTCCAGGATTTCTTAATTCCTGCTCAATAAGCTTCATCACAGTGTAGTAGGTACAGTAATTAATGTATATAAACCCAGTCTCAGCAATCACTTTAAGCAGCTGCAGGGTTAATATTGACACAGTTATGGTGCTGTCAATCACAGGGCAGACTGGATACATTTTTGAAACATACAAATTCTATTTCTAACTCACAGCTCAATTAACAATGTAACAATCTATGTAACAATCTATATAAGTCTATGTAACAATCTATATAACAATCTATGTAACAATCTATATAACAATCTATGTAACAATCTATATAACAATCTATATAACAGTCTATGTAACAATCTGTGTAACAATCTATAAAACAAACAATCTATATAACAATCTATGTAACAATCTATATAACAATCTATGTAACAGTCTATATAACAATCTATATAACAATCTATGTAACAGTCTATGGACACCAGGAGAAGTAGAATAGCAGATTGCACTGAGCAGACAGAAAGGGTAGGTTCCAGGCACCAGGAATCCCTCATTTAACACGCCCCAGAATCTGGATTGTTGGTGGCTGTGTACTGAATAGCACTCTTACAGGGAGATTCAATAAAAGTTCTTATCGTTTAAAATGGTTCTAATTTTGCCCCAACCAATCAGATCTTATTTAACATTTGAAAGTTAACATCTGATTGGTTGGGGAAAAATTAGCACCATTTTTTATGATAAGAACTTTTATTTAATAATCCTGTTAATGTCTGCTGTCCACAGGGCCACCTTGCTAATGAAGCAGGGTGCAGCACAATGCAGAGCGGCACCCTGTCGCGAAACAGCACCCTGTAGGGAAGGCAGAAAGAATTTTTTTTTTTACTGGAGGCCGGCGTCCACCCCACTGCCTAATCTGTCGGGGAGGGGGTGGTTTGCTACTGGATGAATACTGTCTGCATCCCGATCTGTCCAGGCAGTCACCGGTACCAGAACTGGCAGCGGCAGCTTCCTGGATCAACGCGGCTGCTTCCTGGATAATCGGCAGCACTGACCAGTACAGGCTGCTTTCCTAGCAGCGCAGCATTGTGGCCTAAAAGTTGCAGACTCGGAGTGTCCAGTGTCCGATTCTAATCTTCTCAATTCCTCTTAAGGCAAGGCAACATCCATGATTGATTGATCTTCAGCCTGTAACTGTAATAGGGATGGGTTCTAACTATACCCCACCCCAAGTGCCCAATTAAATTTTCCTGGGCTTGAGCCCTTCCTGCATGGTGCTAGCTGGGGGGGGGGGGCTATTTCTGCATGGTGCTAGCTGGGGCTAGCTAGCACATAAATGCATCCCAGATTCCCAGGTTCCCCTCATGATGGCACAGTCACAGAAAGGTTTGGCAGTGGGCAGATAGATGATAGATAGATAGATAGATAGATAGATAGATAGATAGATAGATAGATAGATAGATAGATAGATGATAGATAGATAGACAGATGACGGACAGATAGATAGATAGATAGATAGATAGATAGATAGATAGATAGATAGATAGATAGATAGATAGATAGATAATGATGATGATAGATAGATAGATAGATAGATAGATAGATAGATAGATAGATAGATAGATAGATAGATAGATAGATAGACAGATGATAGATAGATAGACAGATGATGATGACAGATAGATAGGTAGATAGATAGATAGATAGATAGATAGATAGATAGATAGATAGATAGGGAAGCTAAGCAGGTTCAGGTCTGGTCAGCACCTGGATGGGAGACCAACTGGGAATAACAGGTCATAGACCTTTTCTTCTGCTTCGCTCAACTGGCAGGCTTTTAAAAAGGTTCCAGCGTATAATGGCGATGGAAAGGAATGGCCTGTGAAGATCAGTGGGGCTCATCGGGACATCCAAGATGGCTTTGGGCCAACAGCAGCCGCCCAGGATCCCCCCAGCCCAGCCGAGAGAAGAGGGAGACTCACCAGGACCTTGCCCTGTTGGTGGTAAGCAACATCCCTGGATTGAAAGTTACAGGTGAATTGGTTACAGTCTCTGGATGCCTTGAAATCAGCCCAGAGGAAATATCTAGGCCCCATGGCTGGAGGGGAGTAAGAGCTCTGTTGGCTGGAGGGTAGAGGACCCCATTGCCACTGGCTGGTGGGTGAGCGGCGTCCATGGCTTGAGTGGTACCTGGGAGTGGGTGAAGTCTCTGCTGCCTTAAAATCAGCTCAGAGTAAAGGCCAATGGCCCTTGGCCACACCAGCCCAAATGCACCCGATCCTGTCTGACATTGGAAGCCAAGCAGGTTCAGGTCTGAACAGTACCTGGATGGGAGACCAACTGGAAATACAAGGTGTCATAGACCTTTTTCCTCTGCTGCGCTCAAAGGCAGGCTTTTAAAAATGTTCCAGCATACAATGGCAATGGAAAGGAATGGCCTGTGAAGATCAGGGGGCTCATTGGGACATCCAAGATGGCTGGGGGCCAAAAGCAGCCACCCAGGATCCCCCCAGCCCAGCTGAGAGAAGAGGGAGAGACTCCCCAGGACCCTGCCCCCGTCTGGTGGGTGAGCAGCATCCCTGGTTTGAGAGTAACGGTAATGGGTTACGTCTCTGGATGCCTTAAAATCAGCCCCGAGGAAATATCTAGGCCCATGCTGGAGGGGGAGTAAGAGCCTCTTTTGGCTGGAGGTAGAGGAGCCCCCATTGCCACAGACTGGTGGGTGAGCGGCGTCCTGGCTTGAGTGTACGGGAAGTGGGGGAAAGTCTCATCTCGCCTTAAAATCAACTCAGAGGGTAAAGGCCAATGGCCCTTGGCCACACCAGCCCAAATGCACCCAATCCTGTCTGACATTGGAAGCTTAAGCAGGTTCAGGTCTGGTCAGTACTTGGATGGGAGACCAACTGGGAATACCAGGTGTCATAGACCTTTTCTTCTGCTTCGCTCAACTGGCAGGCTTTTAAAAAGGTCCAGCGTACAATGGCAATGGAAAGGAATGGCCTTTGCAGATCGGGGGGCTCATTGGGACATCCAAGATGGCTGGGGGCCAACAGCAGCTGCCCAGGATCCCCCTAACCCAGCTGAGAGAAGAGGGAGACTCCCCTGGACCTTGCCCCTGTCTGGTGGGTGAGCAGCATCCCTGGATTGAAAGTACAGGTGAATGGGTTACAGTCTCGGATGCATTGATCAGCCCAGAGGAAATATCTAGGCCCCATGGCTGGTGGGGGAGTAAGAACTTCTTTTGGCTGGAGGGTAGAGGAGCATCATTGCTACTGGCTGGTGGGTGAGCGGCGTCCCTGGCTTGAGTGTACCGGGGAGTGGGTGAAAGTCTCAGCTCAGAGGTAAAGGCCAATGACCCTTGGCCACACCAGCCCAAATGAACCTGATCCTGTCTGACATTGGAAGCTAAGCAGGTTCAGGTCTGGTCAGCACCTGGATGGGAGACCAACTGGGAATACCAGGTGTCATAGACCTTTTCTTCTGCTTCGCTCAACTGGCAGGCTTTTAAAAAGGTTCCAGCGTATAATGGCGATGGAAAGGAATGGCCTGTGAAGATCGTGGGCTCATCGGGACATCCAAGATGCTTTGGGCCAACAGCAGCCGCCCAGGATCCCCCCAGCCCATCCGAGAGAAGAGGGAGACTCACCAGACCTTGCCCCTGTCTGGTGGGTAAGCAGCATCCTGGATTGAAAGTACAGGTGAATGGGTTACAGTCTCTGGATGCCTTAAAATCAGCCCAGAGGAAATATCTAGGCCCCATGGCTGGAGGGGGAGTAAGAGCCTCTGTTGGCTGGAGGGTAGAGGAGCCCATTGCCACTGGCTGGTGGGTGAGCGCGTCCTTGCTTGTGTGTACCGGGGAGAAGGTGAAAGTCTCTGGCTGCCTTAAAATCAGCTCAGAGGGAAAGGCCAATGGACCTTGGCCATACTAGCCTAAGTGCACCTGATCCTTTCTGACATTGGAAGCTAAGCAGGTTCAGGTCTGGTCAGTACCTTGATGGGAGACCAACTGAGAATACCAGGTGTCATAGACCTTTTCTTCTGCTCACTAAACTGGAGACTTTTAAAAGGTTCCAGCATACAATGACGATGGAAAGGAATGGCCGTGAAGATCGGGGGCTCATCGGGACATCCAAGATGGCTGGGGGCCAACAGCAGCCGCCCAGGATCCCCCCAGCCCATCTGAGAGAAGAGGGAGACTCCCCAGGACCTTGCTCCTGTCTGGTGGGTGAGCAGCATCCCTGGATTGAAAGTACAGGTAAATGGATTACAGTCTCTGGATGCCTTGAAATCAGCCCAGAGGAAATATCTAGGCCCCATGGCTGGAGGGGGAGTAAGAGCCTCTTTTGGCTGGAGGGTAGAGGAGCCCCATTGCCACAGCTGGTGGGTGAGCGGCGTCCAAGGCTTGAGTGTACCGGGAAGTGGGTGAAAGTCTCTTATCTGCCTTAAAATCAGCTCAGAGGTAAAGGCCATTGGCCCTTGGCCACACCAGCCCAAATGAACCTGATCCTGTTTGACATTGGAAGCTAAGCAGGTTCAGGTCTGGTCAGCACCTGGATGGGAGACCAACTAGGGAATACCAGGTGTCATAGACCCTTTCTTCTGCTTCGCTCAACTGGCAGGCTTTTAAAAAGGTTCCAGCGTATAATGGCGATGGAAAGGAATGGCCTGTGAAGATCGGGGGGCTCATCGGGACATCCAAGATGGCTTTGGGCCAACAGCAGCCGCCCAGGATCCCCCCAGCCCATCCGAGAGAAGAGGGAGACTCACCAGGACCTTGCCCCTGTCTGGTGGGTAAGCAGCATCCCTGGATTGAAAGTACAGGTGAATGGGTTACAGTCTCTGGATGCCTTAAAATCAGCCCAGAGGAAATATCTAGGCCCCATGGCTGGAGGGGGAGTAAGAGCCTCTGTTGGCTGGAGGGTAGAGGAGCCCCATTGCCACTGGCTGGTGGGTGAGCGGCGTCCCTTGCTTGAGTGTACCGGGGAGAGGGTGAAAGTCTCTGGCTGCCTTAAAATCAGCTCAGAGGGAAGGCCAATGGCCCTTGGCCATACTAGCCTAAGTGCACCCGATCCTTTCTGACATTGGAAGCTAAGCAGGTTCAGGTCTGGTCAGTACCTGGATGGGAGACCAACTGAGAATACCTGGTGTCATAGACCTTTTCTTCTGCTTCACTAAACTGGTAGACTTTTAAAAAGGTTCCAGCATACAATGACGATGGAAAGGAATGGCCTGTGAAGATCGGGGGCTCATTGGGACATCCAAGATGGCTGGGGGCCAACAGCAGCCGCCCAGGATCCCCCCAGCCTAGCCAAGAGAAGAGGGAGACTCCCCGGAAATTGGCCCTGTCTGGTGGGTGAGCAGCATCCCTGGATTGAAAGTACAGGTGAATGGATTACAGTCTCTGGATGCCTGAAATCAGCCCAGAGGAAATATCTAGGCCCCATGGCTGGAGGGGGAGTAAGAGCCTCTTTTGGCTGGAGGGTAGAGGAGCCCCATTGCCAAAGGCTGGTGGGTGAGCGGCGTCCAAGGCTTGAGTGTACCGGGAAGTGGGGAAAGTCTCTGGCTGCCTTAAAATCAGCTCAGAGGTAAAGCCAAGGCCCTTGGCCACCCAGCCCAAATGCACCTGATCCTGTCTGACATTGGAAGCTTAAGCAGGTTCAGGTCTGGTCAGTACTGGATGGGAGGACCAACTGGGCTTCCAGGTGTCATAGATCTTTTCTTCTGCTTGCTCAACTAGTAGTTTTTAAAAGGTTCCAGCGTACAATGACGATGGAAAGGAATGGCCTGTGAAGATCAGGGGGCTCATGGGGACATCCAAGATGGCTGTGGGGCCACAGCAGCCACCCAGGATCCCCCCAGCCGAGCCAAGAAGAGGGAGACTCCCCAGGACCTTGCCCGATTTTGGTGGGTGAGCAGCATCCCGAATGAGAGTACAGGTGAATGGGTTACAGTCTCTGGAGCATTGAAATCAGCCCAGAGGAAATATCTAGGCCCCATGTCTGGAGGGGGAGTAGAGCTTCTTTTGGCTGGAGGGTAAGAGGAGCCCCATTTCACTGGCTGGTGGGTAAGCGGCATTCCTGGCTTGAGTGTACCGGGGAGTGGTGGTGAAAGTCTATGGCTGCCTTAAAATCAGCTCAGAGGGAAAGGCCTATGGCCCTTGGCCACATCAGCCCAAATGCACCTGATCCTGTCTGACATTGGAAGCTAGCAGGTGCAGGCCTGGTCAGTACCGGATGGGAGACCAACTGGGAATACCAGGTGTCATAGACCTTTTCCTCTGCTTCGCTCAACTGGCAGGCTTTTAACAGGTTCCAGCATACAATGACGTAGGAAAGGAATCGCCTGTGAAGATCAGGGGGCTCATCGGGACATCCAAGATGGCTGGGGGCCAACAGCAGCCGCCCAGGATCCCCCCAGCTCAGCCGAGGAGAGGGAGACTCCCCAGGACCTTGCCCTGTCTGGTGGGTGAGCGGCATCCCTGAATTTAGAGTACAGGTGAGTGGGTTACAGTCTCTGGATGCCTTGAAATCAGCCCAGAGGAAATATGTAGGCCCCATGGCTGGAGGGGGGAGCAAGAGCCTCTTTTGGCTGGAGGGTAGAGGAGCCCCATTGCCACTGGCTGGTGGGTATAGCGGCATCCCTGGCTTAGTGTACCGGGGAGTGGGTGAAAGTCTCTGGCTCCCTTAAAATCAGCTCAGAGGGAAAGGACTATGGCCCTTGGCACACCGGCTCAAATGCACCTGATCCTGTCTTACATTGGAAGCTAAGCAGGCTAAGGCCTGGTCAGTACCTGGATGGGAGACCAACTGGAATACCAGGTGTCATAGACCTTTTCTTCTGCTTCGCTCAACTGGCAGGCTTTTAAACAGGAATGGCAGGAATGGCCTGTGAAGATCGGGGGGCTCATCGGGACATCCAAGATGGCTGGGGGCCAACAGCAGAGGCCCGATCCCCTCAGCCTAGCCGAGAGAAGAGGGAGACTCCCCAGGACCTGGTGGGTGAGCAGCATCCCTGGCTTGAGAGTACCGGTGAGTGGGTTAGAGTCTCTGGATGCCTTGAAATCAGCCCAGAGGAAATATCTAGGCCCCATGGCTGGAGAGGGGGAGTAAAGAGCCTCTTTGGCTGAGGGGTAGAGGAGCCCCATTGCCACAGGCTGGGTGGGTGAGCGCGCGTCCAAGGCTTGAGTGTACGGGGAGTGGGTGAAAGTCTCTGGCTGCCTTAAAATCATCTCAGAAGGAAAGCCCTTGGCCATTGTCCACACCAGCCCAAATGCGCCTGATCTTGTCTGACGTTGAAGCTAAGCAGGACTGGTCAGTACTTGGATGGGAGACCAACTGGAAATACCAGGTGTTGTAGACCTTTTCTTCTCTTTGCTTGCTCGACTTACAGGCTTTTAAACAGGTTCCAGCATGCACCGACAGAGGAAAGGAATGGCCCATGAATATTAGGGGGCTCATTGTAACTTCAATGAAGTTGGGGGCCAACAGCAGCTCCCAGGATCTCCCAGCCCAGCAGAGAGGAGAGGGAGGCTCCCCAGGACCTTGCCCCTGGCTGGTGGTTGAGCGGCATCCCTGGCTTGAGAGTATCAGTGAGTGGGTGAGAGTCTCTGGCTACCTTGAAAAAAGCACAGAGGGAATGTCCCATGCACCTCAGCCACACCAACCTAAATGCACGCAACCTTGTCTGATCGCGGAAGCCAAGCAAGCCCAGGCCTTGTCAGTACTTAGATGGGAGACCAACTGGGAATTCTAAGTGTCATAGGCCTTTTCTTCTGCTTCGCTTGACTGGGCTTTTAAACGGGTTCCAGCATACACTAACGGAGGAAAGGAATGGCCCGTAAAGATTGGGGGCTCATCGGGACATCCAAGTAGGTTGGGGGCTAACAGCAGCCGCCCAGGATGCTCCCAGTCAGGACGAAAGGAGAGGGAGTCTCCCCAGGATCTTGCTGATGGCTGCTGGGTGAGCAGCGTCTCTGGCTTGAGAGTACCAGTGAGTGGGTGAGAGTCTTTGGCTGCCATGAAAACAGCCCAGATGGAATGTCCTATGGCCCTCAAGCACAACAACCCAATGCATCAAATCTTGTTGATCTCGGAAGCTAAGCAGGCTCGGCCTAATCAGTACCTGGATGGGAGAACAACTTTAAAACCAGGTGTCGTAGGCCTTTTCTTATGCTTTGCTCGACTGGCAGGCTTTTAATGGGGTTCCAGCGTACACTAACGGAGGAAAGGAATGGCCCGTAAAGATTGGGGTCTCATCGGGACATCCAAAGAGGTTGGGGATAACAGCAGCCGCCCAGGATGCCCCAGCAGGCCAAAAGGAGAGGGAGGGAATACCAGGTGTTGTGACCTTTTCTTCTGCTTTGCTTGACTGACAGGCCTTTAAACAGGTTCCAGCATACACTGACGGAGAAAGGAATGGCCCATGAAGATCGGGGGACTCATTGTAACACCCAAGGAAGTTGGGGGCCAACAGCAGCCGCCCAGGATGCTCCCAGCCCAGCCCACCCAGCTGAGAGGAGAGGGAGGCTCCCCAGGACCTTGCCCCTGGCTGGTGGGTTAGTGGCGTCCTGGCTTGAGAGTACCGGTGAGTGGGTGAGAGTCCTGGCTGCCTTAAAAAAAGCACAGAGGGAAGTCCCATGCCCCTCAGCCACACCAAGCTAAATGCACCCAATCTTGTTTGATCATGGAAGCCAAGCAGGCCCAGGCCTGGTCAGTACTTAGATGAGACCAACTGGGAATACCAGGTGCCGTAGGCCTTTTCTTCTGGTTCGCTCGACTGGCAGCTTTTAAATGGGTTCCAGGGTACGCTGACGGAGGAAAGGAATGGCACGTGAAGATCGGTGGGCTCATCGGGACATCCAAGGAGGCTGGGGGCCAACAGCAGCCACCCAGGATGCTCCCAGCCCTGGCAGAGAGGAGAGGGAGACTCCCCAGGACCTTGCCCCTGGCTGTTGTGTGAGTGGCGTCCCTGACTTGAGAGTACCGGTGAGTGGGTGGAGAGTCTCTGGCTGCCTTAAAATCAGCTCAGAGGAAATGTCCTATGGCCCTCGGCCACACCAACCTAAATGCACCCAATCCTGTCTGGTCTCGGAAGCCAAGCCAAGGTTGGGGATAACAGCACCCGCCCAGGATGCTACGAACCAGGCCAAATGGAGAGGGAGGACCTTGCTGATGGCTGGTGGTGGAGCAGCGTCCTGGCTTGAAAGTACCAGTGAGTGGGTGAGTCTCTGGCTGCCATAAAATCAGCCTAAAGGGAATGTCCTATGGCCCTTGGCCACACCAGCCCAACTGCACTTGATCTGTTCTACCTTGTAAGCTAAAGGTAGCCATACATCATACACTGATGGGCAAACTGCGGCTCTCCAGATGTTTTGAGAACTACAACTCCAGCATTCCTATGCTTCTCTCTGTGGTTGAGGAATGCTGGGAGTTGTAGTTTTCAAACATCTGGAGAGCCGCAGTTTGAGGATCACCGATCTCTGAGAGGAAAGGAATGACCTGTGAAGATTGGGGGGCTCATCGGACATCCAAGGAGGCTGGGGGCCAACAGCAGCCACCCAGGATGCTCCCAGCCCTGGCAGAGAGGAGAGGGAGGCTCCCCAGGACCTTGCCCCTGGCTGGTGAGTGAGGTGTATCCCTGGCTTGAGAGTCCCGGGATGTGGGTGATAGTCTCTAGCTTCTTTGAAATCAGCCCAGATGGAATATCTAGGCCCCATGGCTGGAGGGGGAGTAAGAGCCTCTTTTGGCTGGAGGGTAGAGGAGCCCTTCTAATGGCTGGTGGGTGAGCAGCAATGGTGGGTGAGCGGCAGGGGGCCAACAGCAGCCACCCAGGATGCTGCCAGCCCAGCCAAGAGGAGAGGGAGGCTCCCCAGGACCTTGCCCCTGGCTGGTGGGTGAGCGGCGTCCCTGGTTTAAGAGTACCGGTGGAGTGGGTGAAAGTCTCTGGTTGCCTTGAAAACAGCCCAGAGGGAATGACCTATGCCCCTCGGCCACACCAACCTAAATGCACCCAATCTTGTCTGATCTCGGAAGCCAAGCATGCCCAGGCCTGGTCAGTACTTAGATGAGAGACCAACTGGGAATACCAGGTGTCGTAGGCCTTTTCTTCTGCTTCGCTCGACTGGCAGGCTTTTAAATAACGGGTTCCAGCGTATACTGACATAGAAAAGGAATTGCCCTGTGAAGATTGGGGGGGCTTATCGGGACATCTAAGGAGGCTTGGGGCAAACAGCAGCCACGCAGGATGCTCTCCCAGCCCGGGCAGAGGGAGAGGAGACTCCCCAGGACCTTGCCCCTGGCTGGTGGATGAGCGGCATCCCTGGCTTTAGATTCCTGGGATGTGGGTGATAGTCTCTAGCTACTTTGAAATCAGCCCAGAGGGAATATCTAGGCCCCATGGCTGGAAGGGGAGTAAGACCCTCTTTCGGCTGGAGGGTAGAGGAGCCCCTTGCCACTGGCTGGTGGGTGAGCCCAAAAGCACCTGATCTTGTCTGGCCTTGGAAGCCAAGCAGGCTCGGCCTGGTCAGTACTTGGATGGAAGACCAACTGGAAATAAACAGGTCTCATAGACCTTTTTTCTGGTTCACTCGACTGGCAGGCTTTTAAACGGGTTCCAGCGTACACTGATGGAGGAAAGGAATGGCCCATAAAGATTGGGGGGCTTATTGGAACATCCAAGGAGGTTGATGGCCAGCAGTAGCCGCCCAGGATGCTCCCAGCAAGGCCTAGAGGAGAGGGAGGCTCCACAGGATTTGCTCCTGGCTGGTGGGTCAGCGGCATCCCTGGCTTGAGAGTTCTCTCGCTGCCTTCAAATCAGCCCAGAGGAATTTCTAGGCTCCATGGCTGGAGGGGAAGTAAGCGCCTCTTTTGGCTGGAGGGTAGAAGAGCCCCATTGCCACTGGCTGGTGGGGAGCGGCGTCCCTTGATTTTGAGTTCCGGGGAGTGGGTGAAAGTCTCTGGCTGCCTTAAAAATACTCAGAGGAAAAGTCCTACGGCCCTTGGCCACATCAGCCCAAATGCACCTGATCTTGACTGATCTTGGAAGCCAAGTAGGCTCAGACCTGGTCAGTACTTGGATAGGAGACCGACTGGGAATACCTTGTGTCGTAGACCTTTTCTTCTGCTTTGCTCGACTGGAAGGCCTTAAAAGGGTTCCAGCGTACACTGACGGAGGAAAGGAATGGCCCGTAAAGATGGAGGGCTCATCAGGACATCCAAGGAGGTGGGGGCCAACAGCAGCTGCCCAGGATGCTCCAGCCCGGCCGAGAGGAGAGGGAGGCCCCCCCGGACCTCTATTGAGGGCTTCAGCTAGCTGCGTCCGCCAGGATGCCATGGACGCGAGACGAAGGAGGCCTCATGGGACTTCCAGTGAGGGTTTGCGGCTAGAAGTGTCCACCCAGACTGCCCCATCCCTTGCCTAGGGGGCCTGGAACTCTCTGAGACCCAGGCCCCTGGCTGGTGGGGGAGGTGCACCAATGCCCTTGGCTAGTGGGTGTGTGGCGTCCCTGACTGAGAGTCCTGAAGAGTGGGTGAGGTGAGGTAGACTACCCCTTCCCAACTTCTAGGGTGGTTTTGCAGCTAGCTGCGGCCGCCCAGCGTGCCCCCTGCCCCCCGTGAGGCGAGGGAGGCTCCCTGGGACTTTCAGGCCCCATGGCTGAAGGGGGAGAACGAGCCACTTATAGCTTGAGGGTAGAGGAGGTGAGCGGTTGTCCCTGGCTTGAGAGTACCGGGGAGTTGTTGGTGAAAGTCTCTATGGCCCTTGGCCACACCATCCCAAATGCACCTCATCTTGTCTGACCTGGAAGCCAGGCAGGCTTAGGCCTGGTCAGTACCTGGATGGGAGACTGACTTGGTATACCAGGTGTCATACGCCTTTTCTTCTGCTTGTTCGATTGGTAAGCTTTTAAACAGGGGGTCCAGTGTACACTGATGGAGGAAAGGAACGGCCCATGAACATCAGGGGGGCTCATCAGACATCCAAGGTGGGCTGGTGGCCAACAGCAGCCGCACAGGATGCCTCCAGCCCCCTGAGAGGAGAGGGAGGCCCCCGGGACCTCCAGTGAGGGCTTGCAGCTACCTGCGTCCGCCCAGGATGGGCGTCCGCCCAGGAGCAGTGAGGGTTTGCAGCTAGAAGCGTCCGCCTGCCCCCAGCCCCGGCCCGCGGGGGCCTGGAAGTCACCGGGACCCCAGGCCCCATGGCTGGAGGGGGAGGAGCACAAATGCCCCTGGCTAATGATTGTGCGGCGTCTGTGCCTTGAGAGTCCCGGGGAGTTGGTGAGGAGAGGTAGGCTCCTCTTCCTCCGATTTCCAGGGGGGTCTTGCAGCTAACCGTGTCCGCCCAAGATGTCCCAGCCACGCCCGT
Source organism: Hymenochirus boettgeri (assembly GCA_019447015.1). Lineage (NCBI taxonomy): Eukaryota > Metazoa > Chordata > Amphibia > Anura > Pipidae > Hymenochirus > Hymenochirus boettgeri. Next base: position 263,992,513 of record CM033469.1, read on the forward strand.
GAGGCGAGAGAGGCTCCCGGGACTTCCAGGCACCATGGCTGGAGGGAGAGAATGAGCCCCTTGTAGCTTGAGGGTAGGAGCCCAATTTCCCTTGGCTGGTGGGTGAGCGGCTTTCCTGGCTTGAGAGTTCTGGGGAGTAAGTGAGAGTCTTAGGCTGGCTTAAAACAGCCCAGCAGCAGCCCCCAGCCCTGACCACAAGGTGCAGAAAACTCCCCAGGACTTCCAGGGAGGTTGGGGCTAACCTTGGCTGCCCAGGGTTACGCCAGCCGCGAGGCGAGGGCGGCTCCCCGGGACTTCCAGGCTTCATGGCTGGAGGGGAGTAAGAGCCTCTTTTGGCTGGAGTGTAGAGGAGCACCAATGTCCCTGGCTAGTGGGTGTTAGTGGGTGTGTGGCGTCCCTGGATTGACAGTCCCAGGGAGTGGGTGAGGTGAGGGAGGCTTCCCAGGACTTCCATGGGGACTTGGACGTGTTCCCAGCCGAGTCAGACTTTTATGGGGGACTTGCACCCAGGGGACTTCCAGTGAGGGTTTGTGGCTAGCCGCATCAACCCAGGGTGCCCCCAGCCACAAGCGAGGGAGGCTCCACAGGAGGACTGGCTTGAGACTACTGGGGAGTGGGTGTGATTCTCTGGCTGTCTTGAAATCAGCCCACAGGGAATGTCCACATGCCCAGTGGGTTTTTTAGTGTCTTCTGGATTTGGGGAGTGTGTACAACTCTGGTGTCCTCAGATGTTCCACTTTTAAAAAAAAACAGCTTCTTGGGAAGTTAGTATCCCGTTAAGGGCTGCCTCGTTGATGAGGTGGTCAGAGAGTTTTTTTTAACATTCCATGTGGGGTCGCTGTGAGACAATGTACTAGACAACGGGCCATACAATAAACTATCTAGGGCATTGTTCACCAATAGAACATGTCAGAGGACATCCCTTAAGACTTGAAGAAAAAAGGTTTTCAAGTTTGGAAAGGATTTTTCACTGTGAGAACGGTAAAGCTATGGAACTGTCTTTCAGTGGACGCTGTTATGGCAGGTTCATTGGTCAGTTTAAAAAAAAGTTGGATAAGTTACTGGTATGGATTCATAAAGTAGAGTTGATCCAGGGAAATTTCCGATTGCCACTTGGAGTCAGGAAGGAATTTTTCCCACTTCATATATTTGGTGGGTTTTTTTGCCTTCCCCTGGATCAACAGTTAGGCAGGAAATGAGGATATTGCTAGATGGGTTGGACTGGATGGACATATGTCTTTATTCAACTCAAATACTATAGTATATTATAGTGTTCTGATTGCTAATTGCCATTTATTTCATTAATATATACGTCAGTATCCATGACTACTATCGCTCCTCCTTTGTCTGCTTTGCAGATAGTAATATGTTGGCTGTTTTGGGGGTTTTGGGGGGCTTTCTGTTGCCCTAGTGTGAGATTGTATTTTGCCTTATTGTACACCATAAATTTTTCCGTTTCTTTGGACACCGTATTCGCAAATACATTATCAGGGAGATTCAATAAACATTTTTATGGTTAAAAATGGTGCTAATTTTCCCCACCAATCAGATATTATTTAACATTTGAAGCTAACATTTGATTGGTTGGGGCAAAATTGGCACCATTTTTAAAGACAAGAACTTTTATTGAATAACCCTGTAAGTGTTTCACTTTTAATCTCAGGTACAAATACACTTTTGGGTTTAAAGGAACACTAAATCCAGAAAAATAACATTTGCCATTCAGCTGTATTATTCACAGGGAGGTGAGAACGCTTATTCTCACCTCCCGTGAATAATATTACGCTAGGGGGACCTAGAACTTACATTACCGCGCGCTCCACTCGCAGCCGCTTCTTCACTGAACACTGTTTCTCCCGATCGCGCGCCTTATCTTTTGTATTGGCGCGCATGCACCTCAGATAGGGCGCGCGTCGGGACAGAGCGGCTGTCAGTGAAGGAGCGGCTGCGAGTGGATCGGTTGTAAGGTAAGTTCCAGGTCCCCCGAGCATAATATATTCACAGGGAGGTGAGAATAAGCATTCTCACCTCCATGTGAATATACAAACGAATGGCAAATAGTTATTTTTCTGGCTTTAGGGGAGTTTAGTGTCCCTTTAGTGTATCGTTCTGGTCCATTAAACCATTTCGTAACATATTTATTGATACATACCTAAAGGATGTTTCTTTGTCTCCTCAGGAGAATTGAAGAATGTATCCAATACCAACAAACATAGAGAGCTAAGTATTAAAATAGAGTTGGTACTAAGATCATAGACCAGTAGGAGAAAGGGGTGGGTGTTGGGATGTGTTTAAGGATTGCTGTGAGTGGTAACTTTATCACTTGATAAAGGTCCGCTTGTGGACACATGATTAGCAGTTAAACTGCGTGGCGTCCCTTCCTTATATATCGATATTTTCAATCAATCTCAGGGGCAAGTGCAGGATTTTCAGGGGGGGGGATTCCTGAATGGGTTAGCACCGAACAACCCCAGAAAGGAGGTTCATGACCAAATACATCCATATATACTATTATATATGCATCATATAATATATTTTATAGTCTGTACTTGCCATAATTACATCACAGTTAGCCAAATATCACTTTTGTTATAAAGTATCTTCATTAAGGCTGGGTACATAGAGCAGATTTTTTCGGCCCAACCTGCCGAGATTGGCAGGTTGGGCCTGTATGCGACCAATGTCGGTAATTCACCGCAGATTGTGCCGTCCATAGGAGACATTTGCCGCAACAGTCTTTGTCCCGGCCGGCTGCTCGTAGTGGCAAATGGTCGAGATGAAAAATTTGGCCATTTGTACCCAGCTTAATGTTCTCTAACAGAGAAATCCACATTTGCCCTTCATTATCATTAGTGTTCAAAGTCAGAGCTGTGACACTGACGGTGTATCTGAACGAATTTGCTGAATATTGTCAGTATTAGGACCTATCGGACAAGACAGAAAATTTCCATTACCGTTCCCTTTACTACATAGGGGAGCTGATAACATTAGACCATGTATGGGCACATTGAACTATCATTCTGTATATGGAATATATGGAACAATCACTCCTCTGTATATATAATATATAAATGAAATGTTAATAGTCAGCTACCACCTCCAGGATTTCTTAATTCCTCTCAATAAGCTTCATCACAGTGTAGTAGGTACAGTAATTAATGTATATAAACCCAGTCTCAGCAATCACTTTAAGCAGCTGCAGGGTTAATATTGACACAGTTATGGTGCTGTCAATCACGGGCAGACTGGATACATTTTTGAAACATACAAATTCTATTTCTAACTCACAGCTCAATTAACAATGTAACAATCTATGTAACAATCTATTAAGTCTATGTAACAATCTATATAACAATCTATGTAACAATCTATATAACAATCTATGTAAACAATCTATATACATCTAATAACAGTCTATGTAACAATCTGTGTAACAATCTATAAACAAAACAATCTATAAACATCTATACAATCTATATAACAATCTATGTAACAGTCTATATAACAATCTATATAACAATCTATGTAACAGTCTATGGACACCAGGAGAAGTAGAATAGCAGATTGCACTGAGCAGACAGAAAGGGTAGGTTCCAGGCACCAGGAATCCCTCATTTAACACGCCCCAGAATCTGGATTGTTGGTGGCTGTGACTGAATAGCACTCTTACAGGGAGATTCAATAAAAGTTCTTATCGTTTAAAATGGTTCTAATTTTGCCCCAACCAATCAGATCTTATTTACATTTGAAAGTTAACATCTGATTGGTTGGGGAAAAATTAGCACCATTTTTTATATAAGAACTTTTATTTAATATCTGTTAATGTCTGCTGTCCACAGGGCCACCTTGCTAATGAAGCAGGTGCAGCACAATGCAGAGCGGCACCCTGTCGCGAAACAGCACCCTGTAGGGAAGGCAGAAAGAATTTTTTTTTTTACTGGAGGCCGGCGTCCACCCCACTGCCTAATCTGTCGGGGAGGGGGTGGTTTGCTACTGGATGAATACTGTCTGCATCCCGATCTGTCCAGGCAGTCACCGGTACCAGAACTGGCAGCGGCAGCTTCCTGGATCAACGCGGCTGCTTCCTGGATAATCGGCAGCACTGACCAGTACAGGCTGCTTTCCTAGCAGCGCAGCATTGTGGCCTAAAAGTTGCAGACTCGAGTGTCCAGTGTCCGATTCTAATCTTCTCAATTCCTCTTAAGGCAAGGCAACATCCTGATTGATTGATCTTCAGCCTGTAACTGTAATAGGGATGGGTTCTAACTATACCCCACCCCAAGTGCCCATTAAATTTTCTGGGCTTGAGCCCTTCCTGCATGGTGCTAGCTGGGGGGGGGGGGCTATTTCTGCATGGTGCTAGCTGGGGCTAGCTAGCACATAAATGCATCCCAGATTCCCAGGTTCCCCTCATGATGCACAGTCACAGAAAGGTTTGGCAGTGGGCAGATAGATGATAGATAGATAGATAGTAGATAGATAGATAGATAGATAGATAGATAGATAGATAGATAGATAGAGATGATCGATAGATAGACAGATGACGATGAAGCTAGATAGATAGATAGATAGATAGATAGATAGATAGATAGATAGATAGATAGATAGATAGTATAGATAGATAGATGATGATGATGACAGATAGATAGGTAGATAGATAGATAGATAGATAATAGGGTAGATAGATAGATAGATAGATAGATAGATAGATAATAGGTAGGTAGGTAGATAGATAATAGATAGATAGATAGATAGATAAATAGATAGATAGATAGATAGATGATTTTGGGGATACATTCTAGAGGGTGGGTCCTTCAATGTAATATAAATAAATGGAGGAGATAGTATAATACAATGATAATGACACAAGTTAAATCAACGTGTATAAAGCCCCTGCCACTTTGGACAAGCCACATCCCACTTCTGGACAAGCCACCACCCACTTTCAATATAAAAACCACACCCCTTCCGGCAGCGAGGGGGGCAGCATTTAGAATTTTGGTCAGGTGGCAAAAATCTAGAGGACAGCCCTGGCTGTCCATTTCAATTATTTTACTCTCCACAAATGTCTAGGAATTTCCCCTCTGTCCCTAACTCAGTAGCTCTAGTTCCGCCTTCCTGAACCAGCCAATCACTTGTCTTTCTCTTCTATGGTTTCCTTGTCATTCCTTTCTGCCTAAAAAACCCTTGAAGATGCTTCCTTATCGTTGCTGGTACTGAAATGAAGAAAAGTTGGAGGTGCATATTGGTGTGACACAGGGACAAGGTAGTTCATTTGTGCGCTGCTCTGTTTATTATTTGTACATATTGTGGTTAAAATGTAATGTTGGGATTTGTTAGAACCCCGTAATCCTTTTTGCATGAGTGGTGTGTAGGTTGCCAGATTATCTGATTAATAAATGCAATTAGCAGGGCTGCACTGATTGGAAATTGCAATTAAACAACATTACTTTTTAACAAGCCTGCTTCATTTGTTATTAATAGGTGTCCCTAGATGTTTTTTACTTCTGGCAATACTGTCTTAAGGCAGAGGCCACTCTACACTGGAAACGCACAGGCCATTTGGCGCATGTTTCCGTTGCACTAGTATGCAATATGTTGTGGCAATTGGAACGCATGTGATTGTGCAAAAACAAATGCAGATCGCATGTGCTCTGATAAGCGGGATAGGAGCACACTAGTCTGGCCAGATGAATTGTCAGCTCAGTAGTGATGGTAGTGTAGTAGTTAGACTGGTGTATACCTAAGTGATGGTTGTGTATGCTGGTCACAGATGTGTGTTTTTTATATTTCTAATAAAAGTTATATCTTTAATATCATTGACTGGATCCCGTGTTCAGACTTGGAGGAGGCAAAATCCATTCCTGCATAGGGTATCTGATCAGTAGAAAATCCGAGAAAGCCATTAAAAATCCAGCAGCCAAGCTGAATCAGCATTAGTAAAGTTTAAATGTAATCAGGGCACCTTGCTAATTACATTAGCAATCAACAGATGATCTGGTAACCCTGTGTTGTACATAAGGGTATGTACACACACACACACCAAAATTTTTTTAATATGTGCCAGAAAATGGGAACAAACATGACCCTTCAAGGTTTATATGTGAAAGCTCTCCCTAATTTATTACCAGCCTTTGTTTCCGTGTACGAAAGACAAGCAGAAAGGGCTTGACAGACATCCACTCCTGTGGTTGGCTAAGATGCAATGTCTTGGCCAATCACAGGAGCGGATACCAGTCGAGACCCTTCTGCTTGCTTCCGTGCACAGAAGACAAGCAGAAGTTAGTGGAGGAACGAAGGCTGGTAAGTACATTTGGGGACAGCTTTTTGACATCTAAACCTTGTGAGGTTGAGGTTTGCCCATTTCCTGCACAATTTAAAAAAAAAAAATTGGGGGTGGACATGCCCTTTAACCTCTGGCCTTCCACATGTTTGATTACTAAAATCCCAACATCCCCTTGCCTTACTCTCTGTTGTAGAATGTTGTAAGGGAAAGCTTTACAAATATCTGGATGGTACAGATGGTTAGGTTAGTTGTTAGGTTGGTGATTCAATTCATATTGCTGTACTATTGGCTGCTTATTTTTTTTTTTTACTTTAATTATAATGTAGAACGTTTATGGTCTGTACAAACACATTAAATTTTGTTTTAATATATAAAAATGATTTGTTTTATGCCCTACAGAAGATGTGTGAGGTTGAACTTACTCACAGGCATACGCGAAATGATTCTCCATGCAGCACGCTACCCTCAGAATACAGTGAGTGGGGTCCTCCTGGGCCACAGAGCACATGGTTGTATCACTCTTTCTGATTGTGTCCAATCTGTCACCTCTATCAACCACTGTCTCTCAGTTTAGAAGTGGCTTTAACACAGGTATAAAAATCACCTCATTCCTGCATTTTTTTTTCTTTGCAAAACTTATTTTTTTGGGACTTCTACATTTCTAACTTGTTTTACAGATTGATTCATGGAGTGCGCTTCGGGACTGGTTATGGTGGTTATTACCAAGCAAACTTGGCCTTAAAGATACCAGGTGATAAGTTCTCTACTAAAAATGTTTTTTCTGTACAGTATTGTCTGTTTGATGTATTTTAGTCCTCTTACTGCCTGTAAGTCTTTTTTTTCTGGTGGCAGGTATCTCTCACATAGCTCTCAGCTTGCCAACAGTTTTTCAGGGTTGGTAAAAGTTTAGATGTTTTGCAAATCTACTAGTCTATAGCTTTAGAGTTGATTTATTTATGGCAAGAGGTATGCAAGCCTCAACAATTCAGTGCAGGTTATGTCACAAGTGGTAAAGGACTTTTGGAGTAAGAAAGAATAGAAGTGTCTAAAATCACTTACGTATGTACGTTTATATTAGCATTAAAAAATAAATAATATAGCAGTTAAGTTAAGCCTTTATATAATTACCATTGTACTCAAAAGTAGGGTTTTATTTTTTAGTTTTTGCTAGGTTAAAGTAAAATGCATCCACATTAATTAAAGGAGAACCTAAGGTGAAAAGTTTAAACAATACAGAAAATAAAGCATTAATATACAGTAGAACTATGTCTGGTGTTATGTTTAAGCCTTTAATAGATGTTGTGTTAAAGGGCAACTGTGGTCTCAAACAAAGTTGGGGTTAAATAAAAGCCTGCAGTCTTTCCTTTAAAATGAGCCCTGGTCCACATCTCTGACTGTATTCGGGAAGTTAAATTGCTGAAACTTTCCTAAAAATGTTTTTAATAGTACAACAGAAAGCATTTTATTTTTTTTATTTAATCAAACTTGTTTGGATACCACAGCTCCCCTTTACCTACTATCTTTAAAATCTTTGGCCACAGATTTCTCTAAAAGCTCAACTTTTTAAAAAACAAACAAACAAAAAAAACCCTTAAAAGTATAAACTTAAATCTGATTGGTACTTTTCACGTTTATTTTTCCTTAAATCTTTCCATTGAGCATTCTTTATCATCAAATTTGGTTTTAGTCATAAGTGTAAACAGCATCATCGTTCCTCTTTGGATTCACCCCAATTTTTCATCGCGCTATTATTTTCAGTAAACTAGTCTTTGCTATTTTCCAAGAGACACTGTATTATCATTGATATATCACTTGCGCCCCGTTTGTAAAGAGATACAGTTTTGGTGGGGGTGGAATATAAATGTGCAGCCCAGCCCCATCCATGGTGCCTATTGCATCCCCAAAAGAATTCGGTTGAATCCCTTGCTTACACGTACCATTGGCCCATAACCTCTGCTTTTTTACAGTCTCAGGTATACTGCCATCAAATCAGCATCTTTAATAGCGGATATCAAGAAGATGCTGTATTGATAATGTAAGATATTTCGTAATATACCTCCTTAAATATACCTGTAATATACCTGATGATCCTGCCAAATCTCTTGTGCTGTCTCTCTGATTCTTTGTATCTATACAGATAGACAATGAACATGATGCCTAGTCCTGAAATTCCTCCTCTCACTGTCCTTCACCAAAACAGTAGCAAACAGTGGGTTCCCAAAGAAAAATCCTTGTAAGTACACAGGGAAAGTGATCACTCTTTTGTTGCCAATATCTATATGGGTGAGTTCACCCCCTAAACTCAAGTCAATTTTTAGTTGCAGCCCCTCAAAACCTCTTAGGTCTTAATCCTGATCTCCTCCTCTTCAAGCTTCACATGCCCTTTTACAGCTCATACATGCACAGAGGCAGCAGCTCGTGAACAGTTTCCAGTTAATAGCCATAACATAAGCCATCATGCCATAACTGACAGCTGCTACCAGGAAGAGGACTGCAGGGGCTAGCAGAAAACAGGATACAGATCTATATTTAGGGACATTGTGGAAGAAGGTAAAGCTGGCCACACACTGGACAGATATTAGATAAGTTGGAGATTTTTTAGAGATTAATGTCTAAAGAATGCATTTACAAGCAGTGTGTCTCCTTGCTCGATTTTTCACTAGAAGGATTTCTATGTGTGGATACAGCCACATGGCATGAGTAGACACATACAAGTTGGAGGCGCTGGGATAACTGTTGTTATTGATATGTCTTAAGCACCCATACAAGGGCTTGACATTTGTAGCGATTTGCCATTTCGATTGGATCACTCAAAATGCCGAAACCTGTTTTCTGGTCTGCTATGAAAAAGAAGAGGTAATGTACACCTAAGACCAAGCTACAGACGCCCTGAGATTCCCCTACTCAGGAGAAAAAGATATTGTGCTCACAAAGTAGCACAAGGACAAATAAATATAAATAAAAAGTGGCAATCTGTATATACACATAAGAAAAGAGAAAAATTATTATATATCCCACTAGAAAATTTACAGTAAATAATTTAATATAATGAACCCCAAAATACAGGCTGGCCAGCCGAAAATTCAACAGACATATATTCCTATATAAAATATGTAAAGTAATCTTATTAAACCCCATAAAAAACTATAAATAGTAAGAAATCACTCCTGTGCATAGCCGAAACGCCTATAGATCCGAATAATTAATAAAAGTCAGTAAAACAATATGGAAACAGTTAATGAATAACAAAATCCTTTGTAATCCAAAGATATATGTAACCAAAAATTAGTAGCAGCATCCAAAAGCATACAAAAGTCAAGAGCTGTACGTAGATCAGAATCCTGTAATACATCACCTAGTTAGTATGTCCCGCAACAAGGCTCTCGGAGTGTACCTCCCTTGATCTCCCAGACTAAGTAGCGATCCCGTGATATACAAGGACTAGGAAGTGGATGGTTACCTATTAGAACCCGATCCAAGAGCTGCGGCCACAGGTAAGATCGCTACTTAGTCTGGGGGATCAAGGGAGGTACACTCCGGACTGGCAACCGCGGCTGTGATTGGCTCAGAGGCAAATCACGTACACGGCTGCGGTGGAGCACGCTGGGGGAGAGAGGTAAGGTAAGTAATGATCGGGGGAGTTTCTGTAAAAACTATTATAGCGGTTGGGGCTGCGGGAGGGAGCCTACTATATCCCAAAAGGGATTTAAACTCGGGGGAGGGAGAGCAAAACAGGTGGGAGAGGGCTGCAGTGCACATGGCAAAATTCTCCCGGAGGAGAGACAGGAGGCAGAGTCCAATATGGACTCTGCCAGGCTCCTGGTGGCCAGTTTTCTGGACTTTGGAGGGGCATTGCAGGGCCGTGGGGCCAGTAGTGGGTAAAATGATAGTTTGGGGGTGGACATGCCCTTTAAGTTTTACACCATTTAAATGACAACTGTATTGTTAAGCTTCACCCACCCAGGGGCAAACGCAGAATTTCCATGAATGGGTTACTTATATTCTACGTATGTTGTATTATATAGTGGATAATGTAAATAAAAAGTGGCAATCTGTATATACACATAAGAAAAAAAAGACAGTAAATAATTTAATATAATGAACCCCAAAATACAGGCTGGCCAGCCGAAAATCAACAGACATATATTCCTATATGGCAAGCAGAGGGCGGGACAGTACGCCAGGGGAGAGGGCTAAGGCAAGTTATGATCGGGGGAGTTTCTGTAAAAACTGTTATAGCGGTTGGGGCTGGAGGAGGAGAGCCCTACTATAGCCCAAAATTTATAAAAAGGGGTGGACATGCCCTTTAAAAAAGCTAAACTTTAAGTTTATAGCTGAAATGCAAGTTGTCTTTTTCATAAAAGTTTGTATTTAGGTTTTAGTCTCCATGGAATAATCCACTTTTAAATTACCTATTAGGCAAAAGTACTTAAAAACTTTTATAATTAGCTTCACATATCAAAATCAGACATTAAAAATTATCCGGGTTATTCAATAAAACTTATTATCATTAAAAATGGTGCTAATTTTGCCTCAACCATCAGATGTTAGGTTTCAAATGTTAAATAATATCTGATTGGTTGGGGCAAAATTAGCACCATTTTAAACGATAAGAATTTTATTGAATCTCCCTGTATGTATTTACTAGAAGGCCACAGAATGAGCAGATATATGGAAAATTAATGTACAGAAAATATCAAATAATAATGGGTGGGTATGAATGAATTGTTGATTTCCATTTGTTCCCCATACTTTCTTCTACAGGGTCATGTGGGGTCACTGGGAAGAGACTCAGAGAATAACCAGGCAACTTCTCCAGGCTAAAGCATACAACAAATAATTGACTTTGACACACATCTTGAGGATATAAGAGCTGACTGGACCAATCAGGAGCTAAATGTTGAAATAGCATGTTTGGCAGCAGCTACAAATGGCAGTGCATAATAGGACTTGCTATTTTTGGATTATTGTTAAAGGATAACTGTTTTGCCTCAATGCATTTTTTTTTATTTTTGCTTTCAAAAGGTATACAGCCCTGCCCATACATATTTTTTCCTGATTTCGAGCTTCTCTTGCCTTCAATAGCCACGCTTGTGAAGGGGGTGGGGTGTAACAAGTGTGTCTGCCTGTAACTGTACTTAAAGCTAGCATGCGAGAAAACCTTCCTCCACCCACCTTGAGCAGCTTGATTATGTAGGCTGTATCCAGCAACCGAAACAGTTCCAGTTTGTTTGACTGGCAGAGAGAGAGGAGGAGAGAGGTTGTACAGACATTCCCACCAGCGAATCGACAAGTAATATGTTAATAATGGCCCTGGGCCCTCTAGGAGGTGGGCTTTTAGCACTCATCTTTGCTGTGTAATACTAAGGAGAGGGCAGCACAGTTGTAAATGAGAGTAAGCGATTTCAGCTGCTGGAAGTGTGGACATGTAATGTTGTTTTTTTTTTATATTGTTTGTCCTTTAATGTGTTCTGGGCTTCCAGTTTTTAGACAAGACATTAAATACCTGTAAGGTGTGTAAATTTAATTACACACAAAGTATTTGTCTGTATTTATAAACTACCTTGACAGTCATATAAAACACCCTCAACAAAATGATTCATCATCAACAAGTTTCATTAGTTCTTTTTTTATTATCCACCAAACCATTACATTTTACAGGGTTCCATTATCAACGATAAACATTGCCCTTATATCGCAGAAGCTGCAGCATTAAGGTTTTATAACATTTAAAAAAACCATAAATAATTTCAAATAGTGACACTTTTGGATGCACACATAACAGATGTTAGTCAAATGAGGGCTCATAGTAGATAAGCCTGGGTTCCCACGTGGCCTTTTTATCTTGCCATCAATTCTTAGTATAATATCTACAAAGTAGTACCTAAGAGAAAAAGAGACTGGCATTAGAATATACTAACTTTGTTACTGTATTCACTCTTACCAAATTGTTAGGTTACATTTTATTATATTGCAAACTAATTAGTAGGTAGAAATATTCAAGCCAGATGCTTTGTTCAGATTGTGGGGACATATAAAAAGAATTATATTCATTAGGTTGAGACTCATGATCGCAATGGTATATTATATTATGCCCCTCGAAAAAAAAAAAAAATTAGGATGTTTATTCAAACGGTGATCACCAACTAAACAAGGGTTACACTATTTTGGTGAATAAACAAAAGGAAGTTTCCTGGTGGTGAACGTTGTTTTTGTTTTGTCTTTTATCGTATATTATAGATAGATAGATAGATAGATAGATAGATAGATAGATAGATAGATAGATAGATAGATAATAGGTAGGTAGGTAGATAGATAGATAGATAGATAGATAGATAGATAAATAGATAGATAGATAGATAGATGATCTTTTGGGGATACTATTCTAGAGGGTGGGTCCTTCAATGTAATATAAATAAATGGAGGAATGATATGTAAATACAATGATAATGACACAAGTTAAATCAACGTGTATAAAGCCCCTGCCACTTCTGGACAAGCCACATCCCACTTCTGGACAAGCACCACCCACTTTCAATTATAAAACCACACCCCTTCCGGCAGCGAGGGGGGCAGCATTTAGAATTTTGTGTCAGGTGGCAAAAATCTAGAGACAGCCCTGGCTGTCCATTTCAATTATTTTACTCTTCCACAAATGTCTAGGAATTTCCCCTCTGTCCCTAACTCAGTAGCTCTTAGTTCCGCCTTCCTGAACCAGCCAATCACTTGTCTTTCTCTTCTATGGTTTCCTTGTCATTTCCTTTCTGCCTAAAAAACCCTTGAAGATGCTTCCTTATCGTTTGCTGGTACTGAAATGAAGAAAAGTTGGAGGTGCATATTGGTGTGACACAGGGACAAGGTAGTTCATTTGTGCGCTGCTCTGTTTATTATTTGTACAATATCTGGTTAAAATGTAATGTTGGGATTTGTTAGATTACCCTGTAATCCTTTTTGCATGAGGTGTGTAGGTTGCCAGATTATCTGATTAATAAATGCAATTAGCAGGGCTGCACTGATTGGAAATTGCAATTAAACAACATTACTTTTTAACAAGCCTTGCTTCATTTGTTATTTAATAGGTGTCCCTAGATGTTTTTACTGTTCTGGCAATACTGTCTTAAGGCAGAGGCCACTCTACACTGGAAACGCACAGGCCATTTGGCGCATGTTTCCGTTGCACTAGTATGCAATATGTTGTGCAATTGGAACGCATGTGATTGTGCAAAAACAAATGCAGATCGCATGTGCTCTGATAAGCGGATAGGAGCACACCTAGTCTGGCCAGATGAATTGTCAGCTCAGTAGTGATGGTAGTGTAGTAGTTAGACTGGTGTATACCTAAGTGATGGTTTGTGTATGCTGTTCACAGATGCTGTGTTTTTATATTTTCTAATAAAAGTTATATCTTAATTATCATTGACTGGATCCCGTGTTCAGACTTGGAGGAGGCAAAATCCATTCCTGCATAGGGTATCTGATCAGTAGAAAATCCGAGAAAGCCTATAAAAATCCATGCAGCAAAGCTGAATCAGCATTAGTAAAGTTTAAATGTAATCAGGGCAGCCTTGCTAATTACATTAGCAATCAACAGATGATCTGGTAACCCTGTGTTGTACATAAGGGTATGTACAACACACACACACCAAAATTTTTTTTAATATGTGCCAGAAAATGGGAACAAACATCGACCCTTAGCAAGGTTTATATGTCTGAAAGCTCTCCCTAATTTATTTACCAGCCTTTGTTTCCCGTGTACGAAAGACAAGCAGAAAGGGCTTGACAGACATCCACTCCTGTGGTTGGCTAAGATGCAATGTCTTGGCCAATCACAGGAGCGGATACCAGTCGAGACCCTTCTGCTTGCTTCCGTGCACAGAAGACAAGCAGAAGTTAGTGAGGGAACGAAGGCTGGTAAGTACATTTGGGGACAGCTTTTTGACATCTAAACCTTGTGAGGTTGAGGTTTGCCCATTTCCTGCCACATATTTAAAAAAAAAAAATTGGGGGTGGACATGCCCTTTAACCTCTGGCCTTCCACATGTTTGATTACTACAACTCCCAACATCCCCTTGCCTTACTCTCTGTTGTAGAATGCTTGTAAGGGAAAGCTTTACAAATATCTGGATGGTCACAGATTGGTTAGGTTAGTTTGTTAGGTTGGTGATTCAATTACATATTGCTGTACTATTGGCTGCTTATTTTTTTTTTTTTACATTTTATTATAATGTAGACCGTTTATGGTCTGTACAAACACATTAAATTTTGTTTTTAATATATTAAAACTAGATTTGTTTTATGCCCTACAGAAGATGTGTGAGGTTGAACTTACTTCACAGGCATACGCGAAGATGATTCTCCATGCAGCACGCTACCCTCAGAATACAGTGAGTGGGGCTCTCCTGGGCCACAGAGCACATGGTTGTATCACTCTTTCTGATTGTGTCCCAATCTGTCACCTCTATCAACCACTGTCTCTCAGTTTAGAAGTGGCTTTAACACAGGTATAAAAATCACCTCATTCCTGCATTTTTTTTTCTTTGCAAAACTTATTTTTCTGGGACTTCTACATTTCTAACTTTGTTTTACAGATTGATTCATGGAGTGCGCTTCGTGGACTGGTAATTGCTGGTTATTACCAAGCAAACTCTGGCCTTAAAGATACCAGGTGATAAGTTCTCTACTAAAAATGTTTTTTCTGTACAGTATTGTCTGTTTGTATGTATTTTAGTTCCTCTTACTGCCTGTAAGTCTTTTTTTCTGGTGGCAGGTATCTCTCACATAGCTCTCAGCTTGCCAACAGTTTTTCAGGGTTGGTAAAAGTTTAGATGTTTTGCAAATCTACTAGTCTATAGTACTTTAGAGTTGATTTATTTATGGCAAGAGTTATGCAAGCCTCAACAATTTCAGTGCAGGTTATGTCACAAGTGGTAAAGGACTTTTGGAGTAAGAAAGAATAGAAGTGTCTAAAATCACTTACGTATGTACGTTTATATTAGCATTAAAAATATAAATAATATAGCAGTTAAGTTAAGCCTTTATATAATTACCATTGTACTCAAAAGTAGGGTTTTATTCTTTTTAGTTTTTGCTAGGTTAAAGTAAAATGCATCCACATTAATTAAAGGAGAACCTAAGGTGAAAAGTTTAAACAATACAGAAAATAAAGCATTAATATACAGTAGAACTATGATCTGCTGTGTTATTGTTTAAGCCTTTAATAGATGTTTGTTTAAAGGGCAACTGTGGTCTCCAAACAAGTT